>CM042693.1:220943087-221543087 GCA_023614405.1 Avena insularis
GACTTCCAAAAGATCCAACTTACAAACCAAATTATAAGATGTTCTGCGGAAATTTAAAAGTAACAACTCCGACTAGGAGTGGGGCTCAACAGCTTATTCTATAGAGTTCATGCTGCTCGGCTCCGATGGTTACTACTAACAAGGTACTTAGTTGGTCTCGTTCTCATCGACACCGTAGCGGATCTCGTAATCCACGCCTTCAACTCCTTCGGATAGACCAGGTTCCTCTTAGAACACATCTTCTTGGCATTCAGCTTCATACATTGGCACGTCTTCGGGATCCTCAGAGTCTAAGCAAGGGATCAAAGGAAAGAATGAGTAACAGCGTTACCCAACAAGTTCACTATATGCAAGGTGGGAAGTTTGATGCTCTAACTACCACCTCGGATTATAAATCCTTGGCACTATGCAGTTTTTGCAAATCTTTCTTCAAAGATTGATTTTATGCTGAAAAACTATGACAATCAGCCTTCACAGGTTGACTAGAACTTTCATGGAGTTCCTTTCCTGCCGCGTTCGTAGCTCCTTCTCGGAACAGGGAGTAACAAGTTACAGTTCTTACACTCTGTAGAGGTGCGTTACTTTACCCATGAGAGATCAACTCCTTGTTGCACAACCGGGCGTACTTTCCCGTCCACAATTCCATGATGTGGGGCCCAATAGTTGGTCCAAGCCAATCACTGCCCCTTCGCGACCCCGCATGCCTCCTTGGTGTATACCATGCCCACATAATGAATTACGGCAATGGTTTGTACAAACCGTTAGATGCCAGAACTATCGTGGGATGTTGAGGGTTCCCACCCATATGCTGCATACCCTCTACGAATTACCAATTAATATGCATGCTTCGAGGATAACAGCCACGACCTGCACATCCGGCTTCATGCAAGAGGAAGAAGATACAGCTGACTTATCTGTCCCATTCCAAATCTCATGGCTAACGCGTAATATACGGCGCTAGAATCACTGATGTCAGGGGTTATTAAGTCCCTATTTGATCATCATTGTTGCAATTAGAACTCTAAGTTCTATTGCTCCATTATATCACCACTTAGGATGATATCTATGATTTCTTTATTTATGAAAAATTATTTTCTTTCTTTTATAGCATATATGATAACACACAATTTGCAAATACTTTGATAAAGACTCTTCAAAGGACACAAGTGATGAACTTGCCTTGTGATGGCAAGGTGGTGAAGCCTGATGCTTGCACTGGACCTTGGGCTTCTAGTTCTACAAAAACATCATTATTGCCCGGTAAGGACAATATTTAAAGAAGCAAAATGTTTATGAAATTAATGTAATGCATTATTTAAACTTATATGATTTTACCCCAAAAGGTTCCTTTTTAGTAATAAAAGATTTATAAATATTACTTTTTAATATTTTATAACCTATATTGAATTATTTTATTTTATTTCCCTTTTATTTGACTTTTATTGATTTAATAATTCCTTTAGGAATTATTAATTATACCTTTATTTTATTACTAAATATTTATTTAGTATTTTTCAAAAAATACTATACTATTAATAAATAATGAAAGTGATTTTTATTTATTTTTATCACCTTTCAATAATTTTGTAAAATTCCATAAGGAATATTTAAATTACAAAATTCTTATAAAAATTTGAATGTTCAAAATTTGATATGTTATTTTATTTGGATAGAATGGATTATTGTGAAACCAAAAATATTTTATTTATAATTTTTGTACTATTATTTTATTTTCTAGAATTTTATTAAGTCTAGGGGTATTTTGGTCTTTTTATTTTTATTAAAACAGGCCTGAAATTGTTTATGGGATAGTTATTTTTATTGGGCCCTGTTGGCCCACTAGTACTAGACAAAAGAGCCACCCCGAAGGGTCTGGCCCAGCTCGGCCCATTCCTCACTGCCTCTCTCTCTCTCTCCCTCTCTCGTGAGTTCATCTTCTCCTTCTCTGACCCCGACCTTGTGGCGATGCACATGCCGCCAGCGATTCGACGATTGGCCGGCCGCTCGTCCGTGGTGCATTAGGGGGTCGTCGACGATGTCGTTCGTTCTATCCAATTGGATTCGAGCCTAGGGCTCTCCTGCGATGGATCGATGCCATCCTGAACCCTAGGGTTTGGGGATTGGCATGGATTCAATTGCGCCCGTGGTCGTTGTGCGTTGAGGTGATGCTCTGCACCTCCAGGCATGATCAGGGTCGCTGCCGTGGCGCTGTGCGGGTTGCAGCGCCCCTCTAGGGTGCTCCCCGTGCCGCCATGGCCGTCGGCCCCTCTACTTCCTCTTCTATCCTTCAGCGAGGACTTTTGGTGAGTTTGATTCCCCTCTCCTGGTGCTCTCTGTGCTTGTTGATTCGATGCTAGATGTTAGCAGTGTCCTCTGTGGCTACTGTCTGATTCAGATTAGGATGATTATCCCTTTAGGGTTCCTGTGATGTGCTTGTTCATGTACAGGAGGAATTGATTCATGTTTAGATGGTCTGTACACATACTGAATGCTTATTGGCCTGAGGCTAGTTGGTTGAACTGATGTATGATGTTTCTGGTGGCTTACTAGATGATTTGATGCTTGGATTGCATCTGATTCAGATGATGTGGTTGTATGGGAAACATGCTTGGTATAGCTAATGATCTGATAGCTGTCCACTATTTATTTGATTCATGGTCATGATTATGATAAGATACTCATCGTCCTAGTCTTGTTAGCACGAAATTAATATGTGGGTTGAGATCATCATGATCTCAAACAGTGAAGTGTATTGTAGGAATATTCTAGTTATGATTCATGTTTTTAACAGGAAAATGATTAGTTAGTTGATTTTCTGAATCAAGGATGATTTACTGATTTTCCTGATTCATATTGAATTGTTCTTGTGACACCATCATGTATGGCACACAAGTTTAATTCTAAACCATGGATTTGGTTAGTTTATGCTTGAGACAATCTTGGCTTTGAAAATTAGAGATGCTCATATCTGAATTCCCTATGACCAATGATGTTGGTCTGAGGCTTAGGGATTCAAATCTTATCTAGTTGGTTCATCTAGATAGTCTTGGTAGTGGTACCAGCTATTCTTTATTGAATCAAAGCTTGGAAAAAATTGGTAATGAGCTTGATCAATCTATGGATCCCAAAGATTTGTTTCTAAGGTGCTACCCTTCCTTTAGGGATGTGTCTATAAATAGATCATAGGTATATGTATGATTGAATTGTAGAATATGGTTCGACAACCAGAGCAAGGATGTTGCTCTGAGTTCTGGTTGAATCTTGGTACGTTGTGATATGCCTTTAGAGTTCAAAAGAAATCCCTATGATGGATTCACCCCACTTGGGTGTTTTCTGAGGGTTTGTTTTATAAAACAACACATGCCTTTCTCTAAATAAGATGATTAGATCATGTGAAGGTTTTATGAAACTCACCACAAAAGCTGATATTTGTGGAGTAAGTTGGTGATGATCTTGATATGGTTTTGCTGGACTCCTATGCTTGATATGGAGCTAGCCTGCTCCTCCTAGCTCCTGGGCTTGGCCTTACTGTCCACCTGATTCATCCCCCTCCTTATGTCACCATTTTGGTGATGTTTGGGTTAATCTGGGTGGTTTGGTTTGGCTACTGTTCTTGGTTTACTTGCTATTCACCCTGGTTGTGTTGTGGTGTGGTGTGGTGTAGTGATGCACTGAGGTGCTTCCCCACGGCTGTGCTCTGGTTTTGTTTGATCTGGATGTGCTTGTGCAGTCGACAGCACACCCTTGCATGCTTGTGTGTGTGCAGCCTGTGTTCCTGCTATGCACATATGTATAGGTTCAGAAAATTTGATCTTACTATTACCAATCTACTTTTACCTTGGCTGGTGAACTGATCCCTTTTGGCTGTCATTTGCATTCTGGCTGTGAATTTATGAAAGATGAAATCTTTCGTATTGGTGAAACTTGCCCCTCTTTAACATTTCTCAATGATGAGATTGTCAAGTGCACCTCACTAACATATCTGAGAGAAATATATACTAACACTAATCTTGTTTTATTTCTGTTTAATCTTTGTTTTGCAGGTTCAAAGATAAAGATGAATATTTAGTTTAGGTTTTAGATATAGGATAGTTAATAGATGTAATTTTCTTAATCCTTTGTAATTTTTCTTTTATAGTTCTTGTAATCTTTATTTTATTCAATTGTAATAAAGATTATATCATTATTAATAAAGAATATTCTTATTATTTATTCTGTTGTAACTTGTTTATGTCTTTATAATATGAAAATAATTTTCATAATTTCTATTGTTTTGAGATTTAAGTTATACTGCCTATATCTTAATTAATTTAAGACTCAAATATTCTATCTAAATCTTTTAAATTATTATTCAAACACTTAAGTTTTTAAATTCAAACCCATTTCAAAACACACATAATTCTTTTAAGATCACATCAAAGTTTTTATACAATCCTCCTTTAAGTCTAAACCTAATCTTAAAGTAAGAAAGAAACATTGATCACTTAAGATTTTATTTGGCGAAAATTTTACCCACTTTTCACAAATAGATGCATGCAACAATACATAATACTAAATCTACCCTTCATTAGGTTCCTAAATGCTGGGATGTTACAGACTTCCCCCCTTAAATTAAACTTCATACCGAAGTTTGTTGGAGATGTACCTGAATAGTTCTGGATAAGTTTTTCTTAAATCCTCTTCCTTCTCCCATGTGGCTTCCCTTTCAGGGTGATGCTCCCATTGTATCTTGCAATATTTGATTGCCCTATTCCTCAATCTTTTCCAATTTTCTTCCAGAATCTTGCAGGGCTTTTCAATATAAGTCAGGTCTGCTTGTAGTTCTATCTCTTGATGTGTTATTGCATCCTCTGGAACTTTCAAACATTTACGAAGTTGTGACACATGAAAAACATTATGCACTTGAGCCAGTCTTGATGGTAACTCTAAAGCATAAGCTATAGTTCTGTTTTGGCTCAGTATCTTGAATGGTCCGATATATCTTGGACTTAATTTCCCTTTAACTCCGAACCTTTTTACTCCTTTCATTGGACATACTTTCAAATAGACCATATCTCCTACTTCTGGATGCCATGATCTTCGGCTTTGATCCGCATAACTTTTCTGCCTGCTCTGGGCTATTTTCAGTCTATCCCTGATCTTATCAATGATGTCTTGTTTCTCCTTGATATAATCTGGCGCAAATTCTTTGCTGCTTCCAGGTTCGTACCAACATATTGGTGATCTACACTTCCTTCCATACAGAACCTCATATGGAGCTGCCTTCAGACTACTCTGATAGCTATTGTTATAAGAAAATTCTGCCAATGGTAGGTGATCCTCCCATGTTCCTCCAAAATCTAGTGCACAAGCTCTCAACATGTCTTCTAGTATTTGATTTGTTCTTTCAGTTTGACCTCCTGTCTCAGGATGATATGTCGTGCTGAATTCTAACTTTGAACCAAGTGCCTCATGCAATTGCTTCCAAAATGCTGAAGTAAACACTGATCCCTATTAGTTACAATCTTCTTGGGTACTCCATGCTTACTTACTATCTCTTTGACATATACTTCAACTAACTTCTCGGCATTATCCTTTTGATTCACTTGAATAAAATGTGCACACTTAGTGAGTCTGTCCACTATTACCCATATCATGTCCTTCTTTTTTGGTATCATAGGTAATCCTGTGATGAAATCCATGCCTATTTCCTACCATTTCCATTCAGGAATTTCTAAGGGTTGTAATGGTCCTGCTGGATTTTGATGTTCAGCTTTCACCCTTTGGCAAGTATGGCATTCAGATACATATTTAGCAATATCTCTTTTCATGTTATTCCACCAGAATAGTTCCTTCAAATCCATATACATCTTAGTACTCCTTGGATGTATAGAATATGGGGTAGTATGTGCTTCTTTGAGTATGACATTTCTGATCTCAGTCACATCTGGAACACATAAATGATCTTGGAACCATAAAGATCCATAATCTCCAAGGCGAAAAACTGATTTTTGCCCTTGAGATATCCTTCGAATTTCCTCAGCAATAAAAGGGTCTTCTTCCTGACGTCTAAAAATTTCTTGCTTAAGATCAACATCATGTTACGCCACTACACCGCATAGTCGCTAATCCTCCAAGAACCTCTGTCCTAATGAATTGGAGTTCCAATATTTCCAAGTCCATTTGTAACTCTTTTGGTAACTCTCTGTTGCTAGGCTGAATATCTGCACTCTTTCTGCTTAAAGCATCTGCTACAACCTTTGCTTTTCCGGGGGTGTAATTGATTGTTAGATCATAATCCTGGATTAATTTCATCCAACGCTTCTGTCTCATGTTCAATTCCTTTAGAGTGAAGAAATATTTGAGACTTTTATAGTCAGTGTATAACTCACCTCTGGCTCCATAAAGAAAATGCCTCCATCCTTTCAGTGCAAAAACTACTGCTGCTAACTCTAAATCATGAGTTGGATAGTTGACTTCATGTGGTTTCAATTGTCTTGAACCATAAGCAATTACTTTCCGATCTTGCATTAATACACACCCCAAACCTTCTTTAGATGCATCATAGTATACGGTGAAATCTTTCCCTGTTTCAGGAACTGCTAAGATTGGAGCTGTGGTTAATCTCGTTTTCAACTCTCGGAAACTTGCTTCACACTTCTCATCCCACTTAAATGGTGTATTCTTCCTTAATAATTTGGTCATTGGTCCGGCTATTTTGGAGAAACCTTCAATGAATCTCCAATAATAACCAGCCATTCCTAGGAAACATCAAATTTGTTTCACATTGGTTGGTGTAGTCCACTCTAGTACTGACTGAACTTTATATGGATTCACAACAATCCCATCTTTACTGATCACATGACCGAGGAATTCTACCTCATCTAACCAGAACTCACACTTACTGAACTTAGCATAAAGCTTATGTTCTCTTAAAGTCTACAATGCTATTCTCAAATGGTCAGCATGCTCTTCCTTATCCTTGGAATATATCAGAATATCATCAATAAAGACGATGACAAACTTATACAAGTATGGCATGAAGATCTTGTTCATCAGATTCATAAATATTGCCGGTGCATTGGTCAAACCAAATGGTACCACCATATATTCATGGTGTCCATATCTTGAGACAAATGCTGTTTTTGGAACATCTTCCGGCTTGATTTTTATTTGATGGTATCCAGATCTTAAATCGATCTTTGAAAATACTCCAGCTCCTTTCACTTGATCAAACAAATCTTGAATTCTTGGTAAAGGATACTTGTTCTTGATCGTCACGTTGTTCAGATTTCTATAATCACCACACATCCGTCTTCCACCATCTCTCTTATCCACAAAAATTACTGGTGTTCCCCATGGAGATACACTTTCTTGAATAAATCCTTTTCTTGCTAACTCATCAATTTGCTCCTTGAGTTCTTTCAACTCCTTGGGTCCCATTTTATATGGTGCCTGAGCTATTGGTGTTGTACCAGGTATTAGGTCAATGGTGAACTCTATCTCCCGGTCTGGTGGCATTCCTGTTGGGAAAACATCTTGGAATTCATTAACTACATGAATTTCTTCTAATTTAACTTCCTTCATTGAATTCAACTGCAGATCCACCATGATATGACTGTGTTTATCTGCCTGGTAAACTATCCTTGCTCCACTTGAAGTTTTGATTGAGATAGTTTTCTCCTCACAATTTATCTGAGCTCCGTGTTCCATCATCCAATCCATCCCCAGCACTACTGCAATTCCCTTCAAAGGAATAACATAAAGGTCTGCGAAATATGTACAACCACAGATCGAGATAACCTGATCTTGTTTTATGTGGCGTACAATCACACTCCCTCCTGCTGGAACTACGGTCATAGGACGTTCTAACGTTGCCCTTCTAATCCCGAACTTATCACAGACTTCTTCAGAAATGAATGAAGTAGTTGCACCAGTATCAAATAGAACTTTGTCGGGATTGGTAAGGATATTGAGCGTACCTATTACTGCATGCTCCAAATTATCCACCTCCTCGAGGGTTGCACAGTTCAGTTTTCCGGTAGGTCTATTTCTCTTACCATTATTGTTCTTGCCATTGTTTCCTCCTTTATTGGGTTGTCCATTTCCTCCACTGGCTTGTCCTCCTCCCTTGGTAGGTGTAACATCCCAAAAATACTAAACTTGGATCATCAAACTCTAATCATCAAAATTAGGGTTAACAAAAACTGTCCAGCGCCACTCCCTGTCTAGCGCTCGAACGTTGCCAGCCACTGGACCACCCTCACAAACCGCGCCCAGCTCGCCAGCAACCATGCCGAGCATGCGCCAGAGCGCCACCCTCGACCGAAGCCCACAGACCGCACGCCGCCCTCGCCGCGTGCATACATGATCGCCACCGACCCAGGAGACCGCCAGACATCCCCGTTCGCCGCCCCATGCCGCACAGCCACCGCTCGCCGTCGAAGACGCCGCCTCTGCCGTGCAGAGCGTCGCGTGTTCCAGACCAAACCACACCGCCCCTACGCACGCATTCAAGCTGTAGAGCATCGCCAGGAGACCACCAAGCGATCGCCACCACTGGCCATGCCTCTAGCCGCCCGTAGCCATGTCGCCACCGTCGCCTGCCCATCCCCTTCGGTCTCATCATCGTGACTATAAATAGAGTCCACCCCTAGCCGAATTGAGCACACCATCTCACTCCCCTCTCCTCACTGACCATTCCACCCCGTTCCTGGAGCAAGGCGAGCAGCACTTCGCCGGAATTTCACCGGAGCCCGCCGCTGCTGGAGAAGAAGGGAGCCAGCGATTGGAGCCGCCCCAGGAGAAGCTGTCGGTACCAGGAGATTCGCCGTCGTCGACTTCGTCGTTCGCCCGCCTCGCCGACCCTCGCCTGAACCCTGGTGAGCCCCCAACGACACCCACTGGCCGCGCTAGGTTTCTGTCTTGCCGGCGTTGCCCAACGTCGACGATGACCCTCAGCCATTGGATTAGAACCAGATCGAACGCACCACATTGCCCCATACCGCTTCGCACCCCTGTCTAACTGACGTGTGGGGACAGCCACTTATGCAGCCCGCGGAAGCGCTGTGCTTAGCAGGCCGGCCCGTTAACCTTTCCCGCGCAACCTAGTTATGTAACATCCCTAAAATCATGTTTTCAAAGATTTCATATCATTCATGCATCCATGATCATTTAGGGTTTCATTTCAAAAATAGGAGCATATATTGCTCATTATTTTATGTATGAATACTCTAGCCTTTGTGCTACTTGCTAATGAGATAGGTATTAATATTCATTCAGTAATGTTTTGAGTTCAAACTTAAGAGGTTTCAAAAGCTTGAACAAAGTTTCTAAACAAAGTATGAAACAAAACCAATTTTATGCCTATTATTATATCTCATAAAGGCTTGATTTTTATTTTATTTTCCAAATGAACCAAGTATATTTTTGTAAACAGAAGTGTTTGACACATATTTGAGTGCAAAGTACACTATACAAAAATCTAGAGAAGGTTTGAATTCAAACTAAATTAAAATGGAGTTTGAAAACCAATTCTAGAAAACCAAACAGAAAAAGAAAAGGAATAAAGAGAAAAAAAAAGCAGCAAGCCAATCTGGCCCAACCCAGCCCACTCAACCCAGCTAGCCCAACAACCCCTCTCCCGCGAATCGTTTTCTTTACTCACCACACCTTGATCGAGTTGACACTTTGGACCCATCCCCACTCCTTACTCCCGCTGACAACCAGACCCCACCATGCCCCGTCAGCGTCGTCCCCAATCAACGCGCGGCCGAGGAGCTCCGCCGTTACCTCGCCGCAGTAAATGCCTGCGTTATTGCCACTGATACAGCGCGTAATCACCGGCCCCCCTCCTGGCTATTTAACCCCCTCTGCACCGTGAGCATTTCCCATCACCTAGCTCCACCACTCCGCCACCAGGCTGCACGTATTCGAACTCACTCCGCCGCTGCACAGACGCACTCCAGCGGGCGATTCCGGTAAGATCGCCGCACCCCTTGACTCCTAGCTTCTCCAGAAAAACCACTGCATCTTTGTGCTTCAATTGACACCGCTGATGTATGCTAGGACAACCCCGAGCGTCGGCAACATCAACGACTAAGCAAACCCGACGAGGCACTCACCTCCGGCGAGCAAATCTGGTTAGTCTGGAGCGCACCTTGCCCTCTCTCTGATAATCACATGACCAGTATCACTCCCCGCATCTAACGCACCACTTGTTTGACTCTGGAATGATCTACAACATCGGCAACAACGATGAACAGCCGTGCCCGACGACAGGCTCTGCTCCGACGAGAAATCCCCACCGTGTTCGTGCGCCCCTTGACAAGCCACTGCCACGTTGACCTCCAGCACACCTCTGCGAGTCTGGTAAGCATCTCCAATCACTTCCTCGCTTCCTGTAGCCGCCACGACGCTGTAGACCGAGCGCCCCGCCGCTCACCATCGCCACGCGCCGCCAGTTAGTGGTCGCTTGACCAGCGACTGTTAGATCTGGATCCATCGGCTGCGTTAGATTCATTTAGCGAAAGGGTACGTGTTAGATCTGGCCGTATATTTTCATTTAGATTGTGTGGCTCTCGTTGATCGATCCGCCCGAACCGGTACTAACCAATAGGAACACGCCGCGTGTCTGTTAGTTTGATTTAAAATCTGAATTTGGATCTATTAAATGTTTAAACTTGTTTAATTCATAACTTTTGTTTCCCACGTCCAAAGTTTACAAATTTTATATCAATGGAATCAGGAGAGAAAGCCCTTTCTATATATGCAATGTGTTTAAGGTTTTGTTTCTGCTAAAATGGTTATTTTTATAGAAACATGTGTAGGCCTATTTTGTGTATATCAATTAGTTGGGAAATGTTTTAATGGTCAAATAAATGTTGTTTGGCAAGTTTTGAACTTGTTAATGAATCAGTACTATGCACTTGTCTTGTTGAGTATAGAAAATCATTACATATCACATTGCATGCATCCATATATTTTTGCTTGTATTTATTTTGTATGTGATTTGGTGCTATCATTTTATGTGTAGATTTTGGTGCAAATAGTGATTGTGATTGTGAGGATTGTAGCTACTCTCCAAACTACCAAGGAAAGTGGTGCTTCATGATTTTATTCCTATGTTTTCAACTATGCATTAGAATTTTTTTTTGCTAGTCTTGCATGGATATATATATATATTTTGATCTATATGCTATGCTTGGGAAATCCTAGTAGTCGTAGAATTGCTAGAAATTTCTAAGTTGAGATACTTATCTATGCCATGCTTAGCCTAGCTAATAGCAACCAAGGGTGGTTATATATCCATGCTATGAATAAATATTTCTAAGTCTTTGGACTATGCTTTTTCTTAATAAAACAACTAAGTGAATGAAACACCTGGGTGGAATGGAAGGAATGGTTTATGTTGAGTGGTTACACAAGGCCCATTTCTATGGTTTACCTTGTGTATCTCACTTGTGGAAAGCCACCCAGGAACAAACGGATTTGAGTGGCCAAATGTTAAGAAGCTTCTAGTGTAGCCACTTGGCAATATGGGCTCTGCCTGGATCATATAGGTTGCAATAACTTAGCCATTTGGACAGTTGGTGGTAGTGGGATGATAGGTTGGATCGCGTCCATTTGGTCTAAGGGAAGGCTTCTGAAAGGTCTTGTCTTGGTGAAAATCAAGTCTTGTGGGGAAAGTGCACAACCTCTGCAGATGAAGAATCTAAGTACTTATCCATGTCCCTGGTATTGGACAACTTGAGCATCAAGACATGGAAGCTATCAAGAATCTCCTCATCCCAATTTCTAAGTAAAACTTGTGGTTGAACAAGGTGAAGGACCCCAATGTCTATTGGTGGTTCCATGGGAAAAGTTTTTGACAAAGAAAAACTTAGTGTCTTCAACTGATAGGTAAAACCTATTTTGAGCAAAGCAAGCCTAAGCTACACTTAGCCAAAATGCATGTAGTATTTAGTCCACCAATATTCTACTAAGGTATCACTTGCCAATACTATTCCAATGTATTGACCCACTGTGGCTGTAACTTGTGATGCTGCAGGATATTCTGATGATAATTAGGAGTCATGTGTCTACACTCAACATGCTTGCCTGTGGCACATGAAGATGAAGACTTAATTTTGTCATTATATATTTGAACTCTTGTATTAGGCATGCGGCCATGGAGTTGTAAAAGACTATGTTTGTCTCTGGAATGATATGTAATAATGAACTTTGTTTCTGTGTACTTCATCTTAAACTGTGGATGCTAGCATTGATCCAGGGACTAGCATTGCAATCACAGGGATCCTTACCTTTATAAAGGGAGGGATCTTACAAATGGTATCAGAGCACTGTGTTTCCTGTAGGATTATGACCCTAGGATTGGAAACCACTAAGGAAAATTTTCACAACTTCCACACTTGTCTTTTCTTCTCGTAAACTTTTCTAATCTTCTTTCTCATCTCTATTTGTAGATGAACTCCATCAACGAAGCCGTGAGGAAGGGACCACTCATGACAATGACCTTGGAGTGTGAGACAGAATTCCCCAAGGCTCTCAAGGACCTCATGGTTGCCATGGGAATACATGGTGCAGCTGTGTACAAAGGTTTTCCTGTGATGGATGAAGGAGTTGAGTACTGGTGGGTGCAGCTTCACTTGTATAAAAACAAGGAAGACAACCACAAGGACTCGGGATTCTGCATGGTCACCAACACAATGATGCACACCACATTCTTTGATTTAGCAAGGGATGCAGCTTGGAGGGCCATCAAAGAACTTGGTGATAGAATCAAGTGCAGAATGCTTAACACCCAGAATGACCTTAGGGAAGAAAAGAAGCATACCCAAGAGCTAGAGGCTACCAACCAAAGTTTAAGGAAAGACATCATAGACTTAGCAATGGAGTCATGTGATCAAGATAAACAGATCGCCTCTAGGGATGCCTTGTTAGCCAACTTGGCAAGTGAGATGGGATTGTAAGCGTACTTCGTTAGTTGGACCACCACACTTATCATTTATTTTCCAAAATGCTGTCTGAATAAGTTGAACCTTGGAAGCTTGTAATGGATCTTATGAATGCTATGACTTGTGTGCTTGTCAATATTATGCTTGTGATGCTCTGTCTTGTAAAATTATTCATTGTGTTGACTCTAACTTTTTCTATCTTATAAATAGAGGCCTAATGTTACTATCAGCACGGCTGAAGAGTTCCAGGGAACTCGTTTTGGCCCTCGTATTATTGAGCTCACTAGTTTGCTCAATCTCCCTCTTCCTACCATCATGGTGCTTCCCCTCACCAAGTTTGAGAGGAAAGACCTTTGGGGCTTCAAGGTCAATCAGCCCGGATGCCAGACTGAGCCTACCACGGAGGCAATCATCTTCAAGCTCATGCATGATGATAAGGAGAGCGGCCTAGAGGTAGTCATGCAGGATTTGATTGGACGTCTCTTAGGGAGACACTCTCGACAACTTAGAGGTACTCACTTCCACGCCTTCGGTAGACGTGATGAGGATGGTGAGGCCATTGACTTCGAGGACACTTTGAGGGAGACAGTAGAGCCGGTTCGTCTATACCTCCAGGACTTAGAGGTTCTTCTTAGGCACGTGGACACTGATAGGACCAACGTCATGCTCAACAATGACGAACTCCAGGTGCAGCTTCGTGAGAAGGTCAAGCTCTTCGCGGAGCAAGATGAGATCGTCAAGGAGATGGAGCCCAAGTTTGAGAGTCAAGACAGAAAGTTCAAGAGTCAAGAGAAGCGTGTCCAGGATAGGAACAAGAGGATTCGAGACATGACTGCAGAACTAGAGGCCAAGGACTTCGAGCTCGAGCATCAGCAGACGGTGATTGAGAGGCTTCGTTCGCAGAAGAGGGCTCTCAAAGCCAAAGTAGAGACCTTGACCACCAATGTCGAGGAATACAAGACCGCTATGGAGAATGCAGGTCTTAAATTTGTTGAGGAGGAGGTTGATGCCGAGGAGTAGTGATGACTACTCATTTACCTTATTTATCATGTCTTTGATTATTGAGTCGCAATGACAATCCAACATGTGGATGGCTTGCTATTGGTGTGTTTACTTTGCAAACTTGTTGAACTTTTACTACTATGATGCATGATTGTGGTTTGTTATGTGATGTATTATGCATGTTAGCATCTATGGGTATCTCATTCTTATCTCTATTGAACAAACCACAGATGCCTCCCCAACGTGCCAATCCCAACCCCAACAACAACAACATCACCCCTGAGATGCAGCAAATGATGACAGCTCAGACTCAGCTAATGCAAATGATGACTACGTTCATCCAGAACCAGAACAACAACAACAACAACAACAACAATAACAACAACAACAATCAGAACAACCCACCGGGTTTTGACATGCTTACCAGATTCTTGAGACTAAGGCCAGCAAAGTTCTCAGGAACTACTGATCCTATGGTGGCCAATGATTGGCTACGCTCAGTGAACAGGGACTTGGTAACAGTTGGCTGTACTGATGAAGAGAAAGTCAGATTTGCAGCACACTTGTTGGAAGGACCAGCAGCCACTTGGTGGGATAACTTCCAGATCACCACTCCCATTGAGGATGTGACATGGCTATCTTCGAAGATGGTTTCCGTACTGCTCACATCTCATCCGGAGTGATGAGTTTGAAAAAGAAAGAGTTCCATAACCTGAAGCAGCGCCACCGCAGCGTGGCTGAATATATTGAAGAGTTCAACAATCAAGCGTTATATGCGGATGAAGTTGACACTGATGCTAAGAGGAAGGAAAAGTTCCTTGAAGGGTTATATGATGAACTGAACCTGCAGTTAGCTGTGGCCTATGTTCCGACATACCAGTCTCTTTGTGACAAGGCTGCTATTTTGGAGAGCAAAATGAAACAAGTGGAAAGCAGGAAGAGAAAGCACTCTGACAAGCACAGCTCGGGATCGTCTCACAAACGTTCCCATTATGAAGACAGTGGGAGTTCTGGATCCCACAAGCATGGAAAATTCAACAAGCACCAAAACCACAACCGTCATCATGACAACAAGAGTCACCGTAGTCATGATAATGACAAGTACAAGAATCACAAGGGTGGATATAAGAGCCACCACAGTGGAAGTGGCAATGGAACCCAGCCTGTCAAGAAGGATCTTAGTCAGGTTGAATGTTTCAAGTGCAAGAAGATGGGGCATTATGCAAATGAATTCCCAGAAAAGAAAGTTAAGGGACCCAACAAGCCCAACCCTTTTCAAAAGGGACAAGTGAACCACATCAATGTGGAGGAAATCTATGAAGAGCCAGATGCTGTTGCTGGTAAGTTCAAACTCAATTCTATTCCAACAATTGTACTTTTTGATACTGGAGCATCGCATTCATTCATATCAAAAGCATTTGTTGATAGAAATGGGTTTCCAACTGAAAACATTGGGTGTCCAATAAAAGTAAGTTCTCCTGGTGGAGACATGATAGTAAGTCTTGGATGCCGGGATCTAGTGATAGAGTTTGGAAAACATAAGTTTCCAGTGAGCCTGATAATCCTAGATTCCCAAGGACTGGACATAATCTTGGGAATGGATTGGATGACTAAGTATGAAGGATTACTAGATTGTGCCAATCGTACTGTTGCACTCACAACCCCGGAAAAGAAGCGGATTAGATTCAAGTCTAACTTTGAATCAAAAGGAAGTAAGCTAAATTCTCTTAAGGGGGTTAGCATAGACAGTGTGCCTATTGTGAGTGAATATCAGGATATGTTTCCGGAAGAATTACCAGGAATGCCACCAGATAGAGATGTGGAATTTCTTATTGATTTGCTACCAGGATCTGGACCAATAGCAAAGAGACCATACAAGATGTCAGTTGATGAGTTGAAAGAACTCAAGAAGCAACTGGGAGAACAATTGCAGAAAGGATTTATCCAACCAAGTTCTTCATCTTGGGGAGCACCAGTTTTGTTTGTGGAAAAGAAAGATAGAAGTCAAAGGTTATGCATAGATTACCGTTCTCTCAATGAGGTGACTATCAAGAACAAATACCCTTTGCCAAGAATCAATGACTTGTTTGATCAGTTAGAAGGAGCTTGTGTGTTCTCAAAGATTGATCTCCGGTCAGGGTATTTTCAGCTTAAGATAAGGGAACAAGACATATCTAAGACAACTTTCACCACAAGGTATGGATTGTATGAGTATACCGTGATGCCATTTGGTTTAACCAATGCACCAGCGTACTTCATGAATATGATGAACAAGGTGTTCATGGAATTCCTTGACAAGTTTGCTGTCGTTTTCATCGATGACATTCTGATCTACTCCAAGAGCAAAGAGGAACATGAAGGACATTTTCGTTTGATACTTGAGAAGCTTAGAGAACATAAGCTGTATGCCAAATTCAGCAAGTGTGAATTTTGGTTAAATGAAGTTGGTTTTCTTGGACACGTTGTGTCAGGAGATGGTGTAGCAGTTGATCCTACTAAAGTTTCAGCTGTAACTGGATGGGAATCTCCTAAGTCAGTGAAAGAGGTTCGTAGTTTCCTTGGATTAGTAGGATACTACAGAAGATTTATTGAGAATTTCTCCAAGGTAGCAAAACCTATGATGGAATTGCTAAAGAAAGACAAGAAATTTACTTGTTCTGAGGGTTGTGAACTCAGCTTTCAAGAATTGAAGAAGAGACTAGTGACAACACCAGTCTTGTGTTTGCCAGATTTGGAGAAAGATTTCCAAGTATATTGTGATGCATCTCATCATGGTTTAGGTGCAGTACTTATGCAAGAAGGAAAAGTTGTGGCTTATGCCTCGAGACAACTCAAAACTCATGAACTAAACTACCCTACTCATGATTTAGAGTTAGCCTCTGTTGTCCATGCACTTAAAACATGGAGACATTATCTTTTGGGAAAGCGTTGTGAAGTGTTCACAGATCACAAGAGTTTGAAGTATATCTTCACCCAGAAAGAAATTAACATGAGACAAATAAGATGGCTAGAACTCATCAAGGACTATGACTTGAGTTTGCAATACCACCCCGATAAAGCAAATGTTGTAGCGGATGCTCTAAGCCGTAAGGTTTTTGTGAATGGCCTTACTAAGGGAGAATTGCCAGATGATCTGTGTGCCCAATTTAGAGATCTCAGATTGGAGATTGTGCCTGAGGGACATCACATGTCTTTGGACATTCAACCCACCTTATTGGATAAGATCAAAGAAGCCCAAAAGACAGATAATGAAATTGAAGAGATTAAAGAAAAGATTGGCAAGGGAAAAGCCAAAGGATTCCATGAAGACGAACATGGTACTTTATGGCATGGAAAACGTATCTGTGTTCCACAAGATCCGGAGCTTCGGAAACTGATTTTACAAGAAGCACACAACTCACCGTATTCCATTCATCCGGGTAACACCAAAATGTACATGGATATGAAGGAAAGATTTTTGTGGAATAACCTCAAGAAGGACATCACCAAACATATTTCTTTGTGTGATGTATGTAGTAGAGTGAAAGCGGAACATCAGAGACCAGCAGGATTGTTACAACCACTACCTATTCCTGATTGGAAGTGGGACAAGATTGGTATGGATTTCATCACCGGATTGCCAGGGACCATGTCTGGGTATGATTCTATTTGGGTAGTAGTGGATCGCCTCACTAAAGTGGCTCATTTCATACCCGTGAAGACAACCTATACAAGTGCTAAGTTAGCCAAAATCTACATGAGTAGGATTGTATGTCTACATGGAGTACCCAAGAGTATTGTGTCTGATAGGGGAACTCAGTTCACTTCTCATTTTTGGAGGCAACTACATGAGTCATTGGGAACGAGGTTGGAATTCAGCACTGCATTTCATCCTCAAACCGATGGACAGACAGAAAGGACTAATCAGATTCTTGAAGATATGTTGAGAGCGTGTGCTCTAGACTATGGAGCCATTTGGGATGAAAGTCCGCCTTACGCAGAATTTTCTTACAATAACAGCTATCAAGCTAGTATTGAGATGGCACCATTTGAGTTTCTCTATGGGAGAAAGTGTACCACCCCATTGCTATGGAATGGTGTGGGAGAAAGAAGTTTGTTCGGACCAGAACTCATCAAAGAGGCTGAAGAGAAAGTCAAGCTAGTTAAGGACAGATTGAAGATAGCACAGTCCCGACAAAAGAGCTACGCAGATCCAAAGAGTAGAGAGGTCACCTATGAAGTAGGTGACACATCTTATCTTAGAGTGTCACCACTTCTTGGAGTGAAGAGGTTTGGTGTCAAAGGTAAATTAGCCCCAAGATATGTTGGTCCATTCAAGATTCTGAGTCGCAAAGGAGAAGTAGCTTATGAGATTGAATTGCCAAAGTCTTTGTCAGCTGTTCATAATGTGTTTCATGTGAGTCAGCTTAAGAAATGCCATCCGGAAATGGAAGAGACTTCTTTGAAGGATACTATACCTTTGGAAGAGGTTCAATTGGAGAGTGACCTCACTTATGAGGAGAAACCTATCAAGATTCTTGAGACTGCAGAAAGAGTTACACGGACTAAGACTATCAAATTCTGCAAAGTTCAATGGAACCATCATTCCGAAGAAGAAGCAACATGGGAAAGAGAAGATGATCTTCGGAAAGACCACCCTCACCTATTTGCTAGCCAACCCGAATCTGGAGGGCGAGATTCACCTTAAGGGGGTTAGATTTGTAACATCCCTAAAATCATGTTTTCAAAGATTTCATATCATTCATGCATCCATGATCATTTAGGGTTTCATTTCAAAAACAGGAGCATATATTGCTCATTATTTTATGTATGAATACTCTAGCCTTTGTGCTACTTGCTAATGAGATAGGTACTAATATTCATTCAGTAATGTTTTGAGTTCAAACTTAAGAGGTTTCAAAAGCTTAAACAAAGTTTCTAAACAAAGTAAGAAACAAAACCAAGTTTATGCCTATTATTATATCTCATAAAGGCTTGATTTTTATTTTATTTTCCAAATGAACCAAGTATATTTTTGTAAACAGAAGTGTTTGACACATATTTGAGTGCAAAGTACACTATACAAAAAGCTAGAGAAGGTTTGAATTCAAACTAAATTAAAATGGAGTTTGAAAACCAATTCTAGAAAACCAAACAGAAAAAGAAAAGGAATAAAGAAAAAAAAATAAGCAGCAAGCCAATCTGGCCCAACCCAGCCCACTCAACCCAGCTAGCCCAACAACCCCTCTCCCGCAAATCGTTTTTTTTACTCGCACCCGCACCCACTGAGTCGCTGACCGCCTGGACCCATCCCCACTCCTTACTCCCGCTGACACCAGACCCCACCATGCCCCGTCAGTGTCGTCCCCAATCAACGCGCGGCCGAGGCTCTCCGCTGTTACCTCGCCGCAGTCACTACCTGCGTTATTGCCATTGATACAGCGCGTAATTGCCCCCTCCTGGCTATTTAACCCCCTCTGCACCGCGAGCATTTCCCCTCACCTAGCGCCACCACTCCGCCACCAGGCTGCGCGTATTCGAACTCACTCCGCCGCTGCACAGACACACTCCAGCGAGCGATTCCGGTAAGCTCCCCGCACCCCTTGACTCCTAGCTTCTCCAGAACAACCACTGCATCTTTGTGCTTCAATTGACACCGCTGCTGTATGCTAGGACAACCCCGAGCGTCGGTAACGTCGACGACTAAGCAAACCCGACGAGGCACTCAACTCCGGCGAGCAAATCTGGTTAGTCTGGAGCGCGCCTTGCCCTCTCTCTGATACTCACATGACCAGTATCACTCCCCGCATCTAACGCACCACTTGTTTGACTCTGGAATGATCTACAACATCGGCAACGACGATGAACAGCCGTGCCCGACGACAGGCTCTGCTCCGACGAGAAATCCCCACCGTGTCCGTGCGCCCCTTGACAAGCTACTGCCACGTTGACCTCCAGCACACCTCTGCGAGTCTGGTAAGCATCTCCAATCACTTCCTCGCCTGTATACCGGCGCAGAGATCACCGCCCACCATCACACCCAGCCAGGCCGTGGTGGGCGACACCAGCATCGTTAGCTTCTGTAACCAGCGTGACTGACGACCCCGCACGCGCGCTCCGCGCCATCACCATCGCCCAGTTAGTGAGTAAGCTCTTGATCTTGATTGAATCCTGGATCCATCGGCTGCGTTAGATTCATTTAGCGAAAGGGTACGCGTTAGATCTGGCTGTATATTTTCATTTAGATTGTGAGGCTCTCGTTTATCGATCCGCCCGAACAGGTACTAACCAATAGGAACACGCCGCGTGTCTGTTAGTTTGATTTAAAATCTGAATTTGGATCTATTAAATGTTTAAACTTGTTTAATTCATAACTTTTGTTTCCCACGTCCAAATTTGACAAATTTTATATCAATGGAATCATTAGATAAAGCCCTTTCCATATATGCAATGTGTTTAAGGTTTTTTTTCTGCTAAAATGGTTATTTTTACAGAAACATGTGTAGGCCTATTTTGTGTATATCAATTATTTGGGAAATGTTTTAATGGTCAAATAAATGTTGTTTGGCAAGTTTTGAACTTGTTAATGAATCAGTACTGTGCACTTGTCTTGTTGAGTATAGAAAATCATCACATATCACATTGCATGCATCCTTATATTTTTGCTTGTATTTATTTTGTATGTGATTTGGTGCTATCATTTTATGTGTAGATTTTGGTGCAAATAGTGATTGTGATTGTGAGGATTGTAGCTACTCTCCAAACTACCAAGGCAAGTGGTGCTTCATGATTTTATTCCTATGTTTTCATCTATGCATTAGAATTTTTTTCCTAGTCTTGGATGGATATATATATTTTGATCTATATGTTATGCTTGGGAAATCCTAGTAGTTGTAGAATTGCTAGAAATTTCTAAGTTGAGATACTTATCTATGCCATGCTTAGCCTAGATAATAGCAACCAAGGGTGGTTATATATCCATGCTATGAATAAATATTTCTATGTCTTTGGACTATGCTTTTGCTTAATAAAACAACTAAGTCAATGAAACACCTGGGTGGAATGGAAGGAATGGTTTATGTTGAGTGGTTACACAAGGCCCATTTCTATGGTTTACCTTGTGTATCTCACTTGTGGAAAGCCACCCAGGAACAAAGGGATTTGAGAGGCCAAATGTTAAGAAGCTTCTAGTGCAGCCACTTGGCAATATGGGCTCTGCCTGGATCATATAGGTTTCAATAACTTAGCCATTTGGACAGTTGGTGATAGTGGGATGATAGGTTGGAGCGCCTCCATTTGGTCTAAGGGAAGGCTTCTGAAAGGTCCTGTCTTGGTGAAAATCAAGTCTTGTGGGGAAAGTACACAACCTCTGCAGATGAAGAATCTAAGTACTTAGCCATGTCCCTGGTATTGGACAACTTGAGCATCAAGACATGGAAGCTATCAAGAATCTCCTCATCCCAATTTCTAAGTAAAACTTGTGGTTAAACAAGGGTGAAGGACCCCAATGTCTATTGGTGGTTCCATGGGAAAAGTTTTTGACAAAGAAAAACTTAGTGTCTTCAACTGATAGGTAAAACCTATTTTGAGCAAAGCAAGCCTAAGCTACACTTAGCCAAAATGCATGTAGTATTTAGTCCACCAATATTCTACTAAGGTATCACTTGCCAATACTATTCCAATGTATTGAGCCACTGTGGCTGTAACGTGTGATGTTGCAGGATATTCTGATGATGATTAGGAGTCATGAGTCTACACTCAACATGCTTGCTTGTGGCACATGAAGATGAAGACTTAATTATCTCATTATATATTTGAACTCTTGTATTAGGCCTGTGGCCATGGAGTTGTAAAAGACTATGTTTGTCTCTGGAATGATATGTAATAGTGACCTTTGTTTCTGTGTACTTCATCTTAAACTGTGGATGCTAGCATTGATCCAGAGACTAGCATTGCAATCACAGGTATCCTTACCTTTATAAAGGGAGGGATCTTCCAAGTTATTTGAATTAAACCTTTTCCATTTTATTTCAAACACACTTTTGTACCCAGTTTCAAAAATCAAGCCAGATCGATTAATTGCACCAAATTGAATGAAACTAATTTTGTTAGAAAGGTCTAGGAATGCTGAATCCAAGCCCGTTGGATTCAAGTCATTTGGATATGTAGATCACCCTTGGCAAAAATAACAAGGCAGAAACTTTTCTGCATTCAAACATTTTTCAAATTTAAACCATAATAGCTTTTGAGTTGATTCCAACTCTCAAAAATCACATTTAACCATACCTTTCAGAATATATAAAAATATATAGGTTTACTTACAGAAATAATGTTCAAGTAATAAAAGAATGACCCATAGGCATTTCTAGCCACTTTACTTAATTAAAATAAAAGGGTAAAACCTTATTAAATTGTGACACCACTTTAAATCACATTCCCATGAACTAAAATATGTGGTGATGACAAGTGTCAACATGATCCCATGTTTGGTTTGGAGAATATTAAATCTTAAGTAGTTTTTCAATGAGTAGAAATTAATTTTCTAAAAATAAAAGGAATTAAACCAAGCTTTAACCTTGTAATGTTAGTGATGATGCTGGATCATCTATAGGACCCTTTTGTGTGCTGATTGCAAGTAGTTAAGTATTGTTTGGTGATTGTGTACATCGTATTTATTTATAGATGCTAGTACCGACCAAGGATACGAGGAGGAAGGAGGATACTACGAAGAAGAAGCCGAGGAGA
Organism: Avena insularis; assembly: GCA_023614405.1. Classification (NCBI taxonomy): domain Eukaryota; kingdom Viridiplantae; phylum Streptophyta; class Magnoliopsida; order Poales; family Poaceae; genus Avena; species Avena insularis. The sequence continues at coordinate 220,965,749 of CM042693.1, forward strand.
ACTTCAACCACTGCTCTGCACAAGGCAAGCTAATACTTGCAATTTAGCAAGCTTATACTGATATTGTGCAAGCCAATACTTGCAAGCCTTACTAATCAAGTTGACCTATGAAAGCTACTACTTGCTTGCTACCATGCCACTATATGCCTTAAAGCATATATGATCATAACCACTTGATAAACCAATCCTAGTTTTATTTGCAAGTTTATTACTTTATTTCTTTATCAAAGCTCTTACTTAGAGTTTACTGGAATAAATGGTAGATACTAGAAGGATACTTGAAGGTTGCATAAAGAGCATAAAATTTGGCCTAAGCTAGATAATCTTGATGTCCTCCTAAGGCATGAGATTAAACTTAGTCACACCCCACTAGTGTACCACCCCTCATTAGTACTCACCCCCACTTGTAGATGCTAGTGCTAAGCATAAAACTTGACCAACTGTAGATGGGAATACTTGGTGAAAATGGTTATGAAAACCTTAGAATGATGGATCATTCTACTGAGATGTTTTGACATGTGTTTCCGAACACCAGATGATTATGGTGATGAAAATGTTGAGGCATAAGCCTTAGCCCTTTATAAAACTGATGGTTGTCTGGAAGCGATACCATTCCAAACTTTATCGTACAACCACAATACCCGAAGATTGGGTAGGGCTTGACTGGAAACTTATGTACCTTAGTATTAGTTCCCTCACGGCCAAGGTCTGAGCTGAGGCTACCTTGTGAAGATTGTCCACCTGTGCAGTACCCAAGATGACAGTTGTTCATGGTTGGGAGGCCAAACTCACAGGAGAGGTGCTTATACTAGGGCGTGTAATTGAAAGGTTAGGATTGATTATCCGCATACTGAGTATAGTGAATTCAGGATTTGTTCCTGACGGATGTATCGAATGTTGTGGTGAAAGTGTACAATCTCTATAGAGTGTCAAACTATTCGAATAGCCGCGTCCGCGGTTATGGACAGTTGGAGTGGCCATACTGTTCCCCTGTCAGATGTTTTCAAAAGACTTGTGAAATGAATTGAGACTTTGACTCGACCACAACAGGGTTGTGATATGAAATACAAGTTCCCACTTATGTGTTATAAAACCTTAACTAGCATTCATTGTTTCCAAACTTAGTAGAGATAAATCTGGCTTTTGCAAAACAACCCTAGAACCTAGTGTCCTATTATCAAAAACCCCTTTCACTTGTTAGTATTAGTTTGCGAGTACTTAAAGAGTACTCATGGCTTTGTCCCTGGCTATTCCCGTGGACAGACTATGAAGAGGAGTACCTGGAGGATGGACCCCAGGAAGGTTACGACAACTAGGATCATCTCCCATCGTCAGCATTGCCTGTGACCCTGAAGATGGAGCTTCGCCTACGCTACCGTTATTATTACGTATTCCGCTGCTTGAGTTGTATTAAGAACTGGATCATGAGATCCCTATTTGTGTAAGAACTCCTGTACGGTTTGTAATGGATGATGTACTATGGTATCCAATTCTGTTATGTCTCGCAAAATGGTAATCCTAGGATTGCAATGTATGGCATAACAGGCATCTGGGATTAAAAATCCGGGTGTTGAGAAGTTGGTATCAGAGCCATCCTGACCATAGGAGACCCTAGTTAGACTGGACGTTTGAATTAAAAACTTAGTTTCAAAACGAAATAAAACAAATATTTACAAAAACTTATTCTCATTCTTATCCCTTTGGTTCTTTCATGAAAATTCATGTTCCTCAAAAACTCTTACAAAATACATAAAATTTTGACACACTTGATCACTCTACTAACTTACTCATCCTATATTCTTATAGATGGACGTGAAGTACAACAAGTTTTATCAGTTGGGGAATCGAGGATACCTTATGTTTGAGAGCGACTTGGACCAGCTTTCGGAACTTCTGGAGCGTTCGCACCCCAAGTTCTTCGGAGCTCGGCTCAATGATCAAGGAGGAGAAGATATGCAGTGGCTAATTGTTGCAAGTCTCCGAGGAAAGATTGAACCTCCCACTGCTGAGGGAATTCAGTTTACCTTAAGAGAGAACAACTGGCTCGACGGACTTGCTAGGGCCATGTAGGAAGCTCTTTCCCGTCTGTGTGGGCAGAGCATCAACCAGATCAAGGGTACTCGCTTTGAGTTTTGCCCGAGGCTTGATGCAAATGGACAACCACTGGAAGCCCCATACCACCCCGAGTTGAAGACCCAATTGGACCACCTTAGCTTCATGATGTACGATCGTCAGCAGGAGTTGGACAACTGCCGTGACTACTCCAACCACAAGTCTGCCATCATCAAGACGAAGGATCAAACCATCGCCATGCTAGCAAAGGATCGCAAGTCTTGCCGCCGTCAGCTCGACGAGAAGGAGCGTATCATTGCCCGTCTTCGCCACCGCATCTCATCTTTGGAGGAGACCATCCATGAGAGAGACATGCAGTTGGAGGAAAGGGAGAATGCCAGAGAACATCTTCGTGGAGACCCCTACTCCTACCTCAGCGATCACGATGATTTTCTGGAGGATCAGGCTATGGATTTCTTCACCGATGAGGATGATTTCGCCTTCATTGATGATGATGAAGATGATGAAGCCACCGATTCCGAGGAGTAGTACCACTTGAGCACTAGCGTAGTGAGTAGTATTTGGTCCCACTGTATCGTAGTTTTCAGAATGGTTCTTAAAACCATATGTTTTTCTTTGTTGTGGTGTGTGTTGTATCGTGTGCTATGAATGAATGAATGAAAAAGCAAGTTGCTAGAAAAATCCGAGTCAAACTTTACAAACTTTTCAAAGACCCAAAACCTTAGAAATTTCCCTCTTTTCTCATGATCTATCTCAATCTTCAGATGCCACGTGGAGGAAGTGGTTCATCCCCGGACCCGAAGTTGCAGATTTTGCAAATGTTGACTTCTGACCGCGAAGATAAAAGAGCGGAACGTCAAGCCAACCTAGCCACCCTGCAACAGATAGCTCAGCTTGCCCACAACAACCAAGGCCACAGAAATCAGGACAACCATGGATCTAAGCTCAAAAATTTCCAGAATACCAACCCACCTGTTTTCACTAAGTCAGAAGAGCCCCTAGACGCCGATGATTGGCTGCAAACCATGGAAAATAAGCTATAAGTCGCTGGAGTGGAAGCCAACAAGAAAGTTCTGTTCGCCACCCACTATCTAGCCAGAGATGCCAGAGCATGGTGGAACAGTGTTCAGGCCATGACCGGAGGCCATATGATGACCTGGGAGGAATTCAAGGTCAAGTTTAGCAGAACCCATGTGCCACCAGGTTTGATCAAGAGAATGAGAGACGAGTTCAGAGAACTGAATCAAGGAAGGATGACCGTAGTGGAATACCGTGTCATATTTTTGTCATTATCTAGGTATGCCCCGGATGAGATTGACACCGAAGCCAAGAAGAAAGAAAGATTCCTGAATGGTCTGCACGATGAGATGCAGACAGTGTTAGTCAATATCCCCTTTGCTGATATTGAAGCCCTTGTCGACTCTGCTATCCAGATGGAAGGAAAGATCAACCAAGCCAATGAGAACCGCAAGCGTCACATGATGCATCAGCCAGGAACCCATCAGACCCCAAAGTATCGCCCTAACCCTTCTCCCGGATTTGCCCCAAGAACCAATAGACCCCCGATGAACCGTCCGACCTATCTCAATCGTGGAAACCCAAGGCCCGGAGGAAATCACAACAACCCCGGCAACTCTAGCAATTTCAACCGTGCCCCACCCAAGATCAACAACAACAATGCTACCGCCAACGCCAACACTGCCCCGAGGACTGGAAGCAATGCTGTGCCTGTAGCAGCAAAGGACAAGTCGCAAGTGACTTGTTATGACTATGGAAATAAAGGCCACTATTCCAACGAGTTCCACAACAAGAAGAATGCCGCAGCACCCAATACCAATGTCCCAGCTCAGCAACAGCGTCGTGTTCATCCCGGAAGAAGATTTGCCCCAGGGAATTTGCTCAACCGCAATGGCCGTCTTTTTCTCATGCATGCTGAAGAAGCTCAGGAAGCGCCAGACGTCGTGCTGGGTATGTTTTCTGTTAATTCAGTACTTGCACGAGTGTTGTTTTAATCTGGTGCATCGCACTCATTTGTCACTGAAGAATTTGCATGCACTAGTAAAATTCAACCAACCAAACTGAAGCATGTCATGATTGTTCAAATTCCCGGATCAACCACCAAGGCTAGGCAAATTTGCAAAGCCGTCCCTATCAGAATCCATGGCATAGATTTTTATGCTAATCTGATAGTACTCGGAATTACAGGTTTGGAAGTAGTACTAGGAATGGATTGGATGTCCAAACATAAAGGATTGATTGACTATGCCAAGAAAGCCATAACCATGACCAGTACAGCCGGAATAGCAGTCGAGCATATATCTGAAACCTTACCTCATTAATTCAAATGCAACAAGAGTATAGCCCAACCTATCATTGACCAAGTCGGAATAGGCTGTGAATACCCCGATGTATTTCCAGATGTTTTGCCCGGTATGCCCCCAGATCGGGATATCGAGTTTATCATTGAACTAATCCCCGGAACAGGACCCATAGCCCAGAGACCCTATAGTATGAACCCGTCGGAACTAGCGGAACTGAAGAAGCAACTGGATGCCATGCTGGAAATTGGATTGATTCAACCAAGTGCGTCACCATGGAGATCACCTGTCTTGTTTGTGGACAAGAAAGATGGAGGTAACCGTTTGTGTACGGATTACCGAAAGTTGAATGATGTCACTATCAAGAACAAGTACCCCTTGCCCAAGATAGAAGATCTGTTCGATCAGTTGACCGGTGCCAAAGTGTTTTCTAAGATTGATCTTACGACTGGCTATCATCAACTCAAGATTCGTGCAGAGGATATCCCAAAGACTGCCTTTACCACTAGATATGGATTGTATGAGTATACAGTCATGTCTTTTGGATTAACCAATGCCCCCGCTTATTTCATGAATCTCATGAATAAGATTTTTATGGACTTCCTGGATAAGTTTGTCGTTGTTTTCATCGATGACATTCTGATTTATTCCAAATCAGAAGAAGAACATGAGCTACACCTAAGGACCATTCTTGGAACCCTTAGAGAGCATCAACTGTATGCAAAGTTTAGCAAATGTGAATTCTGGTTACAGGAGGTAGGATTCCTCGGTCACATTGTATCAGCCGGAGGAATTGCCGTTGACCCTGCAAAAGTGAAAGATGTAGAAGATTGGCAAGCCCCAACCACTCAAACCCAAGTTCGTGCATTTCTCAGATTGGCGGGATACTACCGCAAATTCGTAGAAGGATTCTCGAGTATCGCCCGACCCATGACCCAATTGCTGAAGAAGGACAAGAAGTTTGAATGGACTGACAAATGTGAAGCGAGTTTTCAAGAACTCAAGAGGAGATTGATTTCAGCCCCAATCTTGATCATGCCGGATATCACGAAGCCCTTCGATATGTATTGTGATGCATCCAAGATCGGTCTCGGATGTGTGCTAATGCAAGAATGCAAAGTTATATCTTATCTATCTCGACAACTGAAGCAACATGAGCAAAATTACCCAACCCATGACCTCGAACTCGCAGCCGTAGTTCTAGCCCTGAAGACGTGGAGGCATTACCTGATGGGAAATCGTTGTGAGATCTATACGGATCACAAGAGTCTGAAGTATATATTCACTCAGAAGGAGCTGAATATGAGGCAGAGAAGATGGATTGAGCTAATCAAGGATTATGACCTGGACATTCACTATCACCCTGGTAAAGCCAATGTGGTAGCCGATGCCCTTAGCAGATTGCCATGCCGCTTGAACTCCATGCTTTTGAAGGAGCAACCAAGTTTGCACAAAGAGATGGAAGATTTTCGAATGGAATTAGTGAAAGAACATGTTGGGCCCCCATGTGTGGTTTTGGTAATTAATGACAATCTTTGTGGACTAATGTGTGTATTAAGTTATACTTGTAGGATTTGTCCATTGGCATCGCTTGGAGCATGTGTTGGCTTCAAGGTCGATGAAATGCAAAGAAGATATGTTGGGCAAGCTCAATATGCAAGGTCGATGATGAGGAATTAAGAAAGGCGTTCCATCTTGAGAAGGGCAAGACCGTCTACATCGAGCTCAAGTGGAATGCTCAAGGAAAAGGTATAATCTTGATAGGTTTTTCCCTTTTGCCGGTCTCTTGTTGTGTGTAGGAGACCGGGTTTAGGATAGATAACCGTACTATCAAGAGGGGCTCTCGTATGAGTAATTCTGTCACATCGTTTGGAGAGAGCTCAAACCTTTGCATACTTGCATCATCGTATTTGGTTGTTATTTGGTCTTATCCATGTGAGGATATAGAGCTTGTGGTAATCTCCATAACAAGCTCTTGTTCATCAAAATCGGATCTCCCATATATATCTTGTTGCGATTTTGATTTATGTGGTTTTTCGGTTTCTCACCAAGTGAGATATCTCACATTATTCTACTTGATACTTTCTCACTTGGTGATAATCAATATTTCCACTTTTTCTGTTTGGCCCGAGCGATACTACCGCTGCGGTATATCGCTTTCGGGCGCTGCTATGACCCATTTCTGTCTGGCCTGATGCGTGCACCGGTATGCCGGTCTGGCCAGATCCGCCGGGTGGGCCGGTACTACCGGACGGCCCAGTTTCTTTCCCAGATTTTTTGTTAGATACAGATCTCTGCCTGTCGCTCAGCCGCGTTGACCTGGCCCAGTTGCTGCGCCCGCTCTCGCCCTCGTTTCTCGCGCCGCCGCCCGATTCGCTCGCGCCGCTCGCTCGCGATGCATGCTCTACACGCGCTGCACGCGCTGGGTCCGCTCCCGCTCGCCTCAAGCTGACCGCGCGCTGCCGCTGGGCCTAGCCACTGCCGCACATGCGTTGACCCGCTGTTCCGCCTGCCGCGCGCGCAGCGCTCGACAGATCCCGCGTTGCTGAGGCCCCACTTGCGTCGTGCGTACTACCGCTGCTGGACCCACTCGCGCGCCCGCATGCTCCCCAGCGTACAGCCCCGCCCTGCTCGCGTGCGTAGCATCTTGCTGCGTGTTGTGGCTCTCTTTAGCCATGCGTCATGCGCCTGCCTTGTTTCTTTGCTCAGCCTGGGACATATGCTGTACTACCGGTAAAATCCGGTAGTACCGGTCCAGACAGAAAAACGCCCCAACGGCCAGATTTTCTGGGCCCTCTATTTTAGCTTTGCCCGTTTTCAGTTTAGAAAACTTCTCTCTTATCTATTAGGCTAAACTTTGTCCACACTTGCTCTAGATCTTGAAGCTTGCCTAATCTATTTCCTCCGATGATTCTATCCCATTTTTGAGTGGAAGAGAGAGGAGATCTAGCCCCACGTTTTGACCTAACTGATTCATCTCTTTGTGAGGGCATCTTTGGGGATCTAGATTTTGGGGGATTTTGTGTCTCTCTTTGATTCCTCCTCTCTTGTTCCCCCAATAGCTTTAGTAGCTTTGTTGGAACTTGAGAGTGAGGGATTTGAGCATCTTTGTGGTGTTCTTGCCATTTGCATTTGGTGCATCGGTTTGAGTTCTCCTTGGAGGATTTGGTTTGAGTTGCTCATTGGAGCTTGTCCCTCTTGGGTTCTTGGAACCCTAGACGGTTTGTGGCCTTGGTGGCATTGTGGCCTTTTTTGGCATTTGTTGGGAGCCTCCAATTAAGTTGTGGAGTTGTGCCCCAACCTTGTGAGAGGTTTTGGTTGCCACCGACAAGTGCACCGATAGTGGAAGCGTGGATCGATCCCATCGGGGTGTGATTCATCGGAGAATAAGGGAGGCCTTTTGTGGCGTTGGTGGTTTGATACCACCCCCTCTCCAAACGAGACGTACTCCATGTTGGGAGGAACTCGGTAAAATATCGGTGTCCCCGTGTGCCTCGGTTATCTCTATACCCGAGCTCTTTACTTATGCACTTTACATTGCGATAGCCTTCGTGCTTGAAGTAATCTATATCTTGCTATCCCATTGTTTCTTTTATTGCTTAGCATAAGTTGTTGGTGCACATAGGTGAACCTTAGTTGTTTCTAGGTTGTGATTAACAAAGTAAACACTAGTTTTATTCCGCCTTTGTTGAGCCACTCTAGGAAAAGTTTTAATCGCCTATTCATGCCCCTCTAGGCGACATCTCTATCCTTTCAATTGGTATCAAAGCCCGGTCTCTCATTTTTGGCTTCACCGCCTTGAGAGTAAAGATGTCGGCTAGGGGATTAGTGCACAAGGACACGCTCACATTCGATGGCACAAATTATGATGTTTGGAAAATTCGCATGCTTAATTTAATTCGGGAAATTCACCCAATCATCGAGGGATATCTATATGTGGGTCTCTCTTCTCCTATGGATACCCAAAACGAATCTTTAGAGGAGAAGTTGAACTCTCATATAGATGCTCTAGCTACTAAAATTCTTTTGCATGTTGTGAGCAATGTAGTTCTTTCTTGTTGAGGATGATTGTGTTGCTTCAAGATATGGACCAAGCTTCAAGATAAATATAGCAAGTCCAACATTGTTGAGGATGATTGTGTTGCTTCCACTTCCGGTCGAGATGAGTTCTCATCGTCTACCACTTCACCAACATGTGACTTTTCACAAGGTAATGATATGGTGAGTGGTGATAGAAATTGCAATATGGATAGTGATATTACTATTTGTAATCCTTCATCCCTATCTAGTTCCAATGATCTATCTTTGGACCTTAACACTTCTAGCACTCAAAACTCCTTACATGCTTGTGTTAATAGTCCTTGCATATCATGTAGAAATGACTTGAATAAATCTCATGATGATATGCTTGTGTTGTCTTGTTGCCATGATAAAAATGCTTCTATTTCCTCTAGTGCTTGTGTTGCTAACCATGTAGAGGAAAATGAAGATTCTATGGGCCAAGACAAGGTTTTGAATAGAGATACAAGTGCAATCCCATCATCACCTTCCTCCGTTTCTCACATATGCCTTATGGCTAAGGGAACAAAGGTAACCTCTTTGGATCCCATTGTATCTCATGATGATGATGAGGTTGAGAATGATAATGATGATTATCGAGGGAAGTATGATATTACCTCTATTAAGAAAATGGGAGAGGTTGTCTATAGTGCTCTCTACAAAAATAAAATTGCTTCCTCCAAACCTTCTTGAAATCTTGAATTATGCTATAGAAGGCAATGATCTTATTGAGGAGCAAGAAAACATAATTGATGAAAAGTTTGCACTTGAGCGTAATTATGATAATGAAATTGCTCAACTAAATTACTCTCTTGAAGAAGAACAAACCACCAAAGAATCTCTTGAGGAGACTTTCACTCTAGAATTATCTAGAGTAAAAGAATACCATGATAGAGAACTTGTGGTGGCAAACTCCTTCAAGTTTAAAAATGATGAACTTGAAGTTGCTTATGCTAAACTTGTTGAGGATTTTAATCTTCTTGATAATGGCTCTCGGGTTGTTAAGAGGGAGCTCATCAAACTCACCGAGTCACATGAGCAACTTAAAGCTTCATATTCAAAAGAGCTTGCCAAGTTGCCCTCACCTCTCGCTAATAATGATGATGCTTGTGCTACTAACTCTATTTCTTGTGAAGCATCTATTTTGGAGGAGAATTTTGAGCTAAAGGCTCAACTTGCGTTGCTAACTAGCAACTATGGGAAATTAGAAGAAAGTCATGTTAAGCTCTCGAGCTCGCATGAGGATCTTCTACTCTCCCATGGTAGGCTAAAGTTAGCTCGTGGGGCCATCGTGTCAAAGGTAACATCTAGTGGGCCTCATGTGGACATTAGCACTACATCTACTCCAAATGTTATATTGCCATGTGCTAGTCCTTGTAGTTCATCCTCTCACAACCATAATATATCTCGTGATGAATTACATTCCGTCCCTTGTTGCTCTAACAATGTAGCATCTACTTCCTCTAGTGTTTTTGTTGAAACTAACCATGTAGAGGAAATCAAAAGGCTCAAGGCTCAAGTCACTTATTTGAAGAATGACTTGAAAAAGGGTCATCAAGGGAAGGTCACACTCAACAAAATCTTGAGTGTGCAAAAATCCCCCAATGACAAGAGTGGGCTTGGATTCAACTCCAATGTCAAGAACAAGTCCACTATCAAGTTGAAGCACAAGGATAACAAGAAGAATGGCCAAGATCAAGTAAAGAATCCGGCCAACATTGTTTGCTTCAAGTGCAAGGAAGAAGGGCATCATGTCAGACATTCCCCATTAAAGAAGAAGTCCCTTGGCAAGAAGCAACAAGGGAAGCGGCCTCAAGCTCTACATCTTGTTAGATATGGGCCTCCTCCCAAGAAGACTCAAGCTCTTCCTCAAGTTGTTTCGTCATCCAAAAAGAAAGATGGCAAGAGTAGAACTTGCTACATATGCCGCGAGAAGGGGCACATTTCTTCCTCATGCACTATTGGTATCTCCTCATCCCATCCTATCTTGATTGATGATGCTTATTCTCTTTGTAAGGATGAGGTTGGCAATGTGTTTGCCAAATTTGTTGGTGCTCAATGTGGGTTCAAGAAAAGAACCATTTGGGTTGCCAAGCCTATTGTGACTAACCTCTTAGGACCCAACTTGGTTGGGGACCAACAAGCCAAAACTTGATCAATAGGTATTGGTGGAGGGCATTGGAGACTTGGCTACATTATGAAGAATTGAGGGATCTTCGTTAATTATTATTGTCAAGCCAAGCCATTTGTATTATCATGATTATTTTATACTTCCAATGTTCCTCCTTGCGGTAACATATGCTAAACTCTTTACATTAAAAGTTACTCGCCCCCTTGTGCATGTGTTGGTTTTGTATCTTCCATGCTTTTGTACATGTTGTGCTATCCACTTAATTATCTTGAGGTATCAAGCATATTTGTGTATGATTAGGTGGCACACCATGTATGTGTGTTTCTTATGTTTGAGCCTTGCTTGGTTATATTTGGTATCTTATTTGGCTCTTGTGAGAAATTAATGGATTATCCCATTTTGGGGGAGTGTTGTGCTTGGGCATTCCACAATCCTAAAATTGTGTGTTACCGCCTAGTATTTATATTGGATTATTGTCTAGTCTCTATGTGGTACAATTCTCATGATAAATTTAAGTTTTATAATGTCCATTAATTATCTTTATTTGTATCCTTTTGCCTCGTGTTGGTTTTATGGTAGTATCACGTTATGGGGGAGTCATAAGCTTAGTGCATATTACAAATCCTATAAAATGTGAATATTCGAGGTTGTGTCACTTAGAATTGATATTGATTATTATCTAGCTCCTATGTGACACATTTGATCATACAAGTTCCAATTTGCTTGAATGCCTTTATTGATCTTATTTTGGATCTTGTATATGAGAATGTTTCTTGGTATGTGTTTCCTCATATTTAGATATATATATCCTCATGGAAACCATTTTCTTCAAGTTACTCTAATCACTAGTGATTTTGTGACTATTGGAAGCTACCAAGAATCTTGTTCGAAGTATCATGCTTAATTTCTTATATTTAGTTATATGCTTCTTGTTGTGACTATGATCTTGGATATCCATGCAAATTACCTTGGGAAATTTATTCCCAATATTTCTTCTCCTTGGACAATGAGTACTAAATTATGGTAGAATTTATTGATCATATTCACTTTGGCCTTTGCTTAATATTATCCTATCTTTGGCCAAGTAAATGTATTGTGTGCTCCCATGTATTCCTTGCTTCTTTTCGATCCTTTTATTTTTATTTTTATTTGGTATCCTCTTGTGTTTTATTCAATGTAGGTAGTAGTGATGATCTTATTTGTGTGCATTTTGCATTCAAAAGCAAAAATTCTATATAATGTACTACTTATGGGTGAGCTCTCCTATATTATCTAGAACAATCCTTTTATGCTTCTTTGTTTGATCCATATCGAGTTTTATATGCTTGGATGCTCAATCTTTTCGTTTTGGTATTTTGTGCCATCATGAAAAGTTTAGGGAGTTTGGTTTCTTGTTGGAACCTTGCTCTTTTTAGGAGTTGGTTTTGTCTCATTCCTTGTTTCATGTTTTGTCCAATTTTAGAATGAGATAAATCCTTGAGCATTTGTGTTTTTATATATCTTTTGCTCTTTGGCTTTAGCCTAGTTCATTTGTTGAACTTGTGATGTTTCATGTGTTGATTTGGTTCTTTGGTACAATTTGGACATCGTTTGTCATGTCACACTGTTATGTCTGCAATCTCGATTTACTTGGTGTTTTTGTTCACATTGTATTTCCTTTTTGGTTCTTGAAAGCTTTATGCATGCATATTTACTATATGTTTATATTATGGCATGCTTGCTTTATTTGATCCAATATATAAGGGAAACTCCACCAATTCCCATCGGCTAAGTTGTGCATGAAATTCAATTTCACATCAATATGCACATATTTATGTGGAGTCTCTCCTATGTATTGTAGTTGCACTAACTACATTGGACCCAATTAGTTTGGGCACCATTTTGTACTTAAATGTGTTTTAGGTACATTGGAGGTATATTGGATGCTTGTCTCTCAATTTTGAAGGAGTGATGCTTAGAAGAAAATTTGAGGCAAGCTATAGGATGATAAACGAATTCATATCCTCTACATCCTACTAATTATATCTCGGTAACAAGTATCTCTTTCTCATGCTCACATATCTTGATTCCAACCGTTTGTCGGTTGCCTTCTAGCATGAATTAATGTATTTGTAATTGTTGTAGTTCTAGCCATGGTTTTGAGAGGACTCTATATTGTATATGTGTTTAAGTTGAGATGAGTTCATATAATTGGGACTATACAAAATCATGCATATGATCCTCCAATCCCAAATATGTCAATCTAGCAATTTTATTGCCTATCATTTCCTCAACTTCTCTCATGTGCCATAGTGAGATTTTACTAGTCTATTTTCTATTATGATACTTGTTGCCTTTCTCCATATATTCCAACTTTCTCCTTTTCCCTTGGTGATAGTTGTAATATATGTAGTGTGTTGGTGCTTGAAGCTCATTATACTACAATAAGATATATTTGAGCCTTTGGTCGTGCTTTGAAGCAAAAATCTTATTGGTATATGTTATGACTTCATTATACTTTTCATATGACTTCTTCTATATATCTTCTTTATGTGTGCATATTTCTTTGTTGGCATATGTCTTTGTGATGTTTTCCACTTAGAGACATATACACATATGAGAAGATAATTTTAGTTGATTTTTAATCCTTGGAGACCACCTTTCTATTCCTTTTGATTCTTCGGTGGCTTTCAAATTTAATTGCCTATGAGTGCGTGTTTCTCTTGTTTGCCTCTTTGGTCACTCATACTTGTTCCCTCATGCCTTGTATTGTTAAATGAGCTTGGATGAGTGAGGATTCCATGATTATGCACCTTATTCCCAAATGCAATTATCATAATTGGTGCATTAACTTTGGGGAGCTCATCTAATTCATTTAATAATGCTCATTTGTCTCTTTTCTTATTTATTGTGTTTTAAATGATTATGGGGGAGCGAGGATTCCATATTTGTGCAATATGTATTCTAATGCATTTATTTTGAATTATGCACAAATCTTGGGGAGCTTCTCTATTTGTTATTTGAAGCACTCTTTTGCTCATATCATAACATCTTGTTGTTTCCATTTGGACTCATTCGTTGTTTTCATTTGGTTTGTCGGATCTTGTAAATTGCTTGCATCATTTGACTTTATTTTGGCAATCTTTGGATCCTCGATATAGTTCTACTCCCTCCCAAGTATTTATCATTGGATATGTGCGAAGACACACCTTTGGAGGAATTCTTACTATATTTGCCTTCTAGAACTTGTCACCCATTTCGGCAATCGATGCCAATGGGGGAGAAGTTTTAGAGGGTTTAAGGGAAGTTGGTTTATGCATTGAGTTTGTTCTTGTGCATGTGCCTCTCATGATCTTGCATCTTTGTTGTTGCTTAGCATGTGGTATATATATATAGGAAACTCCACCAATAATAATGATTGGCAATATATGCAAGAAATTCAAGTTCATCACACATGCATAGATTGTGGGGGAGTTTGCTCTATATATAGTGGTGGTACCAATATCACATACTTTTGTAGTATTTGATATTGGTATTACCATTTTATTCATTAATATTCCTTATATAAACCCTCTTAAAGGGATTGTCATCAATTACCAAAATGGGGGAGATTGAAAGAACATGTTGGCCCCCCATGTGCGGTTTTGGTAATTAATGACAATCTTTATGGACTAATGTGTGTATTAAGTTATACTTGTAGGATTTGTCCATTGGCATCGCTTGGAGCATGTGTTGGCTTCAAGGTCGATGAAATGCAAAGAATATATGTTGGGCAAGCTCGATATGCAAGGTCGATGATAAGGAATTAAAAAAGGCGTTCCATCTTGAGAAGGGCAAGACCGTCTACATGGAGCTCAAGTGGAATGCTCAAGGCAAAGGTATAATCTTGATAGGTTTTTCCCTTTTGCCGATCTCTTGTTGTGTGTAGGAGACCGGGTTTAGGATAGATAACTGTACTATCAAGAGGGGCTCTCGTATGAGTAATTCGGTCACATCGTTCGGAGAGAGCTCAAATCTTTGCATACTTGCATCATCGTATTTGGTTGTTATTTGGTCTTATCCATGTGAGGATATAGAGCTTGTGGTAATCTCCATAACAAGCTCTTGTTCATCAAAATCGGATCTCCCATATATATCTTGTTGCGATTTTGATTTATGCGGCTTTTCGGTTTCTCACCAAGTGAGATATCTCAAATTATTCTACTTGATACTTTCTCACTTGGTGATAATCAATATTTCCACTTTTTCTGTCTGGCCCGAGCGGTACTACCGCTGCCCAGTACCGCTCGGGCCTGGAGCGCGCAACCCATTTTCTGTCTGGCCCGGTACGCGCACCGGCTGTACCGGTCTGGCCCGATAGTACCTCCCGGGTGGGCCGGTACTACCGGTCGGCCCAATTTCTTTCCCAGATTTTTTGTTAGATCCAGATCTCTGCCTGTCGCTCAGCCGCGTTGACCTGGCCTAGTTGCTGCGCCCCCTCTCGCCCTCGTTGCTCGCGTTGCCGCCCGATTCGCTCGCGCTGCACGCGCTGGGTCCGCTCCCGCTCGGCTCAAGCTGACCGCGCGCTGCCGCGCGTGCGTTGACCCGCTGTTCCGCCTGCCGCGCGCGCAGCGCTCGACAGATCCCGTGTTGCTGAGGCCCCACTTGCGTCGCGCGTACCGCCGCTGCTGGACCCACTCACGCGCCCGCATGCTCCCCCACGTCTGCCTAATCGACCGCGCAGCGGTACTTGGCCGCCTACTTTTCCTTTTCGCGTTGCTTTGTGCTAATCGTTGTCTTTGTCTGCTTCGCTGGCCCTCTCCTTGCCCATTCTTGCGCTAAATACTGCGCTATGCGCGCGTCTTCCTTTGCCTGCTGCGCGCTCGCTGTAAGCTCTTGGCGGCGCCCCGTGTGTAAGGTATGCTGCATAGTTTCCTGCCTGCTTCTGCTTTGGGACGGACATATATACTACGTAAAATCGGTGTAGTAGTCCAGTCTTTACGCCCCCAACGGCCAGATTTTCTGGGCCCTCTATTTTAGCTTTGTCCGTTTTTAGTTTAGAAAACTTCTCTCTTATCTATTAGGCTAAACTTTGTCCACACTTGCTCTATATCTTGAAGCTTGCCTAATCTTTTCCCTCCAATGATTCTAGCCCCTATTTGAGTGGAAGAGAGAGGAGATCTAGCCCCACGTTTTGACCTAACCGATTCATCTCTTTGTGAGTGCATCTTTGGGGATCTAGATTTTGGGGGATTTTGTGTCTGTCTTTGATTCCTCCTCTCTTGTTCCCCCAATAGCTTTAGTAGCTTTGTTGGAACTTGAGAGTGAGGGATTTGAGCATCTTTGTGGTGTTCTTGCCATTTGCATTTGGTGCATCGGTTTGAGTTCTCCTTGGAGGATTTGGTTTGAGTTGCTCATTGGAGCTTGTCCCTCTTGGGTTCTTGGAACCCTAGACGGTTTGTGGCCTTGGTGGCATTGTGGCATTTGTTGGGAGCCTCCAATTAAGTTGTGGAGTTGTGCCCCAACCTTGCGAGAGGTTTCGGTTGCCACCGACAAGTGCACCGATAGTGGACGCGTGGATCAATCCCATTGGGGTGAGATTCACCGGAGAATAAGGGAGGCCTTTTGTGGCGTTGGTGGTTTGATACCACCCCCTCTCCAAACGAGACGTACTCCATGTTGGGAGGAACTCGGTAAAATATCGGTGTCCCCGCGTGCCTCGGTTATCTCTATACCCGAGCTCTTTACTTATGCACTTTACATTGTGATAACCTTCGTGCTTGAAGTAATCTATATCTTGCTATCACATTGTTGCTTTTATTGCTTAGCATAAGTTGTTGGTGCACATAGGTGAACCTTAGTTGTTTCTAGGTTGTGCTTAACAAAGTAAACACTAGTTTTATTCTGCCTTTGTTGAGCCACTCTAGGAAAAGTTTTAATCGCCTTTTCACCCCCCCTCTAGGCGACATCTGTATCCTTCCAATTAGTGAGTGAAGGATTTTTAGCTAGCATAGAACTTCAACCCACTTTGATCAGTCAGATTAAAGAGGCGCAGAAGGGAAATGCTAGTATTGACAGAATCAAGCGTCGTATCAGTACATGCAAAGTACCCGGATTCACCGAAGACGAAGAATGAGTTCTGTGGTACAAAGGACGCCTTTGTGTACGCGCAGATTCTGAGTTGAAAGAAGTGATTCTGAAGGAGGCTCATGATACTCTTTATTCTATCCATCCCGGAGGAACTAAGATATATCAAGATTGAAAAGAGCAATTTTTGGTGGCATAAGATGAATAGAGAAATCGGAAGCTATATCGCCAAGTGCGATATATGTCAGCGAGTCAAGGCAGGACATCAAAGACCCGCTGGATTGTTGCAACGCTTGCAGATTCCGGAATGGAAATGGGATTCTGTTGGAATGGACTTTATCACTGGACTGCCTACTTCTAGTAGGGGAAATGACTCTATCTGGGTCATAGTGGACTGATTGTCCAAAGTCGCACATTTCTTGCCCGTCAAGACCACATATCAGAGTTCGAAGCTAGCAGAGTTGTACATCGCTAGGATAGTTAGTTTGCATGGAGTCCCCAAGAACATCGTATCGGATCGAGGAACTCAGTTTACCTCGAGATTCTAGAAGAAAGTCCAAGAAGGTTTAGGAACCCGCCTAGATTTCAGCACCGCGTATCACCCTCAGACCGATGGACAAACGGAGCGAGTAAATCAAATACTCGAAGATATGCTAAGAGCCTATGTGTTAGAATATGGATCCAAGTGGGAAGACTGTCTGCCGTTTGCAGAATTCTCATACAACAACAGTTATCAGGCTAGTTTGCAAATGGCCCCATTTGAATTCATGTACGGAAGGAAGTGTCGCACCCCTTTGAACTGGTCGGAAGTAGGAGAGAGTCAGATTTTTGGTCCCGACATCCTACGAGAAGCAGAAGAGAAGGTTCACAAGATTCGTGAGCAGCTCAAGACTTCCCAATCCAGACAGAAGAGTTACGCCGACAAGAGACGTCGAGACCTCGCCTTCAACATAGGAGATTTTGTTTATCTGAAAGTGTCGCCATTGAAGGGAATGCAGCGTTTCCAACTCAAAGGAAAGTTAGCCCCCAGATATATCGGACATTTCAAGATTCTGAACCGTCGAGGAGAAGTGTCGTATCAATTGGAACTACCCGAAGAGATGTCAGCCGTGAACAATGTGTTCCATATCTCATTACTTCGCAAGTGTCTCGAAGTCCCCGAGAAGACCGAAGTGTTCAAAAATATCGATCACGGGACCATAGAGATCAAAGATGACCTGACCTATCCCGAAGTACCCATCTGTATTTTGGAAGAAGCTTTTCGAACTACCCGAACCCGAAGCATCAAGTTTCTCAAGATTAAGTGGAGCAACCACACAAAAGAGGAAGCTACCTGGAAGCGCGAAGATCACATCAAGACAGAGTTTCCCGGTCTCTTCAAATCCTAGGTAATCTTTTTCGTCCTTTTTCAAATCTCGGGACGAGATTTTTTTTAAGGGGGGAAGGTTTGTAACATCCCAAAAATACTAAACTTGGATCATCAAACTCTAATCATCAAAATTAGGGTTAACAAAAACTTTTCTAAAATAAAAGTATGAAAGCATGCATGCTGTATGCATTTCATTTGGAATTCTTTTGAACCACCTTGTTTGTGTGTTCCTTTGCTTGTAAATGGATTCTTAGGTGAAATAAACATCATCTAAACAATTCCCAAACTTTTCTCAAAGACAAATAAATCAAAACAAAGCTAAATGAGTGAATGGTCATTTTGACCAATTTAACTCCCATGCCTACATTGGCTGTCCCAAACTTTCAGAACTTAACAGAAACTTTTCTGGATCTTTACACCCCATGATTGTACTCATAACAAGGTATCAAGGCCCACTTTGTGATCATCCAGAAACTTTCAAATGCATAGTTAAATGAAATTCAAAATTGAATCTTTATCATATGAGAAGATCCCACTTTTTCAAAAACCACTCAAACAAGCTCAACTTTCAAAACCCAAGCATCTGCAGACTCACCAGCACCAACCTAGCACACCCACCAAAAATCTTTTCAAAATTCAAAACTTGAACTCTTGCGGCCATTTCATCAAACACATTGCAGACACAAATCATCAAAATCTTAAACACTATTGTGAGCAGTGATTGAAGCCTAACTTGTTCCCTCTCTAGCTCACAACCATCTCAGTAGATCATCTAGCAAGTTAAACCAAGCACTAGCATCACTGTAAGCTGGGCAATGACATCAATGGTGAATAGCCGAAGCTCACCATGCCACCCCAGTGGAGACAGCAAGCTAGGAGGAGATTTAGCCGTGCCAACCTTGTCTAGGAGGCAGCCCACCATCCACCGCCACTCCCTGTCCAGTGCTTGAACGTTGCCAGCCACTGGACCACCCGCACAAACCGCGCCCATCTCGCTAGCAACCATGCCGAGCATGCGCCAGAGCACCACCCTCGACCGAAGCCCACAGACCGCACGTCGCCCTCGCCGCGTGCATACATGATTGCCACCGACCCAGGAGACCGCCAGACATCCCCATTCGCGCCCATGCCGCGACCATTGCTGCCGCCGTCGAAGACGCCGCCCTACTGCCAGCGCGTCGCACCAAACCGCGCACCCTCGCACGCATTAAAGCCATAGAGCATCGCCAGGAGACCACCAAGCGATCGCCACCACCGGCCATGCCTCTAGCCGCCCGTAGCCATGTCGCC
This sequence comes from Avena insularis, assembly GCA_023614405.1. NCBI lineage: Eukaryota > Viridiplantae > Streptophyta > Magnoliopsida > Poales > Poaceae > Avena > Avena insularis. The sequence goes on from CM042693.1 coordinate 220,985,034, forward strand.
ACCGTCGCCTGCCCATCTCGTTCGGTCTCATTGTCGCGACTATAAATAGAGGCCACCCCCAGCCAATTGAGCACACCATCTCACTCCCCTCTCCTCACTGACCATTCCACCCCGTTCCCGGAGCAAGGCGAGCAGCACTTCGCCGGAATTTCACCGGAGCCCGCCGCTGCTGGAGAAGAAGGGAGCCAGCGATTGGAGCCGCCCCGGGAGAAGCAGCCGGTACCAGGAGGTTCGCCGTCGTCGACTTCGTCGTTCGCCCGCCTCGCCGACCCTCTCCTGAACCCTGGTGAGCCCCCAACGACCCCCACTGGACGCGCTAGGTTTCTGTCTTGCCGGCGTTGCCCAACGTCGACGATGACCCTCAGCCATTGGATTAGAACCAGATCGAACGCACCACATCGCCCCATACCGCTTCGCACCCTCCTGTCTCACTAACGCGTGGGGACAACCACTTATGCAGCCCGCGAGCGCTTGTGCCGCCCGTTAACCTTTCCCGCGTAGCCCAGTTATTTGAATTAAACCTTTTCCATTTTATTTCAAACACACTTCTGTACCCAGTTTCAAAAATCAACCCAGATCGATAAATGCACCAAATTGAATGAAACTAATTTTGTTAGAAAGGTCTGGGAATGCTGAATCCAAGCCCGTTGGATTCAAGTCATTTGGATCTGTAGATCACCCTTGGCAAAAATAACAAAGCAGAAGCTTTTCTGCATTCAAACATTTTTCAAATTTAAACCATAATAGCTTTTGAGTTGATTGCAACTCTCAAAAATCACATTTAATGATACCTTTCAGAATATATAAAAATATATAGGTTTAGTTACAGAAATAATGTTCAAGTAATAAAAGAATGCCCCATAGGCATTTCTAGCCACTTTACTTTATTAAAATAAAAGGGTAAAACCTTATTAAATTGTGACACCACTTTAAATCACATTCCCATGAACTAAAATATGTGGTGATGACATGTGTCAACATGATCCCGTGTTTGGTTTGGAGAATATTAAATCTTAAGTAGTTTTTCAATGAGTAGAAATTACTTTTCTAAAAATAAAAGGAATTAAACCAAGCTTTAACCTTGTAATGTTAGTGATGATGCTAGATCATCTATAGGACCCTTTTGTGTGATGATTGCAAGTAGTTAAGTATTGTTTGGTGATTGTGTACATCGTATTTCTTTATAGACACTAGTACCGACCAAGGATACAAGGAGGAAGGAGGATACTACGAAGAAGAAGCCGAGGAGAACTTCAACCACTGCTCTGCACAAGGCAAGCTAACACTTACAATTTAGCAAGCTTATACTGATATTGTGCAAGCCAATACTTGCAAGCCTTACTAATCAAGTTGACCTATGCAAGCTACTACTTGCTTGCTACCATGCCACTATATGCCTTAAAGCATATATGATCATAACCACTTGATAAACCAATTCTAGTTTTATTTGCAAGTTTATTACTTTATTTCTTTATCAAAGCTCTTACTTAGAGTTTACTGGAATAAATGGTAGATACTAGAAGGATACTTGAAGGTTGCATAAAGAGCGTAAAATTTGGCCTAAGCTAGGTAATTTTGATGTCCTCCTAAGGCATGAGATTAAACTTAGTCACACCCCAATAGTGTACCACCCGTCATTTGTACTCACCCCCACTTGTAGATACTAGTGCTAAGCATAAAACTTGACCAACTTTAGATGGGAATACTTGGTGAAAATGGTTATGAAAAACTTAGAATGATGGATCATTCTACTGAGATGTTTTGACATGTGTTTCCGAACACCAGATGATTATGGTGATGAAAATGTTGAGGCATGAGCCTTAGCCCTTTATAAAACTGATTGTTGTCTGGATGCGATACCATTCCAAATTTTATCGTACAACCACAATACCCGAAGATTGGGTAGGGCTTGACTCGAAACTTATGTACCTTAGTATTAGCTCCCTCACGGCCAAGGTCTGAGCTGAGGCTACCTTGTGAAGATTGTACACCTGTGCAGTACCCAAGATGACAGTTGGTCATGGTTGGGAGGCCAAACTCACAGGAGAGGTTCTTATACTAGGGAGTGTAATTGAAAGGTTAGGATTGATTATCCGCATACTGAGTATGGTGAATTCAGGATTTGTTCCTGACGGATGTATCGAATGTTGTGGTGAAAGTGTACAATCTCTGCAGAGTGTCAAACTATTGAATAGCGCATCTTGTGGTTATGGACAGTTGGAGTGGCCATGCTGTTCCCCCATCAGATGTTTTCAAAAGACTTGTGAAATGAATTGAGACTTTGACTCGACCACAACAGGGTTGTGATATGAAATACAAGTTCCCACTTAGGTGTTATAAAACCTTAACTAGCATTCGTTGTTTCCAAACTTAGTAGAGATAAATCTGGCTTTTGCAAAACAACCGTAGAGCCTAGTGTCCTATTATGAAAAACCCCTTTCACTTGTTAGTATTAGTTTGCGAGTACTTAAAGAGTACTCATGGCTTTTTCCCTGGCTATTCCCGTGGCCAGACTATGAAGAGGAGTACCTGGAGGATGGTGTAGGGGTTCGTAGCATGGAAAACAAAAAATTTCAACCGCATGAACACACAATCAAGATCTAATCTATGATCAAGCCAAGATCTATCTACTAGATTGTAGCAACGAGTCGATAGAGGAACTCACCCTCGAAGATTCAAAAGCGGTTAACGAGAGCAGATTCTCGTGGGTGACGTAGTCGTACACTTGCCGATCTCAAGATCGCGTAGACGATCCTTCCGGCGCTGCGTTCCGGCAGCACTTCATGATCGGTCACACATTGATTTTCGATGAAGACCTTCCTCTCCTTGTTCCAGCAGGTAGCGGAGGTTGTAGCACTCTCCTCGTGATTCCGCGGAAGACTGCGTGGTAGGAAGTAGAGGGAGATCTCATGAGGCTTCGCCTTAAGCCGGAGCGAGTATGGTGGACTATGAGAGAGCCTCGGTGATCTAGGGTTTAGACACACCAAGTAGAGGGAGCTAGGCCGGCGGCTAGGGCAAGGGGATTGCCCCAAGTCGGTGGCTTGGGCAAACCCTAGGGCGGCGGCGGCTATGGTTGCCGGCAGCGGCTAGGGTTAGGTTTAGAGGAGGCAAGGTGTGTGTCAGGAGGGGAGCCCTGCCCCACCTCTTATAGGAGGGAGGCGCCGGCCAAGGGGAGGGGAATCCCAAGTGGGCCGGCGGTGGAGGAGGGACTCCTCCCCAACTCGGTTTCCACCTCCCTCTCCACTTCCCAAAAATAGCCGTTTGACTTTCAAATTGCCGTTTGACTTTTTCAAACTAGGATTTGATTAAACCCTTTATTTTGTTCAGCGATGCACATAGTACATGATGCAATCATACCAACTTGGTATAACACATTCATGTACCCTTCCCCTCCAGAGTGCCGGACATTCCGGAACCTTCTAGAATATTCCCGATGAAAACACCGGAACCATTCTCCAACCCCGAGACAGGACTTTCCTTATATGAATCTTATTCTCCGGACCATTCCGGATCTCCTCGTGATATCCCGGATCCCATCCGAGACTCTGAACAACATTTGGTCTCTTACTCATCATTCCATAACTACTCAACAACATCGAATCCTTAAGTGTGTCTCCCTACGGTTCGTGAATTATGCGGACATGACCGAGACACTTCTCCGATCAATAACCAATAGAGGAATCTGGAAATTCATATGGCTCCCACATATTTCTACGATTACTTTGCGATCGAATGAACCACTTACATACGATACCAATTTCCCTTTGTCTCATGATAGTTTACTTATCCGAGGTTTTGATCGTCAGTATCTCTGCATACCTAGTTCAACCTCGTTACCGATAAGTACTCTTTTCTCGTTCCCGTGGTATGTGATCCCTTGTGAACCAGTCACATGCTTGCAAGCTAATTGGATGAAATTCCACCGAGAGGGCCCAGAGTATATCTATCCGTCATATGGATGGACAAATCCCACTCTTGATCCATGTGTCTCAACCCATACTTTCCGAACACTGAATGCCACTTTTATAGCCACCCAGTTACGGTGTGGTGTTTGATGTCATCAAAGCATCCTTCCGGTGATGGTGATAAGCATGATCTCATGGTCGAAGGAATTAGGTTACTATGTATCAGAAAGCTTATAGCAAATGAACTATATTAAATGACTTGATCTTTATGCTACGCTTAACTATAGGAGTATGTCTATCACATCATTCTCCTAATGATATGACCCTGTTGTTAATAACATCTCTATGTTCATGATCAGGAAACCATGATCATATATTAACCAACAAGCTAGTTTAACAAGAGGCTTTACTAGGGACTCTTTTATGTTTACAAATCACACAAGTATTAATGTTTCCGTTTAATACAATTATAGCATGGTATGTAAACATTTATCATAAGTGTGAAGATATGATAATAATCACTTTATTATTGCCTCTTGGGCATATCTCCAACAGTCTCCCACTTGCACTAGAGTCAATAATCTAGTTTCAAACCTTTGTGTATTCAACACCTATGGCTTTCTAGTGTCGTATGTACACGATTGCTAGTGGTCAACTGATCTCCGGATCTGACACTTCCAGATCCGTGTGTAATTGCATGTCTTTGCGTCTCTACGCATCACTCATTCTCTAATGAGATGGCTTTGTACAAATTTGGTCCTTTGGTGTGACCTTTAGTTCTTTAGGGTTAAAACATGTTGATAATATTGTCGTACAATATATCTTCATAGTATTTATCCCTGCTGTGAACTGCACCTAGTTTGATAACAAACTACTTGACACAAATGCCCTCTTTTGCTTCTATAATAGCAGTTATATACTTAGCCCTTTTGTTGTAGTATCTGTCACAATGTCTTAACTTTGGAACTCATCCAAATTCATTATGGAACTCTCATTCCATCATATTGTGCCACCCTTAGTATAGATTGAGATAAACTTAATTTGTACTTTGTGACAAAACTAGTATCAATGTAATTCATTTACAATGAACTAACCATCTATTTGTCACTTCTACAAAATAATATATTCTTAGTTCTTTTGCAAGATCATAAGAATATCTTTACTATCGTCCAATAATCATCTTATGAATCATTCTGGTATATGCTCATAACATTTAGAGCATAGGACGTATCTAGATTTGTACATATCACAACATGATTGATATAAATACTCTTTGTGATTTCATTCATCAAGTATAAATCTATACTTGAATCTTTGTTTCACTTACCAAATGTCAATACACTTGTATATATCATCAATATTGAACTCATTCAATCCTTTCTGTGCGACAAGAACCTTTCTTGTAGTTTCTATATTGAACTCATTCAATATCTCATCTATGTACTTCTGGCACAACCATATTGGCGTCTATTGATGCCAAACATTTGGGTTTTGCCTAAGTCTTTCATCAGGATGAAATTCTTAATATGTGTTAATAAAAGATACATCACTTCCAATCAACAATATGTCTTCCACATAATGTATTAGAAATATGTCTTAGCGCTCCCACTTAATTTCTTGCAAATGCAAGCATCTTCATCGTCTACGATGAAATTAAACTCTTTTAACAGTTTCATCATAGTGAAGATTCCAACTCCGCGATGCTTACTTCAACTATTGAAGTTTGCATATGCTTTTAGCATCCTTTGAATTAACAAAACCCTTTGGACTGTGTCATGCACACGTCCTTGGTAACCATTCTATTAGAAGAACTTGTTTTGTTTATTCAACACATAACAAAATTATATGTCGTAGTTGCTACATTAATCCGTCTAGACTAAATATCGCTTAATGAAAGATCAGATCTTGTCATAGTCAACTCTTTGAACATTGTCGTGAACTCTTTCCCGACATGTCGATAATTTCATAGATGTGAAACATCCATGTCTATTTCTTTATAGATCAAAATCATTTGAGGTCTTGTACCTTTCCAGAGGGTCTTTCAAGTTCAAGCTTAATCTCTCGTATATAGAACTATCACGGATTTTATGGCTTCAAGCCATTTGACGGAGTCAGGGCCCATCATCGCTTCTTTGCATGTAGTCGGATCTTTATTGTCAAATAATGATTTAACTCTCAAATCTTGGTATTTGATTGGTTTCCCGACCTACTTGTTTCAATAGGAACTTAGATCTCCGTGACCACAACCTTTGAGGCACGTGAGCCATGAGCATTGTTGCTGCTTCCGGAACACTTTTCGGCGCTATGCAACTTTGCACATATAGCTAAGGTTCTTTTAACCTTATCAAAGTTCTATTGTCCTCCCACTTATCTTTTCACGAAAAATTCCTTCTCAAAGAAAGTTGACGTTCTAAGTGACAAACACTTTTGTCTCCGGTGTTATGGAGGAACAGTTATTCGAAATAACATACAAAGACAGGTTCATCCGACTTTGGTTGCAAACATCTTTTTTATGCATAGCATACCAACGTTTAAGAAAGGACAACTTGGGTTTTATCCCAAACCATAACTTCATATGGTGTCAATTCAACGGATTATGATGGAGCTCTTTTCAGTGGAAAAACGGCAGTCTCTAAAGCTTTTAATCTTTAAAATATAATGGCATTTTTATGAATTACACCTTTGATCTTACCATGTCAAACAGGTTTAATTACATATCTCGAACGCTCCATACTCTTATGGTGTTTCGGGATACGCAAATCCACGGAACGATTCCTTAAATCTTAGGTATTATGCTAAACTTGTAACTCAAAAAATCTTCCTTTATGATCTTATCATAAACTATTTATATTCTTGTTACAATGATTTTGCACTTCATCTTGAAAATCTTTGAACTTTTCAAATGTTTCATACTTCATCCTTATTAAGTAAATATTCATATATTCACTCAAATTCGGAGAAAACATATGAAGTTGAAATCCATCGCTCTTGACTACACATAATGGACTTCATACAACAATATGTACAAGTTCCAATAAGCTAGTCATTCGTTCCCTTTTGGCCTATGAACGAAGTTTTAATTATCTCTAGGAAAGTTTCTGGCGTCATTTGATCAAAATCAAAAGGACTCCAAAATTCCATCCACATGGAGTTTCTTCATGTTTTCTTTCCAATATAATTTAAACGGCGATGTCACTTCCTAAGTGATCTTTCAATCAATTTGTCTTTCGACATTTTTAGCACTAGTTTTATGGATGTGATTTCTCCAACGAGATTTGTGAATCATCCATCTTTTATGGATTACGGCAATTATTTGAACAACCCTTTTGTTCTCATAATACCTGATAAAACAAATCTTGAAGGCAAGCTTTGATGTTTAACGAGCAACAGAATAACCCTTTATTTGTTCTCGATGAACATCATCACATATTCTTTTGCTAGTTACTTAGGCCATTGTAGTTCATGAATTGTGTTGTTTCGTATGACAATTCATACCAACAAATTCAGTATCAAATACTTAAGAACCACATTGTTTAATAAGCAAAGAATATAGCCATAACATGTATATCATCTATATACTTAAACTGAACAATTCTAGTCTTTTCTTTTCTGCCATATATTTATAGGATTCTCTTTCAGTATTTCCTTTTTTGTTTGAAAGAATCTATCAACATCAATAGTGGAATCATACATATGACACATAGTCCAAAGCGTGTATAATTAAATACCAATGTCTTTGGACTTGCACTTTGAAGTAGATCACCATCATCAAATGTTTGGTGTGCTTTCAAATTCCATTCTTTAGTAATCTCTTGGTGTAGTAAATATTTTACCTACATCAAATATTCACCCTTATCATGGAATCATCCATGATCAAACTACTTTTAGCTTATAACGGTGAATCACAAGTATAATGTTGCTCTCCAAAACCTTTTGGTAGATTAGGACAACTAGTGTCTCCAAGCCTTTGCAAATTCTCATCAAATATGAGAACATGACTTTTGCCATATTATACTCTATCATGTTGCAACCAAAACTTCATTTCAGATATCACAATATCTTCCACACATCATGGTTTCTAAAACAACTCTTTCAGATCCTAGATAACCTTGATATTAAGACATTCCTTTAAATATCAAGAATAATGGAGACAAACATGATACTCATACACTAACACTTGGAATTGTCACTCTTGATTTAATACCAATTATTAAACTTCATGGAGTAACCGGAACTTACTAAAAGTTTGCAATATGACTTTTAAACTTTATATTAACACTTCAAAACAATACAATACCAGTTCGTAAAGTAACTAACCAGAATTCTATAGTTCTATCATCTCAATTATAACTAAGCGCAAGGTGGTAAATGGATGCCAATGACTACAACAACCATACAAATTCACTTTGATTTAATTTATGATAAATAGTGTTCAACTTTTAATCATATTGCTGTTGAACTCCCACTCAAAACAATATCCCTCACATTGTTTTAGTGATCACACGAACTAAATCCACCACATCAAAACCGATCATCACAGGAGTTGATGTAGCTTCAATGGCGAACAATCAACATGTTCATCATATCTACTATATGACTCATGCTTTACCTTTCGGTGATCCGTGTTCCGAGACCATGTCTGTACATGCTAGGCTCGTCAAGATCAACCTTAGCTTCCGTATGAGCAAATCTGGCTTGCTCACGTTGTATACACTCGCAGAATCTAACACACCCGATCATCACGTGGTGCTTCGAAACAACAAGCTTTAGCAACGGTGCTTACTAAGGATGAACACTTTAAAACTTGAAATTGTGTGCTTGAGGGATCATCTTATAATGCTACCGTCGTAAACTAAGCAATACAAGATGCATAAAAGGATTAACATCACATGCAATTCATAATTTGTGATATGATATGGCCTTTCTTCTTTGTGCTTCCGATCTCCATCTTCAAGCACGAACATGATCTCCATCATCACCGGCATTGCATCAAGGTCAATGACGCCGCTCCATGGTTGTCGTCCACCAGCTTCAACTATTACAACTACTTTGAATAGACACGCGGGTCTTAACAGAATTTAAAGACAACCATATGGCTCCTGCCGGTTGCCAACTTACAATAAGGAACATTGCATACATCAAATATAATCACAATCATGGCCATATCACATCACAACACACCCCTGCAAAACAAAGTTAGACGCCTCTAATTTTCTTTGCATGTTTTACGTGGTTTGGGGCTTTCAATAAGTGTCGTTCTAACTTACGAACAAGAACCACAACATTGATACTAGTATTTTCAATCACCCATTGTAAATTGAATCTTAACTATGTTGGGAGAAACAGGCACCTGCAAAGCCACTTATGCAATACAAGTTGCATGTCAAGCGTGGAGCAAGTCTCATGAACGATGTCATGTAAGGTTAGCCCGGGCCGCTTCATCCCACCATCCCGCAAGATGCAAAGTACACAAGAAGCAATCGACAACAAAAACATCAACGCCCACAATGACCATTGTGTTCTACTCGTGCAACAGATCTACATATAAACCTGGCTCTGATACCACTATAGGGGTTCGTAGCATGGAAAACAAAAAATTTCTACCGAATGAACACACAATCAAGATCTAATCTATGATCAAGCCAAGATCTATCTACTAGATTGTAGCAACGAGTCGATAGAGGAACTCACCCTCGAAGATTCCAAGGCGGTTAACGAGAGCAGATTCTCGTGGGTGATGTAGTCGTACACTTGCCGATCTCAAGATCGCGTAGACGATCCTTCCGGCGCTGCGTTCCGGCAGCGCTTCCTTGATCGGTCACGCGTTAAATTTTCGATGAAGACCTTCCTCTCCTTGTTCCAGCAGGTAGCGGAGGTTGTAGCACCCTCCTCGTGATTCGTGACCTGACGGCGTGGTACCGGAAGTAGAGGGGAGATCTCGCAGGGCTTCGCCTTAAGCCGGAGCGAGTATGGTGGACTATGAGAGAGCCTCGGTGATCTAGGGTTTAGACATACCAAGTAGAGGGAGCTAGGCCGGCGTCTAGGGCAAGGGGATTGCCCCAAGTCGGCGGCTTGGGCAAACCCTAGGGCGGCGGTGGCTATGGTGGCCGACGGCGGCTAGGGTTAGGTTTAGAGGGGGCAAGGTGTGTGTCAGGAGGGGAGCCCTGCCCCTCCTCTTATAGGAGGGAGGCGCCGGCCAAGGGGAGGGGAATCCCTCCCCAACTCGGATCCCAAGTGGGCCGGCGGTGGAGCAGGGACTCCTCCCCAACTCGGTTTCCACCTCCCTCTCCACTTCCCAAAAATAGCCGTTTGACTTTCAAATTGCCGTTTGACTTTTTCAAACTAGGATTTGATTAAACCCTTTATTTTGTTCAGCGATGACACCTAGTACATGATGCAATCATACCAACTTGATATAACACATTCATGTACCCTTCCCCTCCGGAGTGCCGGACATTCCGGAACCTTCTAGAATATTCCCGATGAAAACACCGGAACCATTGTCCAACCCCGAAACAAGACTTTCCTTATATGAATCTTATTCTACGGACCATTCCGGATCTCCTCGTGATATCCCGGATCCCATTTGAGACTCCGAACAACATTTGGTCTCTTACTCATCATTCCATAACTACTCAACAACATCGAATCCTTAAGTGTGTCTCCCTACGGTTCGTGAATTATGTGGACATGACCGAGACACTTCTCCGATCAATAACCAATAGAGGAATCTGGAAATTCATATGGCTCCCACATATTTCTACGATTACTTTGCGATCGAATGAACCACTTACATACGATACCAATTTCCCTTTGTCTCACGATAGTTTACTTATCCGAGGTTTTGATCGTCAGTATCTCTGCATACCTAGTTCAACCTCGTTACCGATAAGTACTCTTTTCTCGTTCCCGTGGTATGTGATCCCTTATGAACCAGTCACATGCTTGCAAGCTAATTGGATGACATTCCACCGAGAGGGCCCAGAGTATATCTATCCGTCATATGGATGGACAAATCCCACTCTTGATCCATGTGTCTCAACCCATACTTTCCGAACACTCGATGCCACTTTTATAGCCACCCAGTTACGGTGTGGTGTTTGATGTCATCAAAGCATCCTTCCGGTGATGGTGATAAGCATGATCTCATGGTCGAAGGAATTAGGTTACTATGTATCAGAAAGCTTATAGCAAATGAACTATATTAAATGACTTGATCTTTATGCTACGCTTAACTATAGGAGTATGTCCATCACATCATTCTCCTAATGATATGACCCTGTTGTTAATAACATCTCTATGTTCATGATCAGGAAACCATGATCATATATTAACCAACAAGCTAGTTTAACAAGAGGCTTTACTAGGGACTCTTTTATGTTTACAAATCACACAAGTATTAATGTTTCCGGTTAATACAATTATAGCATGGTATGTAAACATTTATCATAAGTGTGAAGATATGATAATAACCACTTTATTATTGCCTCTTGGGCGTATCTCCAACAGATGGACCCCAGGAAGGTTACGACAACTAGGATCATCTCCCATCGTCAGCATTGCATGTGACCCCGAAGATGGAGCTTCGCCTACGCTACCGTTATTATTACGTATTCCGCTGCTTGAGTTGTATTATGAACTGGATCATGAGATCCCTATTTGTGTAAGAACTTATGTACGGTTTGTAATGGATGATGTACTATGGTATCCAATTCTGTTATGTCTCGCAAAAATGGTAATCCTGGGATTGCGATGTATGGCATAACAGGCATATGGGATTAATAATTCAGGTGTTGACAGTAGGCCATCCTCCTGGTGGTTTTCTCGGACAATCCGGCTTGATATGCCCCTTCTGACCACAACCATAACAGATCACTACAGGCATTTTGCACTCCCTCTGGAAATGCCCTGGAATTCCACAGTTGTTACAGATAACATTCCTTCTCGGATTAGATTGATTTCCACCACTGCCCTTGTTATTGTTATTGTTGTTGTTGCCATAATTCCTATTCCGGGGTTTGAACTCTAGGTTAGGTTTAGGTTTGCTTGACTGAATTCTCTTGGTTTCCTTCTTGGCTCTCTTCCTCCGGTCCTCTTGGACATTCTTGTAATCATCTTCAAAAGTAATGGTTGCATCCAACAACTGCTGATAAGTTTGCTTATTGGCTAACCTTAGCTGCATCTTCACAAATGGATTTAATCCATGCAAGAAACATTTCTTCATATTCTCTTCAGTGTTAACATCCTCCTCAGCATAACGAGACAGTTGGCTAAACTCCCAGATGTACTTCATGACACTAGTATATCCTTGCTAAAGCTCCTCAAATTCTCTCCGCTTCAACTCCATGACGCTTTCCGGAACATGATATTCACGGAATCTCTGCTTAAACTCCTCCGAGGTAAACTCCCTTCCTGGTTGTTGCATGGCTAATTGATTTTCCCCGCATGATGCTGCAGGTCCGGTCAGCAGATGAGTTGCATACCTCAATTTTTCCTCATCATTGCAACCTACAGTTTTCAGCTTCCTCTCAGATTCGCTAGCCGTCTTACGCATCCATCGGTTCAGGAGCTGATGCAAAAGGTAACGGTCTTGCATTCTAGAAATCAGATAAACTCACTCCTCCACCTTCAGGTGCCCTCTGAATTGCTCTACCCAGCAATTCTTCCATGAACTTATTCTCGGTCTCTTGCATCATTTTCATACATTGCATAAAGTTCTGCTCCATTAACGGCCTCATTGGTGGTGGTGGTAATGCTCCTTGATTTGCTGCATCGGCATCGACCTTGTCCTTGGCCTCACGCTCCATCCGCTGCTGGTCAGTTTCCATTTCTACACCTGTATCCATGACCCTCTAGTCCTGCAACATAAAGCGAATACTCATAATTACATCATGCACATGTGTTCTGAGCTCGACTTTATGCACAGAACTAGTCACACAATGAAGATCCAAAGAAAAATCCAAATATGTATTTTACATATTTACATAATATCATAATGATACAAAGTCAGTACAACATATACCATATTGGTATTTTACAAAACTACCTTATTTCTAGAGTACAATATACCGTACTTGTTAATACCGTCTAGTCGTCTATTTCTAATAGTAACTATGCTCATCATACATGCCTGATGTCCAACCGTGATGACGTGTTGTTCGTCGCATAGTTTGTGGAACAAATGGCCTTCCAGAAGGAACATACTCTGTATCTGAAGTGTCAGGACTTGAGTCATTACTCAACCTGAGCGCATTGAATCCCTCCAGCTCAGCTGAAAAGTCTTCAGAAACCAATTCAACATTATCTACAGCCTGCATCTCCTGAGCTTCATCTCTAGAGTTGTCACCCGGATACGCAGATCATGCTGCTCCCCAGATGCTCTCGTGGACAAGATAATTGAATACTGGATAATGTATATTCCCTGGGCTTTGAGAAGATGTTGATGATTCAAACACTCTTTCCTCAGGATCTTCTTCTTCATCCTGATCATCTATTGACATGGTATTTCTACTTCTATTATTAGGATTCATCCTTGCACCCATCCAACTAGATTGTCAAACATTTATGTCAGAACCATCTATGGACATCTGGTGTTCATGAGATCCATTATATGATCCCATTCTCCATCCATCCGAGTTCTCAATAGGAAGTTCTGAGTCAGAACCATCCTCTGAGCCCTGTGGTACTGCATACCGCATATCTACAGTAGGATCATGTGTAGGTTCAGGTCTTGGTGAATAAGGATATGGTATAAAAGATTCTGGATCTATAGGTATATCCTTAAAGATAGCTGTTGCACTACTACTTGCTTCTTTCTCTAACTGGGACGCTAACTGCTTCCTCCTTTCCGGATCAGTTAGATCCTCTAACATGTCATTTTTGTCTTCAACAATCACTTGATGAGTCTTATAAAAAGACGCAACGAGTGTCCGGTATCTATCCATAAATTTGGAAGCTAACTTAGGATGCTTCTTAACCAAATTAAGATTATCCGGTATAGGCTCCGAGTCTATAGAATCATGAGGTATCACAAAAATGTGCTACCTTATAGCTCCTTGGTTTTCTGCTCCCGGATATTAGCTATTGCCTCCACAACAGCAACATGATAGGCTGCTAAATGACTCCTACCTTCTCCTATGGGTAGATCATGGTACAGTCCAAGCTTCTCTGGAAGTTGGATACTCACACGATACTTGGATAACATCCGGCCATCAAGATAAGTGATAGTGTTCACTGGGATTCTAGTTGGACAATTAAAGAGCTTTAAAAGTTGACGAAGTTGGTCTGTAAATGATCCTTGATAATCATCTAGAGTCTCCTCTTTCCTTACCAAAGTCTGTTTTGGAAACTTTGGTGCCATACCTCTGTATATTAGAAAAATAGTTTTGATTAGTATCCAATAATATATTGCATCATAACAAAGAATTATCGCACTAAAACATGTAGTGTAATATTCTCATTTGAATACCCATTATATTACTTTCAGAGAATTCTTTATCATTGCTAATTCTCCTATAGGTAATACCCTTTACTAGGTGAAAGTACAAAGGAAGTAGCCTAGAGGGGGTGTGAATAGGCTTTTAAAAATATTACGGTTTAGGCTCAAGTAAATGCGGAATAAAACTAACGTTTAATTTATTGAGCACAAAACCTAGCCACTAAGTTTAACTAAGTGCACCAACAACCTATGCTAAGCAATACAAACAACAAGGTGATAGCAAGAAATAAATACTTCAAGCACGATGGCTATCACAATGTAAAGTGCATAAGTAAAGGGCTCGGTTGAGAGATAACCTGTCACATCCCAAGATTTTCCAAATCTTGTAATGTGAAAAAAAATGAATAAAATAAAACTTTGTTGATTTTCAGGGTAAGAAGAAACTTTTTGAATCCATTTGGAAACATTCAAAACCTATTTGGATCAAATAAAATCCTAAAGGGATTTAAAAAGTTAAATAAACAATAAACTTCAAAATATTTAAAATTACTATTTTGGATCTTTTAATAAAAGGTTTTGGTTTTCAAAAGAAAAGGTGGATTTATAAATAAAGATTATTTTATAGAGCCAAATTAAACCTTGGCCAAGCTTTTGAATTAAAACTTTTAATTTTGATAAAAATAGTAAAGGTTTATTTAAATAAAATAATAAGGATTTAATAGCCAATTTTATTTAAGTAATGGCTTTTCCAATTTTGAATAAACACTAAAACTTATTTATTTATTTTAAATAAGTTTTCTAAGTATTTTATTTTTCTTAAATAAAACCTACCGAAGTATTTTGGTTTTATTTTAGATTTCAAAATAAATATTTTAATAAAACAAATCCTATTTAATTTAATAACTAAGGTCCATTTTTATAATTATTAATGGAACCTAAAATTAAAATGTTATTTGGTTTTAAACAAGTTTTCCAAGTATTCTATATTTTCAAATAAAACCTACTGATTTGGTTTTGGAAAATATTTAGATTTCAAATGGATATTTTATTAAATAAATCAAACCCTATTTGATTAAATAACTATGGTCTATTTTATTTAATTATTAAATAGATCCTAAAAAGAATAAAAATATTATTTTATTATTTGACTTTGGTTTTGTGTTGTTAAACAGAACCAAATTCAATACAAAGTTTAGTGATTGTTTGAATTATTTGAGTGCTTGAATAGTTGATTGAAATTCAAAAACAGAAATTGATTTTGGAAAAAGAAAAAGGTTTCAGACAGAAAAAAAAGAGAGCAAAACGACCCAGCCCAGCTAAAGCCCATCCCAGCCCAGCAGCCCATTTCCCCTCCCCTCTGCCGAAACGCTTTCTCACTCGAACTCACACCTGAGCAAGCAACCGTGTGGACCCATTCCCCTCACTTCCTCTCTCGCTGACCAGCCGACCCCACCCCCTCCTGTTCATCGTCCTCACCGCAGCGACCAGTTCTTCCCCGTTACTGGCAGTGATTTCGCGTCGTCAATTCGTTTTAATGCCGCGATTACACCTTGCAGTGATCACGCGTGATAAATTCCCTCTTCCTCCTCTTCCATTTCCCCCAAACACCACGCCTCGAGAGCCACCAGGCTGTCGCAAATTCCTTCTGCACCGCCGCCGTCTCCGACGAGGTTCTCGACCAAATCCGGCGGCACCGCATCGCCCCTCGCCTCCTTGACCACACTCGCAAACTCCCCAAGCCCAGGCGCACCTCCCCGTAATGCCAGCTCGTCCCCGCGCGCCCTAGAACTTCGGCAACGACGAAGACCACCACCGCCACCGTCTGCCTCCACTCCGTCAGTCTTTTCCGGTGAGTACTGACCGCCCTTCTTCCTCTCGATGGTGCACGCTTGATTGCCAACCTCTTGCGCAGCTAAACCCATTCTTGCCTTGTCTTCTTGTGCATCAGTGGCGTCGCTGGCCGACGTCGGCGACCGACTCGACGAGGAATCACGACCGATCCAGTGCGCCCCCTGACAAACCGCAAGCGAGTTGAGCATCAGCGTCACTCCACGAACTCGGTGAGCATCCCCTTTTCCTCTCCCGCTTCCTGCATCGCCGGCAACGCCACCGCCAGGCCGCTCCGCCGCCAGTAGCCACCGCAGCGCCGCCAGTTTCTGGTCGGGGCACTGAGAGCCGTTAGATCCATATCGGAGCGACAGGATAGTTCCACTTAAAACCGAAAGGGTATGCGATCTGAGCCGCATGATCCAACTTGATCCAACGCACCAGAATAGCCGATCCGAGTGAAGCGGTACAGGCGAATAAGAAACAGCCACGTGGCCTGTAGTTGATTTAAAAGACAGAATTGATCTTTTAGGATTCCAATTTTGTAAATTGCACAACTTTTAAACCACACGTCCAAATTTTGCAAACTTTATATCATTGGAATCAGCAAGACAAGCCCTAGCCAACCATGCCTTTTGTTTAGTAAAAAGCTTCTGGAAAAATGGTTGTTTTTGCAGAAACATTTGTATGCTTGTTAAGGATGTGAAAATTGTTTAAAAATGAATTTGGGGATAAAATCTTTGGCAATTGGATTGATTTGAACCTACTGACCATAGGAAACACTTTGTGGACTCAAAAATGTATTTGGTGAAACAAAATAATGATTCTTTGATTTAAAACCATTTCTAGTCAAATAGAAATGTGGTTTATTTATTAAAAATGGTTTTGGAAGGAAACCTTTGGAAAATGTTTTGTTTTAAACTCTCTGACCCCAAACACCAAGTTTTATGGTTTGAAAACTTATTTGGTGAACCCTATAGATTAATTCCCTAGTAAAAAAATATTTCTACACCACATAAAATGATACTTTGTTTTGAAAATGGTTTTTGAGGTGAAACCTTTAGCAAATGACTTTGCCACTTTACAAAATGACCAATAGATGTTTTCAAATGTTTATGACCCATTAGGAACCACTTTTCAAACAAAAACAAAGCTTGGCATGCTTGCATGCATTACTTTGACTTTATGATTTTATGTGTTGTTTTGCTTGATTGGTAGATTGAGTTTGTGCCTTGTTTGATTGATTTGTAGTGACTTGAAGAGTGTGATTGTTGCAAGGACAAGGAAGTGAACCTATACCCTCTACCAAAAAGGCAAGTGATGCTTCATACTTTTTGTCCCATTAATTTCACTATGCATTAGTGTTTTTGCTAAGTAAACCTTGCATGGAATTTTGCTAAGTATAAACCTTGCTATAGAAAACCTAGTAGATGAAACCTTAGTGGAAATCTTCCTAAGTTAAGATTCCTATTACTATCAAGCTTAGCCTAGCTAATAGAAAACATGGGTGGAATATATATTCACACTATGGAAAAATATTCTAAGTCTGAGGACTTGTGTTTTGTTTAATAAAATAACTAAGTTAATGAATCACCTGGGTGGAATGGGACTTGCTTGGTGGATTTTGGTTGAGTGGTTCACAAGGCCCATGTCTATGGTTTACCTTGTGTATCTCACTTGTGGATGGCCACCCAGGAACAAAGAGATTTGAGATGTCAAATGTTGAGAAGCTTCAAGTGCAGCCACTTGGCATTATGGGCTCTGCCTTGATCATATAGGTTGCAAGAACTTAGCCATATGGACAGTTGGTGGTAGTGTTTGATAGGTTGGAGCGCGTCCATTTTGGTCTAAGGGAAGGCTTCTGAAAGATCTTGTCTTGGGAAACCAAGTCTTGTGGGAAAGTGCACCACCTGCAGAGTGTAAAATCTAAGTACTTAGCCATGTCCCTGGTAAAGGACAATTTGAGCATCAAGACATGGAAGCAATCAAGAATCTCATCATTCAAATTTCTAAGTTAAAAACTTGTGGTTTGAACAAGGGTTAAAATATCTTCAATCTTTGATTGGAAGAAATGATTTTGTCAAGCAAAAACTTAGTATTTTCAAAATGATAAGGAAAATATATTTTGAGCAATGCAAGCCTCAACTCCACTTAGCCAAAAGCATTTAGATGATAGACTCCACTATACTACCATAGTATCACTTGCCAATACAATTCAAATGTATTGACCCTTGTGGCTGTAACTTGTTATGTTGCAAGTTTGATTGTTTTAGAGAAGTGTGATGATTAGGATTACAAAGTCTACAACCAACATGTCTGCCTGTGGCACTTTGAAGATGAAGGACCCCATGCCTATAGTTATTCTGCTGCAATGTAATGTAATAGCCAAATGAGCTATGTAAAGATGTAATAAAATTATGTTATTCCTGGTTATAAAGTTATATTATGACCTTTGTTTCTTGATATTACATCTAAACTGTGGATGCTAGCTATTGATCTAGGGACTAGCATTGTAAACACAGGGGACACCACCTTATGTTAGTAAAGGTTGGGACACTCCCTTTACAGATGGTATCAGAGCATTGTGTTGCCTGTAGGATTTGTAAACCTAGGATTGGACAAAACCCCTTAGAAAAATAGGAGTTGTATTTGTTCCAAAAATTATTTACCAACCATCTTGTAAACTCTTTCCTCAACCATTTTGGTTTCAACTCCACATCTCTTCTATTTCAAACTTGATGGAAAAACCTAACCCATGACCAAAGACTTCACCATGTGCAAAGAACTTCTTCAACTCTAATGACTTCAACTTCTTCAACTCTAATGACTTCAAATTCTTCAACTCTAATGACTTCAACATCTTCAGCATATTCACCAAGGACTTCAACCATGGTTGTCACTAAGGACAAGTGAGACAAGGAAATCTTTCTCAAGATATGGAGACTAAGGAAATGCAAAATTAGAAGGAGTTCACTTCACTTGTGACCAAGGATTTTTCCTAAGGAAACCATGATCTCATGTAAGAATAATAAACCAAGAAGGAAGGAAGGATCACAAGTAAACCCTATAGATAGACCACCATATTTTAGTTAAGTCAAACACACCAACTTAGGTGGTGTAACAAAAATATTTTTGTTTGCCTAAAAATATACTTGAAACTTGTTGTTGAGTGGAATGTTTGCTTGTGATTGCTTGCACATTGCTTGTGTGAATTGTGATGTGTGTGATTAGAACAATTTCCCTTAGAAATATTTTTGCCTATTCTAATCCCAATCCAACCCAAACAGATGACTTCTCCAAGAGACTCCAACATCAAGGTTGATGATGACAACAACAACCAAGAGGACAACATGAGAGAACTTATAGCAACCCAAAACCAGTTGAGCCAAGAGACAACTCAACTTTTAGCCAACAACAATGGGCTAGACCCAGCCATACAAAGGATTTTGAAACTTCAATCCCAATTGTTGCAAGGATTGGTTACTCAAATGATCAACATGGGAGAAAACTTTTCCCAAAGAGCTAATGACAACAAGGATGACAAAGATGTTAATCTAGAAGGAACCCAAGCTAGCAATACTTGTGGAGACAAGGAGCATACATCCAAGGAGCATGAAGACCAATGGCCCAAGAAGAGAGAATGATCTTCCACCTATGAAGAACATGAACTAGAAGAACTCCTAGCTTTGGAGAGACCCAAAAAGAAGAAGAAATGCCCCAACCCTAACAAGGAGGATATTACTCAAGTGCAATGTTACAATTGCAAAGAGATGGGACACTATGCCAATGAATGTCCAGAAAAGAAGAAGAACCAAAGAAACAAACAAGAGACAATGATACCAAAGGAAAAGAAAGATATTAGCCAAGTAATGTGTTTCAAATGCAAGGAACTAGGCCACTATGTAAACAATTGTCCAGAAAAGATGAAGAACAAGTTAAACAACCCTATGAAGGATCTCAACCTTGGCCCATGAGTCAAGTGTGGAAACAAAGGACACTACGCAGAAGGTTGCCCAGAGAAGTTTCCCAGGATCCCAAGCAAGCCAGGATGTAATTTAGTTGGAAAATTTTTTAAGGGTGGTAGTACCCTAGATGTTTTGAGCCTTGTAACCCTAGCCTCCCCAAATCTCGGGACGAGATTTATTTTAAGGGTGGTAGCCTATCACATCCCAAGATTTTCCAAATCTTGTAATGTGAAAAAAAAATGAATAAAATAAAACTTTGTTGATTTTCAGGGTAAGAAGAAACTTTTTGAATCCATTTGGAAACTTTCAAAACCTATTTGGATCAAATAAAATCCTAAAGGGATTTAAAAAGTTAAATAAACAATAAACTTCAAAATATTTAAAATTACTATTTTGGATCTTTTAATAAAAGGTTTTGGTTTTCAAAAGAAAAGGTGGATTTATAAATAAAGATTATTTTATAGAGCCAAATTAAACCTTGGCCAAGCTTTTGAATTAAAACTTTTAGTTTTGATAAAAATAGTAAAGGTTTATTTAAATAAAATAATAAGGATTTAATAGCCAATTTTATTTAAGTAAAGGCTTTTCCCATTTTAAATAAACACTAAAACTTATTTATTTATTTTAAATAAGTTTTCTAAGTATTTTATTTTTCTTAAATAAAACCTACTGAAGTATTTTGGTTTTATTTTAGATTTCAAAATAAATATTTTAATAAAACAAATCCTATTTAATTTAATAACTAAGGTCCATTTTTATAATTATTAATGGAACCTAAAATTAAAATGTTATTTGGTTTTAAACAAGTTTTCCAAGTATTCTCTATTTTCAAATAAAACCTACTGATTTGGTTTTGGAAAATATTTAGATTTCAAATGGATATTTTATTAAATAAATCAAACCCTATTTGATTAAATAACTATGGTCTATTTTATTTAATTATTAAATAGATCCTAAAAAGAATAAAAATATTATTTTATTATTTGACTTTGGTTTTGTGTTGTTAAACAGAACCAAATTCAATACAAAGTTTAGTGATTGTTTGAATTATTTGAGTGCTTGAATAGTTGATTGAAATTCAAAAACAGAAATTGATTTTGGAAAAAGAAAAAGGTTTCAGACAGAAAAAAAAAGAGCAAAACGACCCAGCCCAGCTAAAGCCCATCCCAGCCCAGCAGCCCATTTCCCCTCCCCTCTGCCGAAACGTTTTCTCACTCGAACTCACACCCGCAGAGCAACTGACAGGTGGACCCATTCCCCTCACTTCCTCTCTCGCTGACCAGCCGACCCCACCCCCTCCTGTTCATCGTCCTCACCGCAGCGACCAGTTCTTCCCCGTTACTGGCAGTGATTTCGCGTCGTCAATTCGTTTTAATGCCGCGATTACACCTTGAAGTGATCACGCGTGATAAATTCCCTCTTCCTCCTCTTCCATTTCACCCAAACACCACGCCTCGAGAGCCACCAGTCATCGCAAATTCCTCTCACACCGCCGTCTCCGACGAGGTTCTCGACCAAATCTGGCGGCACCGCATCGCCCCTCGCCTCCTTGACCACACTCGCAAACTCCCCAAGCCCAGGCGCACCTCCCCGTAATGCCAGCTCGTCCCCGCGCGCCCTAGAACTTCGGCAACGACGACGACCACCGCCGCCACCGTCTGCCTCCACTCCGTCAGTGTTTTCCGGTGAGTACTGACCGCCCTTCTTCCTCTCGATGATGCACGCTTGATCGCCAACCTCTTGCGCAGCTAAACCCGTTCTTGCCTTGTATTCTTGTGCACCGTAGCATCACCCCCGTCGACGTCTGAGCGAGACCGACGTTGCCCCTGACTCCGGCGAGGAATCACGACCGATCCAGTGCGCCCCCTGACAAACCGCAAGCGAGTTGAGCATCAGCGTCACTCCACGAACTCGGTGAGCATCCACTTTTCCTCTCCCGCTTCCTGCATCGCTGGCAACGCCACCACTAGGCAGCTCCGCCGCCAGTAGCCACCGCAGCGCCGCCAGTTTCTGGTCGGGGCACTGAGAGCCGTTAGATCCATATCGGAGCGACAGGATAGTTCCACTTAAAACCGAAAGGGTATGCGATCTGAGCCGCATGATCCAACTTGATCCAACGCACCAGAATAGCCGATCCGAGTGAAGCGGTACAGGCGAATAAGAAACAGCCACGTGGCCTGTAGTTGATTTAAAAGACATAATTGATCTTTTAGGATTCCAATTTTGTAAATTGCACAACTTTTAAACCACACGTCCAAATTTTGCAAACTTTATATCATTGGAATCAGCAAGACAAGCCCTAGCCAACCATGCCTTTTGTTTAGTAAAAAGCTTATGGAAAAATGGTTGTTTTTGCAGAAACATTTGTATGCTTGTTAAGGATGTGAAAATTGTTTAAAAATGAATTTGGGGATAAAATCTTTGGCAATTGGATTGATTTGAACCTACTGACCATAGGAAACACTTTGTGGACTCAAAAATGTATTTGGTGAAACAAAATATTGATTCTTTGATTTAAAACCATTTCTAGTCAAATAGAAATGTGGTTTATTTATTAAAAATGGTTTTGGAAGGAAACCTTTGGAAAATGTTTTGTTTTAAACTCTCTGACCCCAAACACCAAGTTTTATGGTTTGAAAACTTATTTGGTGAACCCTATAGATTAATTCCCTAGTAAAAAAATATTTCTACACCACATAAAATGATACTTTGTTTTGAAAATGGTTTTTGAGGTGAAACCTTTAGCAAATGACTTTGCCACTTTACAAAATGACCAATAGATGTTTTCAAATGTTTATGACCCATTAGGAACCACTTTTCAAACAAAAACAAAGCTTGGCATGCTTGCATGCATTACTTTGACTTTATGATTTTATGTGTTGTTTTGCTTGATTGGTAGATTGAGTTTGTGCCTTGTTTGATTGATTTGTAGTGACTTGAAGAGTGTGATTGTTGCAAGGACAAGGAAGTGAACCTATACCCTCTACCAAAAAGGCAAGTGATGCTTCATACTTTTTGTCCCATTACTTTCACTATGCATTAGTGTTTTTGCTAAGTAAACCTTGCATGGAATTTTGCTAAGTATAAACCTTGCTATAGAAAAACCTAGTAGATGAAACCTTGGAAATCTTCCTAAGTTAAGATTCCTATTACTATCAAGCTTAGCCTAGCTAATAGAAAACATGGGTGGAATATATATTCACACTATGGAAAAATATTCTAAGTCTGAGGACTTGTGTTTTGTTTAATAAAATAACTAAGTTAATGAATCACCTGGGTGGAATGGGACTTGCTTGGTGGATTTTGGTTGAGTGGTTCACAAGGCCCATGTCTATGGTTTACCTTGTGTATCTCACTTGTGGATGGCCACCCAGGAACAAAGAGATTTGAGATGTCAAATGTTGAGAAGCTTCAAGTGCAGCCACTTGGCATTATGGGCTCTGCCTTGATCATATAGGTTGCAAGAACTTAGCCATATGGACAGTTGGTGGTAGTGTTTGATAGGTTGGAGCGCGTCCATTTTGGTCTAAGGGAAGGCTTCTGAAAGATCTTGTCTTGGGAAACCAAGTCTTGTGGGGAAAGTGCACCACCTCTGCAGAGTGTAAAATCTAAGTACTTAGCCATGTCCCTGGTAAAGGATAATTTGAGCATCAAGACATGGAAGCAATCAAGAATCTCATCATTCAAATTTCTAAGTTAAAAACTTGTGGTTTGAACAAGGGTTAAAAGATCTTCAATCTTTGATTGGAAGAAATGTTTTTGTCAAGCAAAAACTTAGTATTTTCAAAATGATAAGGAAAATCTATTTTGAGCAATGCAAACCTCAACTCCACTTAGCCAAAAGCATTTAGATAATAGACTCCACTATACTACCATAGTATCACTTGCCAATACAATTCAAATGTATTGACCCTTGTGGCTGTAACTTGTTATGTTGCAGGTTTGATTTTTTTAGAGAAGTGTGATGATTAGGATTACAAAGTCTACAACCAACATGTCTGCCTGTGGCACTTTGAAGATGAAGGACCCCATGCCTATAGTTATTCTGCTGCAATGTAATGTAATAGCCAAATGAGCTATGTAAAGATGTAATAAAATTATGTTATTCCTGGTTATAAAGTTATATTATGACCTTTGTTTCTTGATATTACATCTAAACTGTGGATGCTAGCTATTGATCCAGGGACTAGCATTGTAAACACAGGGGACACCACCTTATGTTTGGGACACTCCCTTTACATAACCGATGGACGCGGAGACGAAGATTTGTTTCCCGAAGTTCACTTCCAAAGAAGCTACGTCTCCGTTGGAGAGGTGTGATGGCGCAATGCTCTCCGAACGCCACAAATGGCTCACCTCGAGGTGTGGTGGCTTGATGCTCACCCAACGCCACACAAGGCCTCTCCCCGGATGCGGAAGCGCGCAACTCACCGACGCCACAAAAGGCTCACCCTATTCTCCCAAGTGCGCACCACAAAAGGCGGGCACTTGCTCCACTATGGGATGCTTGAGGGCGGTCACCGAACCCGTACAAGATTGGGGCTAACTCCACAACTCAATTGGAGGCTTCCAACAACAAAGCCACAAAAGGCTACAATGCCACAAAAGGCCAACAAAGCAACAAGAGGCTACAAGACCACAAAAGGTCAACAAGACCACAAAAGGTCAACAACCCAACCACACAACCGTCTAGGATTCAAAGAACCCAAGAGTAACAAGCCCACAAGCGTGTACTCGCCGAATCTCCGAGGAGAACTCAAACCTATGCACCAAATGCAAGGGCAAGTCCTTCACTCCCAAATTCCAACAAAGCTACACAAGCTATTGGAGGAATAAGGGAGGAAGAACACAAGAGGAGAACTCAAACCTATGCACCAAATGCAAGGGAAAGTACTTCTATCCCAAATTCCAACAAAGCTACAAAAGCTATTGGGGGAATAAGGGAGGAAGAACACAAGAGGAGAACACAAAACTCTCCAAGATCTAGATCCCAATGATTCCTTCACAAATAAGGGATTTGACTTGGTGGGATTGTAGATCTAGATCTCCTCTCACTTTTCCCTCAAAAAGATGTAAGAATCATGGGAGGGAGAGGGAATAAGAGATCTCAAATAGGTCAACAATGGTGGGAAAAAACGAGCTCAAAAGATGGGGAACCATTGGGGAAGAAGCCCCCCTTAAATTGCACAAGAAAAACTGACCGTTTGGGCCAGATTCGCGCCCCCACCGGAACTTCCGGCCTCCCACCGAAACTTCCGGCAAATAGAAACACAAGTTACTGAACCTGACCGGAACTTGGGTCGGAACTTGGGCCGGAACTTCCGCTCAAGCAAAAACACAGGACAACATTGCACGAAAACTTCAATAACTTTTGATCCCGGACTCAGTTTTTGATGATCTTGGGCTCATTTCGAAGAGAACAAAAAGTTTTAAAAGATTATGCAAAGAAACATAATAGTCCAGCATGGAAGTATAAAACCAAATTGAGAAAGATATGACCTCTCTAGAAGCGATGAACCGGTAAGACCTCCAAAACCCAAAACACAAGAAGTTGAGCTTGGAAACTCCGATTGGGATGAAACCAATTTTGTTGGAAAGATAATGAAGAGCCTTGGGTATCACCTTGCGAGAAATATTTTGTCGAAATATTGGGTATCACCTTGGGAGAAAATACTATGAATATATATGTGAAGTATCCCCCAAGGTGTGGAGCCGGAAAACTCGCAAGATCAAAAACCGCAATAAGATATGCAAGTGAAATCCTTAGATGATGAACTAGAGCTTGTTATGATGATGACCACAATCTCTAGATCCTCTCATGGACAAGAACCAAATAACAACCAAGAAAGATGATGCTATGAATGCAAAGGTTTGAGCTCTCTCCGAACAATGCAAACGAGACACCCGCTTGAGAGCCCCTCTTGATAGAACGGCTATCTATCCTAAACCCGGTCTCCCAACTAACAATACGAGACCGGCAAAAGAGAAGGCCTATCAAGAACATACCTTTGCCTTGAGAATCCCACTTGAACTTGATGTAGACCGTCTTGTTCTTCTATAGTGGGAACACCTTTCTTGGATGCTCTTGCTTGATGAAGATGAAGACTTGCAAATTGCTCCCCCATACTCCATGGGGAAACCTCTTCTTTGAACTTGTCTTCATCATTCCATGAGCACGAGGATGGCAAACTTCAAGCATGAGATCTTCTAGAGATGGCGCATCTTGAGCTCTCCCTTCTTCATCCCTACTTGAGGTTGATCCATCTTGATGCAACTCTTTCCACATGTCTTGATCAACCTTCAAGCTCCTTTGTAAGGTTCCCAACCTTTAGTAAGGTAGAGATCCCTGTGTTTACAATGCTAGTCCTTGGTTCAATTGCTAGCATCCACAGTTAAGATGTAATATCAAGAAACAAAGGTCATAATACAACTTTATAACCAGGAATAAAATAATTCATTACATCTTACATAGCTCATTTGGCTATCACTATACAATGCAGCAGAATATCTATATAGCATGGAGTCCTTCATCTTCAAAGTGCCACAGGCAATAATGTTGGTTGTAGACTTGTAATCCTATTCATCACACTTCACTAACATCAAACAAACCTGCAACATAATAAGTTGCAGCCACAAGGGTCAATACATTTGAATTGTATTGGCAAGTTTCACTACTATGTAGAAATATGTGGATCCTATCATTACATGCATATTTGGCTAAGTAGGGTTTAGGCTCATTTGCAGAAAGAAATATAGTTTTATCCTATCTTTTCAAAATAGTGTTGATCCTTTGTCAAATCATTCTGAACTTCTTGGAAAACTCCAAGTGCTTCAAAATCCCTTGTTGTCACCATCAAGTTTTACTTTGAGAAATTGGAATGTCGAGATCTTCCATAGCTTTAGGCCTTAGTTGCTTAGTATTGTCCATAACCGGGGACACGGCTAAGTACTTAGAATTTGATCTTCTGCAGAAGTTGTACACTTTACCCACATGACACAATCTCATCTTGATGCCACCAGTGGCCGCTGGATAAGTACTCACCAAGATGGAGTACGGGCAGATTGAGAATGTGACAAAGTCTTTCCATAGGAGTCCTCCCAATACACAATGCTAGCATGTCAACCAGGCACCAATGTAGGGATAAAATTTCCCTTACACAATTCTAGTTAACCTGAAGATGCCAATGCTTGGGTCTTCCACTATGTAGTTGACTAAGCCAGAGCCCATTTAGCATGTGGCTGTACACGGAAGCCACTGTACGAGAAACATGTTCAATCTCTAAGTCCCTAGGTGGTTTCTTCTAGCGCACATACAAAAAGAGATTGCCATATAAACATGGTTCCTTTTGTTGCCACCTTGTCAAAACATGAGTATCCTTGTCCACCCAGGTGGTTCATTGAGTACTTGTTTTATTATATAAAACATATAACTTTTCAACTCTTCATATAATCATAACATCTATCCCATCCCAATATATAGCAGGGCTAAGCATACTACAACTACATTGTTTCCACTAAGGGAGATATAATGATATCCTAATAGGATTTAGCATAGCATAAAATATAGTAGTCCTTATCATGCTTGTTTTAAAAATCCACTAAGTGCAATGAAAATAGTAGGACTTGGATGATAGTGTCACTTGACTTTTTAGTAGAGAATGTTGGTTCACTTCTTGATCTTGCAAATATCACACTCTTATAATTCCACTACAATTCAATCAAGCAAACACAAATTCAACTAGCATTCCAACCAATTTTTCACACATAAAATAATAGAAACAAGGTCATGCATGCAAGCATGCAAAAGATAGTTTTACTTGAAAAAGTGGTTTCTACTAGGCTCTAAACATTATAAAGTTCAAAAGTGGTCATTTAATAAAGTGGTAAAACCATTTGCAAAAGGTTCTATCTATAAACCATTTTTAAATCAATTCATTATTTTATGTGGTTAAAAATGCTTTTAGCAAAGCAATATTCTTTAAAGAGTTCACCAAATATATTTTAATTCTCAAAACTTGGTGTTTAGGGTCAGAAGGTTTGAATCAAATCATTTCCCAAAGGTTTCATTCAAAAATCATTTCTATAACAAAATCAACATTTTTATTTGACTAGAAATGAGCTAATTCAATTATTTATTCCTTAACTACACAAAATACATTTTTAAATCCACAAGTTGGTTCCTATGGTCAGTGGGTTCAAAACAAACCATTTTGCAAAGATTTCATCTCAAAAATATATCTAGAACAATTTTTATATTCAAAATAAGCCTACACATGTTTCTGCAAATTCAACAAATTTTCCAGAAGCAAAACATTAAACAAAATGCATGGTTGCAAAGTAATTGTTCTACTGAATCCATTGATATAAAATTTGCAAAATTTGGACGTGTAGAATTAAAGTTATGAATTTTACAAGTTTGCAATTCTAATAGAACATTTTCTGGTTTTATTCAAACAGTCTGGGCACGTGGCTCGTTCTAATTGGCCGGTACCGCTTCATGCGGATCAACCTCTATGGGCTGTTAGACCTAAAGTGTATCGCACGGCTCAGATTCATCCATACCCTTTCAAGCTAATTCTAATCTCGTGCGTTGGATCAAGATCTGACGGTTGCTGTGTGGTTGACCAGGAATGGCTATGGGCGCGGCGATCGGGGCGTGATCGACGGTGGCGTCGCGGAGATTACAGGAAGCAAGGGAAGAAGGGAAATAGCTCACTGTGCTCGCAGAGGGTTGGCGAAGCTCGAGGTGGCGTTGGCTTGGCGAGGGGCGCACCAGAGAGGCGACGATTGCTCGCCGGAGTTGCTGCGAGCGGCGGGTGTCTCCGAAGGTCGTCGAGGGCGGGGCTGCAGGTCGTGCCGAGGCAAAGTAGAGGCACGATTAGACGCGGGCAAACGTGGGGAGTACGGGAGCATCAACATGAGAGCTTGGGGCGGTCGAGGCTTACCAGGGGGACTCGCCGGAGAAACGACCGAAGACGGTGGGGCTCTGCTGTTTGACGAAGCCGAGCTTCTAGAGCGCGCGGGACCGAGCTGGGGCTATGGGCAGGTGCGCACGAGACTAGAGAGCAAGCTAGCGTGCTCTGTGAGGAGAGGGGCGACTGTGGTTCGCCGGAATTGGCCGGGAATGCCGTCGGAACAGAGAAGGCTTGAGGTCAAAATTACTGCAGCCTGGTGGCAGAGGGGAGGCGCTGTTTGGGGGGAAAGAGAGAAGAGGTGTGGGCGTTTATCTATGCGTGATCACAGCAAGGAATAACTCAGGCAATAACTGGTATTCATCGCCGGAGTTAAGGGAAAAACGGCGAGGCGACGTGGTCGTGGTGGAGACGATGCTGAGGTGGCGTGGGGCCTGTTTGTCAGCGAGGTGGAGGGAGTGGGAGTGGGGCCTGCTTGTCTGCGTCTTAGCGGGTGCGTGCGTGGGTGAAAAACGTTTCGCTGAGGGGGAAAACGTTGGGCTGCGAGTGGGCTGGACTGGGCCTGTTAGCTGGGCTGTGTTTGCTTCATTTTTTATATAGAAAGCTTTTTCTTTTTCCAATTTGAATTTCTATTTTGATTTTCAATCAAATAATTCAAACAACAAATCAAATCAAATCACACCAAACTTTGTATTGGTTTTAATTCTGTTTAACAACATAATCCAAAGTTCAAAACAAAATATTTTTTATTCTTTTTAGGATCCATTAATAATTAAATAAATAGACCTTAATCACTATTTCAAATAGGTTTAAATTTATTTTAAAAACTCAATTTGAAATCTAAATAATATCAAAATCATTTCAGTAGGTTTTATTTGAAAATATAAAACACTTCGAAATCTTATTTAAAATATTTTAACAAGTATTAGTGTTTATTTAAAATGAAAAAGCCTTTACTTAAATAAAATTGGATATTAATAAATCCTCATTATTTTATTTAAATAAACCTTTACTATTTTTATCAAACAAAATATTTTATTTCAAAAATCTTGGCCAAGATTTAATTTGGCTCTATAAAATAATCCTTATTTATAATTCTACCTTTGCTTTTGAAAAATCAAATCTTTTTATTAAAAGATTTAAAAATAGTGATTCCAACTATCATAACTTTATTTATTATTTGTTTATATTTTTAAATCCCTTTAAGATTTTATTTGATCAAAATAGGTTTTGATGTTTCCAAATGGAACCAAAAAGTTTCTTCTCACCCTAAATTTAAACAAATTGTTTATTTGTTTATTTATTTTTCACATTTAAAAATTTGGAAAATTTTGTGATGTGACAGGCTACCACCCTTAAAATAAATCTCGTCCCGAGATTTGGGGAGGCTAGGGGTTACAAGTTGGCTTCATATCAACTAGGGTACTACCACCCTTAAAATAAAGTCTCATAGGGTTACATTGATGGTTCACTTGACTATGGGTTCAACACTTGATATCTAGACAAGGAATCCTTATTTGAATCAACTGAGTTAACTAGTTCCTGACATCCACTTCTTCTATCTCTTCAAAGTTTCCATCCATGTCAATGTGGTTCACATGTCCTTTCTGGGTCACATTAGAGTCATTTCCATTGGCTCTTCTAGCATCCTTTTTCTTTTTCTTCTCAGGACAGTCTGATGCATAGTGTCCAAGTTCCTTACAATTATAGCACTGCAACTGGCTAATGTCTTTCTTCCTGTAAGTGTCATGTTGGTTCTGACCAAGGTCATCTCCATTATCAGTATCATTTCCATTATTATCACTTCCATTTTTGTTGTGGTGATACTGATGTGGTTCAGAATCTTCATTGCTCTTTTTGAATGAATGCTTCTTTTTTGATGATCCTGAGTGATCCTTGAGTTTATGCTTCCTCTTTCTGTTCTCAACTTGATTCATCTTGTTTTCCAAAATGGTGGCTTTATCACAGAGTGATTGATAAGTTGGGACATAGGAAATAGCTAGCTGCAGGTTCAACTCATCATTAAGTCCTTCAAGAAATTTATCCTTTCTCTTAGCATCTGTATCAACTACATCCGGTGCATATCGTGCCAGATTGTTGAATTCTTCAATATACTCAGCCACACTGAGGTGACTCTGTTTCAGATTGTGAAACTCCTTTTTCTTCAAGTACATCACTCCCGGTGAGATGTGAGTTGTTCTGAATCCATCCTCAAAAATAACCCAAGTTACATCTTCAAGGGGAGTGGTGATTTGAAAGTTGTCCCACCATGTTGCTGCTGGTCCTTCAAGCAGAAATGCTGCAAACCTAAGTTTTTCTTCATCGGTGTAGCCAACAGTCACTAAGTCCTTATTCACCGAATGTAACCAATCATCGGCTATATTGGGTCAGTTATTCCAGAGAACCTTGCAGGCCTAAGTTTCAGAAACTTGGTGAGCATGTCAAGTGCTGGAGGATTATTCTGATTGTTGTTGTTGTTGTTGTTGTTGTTCTGATTCTGTATGAACGTGGTTATCATCTGCATCAGTTGTGTCTGAGCTATCATCATCTGCTGCATCTC
This sequence comes from Avena insularis, assembly GCA_023614405.1. Taxonomy (NCBI): domain Eukaryota; kingdom Viridiplantae; phylum Streptophyta; class Magnoliopsida; order Poales; family Poaceae; genus Avena; species Avena insularis. The sequence continues at coordinate 221,016,641 of CM042693.1, forward strand.
AAGAGTGATGTTGTTGTTGTTGTTGTTGTTCTGGTTGGGGTTGGCACGACGGGGAGGCATCTGTTGGTTTGATAGGGATGAGTAATGATGGATAGGTTTTTAAGAAGTTCTAACACACAACTCAAAACCAACCAAGTTCAATCAAACAATCAAGCAATCAACAAGCAACTATTTACATAACAACTTATGAGCTTAACTCATGAGTTGAAGGAAACAACAAGTTTTCTTGAAATAATCAACCTAGTATAGTCATACCTCATAGGTCAATATGATCCATACCCTAACTTGATATCCATGTCTTCGGTAGGCAATCTAATTTCTCTTGGTTTTTCACTTGTAATCCTTAGTGATGTCTAAGTTGAAGTCCTTGGTGAAACTAAAGTTGAAATCACTTGAAGATGTTGAAGTCATTAGAGTTGATGAAATCTTTTGCACATGGTGAAGTCTTTGGCCATGGGGTAGGCTTTGTCCATCAAGTTTGAAATAGAAGAGATGTAGAATCAAAACCAGAAAGGTTGATGAAAGAGTTTACAAGATTGTTTGTAAATAACTTTTGGAACAAATACAACTCCTATTTTTCTAAGGGGTTTTGTCCAATCCTAGGGTTACAATCCTACAGGCAACACAGTGCTCTGATACCATCTGTAAGGTTCCCAACCTTTAGTAAGGTAGAGATCCCTGAGCTAGCATCAACAGTTAAGATGTAATATCAAGAAACAAAGGTCATAATACAACTTTATAACCAGGAATAAAATAATTCATTACATCTTAAATAGCTCATTTGGCTATCACTATACAATGCAGCAGAATATCTATATAGCATGGATTCCTTCATATTCAAAGTGCCACAGGCAATCATGTTGGTTGTAGACTTGTAATCCTATTCATCACACTTCACTAACATCAAACAAACCTGCAACATAATAAGTTGTAGCCACAAGGGTCAATACAATTGAATTGTATTGGCAAGTTTCACTACTATGTAGAAATATGTGGATCCTAACATTACATGCATATTTGGCTAAGTAGGGTTTAGGCTCATTTGCAGAAAGCAATATAGTTTTATCCTATGTTTTCAAAATAGTTTTGATCTTTTGTCAAATCTTTCTGAACTTCTTGGAAAACTCCAAGTGCTTCAAAATCCCTTGTTGTCACCATCAAGTTTTACTTTGAGAAATTGGAATGTCGAGATCTTCCATAGCTTCAGGCCTTAGTTGCTCAGTATTGTCCATAACCGGGGACACGGCTAAGTACTTAGAATTTGATCTTCTGCAGAAGTTGTACACTTTACCCACATGACACAATCTCATCTTGATGCCACGAGTGTCCGATGGATAAGTACTCACCAAGATGGAGTACTGGCAGATTGAGAATGTGACAAAGTCTTTCCATAGGAGGCCTCCCAATACACAATGCTAGCTTGTCAACCAGGCACCAATGTAGGGATAAAATTTCACTTACACAATTCTAGTTAACCTGAAGATGCCAATGCATGGGTCTTCCACTATGTAGTTGACTAAGCCAGAGCCCATTTAGCATGTGGATATACACGGAAGCCACTGTACGAGAAACATGTTCAATCTCTAAGTCCCTGGGTGGTTTCTTCTAGTGCACATACAAAAAGAGATGGCCATATAAACATGGTTCCTTTTGTTGCCACCTTGTCCAAAACTTGAGTATCCTTGTCCACCCAGGTGGTTCATTGAGTACTTGTTTTATTATATAAAACATATAACTTTTCAACTCTTCATATAATCATAACATGTATCCCATCCCAATATATAGCAGGGCTAAGCATACTACAACTACATTGTTTCCACTAAGGTAGATATAATGATATCCTAATAGGATTTAGCATAGCATAAAATATAGTAGTCCTTATCATGCATGTTTCAAAAATCCACTAAGTGTAATGAAAATAGTAGGACTTGGATGATAGTGTCACTTGCCTTTTTAGTAGAGAATGTTGGTTCACTTCTTGATCTTGCAAATATCACACTCTTCTAATTCCACTACAATTCAATCAAGCAAACACAAATTCAACTAGCATTCCAACTAATTTTTCACACATAAAATAATAGAAACAAGGTCATGCATGCAAGCATGCAAAAGATAGTTTTACTTGCAAAAGTGGTTTCTACTAGGCTCTAAACATTATAAAGTTCAAAAGTGGTCATTTACTAAAGTGGTAAAACCATTTGCAAAAGGTTTTATCTATAAACCATTTTTAAATCAATTCATTATTTTATGTGGTTGAAAATGCTTTTAGCAAAGCAATATTCTTTAAAGAGTTCACCAAATATATTTTAATTCTCAAAACTTGGTGTTTAGGGTCAGAAGGTTTGAATCAAATCATTTCCCAAAGGTTTCATTCAAAAATCATTTCTATAACAAAATCAACATTTTTATTTGACTAGAAATGAGCTAATTCAATTATTTATTCCTTAACTACACAAAATAAATTTTTAAATCCACAAGTTGGTTCCTATGGTCAGTAGGTTCAAAACAAACCATTAATTTTGCAAAGATTTCATCTCAAAAATATATCTAGAACAATTTTTATATTCAAAATAAGCCTACACATGTTTCTGCAAATTCAACCAATTTTCCAGAAGCAAAACATTAAACAAAATGCATGGTTTCAAAGTAATTGTTCTACTGAATCCATTGATATAAAATTTGCAAAATTTGGACGTGTAGAATTAAAGTTATGAATTTTACAAGTTTGCAATTCTAATAGAACATTTTCTGGTTTTATTCAAACAGTCTGGCCACGTGGCTCGTTCTAATTGGCCGGTACCGCTTCGTGCGGATCAACCTCTGTGGGCTGTTAGACCTAAAGTGTATCGCACGGCTCAGATTCACCCATACCCTTTAAATCTAATTCTAATCTCGTGCGTTGGATCAAGATCTGACGGTTGTTGTGTGGTTGACCAGGAATGGGCGGCGCTGGCGGCGGCGACTGGGGGCGCGCGGTCAGACGGTGGCGTCGCGGAGATTACAGGAAGCAAGGGAAGAAGGAAAATAGCTCACCGTGCTCGCAGAGGGTTGGCGAAGCTCGAGGTGGCGTTGGCTTGGCGAGGGGCGCACCAGAGAGGAGATGATTGCTCGCCGGAGTTGCTGCGAGAGGCGGGTGTCTCTAGAGGTCGTTGAGGGCGGGACTGCAGGTCGTGCCGAGGCAAAGTAGTGGCACGGTTAGACGCGGGCGAACATAGGGAGTACGGGAGCATCAACATGAGAGCTTGGGGCGGTCGAGACTTACCAGGGGGACTCGCCGGAGAAACGACCGAAGACGGTGGCGCTCTGATGTTTGACGAAGCCGAGCTTCTAGAGCGTGCGGGAGCAAGCTGGGGCTATTGGTAGGTGTGCACGGGACTGGAGAGCAAGATAGCATGCTCTGTGAGGAGAGGGGCGGCTGTGGTTCACCGGAATTGGCTGGGAACACCGTCGGAACAGAGAAGGCTTGAGCTCAAAATTACTGCAGCCTGGTGGCAGAGGGGAGGCGCTGTTTGGGGGGAAAGAGAGAAGAGGCGTGGGCGTTTATCTACGCGTGATCACAGCGAGGAATAACTCAGGCAATAACTGGTATTCATCGCCGGAGTTAAGGGCAGAAACGGCGAGGAGACGTGGTCGTGGTGGAGACGATGCTGAGGTGGCGTGGGGCCTGTCCGTCAGCGAGGTGGAGGGAGTGGGAGTGGGGCCTGCTTGTCTGCGTCTCAGCGGGTGCGCGCGTGGGTGAAAAACATGCGCAGAAAAGACTAGTATTGGTATGTGGGGTTAGTCTAGAGATCCTATTGAGCTGCCAAAAGTGACAGCCGTCGGTCCGGAGTGACCGGGGGTGTTACAAAGTGGTATCAGAGCCGACCCTCGTGGTTACATGGGCGTGTGCGGGTCAGTGGAGGACATGTGTTGCATGGCGCGTGTGGCCCGGAGTGGACACGGCATGGCAATGTGTCGGCACTGGACGCACAGACGTGTGCCAAGAGGGGACGTTCCTGGCTTGTGGTTGATCGACGAGGATGTTGATCTTCTAAGGGTGGGTGTATGTGAGACCCTGGCGCATGGCTCAATAGGATTGATAGGAAACCCATACCAACAAGTTGCAACTTCTTTTCCGGAAGCTCATTCGAAAAGAACTCTTAGGTTAAGCGTGCTTACCTAGAGCAATTCTAGGATGGGTGACCGACCGGGAAGTGGGTACTGGGTGCGCACGAGTGAGGACAAAGTGCGCAGAAAAGACTAGTGTTGGTCTGTGGGGTTAGTCTAGATATCCTATTGAGCTGCCAAAAGTGACAGCCATCGGTCCGGAGTGACCGGGGGTGTTACATCCTTCTTTCTTCATGATTCCAATGGGCACAAAGCCCTTGGACATTTCTTCATCTTCCAACCTTGAGACCAACACATGGCCCAAGTGATGCCAATGGACAAGCCTACAAGTGAAACTCAATTTACACATTAGTCCATAGAGATTGTCATTAATTACCAAAACCACACATGGGGGCATACATGCCCTTTCAATCTCCCCCGTTTTGGTAATTGATGACAATCCCTTAGCGAGGGTTTAAATATGACAATTAACGACCAAAGCGGTTGCCCCAACATCAAATACTACACAAGTATGTGATGTTGGTACAACCACAATATATAGAGCAAACTCCCCCACAATCTATGCATGTGTGATGAACTTGAATTTCATTGCATAGATTGCCAACCGTTACCGTTGGTTGAGTTTCCTCTATATATTCAACATGCAAAGCAAACACAAAGATGCAAGAGCATGAGAGGCAAATGCTTAAGAACACACTAAAAGCAAAGCCCAACTTCCCTTAAACCCTCCAAAACTTCTCCCCCATTGGCATCGATTGCCAAAATGGGTGAAAAGTTGTAGACGGTCAACATAGTGAGAATTCCTCCAAAGGTGTGCATATGCACAAGTCAAATGATGAGAACTAGGGAGGAAGTAAAACTATATTGAGGACCCAAAGAAAGCAAAAAGAAAAGAAAAGGGCTTCAACAAATGAAGCGAGGAATCAAAAGATCCAAAAGAAACAATTGAAACACCATCAAATGATGTTAAAAGGGAACAACAACCAAAAGAGTGTTTTAATAAAAATAGAGAAGCTCCCCAAACTTTGTGCAAAGATTAGAATACTTGTATTGAATACAATATGCACAAATATGGAATCCTTGCTCCCCCATAAGCATTTAAACCACAAGAAACGAGAAAGAAGGAACATGTGCATCATTAGATGAATTATAGAAGCTCCCCAAAAATTGTTGTCCAATTATAGTAATTATATTTGGAAACAATGTGCACAACCATGGAATCCTAACTCCTCCAAAACCATTTAACAATGCACACAAAATACAATAATTTGGAAACCACCGAAGAATCAAAATGAAGTAAGAGATGATTTCCAAGAAAAGCAAAAACAACCAAATATTGATCTTCTCTTGTGTGTATAAATTTTTAGGTGGAAAATATCACAAAGACATATAACCACAAAGAAACATGCACACACAAGATAGATACTCAAGAAAGCACATGAAGACCCAAAAAAAGTCATAGGATATACCAATAAGATGTTTTTCTTGAAAGCATGCCCAAGGGTTCAAATATATCTTATTGTACATCAATGAGCTTCAAACACCAACATACCCCATACAACACAACTATTCTCAAGGGAAGAAGAGGATAGAAGGAATATATGGAGAAAGGCAACAAGTAACACAAGATAGAAATCAACTTGGCAAAAATACTCACTATTGCACATGAGAGATATTGAGGAAACAATATGCAAAACAATTGCTAGATTGACATATTTGGGATTAGTGAATCATGAGCATGATTTAGTATAGTCCCCATTATATGCACTCATCTCGACAAACACACATTTGCAATAGAGAGAACTCTTCAAAGCCAAAGCAAGAAATACTACATATGGAAGAACACAAATTCATGCCAACAAGCAACCTACACAAGGTTGGGAACAAGATATGTATGCATGAGAGAGAGATACTTGTTACCGAGATATAATTGGTAGGATGAAGAAGATATGAATTCGTTGATCATCCTAGCTTGCATCCAACAGACATGTAGATGCCACTTCTTCCTTGTTCAAGATACAAGCACCCAATATATATCTCCAATGTACCTAAGACACAATTATGTACACTATGGTCCCCAAACACATTGGGTCCAAAGTAGTTAGTGAAACTACAATACATAGGAGAGCCCCCACACAAATATGTGCATATTGATATGAAATTGAATTTCATGCACATCTTAGCCTATTAGGATTTGCTGGAGTTTCCCCTATATATTGGATCAAAGGAAGCAAGCATGCCATAATATATACACGAATTAAATATGCATGCATAGGCTTTCAAGAACCAAAAGGAGATACAATTTGAACAAAAACACCATGTAAACCAATAAGACACACACAAATTTGTGACTCGACAAAAGGTGTCCAAATTGTATCAAAGAGCCAAATAAACAGATGAAAGAACAGAAGTTCAACAAATGAACTCGAAAGAGCCAAAGAAAAAGGATAAGAAAAATACCAAGGCTCAAGGATTATCTCATCCTAAAAGAACAAAACAAGTCAAACGGAATGAGATAAAGCCAACTCCCAACGAGAGCAAGGAAATAATAACCAAAACAAACTCTTCACACTTTTAATTCTGGCATACAAAGTACCAACACAAAAAGGATCGAGCTTCCAAGCAAAAAAATGGATCAAATCAAGAAGCATAAAACAATGTTCTAGATAATATAGGAGAGATCGCCCATAAGTAGAGCATTATATATAATTTTGCCTTTGAATGCAAAATTCCCACGAATGAGATCATCACTACTACCTACACTAAGTAAAACACAAGGGAAAATAAATAAAATAAGAAGATCCACAAGAGGCAAGGAATGCTTGGGAGCAACTAGACAAACATTTTATTGGCCAAAGATAAGACAAAAAGGAAAAGTCCAAAATGAATATGATCAATGAATTCTACCATATATTAAGTACTAATTGTCCAAGGACAAGAAGTAATAGGTATAATTTTCCCGAGGTAGTTTGCAAGGATATCCAAGATCATATTCACACAAAGAAGCATATAACACGATAGGAATTAAACTTGATGCTTCAAAAGAGATTCTTGATTGCTTCAAATAGTCATACAATCACTAGTGATTGGATTAAATAGAAGCAAGTGGTTCCCATGAGGATATATAGATCCAAATATGTGGAAGCACATACCAAGAATCACTCTCACGAACAAGATCCAAAAGATGAGCAATAAAAACATTTAAGCAAATTGGAACTTGTATGAGAAAATGTGCCACATAGGAACTAGATAATTCTCAATATCAAATCTAAGTGGCACTACCTCAAATGTCCACATTTTCTAGGTTTGTAATATGCACAAAGCATATGACTCCCCCATAATGTGATAAACCAAGAAATCTCAACAAGAGGCAAAAAGATCAAACTAGAGGTATTAATGGACATTATGGAACCTTGAGTTTCTCATGAGAGAGAGACAAACCACATAGAGACAACAAAATGACTACTAAGTGGTTTTTCTCATGTACACACATTTTAGGATTGTGGAATGCCCAAGCATGACACTCCACCAAAACGGAATAGTCCATTAATCCCTCACAAGAGCCAAATAAGATACCTACTAGAAACAATAAAGGCTCAAAACCAAGAAACACAAATACATGGTGTGCCAACAAACATACACAAAGATAATTCATAGGTCAATATAAGTAAGTGGGAAGCACAACATGTATAAGCACGTGCAAGGTACAAAACCAACACATGCACAAGGGAGCAAGTAACTATAAATGTAAAGGAGTTTAGCACAAGTTACCGGAAGGAGGAACATTGGATAAGGAATAGAAGCATGATAACCAATGACTTGACTTTGACAACAAGAATATAATGAAGATCTCTCAACTCTTCATAAGATAGCCAAGTCTCCAATGCCCTCCAAAAACACCTATTGATCAAGTTTTAGCTTGTTGGTCCCCAACCAAGTTGGGTCCTAAGAAGTTAGTCACAATAGGCTTGGCCACCCAAATGGTTCTTTTCTTGACACCACTTTGGGCACCAACAAATTTGGCAAACACATTGCCACCCTCATCCTTACGAAGTGAATAAGCATCATCAAACAAGATAGGATGGGATGAGGAGATACCCATGGTGCATGAGGAAGAAAGGTGCCCCTTCTCACGACATATGTAGCAAGTTCTTCTCTTGCCGTCTTTCTTCTTGGGAGGAGCTGCACCATGAAGAAGAGATTGAGGCTTCTTGGGAAGTGGCCCATCTTGAGCTTGTGGAGGAGCTTGAGGCCGCTTCCCCCGTTGCTTCTCACTAAGAGGCTTCTTCTTCAATGGGCAAACCCTCACATGATGCCCTTCTTCCTTGCACTTGAAGCACACAATGTTGGCCAGATTCTTCACTTGTCCTTGTCCCTTCTTCTTGTTGCCCTTGTGCTTCAACGAGATAGTGGACTTGCTCTTGGTGTTGGAGTTGAATCCAAGCCCACTCTTGTCACTTGGGGGGCGTCGCACACTCAACATATTCTTGAGCGTGGTCTTCCCTTCATGACACCTTTTCAAGTCATTCTTCAAATAAGTGACTTGAGCCATGAGCTCTTTGACTTCCTCTACATGGTTAATATCAACAACAATACTAGAGGAAGTAGAAGCTTCATTGTTAGAGAAACAAGGCAAAGGATGCAATTCATCACAAGATTTAGCATGGTTGTGAGAGGATGAATTACAAGGACTAGCACATGGCAATATAACATTTGGAGTAGATATAGTGCTAATGTCCACATGAGGCCCACTAGATGTTACCTTTGACATAATGGCCTCATGAGCTAACCTTAGCCTACCATGGGAGACTAGAAGATCCTCATGCGATCTTGAGAGCTTGGCATGACTTTATTCTAATTTCCCATAGTTGCTCGTTAGCAAAGCAAGTTGAGCCTTTAGATCAACATTCTCCTTCAATATAGATGCTTCACAAGAAATAGAGTTAGTAGCACAAGCATCATCATTTAAAGCAAGAGGCGAGGTTAACTTGGAAAGCTCTTTAGAATAAGAAGCTTTAAGTTGCTCATGTGACTCGGTGAGTTTGATGAGCTCCCCCTTGATGACCCTAGAGCCATTGTTATGGTGCTCAAAATCCTCAAGGAGTTTGGCATAAGCAACTTCAATTTCATCATTTTTAATCTGAAGGGCACATGCCACCTCAAAATTTCTATCATGAGATTTCTTCACTCTAGATAGCTCTAGAGCAAAGGTCTCCTCAAGAGATTCCTTAGTGGCTTGTTCCTCTTCAAGAGCTTCATTTAGGTTGGCAATTTCATTAGCATACTCACGCTCAAGACTACTTATTTTATCTATTTTGTCCTCATGCTCATATATTAGTTGCCTACTTTCAATAGCACAAGTCAAGATTTCAATGAAAGTAGAGCAAGCATTTTTATTAGGATGAAGAGCACGAAGGACTAGCCCCCCCTTCTCTTTTAGAGAAGCAACATCATTATCTACTTCTACATGATCAACATTCACATCATCATGAGATATATTGGAGTCCAAAGGAGAGGTTACCTTTGAACCCTTATCCATGAGGCACAAGTGAACATTGGAAGAAGATGATGATGAGGGAACACATGAAGCTCTAATGACAACTTTGCCTTGTCCCACACATTCTTCACTTTCCTCTACATGGTTAGCAACACAAGAACTAGAGGAAATGGAAGCACATTTATCATGGCAACAAGGCAAAGCAAGCATATCATCATGAGATATATCCAATTCATTTCTACAAGATATGCAAGGGCAATCAACACTAGGATGTAAATCACATATGGTCCTACAAGTGTTCATGCCCAAAGATACAACATTGCAATGAGATAGAGACAAAGAATCATGAATGGAAATCTCACTATCTACATTGCAAGTTCTATCACCACTCACCATATCATTACCTTGTGACAACTCACATGTTGGTCTAGTGGAAGAAGATGAGAACTCATCGCGGCCGGAGGTGGATGGAACACAATAATCCTCATTAAGCTTGGACACATCATATTTTGCTTGAAGCTTGGTCCATATATCATGAGCATTCCGGAAAGGCATGATTGAGGAAAGAACTACAAAGCTCACAACATTAACAAGCACATTAGATGCTTGAGCTTCGAGATAAGAGTTTGTCTTCTCCTCCAAAGATAGATTTTGGGGATCCTTAGGAGGAGACAAGCCCATGTCTAGAATGCGCTCAATGATTGGGTTAATGGCCCGGAAATGACTAAGAATGCGAGTATGCCAAACATCATAATGTGTGCCATCAAAATTAAATGTGTGAGAGTGCACTAAACCCCTAGGAGACATCTTTACTCTCGAGGTGGTGAAGCCTAAAAGCAAGATACCTTGCTCTGATACCAATTGAAAGTACAAAGGAAGTCGCCTAGAGGGGGGGTGAATAGGATTTTAAAAATATTACGGTTTTGGCTCAAGTAAATGCGGAATAAAACTAACGTTTAATTTATTGAGCACAAAACCTAGCCACTAATTTACCTAAGTGCACCAACAAACTATGCTAAGCAATACAAGCAACAAGGTGATAGCAAGAAATAAATACTTCAAGCACGATGGTTATCACAATGTAAAGTGCATAAGTAAAGGGCTCGGTTGAGAGATAACCGATGGACGCGGAGACGAAGGTTTGTTTCCCGAAGTTCACTTCCAAAGAAGCTACGTCTCTGTTGGAGAGGTGTGATGGCACAATGCTCTTCGAACGCCACAAATGGCCCACCTTGAGGTGTGGTGGCTCGATGCTCACCCAATGCCACACAAGGCCTCACCCCGGATGCGGAAGCACGCAACTCACCGACGCCACAAAAGGCTCACCCTATTCTCCCAAGTGCGCACCACAAAAGGCGGGCACTTGCTCCACTATGGGACGCTTGAGGGCGGTCACCGAACCCATACAAGATTGGGGCTAACTCCACAACTCAGTTGGAGGCTCCCAACAACAAAGCCACAAAAGGCTACAATGCCACAAAAGGCCAACAAATCCACAAGAGGCTACAAGACCACAAAAGGTCAACAACCCAACCACACAACCGTCTAGGGTTCCAAGAACCAAGAGTAACAAGCCCACAAGATTGTACTCGCCGAATCTCCGAGGATAACTCAAACCTATGCACCAAATGCAAGGGCAAGTCCTTCTCTCCCAAATTCCAACAAAGCTACACAAGCTATTGGAGGAATAAGGGAGGAAGAACACAAGAGGAAAACTCAAACCTATGCACCAAATGCAAGGGCAAGTCCTTCTCTCCCAAATTCCAACAAAGCTACAAAAGCTATTGGGGGAATAAGGGAGGAAGAACACAAGAGGAGAACACAAAACTCTCCAAGATCTAGATCCCAATGATTCCTTCACAAAGAAGGGATTTGACTTGGTGGGATTGTAGATCTAGATCTCCTCTCACTTTTCCCTCAAAAAGATGTAAGAATCATGGGAGGGAGAGGGAGTAAGAGAGCTCAAATAGGTCAACAATGGTGGGAAAAAACAAGCTCAAAAGATGGGGAACCATTGGGGAAGAAGCCCCCCTTAAATAGGACAAGGAAAAACAGACCGTTTGGGCCAGATTCGCGCCCCCACCGGAACTTCCGGCCTCCCACCGGAACTTCCGGCAAATAGAAACACAAGTTACTGAACCTGACCGGAACTTGGGTCGGAACTTGGGCCGGAACTTGGGTCGGAACTTGGGCCGGAACTTCCGCTCAAGCAAAAACACAGGACAACATTGCACGAAAACTTCAATAACTTTTGATCCCGGACTCCGTTTTTGATGATCTTGGGCTCGTTTTGAAGAGAACGAAAAGTTTTACAAGATTATGCAAAGAAACATAATAGTCCAGAATGGAAGTATAAAACCAAATTGAGAAAGATATGACCCCTCTAGAAGCGATGAACAGGTAAAACCTCCAAAACCCAAAACACAAGAAGTTGAGCTTGGAAACTCCGATTGGGATTAAACCAATTTTGTTGGAAAGATAATGACGAGCCTTGGGTATCACCTTGGGAGAAATATTTTGTCAAAATATTGGGTATCACCTTGGGAGAAAATACTATGAATATATATGTGAAGTATCCCCCAAGGTGTGGAGCCGGAAAACTCGCAAGATCAAAAACCGCAATAAGATATGCAAGTGAAATCCTTAGATGATGAACTAGAGCTTGTTATGATGATGACCACAATCTCTAGATCCTCTCATGGACAAGAACCAAATAACAACCAAGAAAGATGATGTTATGAATGCAAAGGTTTGAGCTCTCCCCAAACAATGCAAACGAGACACCCGCTTGAGAGCCCCTCTTGATAGAACGGCTATCTATCCTAAACCCGGTCTCCCAACTAACAATACGAGACCGGCAAAAGAGAAGCCCTATCAAGAACATACCTTTGCCTTGAGAATCCCACTTGAACTTGATGTAGACCTTCTTGTTCTTCTATAGTGGGAACACCTTTCTTGGATGCTCTTGCTTGATGAAGATGAAGACTTGCAAATTGCTCCCCCATACTCCATGGGGAAACCTCTTCTTTGAACTTGTCTTCATCATTCCATGAGCACGAGGATGGCAAGCTTCAAGCATGAGATCTTCTAGAGATGGCGCATCTTGAGCTCGCCCTTCTTCATCCCTACTTGAGGTTGATCCATCTTGATGCAACTCTTTGCACATGTCTTGATCAACCTTCAAGCTCCTTCTTTCTTCATGATTCCAATGGGCACAAAGCCCTTGGACATTTCTTCATCTTCCAACCTTGAGACAAACACATAACCCAAGTGATGCCAATGGACAAGCCTACAAGTGAAACTCAATTTACACATTAGTCCATACAAATTGTCATTAATTACCAAAACCACACATGGGGGCATACATGCCCTTTCACTAGGTTTCCAACCTAAGGTCAAAGAAATTTCCTCTGATACCAACTGCGGTGACCTAGCATACCACTTCATGTGTAGTACACTATAGTCATTGACATGACATCCACAGAACACCGTTTCGTAAATATCACATCCCTTAGAGTGGTACAACAGAAACATTGCGGGTCCATATTACAAAGGTACACACATTATTATTATTATTACAATACCGTAAGTTCAAGACTTCCAAAAGATCCAACTTACAAACCAAATTATAAGATGTTCAGCGGAAATTTAAAAGTAACAACTCCGACTAGGAGTGGGGCTCAACAGCTTATTCTATAGAGTTCATGCTTCTCGGCTCCGATGGTTACAACTAACTAGGTATTAGTTGGTCTCGTTCTCATCGACACCGTAGAGAATCTCGTAATCCACGCCTTCAACTCCTCCGGATAGACCACGTTCCTCGTAGAACACATCTTCTTGGCATTCAGCTGCATACATTGGCACGTCTTCGGGATCCTCAGAGTCTAAGCAAAGGATCAAAGGAAAGAATGAGTAACAGCATTACCAAACAAGTTCACTATATGCAAGGTGGGAAGTTTGATGCTCTAACTACCACCTCGGATTATAAATCCTTGGCACTATGCAGTTTTTGTAAATCTTTCTTCAAAGATTGATTTTATTCTAAAAAACTATGACAATCATCCTTCACAGGTTGACTAGAAATTTCATGGAGTTCCTTTCCTGCCGCGTTCGTAGCTCCTTCCCGGAACAGGGAGTAACAAGTTACAGTTCTTACACTCTGCAGAGGTGCGTTACTTTACCCATGAGAGATCAACTCCTTGTTGCACAATCGAGCGTACTTTCCCATCCACAATTCCATGATGTGGGGCCTAGTAGTTGGTCCAAGCCAATCACTGCCCCCTTCGCGACCCCGCATGCCTCCTTGGTGTACACCATGCCCACATAATGAATTACGGCAATGGTTTGTACAAACCGTTAGATGCCAGAACTATCGTGGGACATTGAGGGTTCCCACCCATATGCTGCATATCCTCTACGAATTACCAATTAATATTCACGCTACGAGGATAACAGCCACGACCTGCACATCCGGCTTCATGCAAGAGGAAGAAGATACAGTTGACTTCTCTGTCCCATTCCAAATCTCATGGGTAACGCGTAATATAGAGCGCTAGAATCACTGATGTCAGGGGTTATTAAGTCCCTATTTGATCATCATTGTTGCAATTATAACTCTAAGTTCTCTTGCTCCATTATATCACTACTTAGGATGATATCTATGATTTCTTTATTTATGAAAATATTATTTTCTTTCATTTATAGCATATATGATAATACACAATTTGCAAAGACTTTGATAAATACTCTTCAAAGGACATGAGCAAGTGATGAACTTGCCTTTTGATGGCAAGGTGGTGAAGCCTTATGCTTGCACTAGACCTTGAGCTTCTAGTTCTATAAAAACATCATTATTGCCCGGTAAGGACAATATTTAAAGAAGCAAAATGTTTATGCAAGTAATGTAATGCATTATTTAAACTTATATGCTTTTACCCCAAAAGGTTCCTTTTTAGTAATAAAAGATTTATAAATATTACTTTTTAATATTTTATAACCTATATTGAATTATTTTATTTTATTTCCCTTTTATTTGTCTTTTATTGATTTATTAATTATACCTTTACTTTATTACTAAATATTTATTTAGTATTTTTCAGAAAATACTATAATATTAATAAATAATGAAAGTGATTTTATTTATTTTTATCACTTTTCAATAATTTTGTAAAATTCCATAAGGAATATTTAAATTACAAAATTCTTATAAAAATTTGAATGTTCAAAATTTGATATGTTATTTTATTTGGACAGAATGGATTATTGTGAATCCAAAAATATTTTATTTATAATTTTTGGACTATTATTTTATTTTCTAGAATTTTATTAAGTCTAGGAGTATTTTGGTCTTTTTCTTTTTATTAAAGCAGGCCTGAAATTGTTTCTGGGCTGGTTATTTTTATTGGGCCCTGTTGGCCCACTAGTACTAGACAAAAGAGCCACCCCGAAGGGTCTGGCCCAGCTCGGCCCATTCCTCACTGCCTCTCTCTCTCTCGCGAGTTCATCTTCTCCTCTTTTGACCCCGACCCTGTGGCAGGCGATTCCCGCTGCCGTCGGCCGTTCTGGTCCCCGCCATGGTGCATTAGGGGGTTGTCAACGACGCCCGTTCGTTCTATCCAATTGGATTCGAGCCTAGGGCTCTCCTGCGATGGATCGATGCCGTACCGAACCCTAGGGTTTAGGGATTGGCATGGATTCAAGTGCACCCGTGGTCGTCGTGCGTTGAGGGGATGCTCTGCACCTCCAGGCGTGATCAGGGTCGCTGCCGTGGCGCCGTGCGGGTTGCAGCGCCCCTTCTGGGGTGCTCCCCGTGCCGCCATGGCCGTCGGCTCCTCTGCTTCCTCTTCTATCCTTCAGCGAGGACTTATGGTGAGTTTGATTCCCCTCTCCTCGTGCTCTCTGTGCTTGTTGATTCGATGCTAGATGTTAGCAGTGTCCTCTCTGGCTACTGTCTGATTCAGATTAGGATGATTATCCCTTTAGGGTTCCTGTGATGTGCTTGTTCATGTACTAGAGGAATTGATTCATGTTTAGATGGTCTGTACACATACTGAATGCTTATTGGCCTGAGGCTTGTTGGTTGAACTGATGTATGATGTTTCTGGTGGCTTACTAGATGATTTGATGCTTGGATTGCATCTGATTCAGATGATGTGGTTGTATGGGAACATGCTAGGTAAAGCTAATGATCGGATAGCTTTCCACTGTTTATTTGATTCATGGTCATGATTATGATAAGATACAACTACTGTCCTAGTGCTGTTAGCTTGGAAATTAATATGTGGGTTGAGATCATCATGATCTCAAACAGTGAAGTGTATTATAGGAATATTCTAGTTATGATTCCTGTTTTTAAAAGGAAAATGATTAGTTAGTTGATTTTCTGAATCAAGGATGATTTACTGCTTTTCATGATTCATATTGAATTGTTCTTGTGACACCATCATGTATGGCACACAAGTTTAATTCAAAACCATGGATTTGGTTAGTTTATGCTTGAGACAATCTTGGCTTTGAAAAATAGAGATGCTCCTATCTGAATTCCCTATGACCAATGATGTTGGTCTGAGGCTTAGGGATTCAAATCTTATCTAGTTGGTTCATCTAGATAGTCTTGGTAGTGGTACCAGCTATTATTTATTGAATCAAAGCTTGGAAAAAATTGGTAGTGAGCTTGATCAATCTATGGATCCCAAATATTTGTTTCTAAGGTGCTACCCTTCCTTTCGGGATGTGTCTAGAAATAGATCATAGGTATATGTATGATTGAATTGTAGAATATGGTTTGACAACCAGAGCAGGGATGTTGCTCTGAGCTCTGGTTGAATCTTGGTATGTTGTGATATGCCTTTAGAGTGTAAAAGAAATCCCTATGATGGATTCACCCCACTTGGGTGATTTCTGACGGTTTGTTTTATAAAACAACACATGCCTTTCTCTAAATAAGAGGATTAGATCATGTGAAGGTTTCATGAAACTCACCAGAAAATCTGATATTTGTGGAGTAAGTTGGTGATGATCTTGATCTGGTTTTGCTGGACTCCTGTGCTTGATCTGGAGCTAGCCTGCTCCTCCTAGCTCCTGGGCTTGGCCTTGCTGTCCACCTGATTCATCCCCCTCCTTATGTCACCATTTTGGTGATGTTTGGGTTAATCTGGGTGGTTTGGTTTGGCTGCTATTCTTGGTTTACTTGCTATTCACCCTGGCTGTGATGTGGTGTGGTGTGGTGTGGTGTAGTGATGCACTGAGGTGCTTCCCCACGGCTGTGCTCTGGTTTTGTTTGATCTGGCTGTGCTTGTGCAGTCAATGACGACACCTTGCATGCTTGTGTGCGACTGTGTGCCTGCTATGCACATATGGATAGGTTCAGAAAATTTGATCTTACTGTTACCAATCTACTTTTACCTTGGCTGGTGAACTGATCTCTTTTGGCTGTCATTTGCATTCTGGCTGTGAATTTATGAAAGATGAAATCTTTCATATTGGTGAAACTTGCCCCTCTTTAACATTTCTCAATGATGAGATTGTCAAGCGCACCTCACTGACATATTTGAGAGAAATATATACTAACACTAATCTTGTTTTATTTCTGTTTAATCTTTGTTTTGCAGGTTCAAAGATAAATATGAAGATTTAGTTTAGGTTTTGGATATAGGATAGTTAATAGATGTAATTTTCTTAATCCTTTGTAATTTTTCTTTTATTGTTCTTGTAATCTTTATTTTATTCAATTGTAATAAAGATTATATCATTATTAATAAAGAATATTCTTATTATTTATTCTGCTGTAACTTGTTTATGTCTTTATAATATGAAAATAATTTTCATAATTTCTATTATTTTGAGATTTAAGTTATACTGCCTATATCTTAATTAATTTAAGACTCAAATCTTCTATCTAAATCTTTTAAATTATTATTCAAACATTTTTTTTAAATTCAAACCCATTTCAAAACACACATAATTCTTTTAAGATCACATCAAAGTTTTTATACAATCCTCCTTTAAGTCTAAACCTAATCTTAAAGTAAGAAAGAAACATTGATCACTTAAGATTTTATTTGACGAAAATTTTACCCACTTTTTCACAAATAGATGCATGCAACAATACATAATCCTAAATCTACCCTTCGTTAGGTTCCTAAATGCTGGGATGTTACAGAGCAGGTGTAGGCCCCCATGTGATCAAAATGGTTGGCTACAATCAGACTATGGAAAAGCTTGGTTTTCCACTAGGCCAAGAGTTTGCTACTAATTTCATTTTGGCGTCTCTTCCATCTAGCTATGGGAAGTTCAGTTCGAACTACCATATGCATGCTGTGCAGAAGGGACTTAATGAGTTATGCGGGATGCTAAAAACATCAGAAAGTGACATGAAGAAGTGTGCAGGGCATAGCCATGTGATGGCTATGCAGAACAAGCCTAGCTTCAAGAAAAAAGGTACTTCTTGGAAGAAGAAAGGCAAGGCTAAGGATAAGATCCCTAAGCCTGCACCCAAGCAAAAGGCTGGACCTATAGAAGACACCGAGTGCTTCTTTTGTCATGAACATGGCCACTGGAAGAGAAACTGCAGCAAGTACCATGCTTCTTTGAAGAAGAGTGGAAGTAAGAGTACTTCCCACTCAGGTACGCTTGATGTAAATGTTGTGGACATTCTTCTCGCTAATTCCTATGTTAACTCTTGGGTATTTGATACCAGATCGGCTACTCATATTTGCAATTCGATGCAGGGGATAATAAGGACTAGAGAAGTGCATAAAGACGTAGTGGATTTCCGCGTCAGAAGTAAAGCAAGGTTTGCTGCATTGTTCGTCGGCGTCATGCAACTTCACCTTCCGTCAGGATTTATTATGGAGTTGAATAATTTTGATTACATTCCTAGTGTGGGTCGAAACATTTTATCACTTTCATGTTTGATGAGGGATGGATATTGATTTGCGAGTATGAACAATGGTTATGTAATCTCTAAGAATGATATGTTTATGGCTAATGCTCCCATTGTGAATGGGTTATTTATCTTAAATCTTGATGATGCATATGTTTACAATGTTAGTGCTAAAAGGCTTCGGCCTAATGATTTGAGTCCTACCTATTTATGGCATTATCGTTTGGGGCATATAAGTGAAAATCGCATGAAGAAGCTCCATGGTGATGGTCTTCTAACTTCATTTGATTTTGAATCATACGAGACATGTCAGGCTTGTTTACTTGGAAAGATGACCAAGTCGCCTTTTTCGGGTTTACCCGAGAGAGCGACAGACTTGTTGGAACTCATACATACTGATGTATGTGGACCAATGAGCTCGACAACCAGAGGAGGATATCACTACTTCATTACTTTCAATGATGATTTCAGTAGATATGGTTATGTCTACTTGATGAGGCATAAGTCTAAAACTTTTGAAAAGTTCAAGGAGTTTCAGAGTGAGGTAGAGAATCAACGTGGCAAGAAAATAAAGGCCTTACGATCTAATCGTGGAGGTGAATATTTGAGTCACGAATTTAGCAATCATCTTAAGGGTTGCGAAATTGTTCCATAGCTCTCGCCGCCCGGAACGCCTCAAAGAAACGGGGTCTCTAAATGGCGTAATCGAACTTTGTTGGACATGGTTCGATCGATGATGAGCCAGTCGGATTTACCATTATTATTTTGGGGTTACGCTCTAGAAACGACAGCTTTCACACTTAATAGGGTACCATCTAAATCCGTAGTTAAGACACCATATGAGATGTGGACTAGAAAGAATCCTAGTTGTCTTTTCTAAAGATTTGGGGTTGTGATGCATTTGTCAAGCGACTTCAGTCGAACAAGCTAAAACCCAAATCGGATAAGTGCATTTTCGTGGGATATCCGAGGGAAACCTTAGGGTATTACTTCTACAACCAAGAAGAGGGAAAGTGTTTGTCGCTCGTAGCGGTGTTTTCCTAGAGAAAGAGTTTCTCACAAAGGGAACAAGTGGAAGGTCGGTGTGACTTGAAGAAGTTCAAGATGAGCCAGTTGGGGATGCTTCTACGAGTGATGCTATTGTAGCAGAACAAGTTGAGTAACCCGTGGCAACAGAAGCACCACAACCACGAAGGTCGGCGAGGCTCCGCGAAGCGCAGGAATTATTATTGGTAGACAATGATGAGCCTGCGACCTATGCATAAGCGATGGTGGACCCAGACTCTGAGAAATGGCTGATCGCCATGAGATCTGAGATAGAGTCAATGGGAGACAATCAAGTTTGGAACTTGGTTGACGTGCCTGATGGTTTTAAAGCCATCAAGTGCTAATGGATCTATAAGAAGAAGATTGATATGGATGGAAATGTTCACATCCATAAAGCTCGACTTGTTGCAAAAGGTTTTCGACAAGTTCAAGGAGTTGACTACGACAAGACTTTCTCGCCCGTAGCGATGCTTAAATCTATACGGATAATTCTAGCCATTGCTGCACATTTCGACTATAAAATATGGCAGATGGATGTCAAAACGGATTTCCTAAATGGAATCCTTACTGAGGACGTGTATATGATGCAACCCGAAGGTTTTTGTTGATCCAAACAATGCTAGAAAGGTATGCAAACTTCTGAAGTCCATTTATGGGCTAAAGCAAACATCTCGGAGTTGGAACATTCGATTTGATGAAGTTGTAAAGGAGTTTGGCTTCATAAAAAACGAACAAGAACCTTGTGTTTATAAGAAGGAAAGTGGGAGCGCGCTGGTATTTCTAATCTTATATGTAGATGATATATTGCTGATTGGAAATGACATTCCTATGATCGAGTCTGTTAAGACCTCATTGAAAAATAGTTTTTCAATGAAGGACTTGGGAGAAGCGGCATATATTCTGGGCATCAAGATCTATAGAGATAGATCTAGAAGGCTAATTGGATTAAGACAGAGTACATACATTGAAAAAGTGTTGAAACGGTTCAGCATGGAAGAGGCTAAGAAGGGGTTCTTGCCCATGTCTCACGGCATTAAACTCAGCAAGACTCAGTGTCCTTCGACTACTGATGAGCGTGAGCGAATGAGCAGGGTTCCATATGCTTTGGCTATTGGATCCATCATGTACGCAATGATATGTACTCGCCCAGATGTTTCCTATGCTCTAAGTGTTACGAGTAGATACCAGGATTATCCAGGTGAAAGTCACTGGACAGCGGTAAAGAACATCCTTAAGTACTAAAAAAGGACTAAGGATGTGTTCCTAGTTTATGGAGGTGAGGATGAACTCAGTGTAAAGGGTTACACATATGCGAGTTACCTTAATGACTCAGATGATTCGAAATGGCAATCAGGTTATGTGTTTATCATGAATGGTGGTGCTGTGAGCTAGAATAGTTCCAAGCAAGATACGGTGATCTCCTCTTCAACAGAAGCTGAATATATTGCTGCCTTAGAGGCCGTAAAGGAAGCTGTTTGGATTAGGAATTTCCTGATCGCTCTCGGTGTGGTTTAGGGCGCGTCCAATCCCTTAGACGTTTATTGTAACAACAATGGTTATATTGCACAAGCCAAGGAACCTAGACAACACCAGAAGAACAAACATATTAGCATGCGTTACGATCAGATTTGTTAGTTCATTGAGGATGGTAGTGTCATGATATGCAAAATACATATGGACTCAAATGTTGCTGATCCATTGACTAAGCATCTCTTGCAGCCCGCGCATGAAGCGGACACAAGAGAAATTGGTATTAGATACATTTTAGATTGATTCTAGTGAAAGTGGGATACTGAAGGAAATATGCCCTAGAGGCAATCATAGAGATGATTATATTTCATATGTATCCATGAGTTATTGTAATGTTCCTTGAATATTCATATCAGGCAACTTGTATTGATAGGCAATTATGTGAATTGTTTGTGAAACTCTTTACTTGTATGGTTATTTAATAGTTGACCCTAGTCGGAGTTCATGTGAGGACACACGTGAATACTAGACTAGCACATTGATTGGTTGATGACTATGTTTCGCAAGTCATAGACATGGAGATGTCAAACCAATGATGTGGACACATGTTATGAACATGGGGTTGAACTAACCCAACTTGAGACTGGCAATTAGACTTGCAGCTCTCTCTACACATCTTGTACATTTTGTCCTTAGACCTGAGATTGTCGCATGTACTTGAGATGTGGATCGACCTACTTTGGGGCTATCAACCACTACTCCGTAACTGGGTAGTCATAAAGGTAGTTTTCGGGTTTTTCCTGAAGCATGATGCAAGGCATGGTCAATCAAGAAGGGATTTTCCCCTCTTTACTTGAGCGACATATCTCTGGGCCCCTCGAGTGATCGGATCTACAAATGCATGGACGTGCTACATAAGGTTAAGAGTTAACCTAGTAAAGGGATTCTGAATCACAGTATCAAGAAAGGGAGGTCAGCTTGGAGCTAGACCAAATATCGTGAGGCAAAGGGAAAGACATGTACTAAACCATGTGATGGTTCGTCCGATATGATCTTTGTATGCATTTAGGAGTTGGCACGTCTTTCTAGAGGCCGCTACCAACTATTGGAAGAATAAATGTATTCGTGTCATGTCTATACGTATATGAACCTATAGGGTCACACACTTAAGGGGCTGGAAGCCTAATTAGGATTGGATCCAAATTAGACCAGGCTTAGGCTACTAATGGGCTTCTAATGTAGAATCCCACTAGGGACGACTATATAAGAGAGGGTGGGGCGAGCTGACCAGGGTTAGACCATTCCACCCAGCTGCCACACCTCACGCCTGTGTAGCACGCGCAGACCTAGCAGTCCGGCGTCTGACGCTTACACCCCGCACGTGTGGATACCTCGGAGGTGCTGCATCTGTAGCACTTGGACGAGCTGCGCAAGGGGATCTGCTCGTGGGACGAGGACAAGGAGGAGACGTGGAACGTCTGCACTGCCTCGACGCGCTTCATCAAGTTCCGCAACTGCGTGTCTAGTGGTAATTCCGTGATCTTTGACAACAGTAATCCTGGTTTACGCGGTAGAAAATTTTGATTTGCACTAGTGTAGCCTACCCGTATCCCTACACGATGTACCATCAAGCCAGATCAAGGTACCCAAGTCTTGTGGCAGTCTTTGGACGCCCCTGGCTCCGACTGGCACATTCCCATGGGATATTCTTGGCATCCTGGGAAGATGCTAACGAATATTACAGACATCTCCAGAGATGCTAGGGCATATGCTGAGCATCTCAGGAAGATGCTAGGAATATGCAGAAGAGATACTGACGACAAGAACTATAAGACAAACTAGTCTCACTAGCACTAGTCATGGGGAACAAGTCTTGTTCCCTGGGCTCCCCTTTATAAGGATCATCAGGAGATTGTTCATAGGAGGCCTGATGGCTCTGAAATTTCCCAATCTTTCTCTGCGTTTACACATTGTTTTAGTCAAGCAATTTACAAGAAACTCCCAATCCTTGCCACTAATGACTAACAGTTGCAAAGATACGCAAAACCTTGCTTTGAATTATGTTGTTCAGGAAATCATGGGTTTTAATGCAAAATCAGAAGTCATAATGAAGGAATTAGAGGAAATCCACACGTCCAAGTAATTGGGGAGAAGAATCCAGGCGCCAGTGCGTGTAATGACCAATGGTATGGGTGGGTCCCACCCATATGGGGTGCCAACGGCTTTGTCTCATCAAACCCTAGGAATTTTGTCAAGACGCCTATATATTTTGAGGCTCTAGCAGCTGCCTAGAGAGCCGCCATTCTCAGATTTCATCACAACACCACCAAAGGAGATCCACACCAGTGTTCATCCATTCCACCATCCATCCCTCCACTAGCCATCGCCATTGCTTTGTACTTTATATCTCCTTGTGATTTGGCGACCATTGTAAGAATATTTGATTTAAATCTAAGTATTTTGCAGAATGTTTTGTACCCTTGATCTATTTGCTATGAGTGAGTAGTCCTCACGGGCTACGGGTTGGGGAGAATCCTCACAGCAATTATATGCATCTAATCATCAGAGTATTGTATTTTGTTTACAATTGAGATTTGTATCTTTTGTTTCTTGTCTCTTGTCTCGATCTATGGACTTGTAGGTACCCAAGATCCCATAGATTGATAAAGGCTTGAGATGATATACTTGGATAGCGGCGATCTCATAGGAACCCTAGTGATAGAAAGGGTAGTATGGTCTTCGCTTAACGACCCATTCAAGATCACAACAACATCACCACATAATGATTTAATCTGTGTTCTTCACTTGATAATCGTGTGTAGCCTGTGGCTTTGGTGTGCACTCGGTTGGATTAAGAGGTTATTACTATGCCCGCTGCATCACGGGGGCTTTAGTATACTAGGATGTGTTGCCCATAAGAGATTATCTCCGTTCAACATTACACATGACTATGCTTATTATTATATTTTATCCCATATGATGTGCAGTTGTAGGTGGATATTCAACCCGGGCCTATCTCCATCCATTGATTCAACCCATTATAAAAAGTAAACTAGATTGGTCTGGTAAAACTAAGGTAAAAAGAAACAACAAAGTCTTGTAGACATGTCCTTATTTATTTCCTTTTAGCATTGATTTCCAAGGTTTGATTAAACATAGGTCTTCTAGTGAAAAAGCTATTATACCACATCCGTGAATCCAGATCGAAGGTATCAACCCTTTTTTCTGGCGCCATTGCCGGGGAAGCAATTTCGCTATCCTTGTGAGGTCACTAGAGACCTTGTTATTAGTTTTATTATTAGTTTGTAGTTTTATTCTTGTTGTTAGTTTACTTTCTTGTTATATATTTGAAAAAACAAGAAATTATTTACTTGTTATTTGTTTTCATTACTTAAAAAATTACCAAAAATATAAGATCCATGGCTCAAAAGAGACTTGGGGAGTATGCTACTCCCACTGATGATTTATTCGTGCATCTATCACTCACCTGCTGTTGATGCGGAAACTTATGAAATTAAGCCCAAACTTTTTAGCTTGCTTCAACAAAACCAATTTGGGGGCTCATCCTTTGAGAATTTGGGTTTTCACTTAAATAATTTGACTAAAATTTGCGACATGATGCATGTTAAGGATGTAGATCCAAATGCTATTAAATTGAGATTGTTTCATTTCTCTCTTAGAGGAAAGGTTAAGGATTGGTTGCTAGATCTACCAAAGGTCACTGTTAAGTCTTGAGAGGAATGTACTAATTTGTTTATGACTAATTTTTCCCCCAGCTAAGACTATGCAGCTAAGATCCAATATTACAAGCTTTAGACAAGAAGACCGTGAGCCACTAGCGCTTGCATGGGAGCGGATGAAAGAAGACGTAATGACCTTTCCTAGTCATGGGATGGAAGAGTGGCTTATATTACATTTATTTTATAATGGTCTTAACCCAATGTCTAATTCTATGCTAGATACTGTAGCAGGAGGAACAATCATGAGAAAGCAAGTGAGTGTTGCAAAGAAACTTCTTGATGATATACAAAATAACCATGCCCAATGGCATGTGGAAAGAACCTCTAAGAGAGTAAGTTCAATTACCGAGGTAATCAATGAAAACCTTACATCTAAGGTACACGAGTTGCTAAGCATAGTTAAAGGTAGATATGATACCCAAGTTAATTCTATCGCTAGCGATGTTAATGATGTCAATTTTATAGCTCGTACTCCTTTTAATCCTGCATGGAAAAATCATTATGCTTCTAATGCTCAAAAACAGTATCCAAATCCTCTAGGAGCTCCTTATAATAGTTATGATAATAATAATGGAGCAAAACATGGAAATCTCTCGTTGGAACAAACGTTAGAACATTTATTCAAGCCCAAACCAAGAAAAACAATATGGTTATTAAAATCACGGAGAACCATGAGAGTAATATAGGAAAATTATCTAACCAGGTCGTTGCAATTAGAAATGATGTGCAAGCTCTACAGGAAAGAACAAAGACCGTGGAGGCTGAATTGGGTAAAGTTGCTGAGAGACAAGCTCTCATATACTGGCAAAACATTTTAGGAAACCCGAGGCAAATCTGTTGGAAGACCACAAAATGATGAGGGTTATAAACAATAAAGAGAAACCGGAAGAGCTAGACTATAGAAATGCACCAACACCAGAGTATACCATGGAAGATCTATTGAAGATGATCACCGTAAACAATCTCGGTATAGAAAAAAGTAATGCTATGTACCATGAATTTATACAACAAGTAGAATCTAAAGTTCATGATCTAAAGATGAAGTACAAAAGACTACTTGATAAGCTTCCTGCTAAGCTAGATGATATATTTGAGCCTACTACTAAAGTTAAGTTGGGAGTTAATGAGATATCCACACTTTGTGATCTTGGTGCGAGCGTCTCAACAATTTCAAAAACCTTATTTGACAAGTTAAATTTGGGGCCATTTATTACCACTAAATTAAGACTCCACCTAGTGGATTCAACTTACAAACAAGCTTTTAGGATCAAAGAAAATATAGTTGTTGGAATAAAAGGTAGTCCCGCACTTATTGATCTTGTTATTGTGGACATGCCTGAAGATCCCATATCACATAATTTTAGGTAGGCTATTCCTAAGAACTATTAAAGCTTTGATTAATTTACATGAAGGGAATGTAAGAATTGGGCTACCATCTAGAGATCCTTTTATAGTCCATTTCCCTAGGAAAAAGAAGGCCAGGCCTTATGATGATGATGGTATAATTACTTTGAAAGGCAACTATTTTGGAGTGGGTATTCCACTTCTCAAACCTAAATGATTGCCATCTGGGTCAAGCTAATTGACCTTAACTAGAAGAGCTTCATGGGGGGAAACCCATGTGAAATAAAAATTTAAATTGTGTTAGTCTTGTTAGTTTTTGTTTTTGTTTGTTTTGTTTTAAAAAAGGTGTTCAAGAATACCTCTGGAGAGAGGAGAAGAAATCAGGTAATCCTTGATCTCTATTTTCATTAACACATGGCCTAAATTATTGCTGAATTTTTATGAAGTATGATTTCTGTTATTTGACTTTTGATGAGATGTGCAAAGACGCACGGAGCTACCAAACAAATTGTTAAATGTTTTGTAGCTCATAGTACCCACAATGACCTTTGGTACAGTCGAAAGGGACTGTACCATGCAACCGTACCACCTCAAGTCAAAGAAAAATATAAATTTTGATTTTTTCCGTAGTGAACAGTGTCGATGACGACCTATGGTACGGTCAGACGCGCCCGTATGGTGCGCTCGTACCATATCCTCGAGCAAAACAACATATTTCAAGAAACTAGACCGTGTCGATAACGACCAGTAGTACGGGTGCGCGTGACAGTACCATGCGCCCATACCGAGTGCACCGCCTAGGAGAAGCCGTCGCCCCCAAGGTAAGTCACATGGTACGGGCGGGGTCCAACCATACCGCCCGCCTATACCACGAGCTCGACCAGCATAACAACCCCGAGGAAGGTAACTAAAAATCCCCAAATATCAATCTCTCTTTTTTCTTCCTCCAAACTTCACACTACCTCCATTGGATCTTCAAATTTACTCAATCTTTCTTCAATTCCTTGCACTCAATCGATCTAAGATATGATTCTCCTTCGATCCTCTAGTTATTTTTTGCAAAAGCTTCACTCAACCATTCACCGTTGGGGATATGCTATATGGGAATCCTAATTGCATGTCTCCTATCCGGATAACCCGGGTGGCCCACAGTTGGTAGCATGGCCCATGGCCTGCTGGGCGGCCCAGTTAGATGGATCCAGAAGGGAGGCCCATGCCGGATAAAGGAAGGCTATGGTTGGAGTCACCGACATACCCGGAGCCTTGGAGTGCAAGATACACAAGACTAGTAATAGACGGTGTAGGACTCTGTAACCTGTCTGGCTAAGACTTTTCCCTATAACCCTAGGTCTTGGTGACTATATAAGTCGGGCCTATGGGAGCCTTTAGGGCACGATAAATTACAATCTCAGATAACCTTGCACAGCGAACCCATCTCTGTAACTCGGCGTATTGCCCTTATAGTGATTTATAGCAGGAGTAGGATTCTGCCACCATCGTGGGATCTGAACCTGGGTAAGCTGTGTTACCTCGCACTACCAACCGTCCGCCTTCCCCACGTCTCTAAACACGATTTGTGAGGACCCCTCTGTATGCATTACTCATCGGCAATACCACGACAGTTGGCGCCCACCGTGGGGCAAGAGGCACTTCAGGCTCTTCAGCGGGCAAGGACCAAGATCTTTGCGGGAATCGACGAAACCGTAGCCATCAGTCACGTTCTCTTCTCCGGCAATGTTCCTAATCGTCCCTCCCGACGATTTTTGGATCCCGGCGAAGACGAACCCTACGCGGTGTTCGATCATTCCTATCAGACACATCCAGCTCTTCATTGGCAAAAACGACTCGGGCACTAGTTCCCTGGGAGTCGGAGGAGCATCAAGGCCCGCACAGAACGCCTACGGGCAGGATATGTTCGCGGAAGGATCGATGTCGGATCTCTCTTCAGAGTTTGCCGGCAAAGATCGAAAAAATTCAAGGCCCGCATGGACCGCCTACGGGAAGGATACGTTCGCGGAAGGATCGATGTCGGATCTCTCTTCGGAGTTTGCCGGCAAAGATCGTAAAAATTCAAGGCCCACCCAAACCGCCCTTGCGCAGGATATAAAGGTGGAAGATCTTTGCAAATCCGCCAGCTTCGCCCGTGCGTCTAGATAGCAGAGATCCAAGTTCGTCAGAGTGGCTACCATCTTCGATCTGGCCCACTACCCCGTTGCATTCAGAGAGAGGTCGAAAAACCCCGCGATTACCTTGCCAGGTGGATCCGTATACGAGCCGATCTAGCCCACTACCCCGATGATAATGCTATGTATCACTTCGTGGAAGGACTGGACCGTGGCACACTTCTCCGACATTCTCTAAGACGCCAGCAGGCGTCAGGACGGCTTACCCTTGGGGAGATGGTGAGCACCGTCAACAACTACGCGGAGGCTGACACAGCAGCCCAGAAAGAGCTTGCGCTCATTAACGGAGATCCTCCGATTCAGCCACCGCCAGCACCGCCTCCGGCCGCCATCATCGCAGCTGCGCCGCCTCCTCCAGTCATCGTCGCTGCTGTCACACCTCCACCGCCCGTCATCGAGGAAGTCCTCGCACCCTTCGACTCTGTTATTGACGCGCTTTATGCTGACTTCAGTGCAGATTCAGAGGACATAGGTTCCAGTCCAGAAGAGCTAGACTCCGCCATGCAAGAGATGGAGGAAGAGTACACGCGCGACGAGCAAGCCAACAATGCCGTCACGTCTCGAGGGGTGTTCGTCACCATTGGGACGGCGATGGATGAAGATCAACCCGGACGAGATCCGCCTACCGCGCTGGACAAGGGGAAGGGGCCACTTATTGCTGCTGACGATGATCGCGCAAAGGTCATGCCTCCTCCGCCTAACCCAGTACAGCAGCTGCAGGAACTCGGTACCGGACCGAGCAAAAACAACACCGCAAACTTGCCGCCTCCGGCATCTACGTCTGCAGCAGCCCAAGTTACTCCAGCTGATAGAGTGATGTACGTCAATCTCCTCGTCAAGCCACTGACCGTTGCTCATATCCGGAATGTGACCCATCTTGACGAGAAGCGCCGGCAGTTGCTGGAGGAAGCGCAGGCCATCGCGGAACAAGGCGCTAAGCTAGATCGAGATCTGGTCAACACGCAGAAGTCCATAGAGAATGCTAGAGCAATGGAGGCCGAGTACAAGACTTTGCTGTAGCATCAGAAGGCCAAGAAAGCTCTGGATCGCGTCATCAACGATCCTGGTGTACGGCGCAACCTAGGATGGTCTCCCTCGAAGCCGGCACAAGCCAAGCCATACATTGACAATGAAGGCAAGCAGGTGATGCCCACCCCACTCCTTAACCTCGCCGTCTCTAAGACCCTTCTGGAGAAGGATAGATCGCCCGAGGCAGTGGAACAGGTCTATGACCTAGTGGCCAAGGCGGTGAAGCAGTAGGAAAAGGCCACCTCTCAGAGGCTTGAGTCCGACCGAGTGCTTTGCCAATCTAGGCAATATAAGACGCCAAGGGACAGATCTCCTATTGATGTCGGGTCCCAGACGGGTTCATCAGAATGAAGACTGAGGGATGCGCGCAACAGGAAGGATGCCATCCCGATATCCTCCGACCACGGAGAAAAGGCCCGACCTCGTCGCCCATCGCCACCACCCCAGTCC
This sequence comes from Avena insularis, assembly GCA_023614405.1. Taxonomy (NCBI): domain Eukaryota; kingdom Viridiplantae; phylum Streptophyta; class Magnoliopsida; order Poales; family Poaceae; genus Avena; species Avena insularis. The sequence continues at coordinate 221,046,392 of CM042693.1, forward strand.
CCCCGACATCGCGAAGATTACAAGGCTCACCATCGTACGGATATGCTCCCACCAAAGCAGTGCGGCATCATCATCCGCGACAACGCGGAGCAGACCCTTCATGACGGAGAACGCAACCAAGGACACAAGAGCAGGTCACACCATGACCCTCCGCGTCCGACAAGAAACTGTGACAGGCATGAGGTGTCGCAGGAGGGTAACAGCAAGAACGCTAACCCACTTCCACCTCCGCCTCCGTCACCACCAAGCAGTCACCATCGCGGAGGAGGCCCACGTCGTTCACGCAGCCCATCCCCTGTTGACAAGAAGAAGAAGAACCCGGAGCCGTACGATGCACGTTCGTGGATCGATAAGATCCACGAGGACCGAGAAGGACCATACCTGGGACCACGTTGCTTTGGACCTGCAATACGGTTTGCAACTTACCCCAAAGGTTTCCGGATTGACAAGACCATCAAGCCCTATGATGGCACCGCCAAGCCAGCCACATGGTTGCAGGACTACGGCAATGCGGTGGAGATTGCCGGAGGCAACCCCAACGTCACCGTCAAGTACTTCCCATTAATGTTGGCAGGCACGACCCGTCAATGGATCGACGACTTGCTGGACATGCAAGAAGCGTTCACCAAGAAATTTGATGGTACATACAAGCGTCCCTGTACTGTGGGCGATCTAAAGCGGTGCGTGCAAGAGAAAGACGAGACATCTCGCGCCTACCTCTCCCGCTGGCTGGACATGAAAAATTCCTGCGCAGGAGTGCACGCTCAGACCGCCATGGCCGCCTTCATCGATGGGTTGGAAATGGGCACGTTGCTCCGAGATAAGCTGAAGAGCTTGCAGGACAATCACCAGCTTGACTTGAATCAGATGATCCAGTTGGCCAGTGAGTTCGCAGCTGCCGACGATGCTGCTCACGGCTCCTTGCCAGCAACGGCCGTTCCAACACAAGCTCGGGGAAAAGCAGTACAAAGCAGAAAACCGCTCCAGAAGAAAAGCAATCTACCGACATGGTCGCTATGACTTTTGCAGGACGAGGTGATGGCAGACAACGTGTCCGAGGAAGGGGAGCTGGTCGTGGGCAGCAACGAGGAAGTGAAACTACCTCGGTGCCACTCCGCGTTCCCCAAACCTACGAGGAGTACCGCGATATTTCGTGCCTCATACACCTCGACGTCAACGGCAAGGCCACCCATACCAATCGACACTACAAGTTCATCAACAACCTTAAGGAAGACCCGGAGTCCGGCTACAAGTGAAGTCGGAAGAACAGACCGCGAGGCAAGGGCAAGGGGAAGAAGAAGGAGGAGGAGTCCAAGGATTCAAGTGACATGGACGAGGATGTTGACCCCAAGCACGCCGCCAAGAGCTACGACAAGGGCAAGAACCCCTTTGCGAAGAAGGCTCCAGTCTACCACACTTTCCTTGGCACCCCCAACGTCCGACAATTGAAGACCTCTCTGAGGATCCTGATGGCTACTCTCCCCCCAGTTCCCTAGTATCTGCGCTGGTCGGAGGTTCCAATTACTTGGGACAGGACGGACCATCCAGACCTTATACCTACGGAGAACCAGTATGCCATGGTCATCAACCCCTTGATTGACGGCGTGGAGTTCATCAAGTGTATGGTGGATAGTGGAAGCAGCATCAACATCATGTACCTGGATACACTGCAGAAGATGAACTTGACGGAGGCAAACCTAAGGCGGACCAACACCATCTTCCACGGCGTAGTTCCTGGTCGGGAGGCTCGGTCCCTTGGGTGCATTACACTTCAGGTTGCCTTTGCGATGTTAATAATTACCGCCAAGAGCGCATGACCTTCGAGGTGGTCCCCTTCAAGAGCGTGTACCACGTCATATTCAGCCGTGACATATTCCACATGTTCATGGCCAAGCCATGCTTCGTCTACAACAGACTCAAGATACCCGGACCAAATGGTGTCATCATCGTATCCGGAAGCTTTACCAAGGCAAGGGACTGTGAGATCAATGAAGCAGTCATTGCAGAAGCTGTCCTCTACAGCGAAGAATTCAAAGAGATCCAGAGAAAGGTCAATGACTCAGAGATGCCCACGTCGAAGAAGCAGATCTCCGAGTCGGCTCCTGCGTTCAAGGCCGCCATCGAGACCAAGCCGGTGGAACTTGTGGTAGGCGATGCCTCCAAGATCACCGCCATTGGGACGAACCTAGATCCCAAATACGAAAGCGCGCTCGTCGAGTTCTTCCGTGAGAATAGGGACATCTTTGCCTGGCAACCTGCCGACATGAAAGGTGTACCTAGGTAACTTGCCGAGCATAGCTTAAACATTGATCCAAAATCCAAACCAGTAAAACAACCTCTAAGACGCTTTGGAGATAAGAAGAGACGCGCCATTGGCAAAGAGATAGCTAGGTTACTTAAGGCTATATTTATCCGAGAAGTCCTTCACACCCAATGGGTGGCCAATCCTGTACTTTTCCCCAAAAAGGGAACCAATGAATTAAGAATGTGCGTTGATTACACCGGCTTGAACAAAGCATGTCCCAAAGATCCATTTGCTTTGCCTCGCATTGACCAAGTCATTGACTCGACGACTCGCTCAGAACTTTTGTGTTTTCTCGATGCATACTCAGGATACCACCAGATCAAGCTGAGGTAGTCGGACCAATTGGCCACTTCGTTCACTACCCCATACGTCACGTTTTGCTATGTCACGATGCCCTTTGGGCTGAAAAACGCAGGTTCTATGTACCAGCGGACAATGCAACGTTGCCTTCATGACCAAATTGGTCGGAACGTTCACGCCTATGTGGACGATATCACGGTGATGTCTAAAAAGTCAAACGACTTAATCTCCGACTTAAAAGAAACCTTTGATAATCTCCGGAAATACAACATGATGCTTAACCCTAAGAAGTGCGTCTTTGGGGTTCCAGCCGGCAAATTTTTGGGTTTCATCGTTTCCCAGCGCAGAATCGAGGTCAACCCGGAGAAAATCAAGGCCATATTGAACATAAACCGTCCAACATGCCTAAAGGACATTCAATGACTAACAGGTTGTGTTGCAGCAGATAGTCGGTTCGTCAGCCGACTTCGAGAGAAGGCTCTGTCGCTGTACAAGTTGCTGAAGAAGGCGGACAAATTCACATGGACGAATGAGGCGGATGCAACATTGAAGAAGCTCAAGGAGATTCTTTCCTCAGCGCCTATCCTTGCAGCGCCCGAGCCTGGTGAGCCCCTGTTAATCTACATGGAAGCAACCAACCGGGTAATCAGCATCGTCGTCATGGTAGAGCGGAAGGAACCAGGCTATGAGCACGGAGTTCAACGACCAGTTTACTATGTGAGCGAGGTATTGACGGAGTCCAAGCAGCGTTACCCGCACTACAGAAGATAGCTTATGGAGTATTCCTTGCTTCTCGGAAGCTGAGGCATTACTTTCATGAGAACCCAATCACAGTGGTGAGCAAGACTCCACTGTCTGACATTATCAACAACAACGACGCTACAGGAAGGGTCACGAAGTGGGGCATTGAACTCGCCGCCTTCGAGATCACCTACAAGAGACGCGACGCTATCAAGTCACAAGCCTTGGCGGATTTTCTTGCAGATTGGACGGAGATGCCGGATGCTACTCAGTTGCCGGAACCAGAGTACTGGGTGATGCACTTTGACAGATCAAAGCTGCTAAATGACTCGGGGGCTGGTGTATTGCTACAGTCACCAACAGGAGACAAGCTACACTACGTTCTGCAGATCCACTTCAAGGCTACAAACAACATGGCGGAGTATGAAGCACTCATTCACGGATTACGTGTAGCCAAGGATATTGGCATCAAGAGCATAGTTTGCTGTGGATATTCCGACTTGGTTGCCCAGCAGGTGGCTGGCACCTGGAATGCGCGGAACCCTATGATGGCGGCATATCGAGACGAAGTGGACGAGATAGCCAAGAGCTTCTTGGGCTACGAAGTCAAGTATGTGCCTAGGGAGCAAAATGAGGCGGTTGATCTACTATCTAAGCTTGGATCAGGGCGCAAGCAGATTCCGCCAGGAGTTTTCCTAGAGCACCTGCGCACACCATCTGTGAAGGGAGCCGACATCGACAACCCGGATAGAGCTCACTCTTTTGTCAACATGGTGACCAAGGTCCCTCCGGCTTGGACAAAACTGTTCATGGAATATCTCGAACACGGAACTTTGCCCGACGACGAAGTCGAAAGATGGCAAATAGTACGACAAGCAAAGGGTTATACCATAATCAATGGGCAACTCTACAAAAGGAGCACTACTGGTGTATACCTAAAGTGTGTTTCCCAGCTAGAAGGTATGGAAATCCTATGCGAAATCCATCTCAGAGATTGCGGGCATCACGCTTCTCCTTGATCATTGGTCGCGAAAGCCTTCCGGCAAGGATTCTACTGGCTGACCGCGAAGGCGGACGCCGACAAGCTGGTGGAGACATGCATGGGATGCCAGTATTATGCCCTACAACCACATGTTCCTGCTGAAGAATTGCAAACAATACCAATAACTTGGTCGTTTGCAGTCTGGGGGCTAGACATGGTGGGACCATTACAGACGGCACCTTGTGGGTTTACGCATCTGCTTGTAGTAGTTGATAAATTCACTAAATGGATAGAGGCTAAACCCATTAGAAAGCTTGATGGGGCAACTGCCCTCAGATTTGTCCGGGATCTAGTGGTGAGATTTGGTCTCCCACATAGCATTATCACCGACAACGGCAGCAATTTGTCACTCGGAGAAGTGGAGGCTTATTGTTGGGAGAAGGGCATCCGACTTGACCTTGCTTCTGTGGCACACCCACAATCCAATGGTTAGGTTGAGCGAGCCAATGAATTAATTCTGCAGGGAATCAGGCCACGTCTTGAGGTACCGCTACATAGAGCAGCTAGAGCCTCGGCCGAAGAATTTCCATCTATGCTGTGGAGTTTACGAACTACACCCAACAGATCCACCGGCTACAAGCCCTACTTCATGGTATATGGAGCAGAAGCCATCCTACCTTCCGACATACTTCACGATGCACCAAGAGTTGTCGCCTATGACGAAGATGACGCTGAAGAATCCAGATGCCTAGATGTGGACCTTCTCGAGGAGGAGCGCATTTTGGCATGCCAAAGATCCGCCATCTACCAGCAGAAGCTACGCAGCTACCATAGTCGCCATGTTCGGCATCGCTTGTTTAAAGAGGGGGATTTGGTGCTCCGACTTAAGCAGAAGAAGTCACACAAATTATCCCTGCCATGGGAAGGACCGTTCATCATAAGCAAGGCGCTACTCAATGGGTCTTACTACCTTGTTGACAATCGTGAACTGAAGGATTGACCCAACGAGGATCATAAGCGTAAGCGACGTGACCCGGATGATGACTACCCGGAGCTTGATCGGCCATGGGACATAGCACAACTACGTCCTTTTTACACTTAGCATTTTTTATCTAATTTTGTACCTCTTATATGATCAATGAAATAAAGCTCTCTGGTTCACTCATATTTCTGAGTATTTTACCTCCTTTAGTGTTCATTTTTGGATCATGTAAAACCTTTTATGCACAAGCTTTGCGATTGCACTTGTGAAAATTCCGCCTATGGGCATTAGCTTAAGTTTTCTGGTCTACACGTTCTTTGTTGTTGTTATGTGGATTCTGGAGTAGTGACTTTTGAAACTTATTGTCGGCGATTTTGTGCTTAGGTTATTGACGGTGCCATTGGGCATCATCACCTGAGTGCATGGTTCCGACAACGAGTCTTCCGACTCACGAAAAGTCAAGCATAAGAACCAAAGTAATGGATAAGCCGACACTTGCTTAAAACAATATATATATGCTGGAAACTAGTTCTTGAGCAGCAGGAAATAACAACCATTGTTTTCCGCCTTAAGTGACATAAACAAGTTTTTTCCGCATATGCACCAAAGGTGAAACAAATATTACAAAGTTGTTCTTCATTCCTTTGGCGCAGGTGACTTGGAAGCAGCATCATCACCAGCCGGAGAACCACCGTCGAAGTCCGTGCTGTGGAGGGACTCAGAGGAACCTTGGTTGCCGCTGTCGATGGTTTTCATTGGCACAAAGACGTTGACGTCTACCAACTCGGCAACTCTGGTGTCATAGCCCGCGAGCGACGTCAAGATGGATTCATGGTTAATCTCTTTGCCATCTTCGTCTATGTCGGGAATGCCAGAGGTCACCGTGTCGATGTCGGCATCTTCGTAGTGTGCCTTCACCATCCTTGTGCCAGCCCGTGCACATGAAGCTTTCCAGCTTGTGATACGCTCGGGGGCTTAGTGCAGAATCTCCGAGTACTTCACCATGGAATCCGATGCCTTGATATTTATCTGGAGGGGCTTGGCGATCTCCTTGGCTTGCGTGATGTCGGTGTTGATAAAGTTGCCGGCAAGAACCATGCATTCCTTGGCTGGAGGAGGCGATCGGGTTAAACCCATAGGAGCTACAAATTCCGACAAGGAGCGCATGAGTTCAAAAATTCAGAGTACCCAGACTATAGAAATCCAAGACAGAGAAAACTTACTGAAAATGCTGGCCTCAGCTTGCCAGAGGGTGTCCGCAAAGGATTCTTTCTCTTGTTGGAGGAGCTTATACGACTCGCTATGGTGTTGATTCTGCTCATCGGCAGCTTGCTTCTTATCTTTTAAGATCGCAATCTCCTCCTTCAAGAGATTGATTTCCTCGATGGCGGAGTCCTGCAGGGCCTTCATCGACTCCTCATGCATTTTCATCATGTCCTTCCTCTCCTGCTTAAGAATTTTGTTCTTGCTATCCAGCTCTTGAATGTGCTTGGATTGCTCGACAATATTCTTGGCTTTGGCGATGGTTTCTGCAAGTCGGAGAAATCAAAAGTACACAGTGAGTACTCGGAGAATATGGGCACAAAACCAAGTCGGAATGCGAAAAAGAAAACAGACGCATGCTCTTGGTGATCTGTTCTTTCAAGAAGGCAGTTTTACCCTTTTCAGCTTCCAGGTCTGCGCGCATCTTCTGGTACTTGTCATTGGCCATGCCCCTCCGAGCACTCTCGTTCTTTGGAAAAAGGTCAAAGTTAAAACGTTGTTTGGTCTGCTTGGAGCATCTAGCCTGAAATTTTCCACATAGACGCTCGGGGGGCTACAGTGACAGTTTTTGACTTAGCATTATGCTTAGCTTTTCTTTAAGCATCTAGTCGGAACTAATTCAGTTTTCAATTAGAGGCTTGGGGGCTACAGTATAAAGTTTTTAACTCGGATATATGCTTAGATTTTCTTTAAGCATCTAGTCGGAACTAATTCAGTTACAACTAGAGGCTTGGGGGCTACAGTATGGAAATTTATAAACATTGCGTATGCTACTCTTAAAGCATCTAGTCGGAATAATTCATTCCATCTACATGCTTGGGGGCTATAGTGAGAGTTTTTCTAACTTAGTCACTCTTAGAGCATATAGATGAAAAGACCTATGGTTTTTCGTCTACATCCACGGGGGCTACAGTGGGATACTCATATGAAATGCAAAAGGCAAATAAAACTTACAAGTGCGATGATCTTGAGGTTTGTAGCACTCTTGGCCAGCAGCTTGCCAAAGGATTCGTTGTTTCCTTGCAAGATTTCCGCTTGCCGGCTGAGCTCCTCTAGACCGCACGTCGGAGATGTCGGTGCCGCACCAGGGACCAAAGCAGTGCTACCCGGAGTAAGTACCAGATAGACTATCTTGGGATAGGCTATGGTTTTCTTGGGTGCGGGGGCGCCGCCAACGATAGAAGTACCTGCTTCCACCACCGCCTTACCGCCACCGATGGCATCCTTAGCCGGAGCTTCAGCCATTTGGTGGGCGGCACTCTCCTGCGTCGCCTGCTCGCCGACGATAGCAACCTCGGTAGAGGCACCTGAGTCCACTTCCATGGCAGAAGGGCCAGATGCCTCCTTAGCTTGTGAGATTGTCGGGCCAGACGAAGGCTTGACGGAGGGAGTGGTAGGGGCGATGGCGGGAGATGCGTTGTGATGCAGCATGTCCTTGATGGTTCTAGAAGCCCCCAATTTGGAGGTCTTCTTGAGGCTGGTCGTGGCTTTCTTCCTGAAACGTGCAAAATGGATAAGTACAGGAGCAAGACAGATAAATAGACAATGTCAGAGGAAGAGAAGCTTACACAAGTTGGGGTGATTTGGCAAAGGGGATCCCGGTAACTTTTCTCTTTTCTGCCTCCAGGGCAGCGGTAGTCTTCTTGGAGGCTCCACCCTTCGTCTTCTTCTTCTTGCCTCCATCGGCAGCGTCAGAGGTGGAGCTCTTCCGCTTTCGCGCCAATGGAGCATCGTCGTCGGACACGACCGTGACTTCCTTCATCTTTGGATCGTAGATTTGGGCAGCCAGGTTGTCCTCCTCTAGATCGCTAACCTGGTAAGTGAGAAGTCACCGTGTTAGATGAGATGACATTTGCAAGACGGATGAACTGGAGTATATGTCATACACGGAAAATAAATACCTAACTTTGGGCACTTGGCGTCTACGAACATGTCGTAGGTGATGGTGAAGCCGCGCTTCTTGTCCTTCACCTTGACGATGTCCTTAAGGCAGAGCTTGATGGAGTCACTCAAGAAGTTGTCCACGGAGATGCGTAGGCTATCCCTTCTATCGCTGGTATACTCGTGCATGAGCTTCGCGCGGTGCTGCAAAGGTTGGATTCGCCTGATGAATCAGCACATGGCTAGGTCCAAGCCAGTCAAACCCGTCTCTACGAACCATTCTTTCCGCCTTATGGCGCGGGAAGCATCGAGGTCGGAGGGAAGGGAGGCCTGGGATCTCCATGACGAGGCTTCAGCGGCGGCTCCGTCAACGAAGTCCGGGTATGTTACTTGTCGGCTAGCTAGAGGAATGTTTGGGCCGTATAAGTACGTCCGTTGCCAATTTTTGTAGGACTCGTGGCCGACGATGTAGGGGAACCGCGGACAGGTCGGATCTTGAAGCTTATGGTGCCGCAGTTCCTAAGTTCTTCCTTACTAGCTCTGACTTCATGTTTGACCGTGAAGAAGTACACGAAGAGGTCTATCCTAGGCTTTATCCCTAAGTAACCCTCGCAGAGCACTGCGTAGTTGCTAAGCGCTAAGATACTGTTGCGAGATAGATTCTGGGGCTGGACCCTGTAGTGGTTTAAGACGGAGAGGAAGAAGTTGGAGATGGGCAGGGAGACGCTGCGTACCAGTTGGGCTTTGAGGTACACTTTTTCTCTGGCTTGGGGAGAAGGTGTCACCTCGCCGGCCAGCACCGCCCTCTAGGCGAGCCCCTCCGTCGCAGGGAGGTATCCCTCGGCGATCAGCTCTTGGATGTCACGGTCGGTGATATCTGAGCCGCGCCAGTCACCCTTATGTGAATCAAGTTCCTCCTCCAACGGCTCTAGCGCCGCCAAATTGTGGTCGCCGCCGGTGGACTCAATCACCGCCAAGGCGGGGATGACCAAGCCCTCTGGGGGCACGACGATAGAGCTCGTCGGCTTCGCCGCAACTTTGCTCGATGCTGCCATGGAAGGAGAGGTGCTGCTGCTGGCCATGGGGAGAGGTTGGAGGTGACTAGTGCGGATTGAGGCTAGGGTTTTTTGCGAGTTTTGCGCGGAGAGCTTGAGGAGGCACGCGCTGGAGGAAGAAGACGATGCGAGGAGAGAATGAGGTAAAAGGTAGAAATTCAACCGCGGTTACTATTTATCATCTCCAGCGTCTAGATTTGTGCAGCTTGATCGGACGGTTGCTGCGTAGATGACGTGTTCGCGAACGTGCGTGGAAATTTTGCCACGTCTCCAACTGTCGCCGCCAATGGTTCGTATCGCTCATGCAAGAAAATTAGACATGATTGCGTTCTCTACACGTGTGAGTTACGAGGCATCGCTGACCTAATCCTACGTCGTCCTAGCTGACATAGGAAGATGAGCCGTCACATCAGAAGATTCTGGCATGGACGGATCCAGTCCAGCCACGGAAGAGTACGATGGAAGATTCAGCATTTCTCCGACTTACATATTTAAGACGGAGAAAACCTTGCAGGGTTCTTTGGGAGGACTACAAGATATTGCTTGACGAATTGCCGACATTCATCTAGACGGAGCATTCCATTCAAAGAGGCAAGACGGCGCAAGATCTCGGAGTTCTCCGGGGGCTACTGTTGGGGATATGCTATATGGGTATCCTCATAGCATGTCTCCTATCCGGATAACCCGGTGGCCCACAGTTGGTAGCATGGCCCATGGCCTACTGGGCGGCCCATTTATATGGATCCAGAAGGGAGGCCTATGCCGGATAAAGGAAGGCTATGGTTGGAGTCACCGACATACCCGGAGCCTTGGAGTGCAAGATACACAAGGCTAGTAATAGACAGTGTAGGACTCTGTAACCTGTCCGGCTAGGACTTTTCCCTGTAACCCTAGTTCCTGGCGACAATATAAGTCGGGCCTATGGGAGACTTTAGGGCACGATAACTTACAATCTTAGACAACCTCGCATAGCGAACATATCTCTATAACTCGGTGTATTTCCCTTATAGTGATTTATAGCAGGAGTAGGATTCTGCCACCGTCGTGGGATAAGAACCTGGGTAAGCTGTGTTACCTCGTACCCGTCAACCGTCCACCTTTCCCCACGTCTCTAAACACGCACTGTGAGGACCCCTCCATGGCGTACTCGTCGGCAATACCACGACAGTTGGCGCCCACCGTGGGGCAAGAGGCGCTTCAGGCTCTTCAGCGGGCAAGGACCAAGATCTTCGCGGGAATCGGCGAAACCATAGCCATCGGTCGCGTTCTCTTCTCCGGCAACATTCCGAATCGTCCCTCCCGACGAGTTCTAGATCCCGGCGAAGACGAACCCTACGCGGTGTTCGATCGTTCCTATAGGAGACATCCACCTCTTCATTGGCGAAACCGACTCGAGCACTAGTTACCTGGGAGTCGGAGGAGCATCAAGGCCCACATGGACCACCTACGGGTAGGTTACGTTTGCGGAAGGATCGATGTCGGATCTCTCTTCGGAGTTTGCCGGCGAAGATCGGAAAAATTCAAGGCCCGCACGGACCGCCTACGGGCAGGATACGTTCGCGGAATGATCGATGTCGGATCTCTCTTTGGAGTTTGCCGGCAAAGATCGGAAAAATTCAAGGCCCACCCAAACCGCCCCTGCGCAGGATATAAAGGTGGAAGATCGCTGCAAATACGCCAGCTTGGCCCGTGCGTCTGGACAACAAAGATCCAAGTTCGTCGGAGTGGTTACCATCTTCGATCTAGAGTGGTTACTATATAAGTTGGGCCTATGGGAGCCTTTAGGGCACGATAACTTAAAATCTTAGACAACCTCGCACAGCGAACCTATCTCTGTAACTCGGCGTATTACCCTTATAGTGATTTATATCAGGAGTAGGATTCCGCCACCGTCTTGGGATCTGAACCTGGGTAAGCTGTGTTACCTCGTACCCGTCAACCGTCCTCCTTCCCCCACGTCTCTAAACACGCACTGTGAGGACCCCTCCATGGCGTACTCGTCGGCAATACCACGACATTCACCATTCTCAATCTAGAATTAGGTCTTGTTATTTATTCAATCTTGATATTGAGCATGCTTAGTGATGATGTGTAGCTCAGATCACTGTAGAGCTTCGTTGGGAGACCCCAAGAGGAAGGTATGATGGGCACTGCAGCAAGTTTTCCCTCAGTAAGAAACCAAGGTTATCAAACCAGTAGGAGGAAGGAAACAACTCAAAGGTGTTGCTAGCAACTTGGAAACCTGCACAACACAAACTCAAGACTTTGCCCCAACGAACAGTTAGGTTGTCAATCTCACCGGTTTGCTATAAACAAAGGATAAACTATATGGTGTGGAAGGTAATGGTGGATTGCAGAAAGTAAACAGTAACAGTGGAAGATGTATCAATGGTAAAGATTGGTCCAGGGTCCATAGTTCACTAGAGGTGTTCTCCTTAATAGAAACAATATAACATGCTGGGTAAACAAATTAAAGCGGGGGAATTGACAGAACAGAACAAGGCATAACAATGCAATACTAGACATTCATGATCCTATGCGATTTGATTGGGCATTACAACAAGATACATAGACCGTCATCCAACTGCATCTATGACTAGTAATCCACCTTCAGGTTATCATCCAAACCCCGTCTAGTATTAAGTTGCAAGCAACGGATAATTGCTTTAAGCAAGATGTGTAAAGTAAACAATCCACTTGTTCCATGAACAAGAGATCGTTGTTTTCTCCCTAGTACCAATAGCACATCTACAACCCTAGAGTTTTCTGTCACTTTCCCAGATTAAATAGAGGCATGAACCCACTATTGAGCATAAATACTCCCTCTTGGAGTCACTAGCATCTACTTGGCCAAGATAGTTACTAGAAACATAGAGCATGCAAGATGTCAAACAACACATACATAATAGAATCAATAAGATAGAATCATTAACCAATCTAACATAGTAATCTCAATATCCATCGGATCCCCGCAAAAAACAACATGCATGATTACAAATAGATGATCTTGATCATGAACAGAGCTCACAAGATCTAAACATGGTAGCACAAAGGAGGAGAAACAATCATCTAGCTACAACATGGACCCATAGTACAAGGTGGAACTACTCACGCATCATACTGGAGGCTGTCATGGTGATGAAAAAGGCCTCCGGGATGATCTCTCCCCTCTGGCTGGGTGCCGGGAAGAGCTTCAGATCCCCCCGATCTAGGGATGATGGTTGCGGCGTCTACGAACTGTTTCATGGAAGATTGATCGGGGTACTTAGGGTTTAGGTATCGGGGGCTTCTTATAGGCAAAGAGGGAGGCCGAGGGGGTGCCCGAGGCGGCTGCACCCTCCCAGGCGCGGGCCAGGCCAGGCCGCGCAGCCAGGGGGTGGGGCCCCATCGAGGCCCTTCTTCGTCTCGTCTTCTGGCTCCGTGTTCCCCACGATAAAATATTGACTTTGGCTTTTGTCCTGTCCAATTCCGAGAATATTCATTTTCTGACTTTTCTGGAACCAAAAACAGAAGAAAACAGCCAACTAGCACTTTGGCATCTTGTTAATAGGTTAGTCCCAGAAAACATATAAAAATACCTCAAAGTGTAGACAAAGAAAAGCAAAGTAGATACTAAACAAGCATGGAACATCAAAAATTATTGATACCTTTACAATGTATCAAGCATCCCCAAGCTTAACTCATGCTCGTCCTCGAGTAGGTAAGTGATAAAAAGAATAATTTTTGAGGTGACATGCACCATCAAAATCAAGATCAAACCATTTGCAAGCATTGAAAGCTGGGATCAAAGAACTCTAAATATGAGCATGAAAGAAGAAGTTCTAACAATAAGACAAATTAACTACGCATGCAACATGAAAGGATATAAACAAACATCATGAATAACAATGCATTGAAAGACATTTGCTTGTTTCACATATAGAAAACATAGTGTAGTGGCATTCAGCTTGTCCCTAATAGAGTAGCAATAAATGCATAGGACACCTTCAAAGTTCATAAGAGTGACTCGATACAAATATTTCAAGAGCAAGCAATATCAACAATATGAATCAATCAATAATTTTCGGGACAATGCACATAGAACTAAGAATGGCAACTATGCTCTCTTCATTGGTGCCTAAGGATAGAAGGTGGAGACTCAATATAATGGTGGAAGAAAGGCCCTTCATAAAAGGGAAGAAGGGATTTCAAGTCTCATAAAGAGCTTGCAAAAATTATGGTACTTGTTAGTTATCAGCTCTCATTGCCCCTATCATAAGCATGTTGAAGTGATTAATGTTAAAGTGAACAAACTATGGAGTATATGCTTGACAAAGTATAAGTTGGCAATCTCATGTCCCTTGAGTACGAGGGTCGCTCCTCATGCTACTCAACTTTAGTTACCGGTAAGTTCTTGTCATAGTAAGTACATGTGTATCATAGAGAACCGCCAACGGGGTACCCCTTGCACATGATACAGGAGCTATCCCATAATCAAAATGATAAGGCAAGAAGACAATGATCATCTCAGCAATCTTCTTATTTACCATGGGAAAATGGTGCCTTTTTATCTCTTTCCTCTTTTCAATATGTCTCTTTTTTATAAGAAGAAATCTTCATAGATTGCTCACTATGAAGATGCTGCAAGTTTCCACCATGATTAGGCATGGCTTGGGCTAGCGGCCCAGGCGTTTCTCTAACACACATACATAACTCCATGGACTTACAAGCTCCCCTTTATTTCACACCGACGACATCCGCAAACAAAAGATCATGATAACAAATTAGTACAATGTACAAGTGCAATATTGAAAGCGTTCCCCATGACAGCATGGTTCTGCTAATTCCAACGTATAAGTGCAAGCATATACAACATAGATGACACAATGGTTCATGTTTATTTAGGGGCAAGAAAAATAAAGTGTGCCATCAAGTTTGTGAGAGTTTTAATCACTAAGTTTCACATAACAAGTTTAATTTGGAAGATAGATAAAACAAGAATATACTTGGAATGGTGTAACACACCATGCATAGGAATTTATAGTAGACACTTTGTAATAACTTGGTTTCTTGGGAGTTGTATGTATGAGTAGAGCTTACTCATACAAGTGGAGGCTAGCAAAAGACTAGGAGAAACCAACTAAGAGAGCAATAATGGCCATAATCATGCAGAGCGACAAAACATTACTAATCAAAGCATAAAGTGGTATCACAAGTCAAAAAATAAATGATCATAGAGGCTATGGTGACTGGTTCATAGTCATAACATGGTGTGAGCATGTGCCAAGTCAACCCAAACAAAGCATCAAAGGAGAATACCACAATACTATGCTTTTGTATGCTAAAACAACACATGATTATTTCAAGGAACATTAAGCAATCCTAATTGTTTGGAACAAGTCATGATATAGCAATAATCATTGAGCATAAGGTCAAACCAACATTTAGCTTGACATGCTAAAGTCTAAGTCATAGTCAAAGCAAGCTCCTCTTGTACTACTCAAGCAAGAATTTTCTACTCCTTTCCAACACCAATCAACTTATTTGAAACAACACGGCGAAAACGGGGGTCCAAACTACTTTATTCAAGCAAACTAAGCAAACCAAAAACCAACAAAGAAAACTAATACTCTCTAAGAACAACACAACTGTGCATGAAACAATAAAAACGAAGTGTCTAGAAAGACCTGAGATTTTTATTGATGAAGAAGGGGATGCCTTGGGCATCCCCAAGCTTTGACGCTTGTACCTCTTGAATATTTCTTGGGGTTACACGGGGTGGCATCCCCTAGCATGATATTTTGTCGATTCTTCACCTCATTACATCATTCTTCCTTTACACCTGAAAATTTTCATTCATACAAAACTTCACACAATCTTCATTAGCAACATTAGTGCATTCAAAAGATAATAGACCTTTGGGTTTTCGTTTTAAAACAGAAAAACCTTCACCAAAGACACAAGCTACTGTAGAAATTCCCTCAAAAATCTCAATTTCCCAAAAAGAACCCAAAAAGGAATCAATAAGAAGCAAGTGCAAATAATGGTAGAAATCTGTCAAAATAGACCAGCAGGTAGAAACTGATTTTTTCGAAGAGCTTATGTTGCTCAAATCAAAAACTATTGAACTAATGAAAGTTAGCTAACAACCTGGGGGATTTATTCAGAAAATTACAGCTCGATCCTACTTACCGAGATTTTACAGGAATTTTATAGTGGAGCACAAAATTCTGTTTCAGGACAGCAACTCCCCAAATCTTACTTCCCTCTCATTAGAGGTTATTATTGGCACAAAAATCAAACAAAAAGGATAAGGAGAGGTTATTAAAGAAGTAATAACTTATAAGACTCAATAAAACTATTGGATTATCTCCCAAGAAGTACTTTTCTTTAACACCTTTAAGTTAGGCTTGGAAAGATGCTCACATAAGAAATATGAATTGAAGTAAAAGAGAGTATCAAGAAGCAAATTCAAAACACATTTAAGGATAACCCACTTCCTATACATAGGAATCTTGTAAGAAAATAAATCAAAGAAGCAGATAGTAACAAGAATTGGTAGATAAAACAAGAGCAATTTCAAAACTTTCGGCACATAGAGAAGTGTTTCAGTACCATGAAAACTTCTACAACCATATTTTCCTGTCTTATAATAAGATTCAGTAGCCTCATGAATAAACTCAACAATATAACTATCACATAAAGTATGCTTTTCATGATCTACAAACACATAATTTTTATCAAGATAAAAAATAGTGGGATTAAAACCTTCAAACCCGCCTTTAACAATTTTATAACAAGATGACTGATCATTCTCAAGAGGACCATCATCTAGAGATTTATCATAAACATTTTCTAAGCAAAACTCTTTAGTACTATGCATTTCAAAGTTAGGCACAAATATAGGATTATCATAGATAATAGGATCATATTTATTATCACAAGTTTTACCCATAGTAGGTATTTCAAAAGAATCCACAGGAACATAACATTCATCCTCCTTTGGTAAGAATGGGGGACAATCAAATAATGTAAGGGATAAAGAGTTACTCTCACCAGAAGATAGGCATGGGTAGCTAATCCATTCTTCCTCCTTTTGCTCATCACTCTCCTCCTCTTCTTCATCTAATGAGCTTTCAGTTTCAGCAATTTCTTCTTCAATAGGCTCCTGCAGGGCATTAGTCTCTTCCGTTTGTGGAAAGCATCTATTAAAATGTTAAAGAATATAGCCATTTTACTCCTTGTAATTATCAAAGCAAAATTTAAGTATATCATAAACCTCATATTCATAAGGTGAATCATCAGTATTTTCAAGCAAACTAGCAAGTTCAAATGCACCCTTCCAAGAAATAAATTCTTCAATTTGTTCCACATCATAAAAGTAATAATTTCCCTTAACATAAGAAGATATGGTAACATTATCATTATACTCACATTGAAAAGGAAGGTGTTTATACCTCCTACAGCAACAAGATTTATCAAAGCAATAAGTAACATTATAAGTAGAGCACATGTCTCTAGCAATAGTATTCAATTTATCAATTTGTTCCCATAAGTGTTTCCCTTTTTGTGACAAGCGGTGTTCCTTATAATAATACTTTTTTTCTTCCATGAACCCACCTTCCCAATAAGAACTAGTTTCAAAGAAACCATCCATTGATAGAAAGCATGACAAAGCAAAGAAAAAGAAACTAAGCAAAACAAAAACAAAAACAAAGTAAAGAGAAAGGTTGTGAAGGACTCCCCTTGTGAAGCCGTCCTTCGCCTGCCCGGCAACGGCACCAAAAATAGCTTGATGATGTGTAGCTCAAATCACTGTAGAGCTTCGTTGGGGACCCTAAGAGGAAGGTATGATGAGCACAACAGCAAGTTTTCCCTCAGTAATAAACCAAGGTTATCAAACCAGTAGGAGGAAGGAAACGAATCAAAGGTGTTGCTAGCAACTTGGAAACCTGCACAACACAAACTCAAGACTTTTCCCAAACAAATAGTGAGGTTGTCAATCTCACTGGTTTGCTGAAAACAAAGGATTAACTGTATGGTGTGGAAGGTAATGGTGGCTTGCAGAAAGTAAACAGTAACAGTGGAAGATGTATCAATGGTAAATATTGGACCGGGGTGCATAGTTCACTAGAGGTGTTCTCCTTAAGATAAACAATATAACATGCTGGGTAAACAAATTACAGCGGGGCAATTGACAGGACAGGGCAAGGCATAACAATGCAATACTAGACATTCATGATCCTATGAGATTTGATTGGGCATTACAACAAGATACCTAGACCGCCATCAACTGCATCTATGACTAGTAATCCACCTTCAGGGTATCATCTGAACCCCCTCCAGTATTAAGTTGCAAGCAACGAATAACTGCTTTGAGCAAGGTGTGTAAAGTAAACAATCCACTTATTCCATGAACAAGAGATTGTTGTTTTCTCCCTAGTAGCAACAACACATCTACAACCTTAGAGATTTCTGTAACTTCCCAGATTAAATAGAGGCATGAACCCACTATCGAGCATAAATACTCCCTCTTGGAGTCGCTAGCATCTAGTTGGCCAAGATAGCTACTAGAAACGGAGAGCATGCAAGATCTCAAACAACACAGACATGATAGAATCGATAAGATAGAATCATTAACCAATCTGACATTGTAATCTCAATAACCATCGGATCCCCGCAAACACAACATGCATGATTACAAATATATGATCTTGATCATGAACGGAGCTCACAAGATCTAAAAATGGTAGCACAAAGGAGGAGAAACAACCATCTAGCTACTACATGGACCCGTAGTTCAAGGTGGAACTACTCACACATCATACTGGAGGCTGGCCTGGTGATGAAGAAGGCCTCCGGGATGATCTCTCCCCTCCGGAAGGCTACCGGGAAGATCTTCAGATCCTCCCGATCTAGGGACGATGGTGGCGGCGGTTATGGACTATTTCATAGAAGATTGATTGGGTTACTTAGGGTTTAGGTATCGGGGGCTTCTTATAAGCGAAGAGGGAGGCCGATGGGGTTCCCGAGGCGGTTGCACCCCCCAGGCGCGGGCCAGGCCAGGCCGTGCGGCCGGGGGGTGTGGCCCACTCGAGGCCCTCCTCCATTTCGTCTTCTAGCTCTGTGTTCCCCACAGTAAAATATTGACTTTGCCTTTTGTCGCATCTAATTCTGAGAATATTCATTTTCTGACTTTTTTGGAACCAAAAACAGAAGAAAACAGGAAACTGGCACTGTGGCATCTTGTTAATAGGTTAGTCCCAAAAAACATATAAAAATACCTCAAAGTGTAGACAAAGAAAAGCAAAGTAGATACTAAACAAGCATGGAACATCAAAAATTATAGATACATTTACGATGTATTACTTAGCATTGTTTTAGAGGCTAATTCTTTTGTAAATAGTGTGGAGGATCACATATGCTATGTTTCTATTGGATCATAATTTATTATTAGCAGTCTTTATTATTTCTTATTTATTCAATCTTAATATTTTTAGATGAACACGAGGAGCCATACACGAGCTATGGCTGTGGCGTCTTCCACACCGCCCATTGGTACGTTAACCCCTGAGTCACATGGTATAGAGTTCACCGAGGAGTTCCACTCAAACTATTTCGATCGTCTCACGCTTCGGGAAATCAAGTCCACCAAGTGGGCATGTCCCTATATCCTGAACCAACTTGGCATTCATGCTGATTTTGATTTACTTTGCAATAATGTTGGTTTGTATGACTTTATCTTCCAGGATGTCACCACGTATCGCTGCTTGACACTTGAGTTCTTCAGCACCTTAAAACATACGGTGGATCATTACTATTGTACCTAGGAACAAAGGTCTAGAGTTTATCGCATCAAATTCCGCCTCATGACCCATGAGTACATCCTAACACTCGACGAATGGGCTCAATGTTTTAGGTTTGCCAACACCGTCAGTGATGTACACACAACTATTTATGTCTTAGACCCTACACCTTGGCAATATTTTAACTTGATGAGAATCCATGGAAACAAGCCTAAGGGAAACCAAATTGATCACCCTTCTATCTGCTATTTATTTTATGTGATTTCTAACTCCTTTGCAGGCACGTGGTGAGTTTACTAGAGTTAATGAGAAGGACATGTTGATCCTCACTAAGGCTTCTATTGTTAATTGTAACGTAATGCCAAATTTGGGCGCTTTGCTTGTGTTTTACCTTAAGCAACAGGATCTTCAAAATCATGGACCCATATGTGGAGGAGGACTTGTCACCGTTGTTGCACGCGCACTTCGCGTCAACCTAGGTAATATACAACTGTTGGTAGGAAGTAATCGTCTCGGTATTTCTAATCTAAGAGCATGTGGTATGGTCTTTAAAACTCATGGTAGATATTTTCTCGATATACCTACATAGGATCACTTGATCCCATCTCCTTTGCCTAATGGTCTCTTCTCCATCGAGGAGGGACGTTTGCATTATGACGCGCAGGTTGAGCTAATCTACCACAACAAGTGATACCCATGGGACGAGGAGAATATGAAGAAGTAGAACAAGAATATCCCGAAAAAGATGAGAAGCCACCGAACTACTACACCACCTATGAAGATATCTATGCACTCAAAGGAAATCTCCAAAACATGAACAACCTATCCATCAACCTTCGAGATGCTACTGCAAGCCTCAACACCCAGTTCCAAAATTGGCATGGCCAATGGAACTTTGGAGATTATCCACCACCACAATGAGCAACAAAGGGGCTTGCAAAAGCCTGAGCTTGGGGATGTGTTCCCCTTGCAAATTTATTTGTGTAATAATGAGGTTGTACTTCTGCTCCTTGAGATCTTTGAAACACTCCTGTTGGCTTGTTCCAACACTTTGCCTTTTTTCCTTTTCTTTTGTTTTATTCGTTTAATTTTCTTTTCTTAGAAACCTTTCTTGGGCACAAAATCGTTTCTATTCTTCAATCCCCTTCCTCAAAAATACAAAAATATTTTTCCATTTTTCATTTTTTCGTAAATGTGGATTTGCACTTTGCCTCTTTGATTTTATATTATTATGAGAGTGGTCGTGTTTGAGTTTTTGAAGGAACACATCCCTATAAGGAAGAGAATCATGAAGTCTCTTATGAGAGGTATGTCCTATGTCTCCCACTTTTGAAGTTTGAGTTGTTTATCTTAGTTGGTTGATTTGCTAAGATGCTATGCATGTGGGAGTAATTTAATTTAGTTAAAGTAAAGCTTTTTATTAGTATGATGGTTATCTATTGGATATCTTGATCTAGTTCTTTTAGCTAACCGAGTCTTGCCTTGGAAATAATAATACCAAACAAGTACAATAACAAAAAGTCTGAAATTTATGACTTGTTTGATGAATGATTGTCTTGAGAATATAACCTTGAAGATACTTCACCCCATAGATATTTTGATAGTCTTGACGACACTCATGAAAGGAGTTGTTTGATTGAAATAAAGTCTAGTGGTAATTGTGATGCATGCCAAAGCTAACCTTGTGGATCAAACCGTGGTACTAGCTCATGAAAAAAAGGAAGGAAAATTCTTCTATTTATGATCCTAGTGCACACGTTTAGGATGCCAACAACTCCGCTAGCTTTTGAACGATCTATGGTATAACCCTTTATTTCGGCTATGAGTTATTGACATGATTGGCATCAGTGTCAACGTATGGGAAAAAGTATTAGAATTCTCAAAGGTTGTGTAAACACTTGCAAAAAGAAACAGCCAGCAATCCTTGAAAAAAGAAAAAAGTATGAAAATAAAAATATATCTTTGAAGATCCACATAACGAGTCCTTGGCATGGTCTCATTACTACTCTATGATTTTTTCTTGAAAAGAAATGATTGGATTAGGAGTGTTTTTAATAGACTTGATTCATTGATGTGGGTGTAAATAAGACACTTCATTGTTATATTACCTAGGACATGAAGATCTCTTACTCAATTATGCTCTTCAAACATCCTAGTGTTCCTTAGTAAGCTGAGAGTTAACTAGAAGAATTGGATTGATTTCTACACTACTAGTTATTCATATTGATATTAAACTCTACTTTGATTGTCTTGAATTGCCAAAGCTTGCATAGTACTCTTGTTATCTCTCTAACTATGATAAGCCTCGCAAATGAATGAGTGTTATGCACATATGACTACCAATCGTAAGTGAATTTTTATTCCCATTGTTTCAAGTTTAAACGCTGAATTCCTTATAGTTCTTTTGTTTCTTCTTCCTCGTGGGCGGTCAAGGTTTGAGATTTGGGGAAGTTGATGGCTCTGAAATTTTCCATCTTTCTCTGTGTTTGAGCATTGTTTTTAGTCAAGCAATTGACAAGAAACTCTCAATCCTTCTCACTAATGACTAATAATTGCAGAGATATGCAAAACATTGCTTTGAATTATGTTGTGCATGAAATCACGGGTTTTAATGCGAAATCAGGAGTCATAATGAAGGAATTAGAGGAAATCCACACGTCCAAGTAATTGGGGAGCAAATTCCAGGCACCAGTGCGCGTAATGACCAACAGTATGGGTAGGGCCCGCCCGTACGGGGTGCCGACGGCTTCGTCTCATCAAACCCTAGAACTTTTGTGAATGCGCCTATATATTTTGAGGCTCTAGCCACCATTCTGAGATTTCATCACAACAACACCAAAGGATATCCACACCATTGTTCATCCATTGTTCATCCATTGTTGATTCGTTCAAACATCCATCCCTCCACTAGCCATAGCCATTGCTTTGTAGTTTAGATCTCCTTGTGATTTGGTGACCATTGTAAGAGTATTTGATTTAAATCTAAGTATTTTGCACAATGTTTTCTATCCTTAGTCTATTTTTTATAAGTGAGTAGTCCTCACTGGCTATGGGTTGGGGAGAAACCTCGCAGTAATTATCTGCATCTAATCATGGGAGTATTGTATTTTTTTGCAATTGAGATTTGTATCATTTGTTTCTTTGTCTCTTGTATCGATCTGTGGACTTGTAGGTACCCAAGATCCCATAGATTTATAAGGGATTGAGGTGAGATACTTGGCTAGCGGCAATCTCATAGGAACCCCAGTGACAGAAAGGGTAGTACGTTCTTCGCTTAGCGACCCATTCGGAATTACAACAACATCACCATTAATGCTTTAATCTATGTTCTTCACTGAATAATCATTTGTAGCCCGTGTCTTCGGTGTGCACTCAGTTGGATTAAAAGGCTATTGCTATGCCCGCTGCATCACGGGGGCTTTAGTATACTAGGATGTGTTTCCCACAAGATATTATCTGTGTTTAAACATTACACATGACTATGATTATTATTATATTTTATCCCATATGATGTGCATCTGCAGGTGGATCTTCAACCCTGGCCTATCTCCATCCATTGATTCAACACACTATAAAAAGTAAACTAGATTGGTTCGGTAAAACTAAGGTAAAACGAAACAACAAGGTCTTGTGGACATGTCCTTATTTATTTCCTTTTAACATTACTTTCAAAGGTTCGATTAAACCTAGGTTTTATAGGGAAAAATCTATTATACTACATCCGTTAATCAGAATCGAAGGTATCAAGGCCCTAGAGGACTCCTCTCCTCTCTGCTTGTTAGCATCTCATGTTCTTCCTCTCTACTCTCACAGAGAAAGTTGTTAGAGGCATAGGAAATACAACTCAAGGAGCACCATTGTAGCCACCATGTATGGAACAATTAAATTAGATTAGATGCAGGAGTAGAAGTGTTTTTCTCTGTTCTTACGAGTGCGGTCTTCGCTGCATCATCCCTCCCCGGATTCGTCTATGTCCATCTGTCACATCCCAAAATTTTCCAAATTTTGAAATGTGAAAAATAAAGAAATAAAATAAATAAATATTGAAATTTAGGGGGAAAAGAAACTTTTTGTTTCTAAATGGAAACATCAAAACCTTACTTGAACAAAAATTTGAATGAGAAAGTAACAATTTTTTTTTCAAACAGATCAAATGCATTCATGCATGGAATGTATCTTGATATTAAGCACTTGGAAAAGATAAACCTAAAACCTAAACCCTAATAAGAGAAATGATCATCAAGTTCAATACAAGACTATGGCTATGTTCCATATAAAAATTTAACAACATCATTCCTGAATAATAAATAATGGTAAACAACAATATTACAAAACCATGGGAATTGTTTTCACTCTATTTGGAGCCATGGATAAAAAGATATGAATTATATAAGACAAGAAGAAAAATAAATAAGACATATTGCAAAGGCAATTAAACCATGGCTAAAATCCATAAGTGAATGTGTAACATCCCAAAAATATTGATCAAGGTTATCAATTTCCAATCACCATAATTAGGGTTAACAAAAACTTTTGTTAATCAAAATCAATATGAATGATTGTGTGTAGGTGATGATTGTATGAATGCTTGAATGAACTTGTGTGATTGTTGTGAATAGCAAGGAATAGTTTAAATATGAAAACAACATCATCTAAATCAATTCCAAGAAGAAACAAATCAAGAGAAATTCAAAAACAAACGAAACAAGCAAATGGTCATTTTTGCCAATCTTGCTCACTAGACCACTTTGAGTGTTTATAGTCCAAGATTTCAAATAGAAACAAATTCATTTCTTTTCACCCCTTGCTAGACCAAGTGAAAGTGAACCCAAGCCCACCTTGCCAACCCACAAAAAGTTTCGGCAACTTGATTCAAATGAAAATTCAAAATTGAATCTATATCATATGTGAAGATCACCATTTCTCAAAACCCAACCAAAACTGTGCACCTTGGCAAATCCAAGCACCATAGACTACATAGTCTGTGACTAGTAACCCCACCAAGTTTCACTCAAAAATTCAAATTCAAATATCTTGCGGCCATTTCATCAAACACCTTGTAAACACAAATCAAACAAAACATCAAACACTATAGTGAGGACTGATTGTGCCTAACTTGTTCCCTCTCTAGCTCACAGCACACTCTTAGTAGATCATCTAGTTAATTTAACCAGAACTAGCTCACTGTAAGCTTGACATTGTCATCAATGGTGACCATGCCCGAGCCCAAATGGCCACTCCATGGTCGAAAGCAAGCTAGGAGCCTCACCAAGCCTAGCCTTGTCCGGGACACAAGCCACCGTCCACCGCCACCCCCTGTCCAGTTCCCAAGCCTTGCCAGACCCTGGACCACTCAGAAAGAGCACGCCCATCCTCTCTGTAAGCATTCCGAGAGCGCGTCAGACCGCCGCGCTCGACACGAGAGCACAGATCGCGCCCCGCCCTCGCCGCTTGCAGGCGTGATCACCACCGCCCTAGGAACCGCCCGACATGCCCGTTCATCGCCGCGCGACCAAGAGAGCCCGTGCGCCATTAAATTTCCCGTCAGACCCGTCCAAAGCATCAAAGTGTTCCGACAAATTTGCACTGCCCCACGCCTCGCCAACATGCCGTTGAGTTTCGCCAGGAGGCAGCGCACTGTCCCCCCCTAGCCATGATGTTAGCTCGCTGCTTAGACGACCATGAGGAGCTCCACCCGCACCCTTCGTTCCCCTCTTTGCACTATGAATAGAGGCCTTCCCCATTCGATTTCAGCACACCATCTCACTCCCTACCTCTCACTGATCACACCCACTCATCCCTAGAGCAAGGCAAGCACGAGGTGGCCAGAATTTCGCTGGAGCTTGCCGATGTTGGAGGAGAAGGGCGCCATCGATTGGGGCCGCCCCGGGAGGAGCCACCAGTACCAGGAGGATCGCCCTTGTCGACTTCATCATTCACCCCCATCACCAACCATCGTCGGAGCCCTGGTGAGCCCCCACTGACCCCTACTGGCCGCTTTAGGGTTCGTTCTCACCGGTGCTGCCCGACGGACACGACAAGCCCCAGCCGTTAGATTAGATGTTAATCGCACGGTCCAGATTGCCCCGTACCCCTTCGCACCCCCTGTCTCGCTGACTGGTGGGGACAGCCACTTAAACCTACTGCGCATCATGCTTTGCGTGATGGTGGGCAACATTACACTCCCATGACGAGAAATTCAAACTTAGGTTTTTCCATTTAGTTTCAAACTTAGTTCTTTCTCTAGATTCAAAAATCAATCCAGGGATATTCACTCAACCAAATTGCATGAAAGGTACTCAAATTCTTAATACAAGCTCATTGGATTCAAATCATTTGGAATTTTATATCACCTATAGTAAAAATAACAAGGCAGTGACTTTTCTGCATTCAAACATTTTTCAAAATTCAACCCCAAAAGCTTTTGGGTTGACTCCAACTCTCAAAAATCACATTTGATAAGACCTTTTTGAGAATATAAAAATATCTAGGTTTTCTTGCAGAAATAATGAACAAGTAATAAAAGAATGCCCAAGTACTGAAATAAAAAGGTTAAACCTTATTAAATTGTGACACCACTTTAAATCACATTCCCAAGTACTGAAATATGTGGTGATGACATGTGTCAACATGATCCCATGTTTTAGTTGGAGAATATTAAATCTTAAGTAGTTTTTCAATGAGTAGAAATTACTTTTCTAAAATAAAATAAATAAAAATATTGCCTTAATTCATGTGATGTTTGTGATGATGCTAGATCATCTAGTGTGAACCTTGGTGTGATAAATAGAATTAGTTAAGAATTGTTTGGTGATTGTGTACCTCGTATATATTTATAGACGCTAGTACTGACCAAGGATACGAGGAGGAAGGAGACTACTATGAGGAAGAAGCAGAGGAGAACTTCAACCGCTGCTCTTCACAAGGCAAGCTTCACAAAACAAGTTAACCTTGCAAGCTAACACTTGCAACTATGAAAGTTAGATAACCTATGCGATGCATTAGGCATGTTTGGTTAGATAAATTTTATCATACCCAATCCCAGTTTTACTTGCAAGCTTAGTTATTTTATTTCTTTATCAAAGCTTTTACTTTTGTTTACTTAGTGACTTGTAGAATTTAGAAAGGTTATTAAAGGTAGCATAAAGAGCATAAAATTTGGCCTAAGTTATATAATCTTGATGTCATCCTGAGGCATGAGATTGAACTTAGATCATTCACACTTGTTTACCACCCCTCATTAGTGTTTATCCCCACTTGTAGATGCTAGTGCTAAGCATAAAACTTGATCACTTTAGATGGGAATACTTGGTGAAAATGATTATGAAAACCTTAGAATGATGAGTCATTCTAATGAAATGTTTTGACATGTGTTCTGGAACATTAGATGATTTTGATGATGAAAATATTGAGGCATGAGCCTTAGCCCTTTATAAAACTGATGGTTGTCTGGATGCGATACCATTCCAATTTTACCGTACAACCACAATACCCAAAAATTGGGTAGGTCTTGAATGGAAGTCTATATATCTTAATATGTGTTCCCTTGCGGCCAAGGTGTGAGCTGGGGCTACCTTGTGAAGATTGTACACCTATGTAGTTCCCAAGATGGCAGTTGGTCATGGTAGGGAGGCCAAACTCACAGGAGAGGTTCCTATACTAGGGCGTGTAATGGAAAGGTTAGGATTGATTATCCGCATACTGAGTATGGCAAATTCAGGATTGTTCCCGACAAATGTATCGGATATTGTGGTGAAAGTGTACCACCTCTGCAGAGTGTCAAACTATTCGAATAGCCGCGTCCACGGTTATGGATAGTTGGAGTGGCCATACTATTCCGTCGTCAGATATTTTCAAAATGACTTGTGAAATGAATCGTGACTTTGACTTGACCACAACAGGGTTGTGATATGAAAACTCAAGTTCCCACTTAGGTGTTATAAAACTTTCAACTAGATTTCTTTGCTTCTGAACTCAGTTAGAGATAAATCTTGCTTTTTGCAAGACAACCTAGAGCTTAGTATTCCTAATCAAAACTACTTCACTTGTTAGTATTAGTTTGCGAGTACTTAAAGAGTACTCATGGCTTTGTCCCTGGCTATTCCCGTGGCCAGACTATGAAGAGGGCTATCAGGAGGATGTACCGCAGGAAGGTTCGGACAACTAGGATCATCTCCCATCATCATCATTGCCTGTGACCATCAAGATGGAGCTCCGCCCATGCTACCGTTATTATTATGTTATTCTGCTAATATGATTGTATTAAGACTGGATCATGAGATCATTTATTTTGTTGTAAGACCTTATGTATGGTTTGTAATGGATGATGTACGGTGATATCCAATCTGTTATGTCCCGCAAAAATGGTAATCTGGGATTAAAAATCCATGTGTTGACAAGTTGGTATCAGAGCCATCCTGACCATAGGAGACCCTAGTTTAGAATGGACGTTTGAATCAAAAACTTAGTTTCAAAACCAAGGAAGTGAGTATTTATGAAAACTTTTTCTCATTCTTATCAATTAGATTCTTTCATGAAAATTCATGTTCCTCAAAAATTCTTGCAAACTTACATAAAATTTGACACACTTGATCACTCTACTAACTTACTCATCCTATATTCTTATAGATGGATGTGAAGTATAGAAAGTTCTATCAGTTGGGAAATGGAGGAGATCTCATCTTTGAGCGTGACTTGGGCCAACTTTCGGAACATCTGGAGCGCCCTCACCCCGAGTTCTTCGTAGCTCAGCCCAACGACCCGGAAGGAGAGGAATGGCAATGGATGATTGTTGCAAGTCTCTAAGGGAAGATTGAATCCCCCACCTCAGAGAGAATTCAGTTCACCTTAAGAGAGAACAACTGGATAGATGGACTTGCCAGGGCAATGAAGGAAGCTCTTGCCCGTCTGTGTGGGCAGAGTGTCAATCAGATCAAGGGTGCCCGCTTTGAGTTCTGCCCAAGGCGTGACCTTATGGGACAGCCACTGGAGGCACCATATCACCCCGAGCTGAAGAATCAAGTGGACCACCTCAGCTTCATGATGTATGACCGGCAGAAGGAGTTGGACAATGCCCGCTCCTACGCCAACCACAACTATGCCATCGTTGTCCAGAAGGATTAGACCATTGCCATGCTAGCAAAGGATTGCCAGTCTCTTCGTCGTCATCTTGACAAGAAGGAGAGCATCATTGTCCGTCTCCATCACAGGATCATAGATTGGAGGAGACCGTCCACGAGAGGGACATGCAGCTTGAGGAGAGGGAGAATGCCGGGGAGGATATCGGTGGAGATCCCTATTCTTACCTCAGTGATGATGATGACTTTTTCACCGATGAGGATGACTTCGCCTTCATTGATGATGATGATGATGAGGATTATGAAGATACCGAGGAGTAGTCGAACTTGAGCACTAGCATTAGTGAGTTGTATCCGATTCCACTGTATCGTAGTTTCACATAATGGTTCTTAAAACCATATGTTTCATTGTTGTGGTGTGTGTTTGTATCGTGTGCTATGAATGAATGACAAGAAAGTTTCTAGAAAAATCTGAGTCAAAATTTGAAAACTTTTCAAAAACAAAGCCCGAACCTTAGAAATTTCCCTCTTGTCTCATGATCTATCTCAATCTTCAGATGCCTCGCGGAAGAAGCACTTCGTCCCCGGACCCAATGTTGTAGATCTTGCAAATGCTGGTTGCTGACCGCGAAGATGAAAGAGCCAATGTCAAGCACAACCATGGATCCAAGCTCAAGAACTTTCAGAATACCAATCCACCCATCTTTACTAAGTCTGAAGAGCCCCTAGATGCAGATGATTGTCTGCAGACCATGGAGAACAACTTAGAAGTTGCAGGAGTGGAAGCCAATGAGAAGGTGCTGTTTGCCACCCACTATCTAGCAGGAGATGCAAGAGCTTGGTAGAACAGCGTTCGCGCCATGAATGGAGGACAAATGATGACTTGGGATGAATTCAAACTCTTTTGGGGCAGTAATACTGGCAGGCAGGGGGAAACTGATAACTGGTCTTACATTTGGGGCAGTAATTTTTTGGTCAAAAAGGCTTATTGTTCCTTATCTGGTTGCCAACCGGTACAGCCACATTTCTCTTGGTTGTGGAAATCTTCCTGTCAGCAAAAGCACAAATTCTTCTTCTGGCTCTTATTGCTTGATAGGCTCAACACAAGAAACCTGCTGAAAAGGAAATGTTTTTCTCTGGCATCTTATGAATGTGTGTTCCAGGGCTGCATCAGTGAAGAAACCATCCTCAACTTATTTTGGGAATGCCCTTTTGCAAGAGCTTGCTGGGCCGAAATTTCGCAGGTCCATGTGGCTGATCAAAATCTTTTTGAAGCTTTAGCCAGTATTAAAAAAGATCTTAATGTCCCTTTTGCAATGGAAATTCTTATACTTGGAGCTTGGGGCCTTTGGAATTGCAGAAATAATGAAATCTTCAATAACCTGCATGCTTTGCTTGAGGATTGGAAGGCTATTGTCGCCCAGGAATTAAGATGGGTCCTGTATAGAATTAAGAAGAAGTATTATCAGGGCCTCAAAGATTGGATTGAAATTAATTTAGACAGGAGATAGCTGCTTAGAATGTTATCCCTCTTCTTTGAGGTGGATTGAGTTTGTAAATATTCTTTTGTAACTCTCTATAATATATAAAAATTGCAGTGGGGTTTTTTGCCCTACTGTTTTACCCTCAAAAAAATGAATTCAAACTCAAGTTCAGCAGAACCCATGTGCCACTGGGTTTGATCAAGAGGATGAGAGATGAATTCAGAGAACTGAAGCAAGGGAGGATGATAGTAGTTGAGTACCGTGACAAATTTCTGTCATTGGCTAGGTATGCACTAGATGAGATTGACACCGAAGACAAGAAGAAGGAGAGATTCTTGAATGGTCTGCATGATGAGATGCAGACAGTGTTAGTCAACATTCCATTTGCTGACATTGAAGCCGTAGTGGATTTTTCCATTCATATGGAAGGCAAGATCAACCAAGCCAATGAGATCCGCAAACGTAGAATGATGAATCAACCAGGAACCCACCATACCCCAAAGTATTGCCCCAACCCGTCTCCAGGATTTTCCGCGAGAACCAATAGACCCCCAATGAACCGGCCAACCTACCCCAATCGTGGAGGAGGAAACCCAAGGCCCGGAGGAAATCACAACAACCCCGGCAACCCCAGAAATTTCAATCGTGCACCGCCCAAGTTCAACAACAACAATGTCGCCAACGACACCAACACTGCCCCAAGAACTAGAAGCAATGTTGTGCCTGTTGCAGCAAAGGACAAGTCTAAAGTGACTTTTTATGAATGTGGAATCAAGGGTCACTATTCCAATGAATGTGGCAAGAAGATTGCCGCAGCCCCAATGTGAATGCCCCAGCTCAGCAGCAGCGTCGTGCTCAGCCTGGAAGAAGTTTCACCCTAGGGAATTCTCTCAACCACAACAGCCGTCTGTTTCTCATTCATGCTGAAGAAGCCCAAGAACCGCCAGATGTCGTGCTGGGTATGTTTTCTGTTAACTCAGTACTTGCAAGAGTGTTGTTTTATTCTGGAGCATCGCACTCGTTTGTTACAGAAGAATTTGCATGCACTAGTAAGATTCAACCAACAAAATTGAAGCATGTTATGATAGTTCAAATACCTGGTTCAACCACAAAAGCTAGACAAATTTGCAAGGTCATACCTATTTGAATCCATGGCATAGATTTTTATGCTAATCTAATAGTACTTGGAACAAAAGGTTTGGAAGTAGTACTAGGAATGGATTGGATGTCGAAACATAAAGCATTAATCGATTGTGCCAAGAAAGCCATAACCATGACCAGTACAGCAGGAACATTAGTAGAGCTTGTATCTGAAACCTTGCCCCATCAATTCAAGTGCAACAAGAGTCTAGCCCAACCCACCATTGACCAAGTCAGAGTAGTCTATGAATACCCCGATGTATTCCTAGATGTTTTGCCCGGTATGCCCCCAAATTGGGATATCGAGTTTATCATTGAACTAATCCCTAGAACCGGACCCATAGCCCAGAGACCTTATAGTATGAACCCATCTAAATTAGTGGAGCTGAAGAAGCAACTGGATGCTATGCTAGAGATAGGATTGATACAACCAAGTGCGTCGCCATGGAGATCACCTGTCTTGTTTGTGGACAAGAATGATGGAGGTAATCGTTTGTGTACGGATTATCGGAAGTTGAATGATGTCACCATCAAGAACAAGTACCCACTACCGAAGATAGAAGACCTGTTTGACTAGTTGACTGGTGCCAAAGTGTTTTCTAAGATTGATCTTAGAACTAGCTATCATCAACTCAAGATTCGCGCAGAGGATATTCCAAAGACTGCCTTTACCACCAGATATGGACTGTATGAATACACTGTCATGTCTTTTGGATTAACCAATGCCCCCGCTTATTTCATGAACCTCATGAATAAGATTTTTATGGACTTCTTGGATAAGTTTGTCGTTGTTTTCATCGATGACATTCTGATCTATTCCAAATCAGAAGAAGAACATGAGCTACACCTGAGGACCATCCTTGGAGCCCTTCGGGAGCATCAGTTGTTGCCAAGTTTAGCAAATGTGAATTCTGGTTACATGAGGTAGGATTCCTCAGACATATAGTATCAGCTGGAGGAATTGCCGTTGACCCCGCCAAGGTTAAGGATGTTGAAGAATGGCAAGCCCCAACCACTCAAACCCATGTTCGTGCATTTCTCGGATTAGCGGGATATTATCGTAAGTTTATAGAAGGATTCTCGAGCTTCGCCAGACCCATGACCCAATTGTTGAAGAAGGATAAGAAGTTTGAATGGACGGACAAATATGAAGCGAGTTTTCAAGAACTCAAGAAGAGAATGATCTCAGCCTCAATCTTGATCATGCCGGATATTACAAAGCCTTTTGATGTGTACTGTGACGCATCCAAGATCAGTCTCGGATGTGTGCTTATGCAAGAGGGCAAAGTCATATCATATCTATCCCGACAACTGAAGAAGCATGAGCAGAATTATCCTACTCATGACCTTGAACTAGCAGCCGTAGTTCTAGCCTTGAAGACATGGAGGAATTACCTTATGGGAAACCGTGGTGAGATTTATTCGGATCACAAGAGCCTGAGGTATATCTTCACCTAGAAGGAGCTGAATATGAGGCAGAGAAGATGGATAGAGCTAATCAAGGACTATGATCTGGACATCCACTATCACCCCGATAAAGCCAACGTGGTAGCAGATGCCCTTAGCAGATTGTCGTGCCACTTGAAGTCCATGATTCTGAAGGAGAAACCAAGTTTACACAAGGAGATGGAAGATTTTAGAACAGAATTAGTTAGTGAAGGATTTCTGGCTAGCATAGAACTTCAACCGACTTTGATTAGTCAGATCAAGGAGGCGCAGAAAGGAAATTCTAGTATCGATGGAATCAAACGTCGTACCGGTACAAGGAAGGTACCCGGATTCACCGAAGATGAAGGAGTTTTGTGGTACAAAGGACGTATCGGTGTGCCAACAGATTCCGAGTTGAAGCAAGCTATTTTGAAAGAAGCCCATGATACTCTTTATTCTATCCACCCCGGAGGAACAAAGATGTATCAGGATTTGAAGGAGCAATCTTGGTGGCATAAGATGAAGAGAGAAATCGGAAGCAACATAGCCAAGTGTGATATCTGTCAGAGAGTTAAGGCGGGACATCAGAGACCCGCAGGACTACTTCAACCATTGCAGATTCCTGAATGGAAATGGGATTCAGTTGGAATGGATTTTATCACTGGTTTGCCTACATCTAGTAGGGGAAACGACTCTATCTGGGTTATTGTAGATAGACTGTCCAAAGTCGCCCATTTCTTACTAGTCAAGACCACCTACCAGAGTTCGAAGATAGCAGAGTTGTACATTGCTAGGATCGTCAGTTTGCACGGAGTCCCCAAGAACATCGTGTCGGATCAAGGAACTCAGTTTACCTCGAGATTTTGGAAGAAAGTCCAAGAAGGATTGGGAACAAGATTAGATTTCAGCACAGCTTATCACCCTCAGACAGATGGACAAACGGAGCGAGTAAATCAAATATTCAAAGATATGTTGAGAGCCTGTGTACTGGAGTATGGATCAAAATGGGAAGGTTGTCTGCCTTTCGCAGAATTTTCGTAGAACAACGGTTATCAAGCCAGTTTGCAAATGGCCCCATATGAAGTCAAGTATGGAAGGAAGTGTCGTACCCCTTTCAATTGGTCAGAAGTAGGAGAGAGTCAGATTTTCGGACCCGAGATCCTATGGGAAGCCGAAGCGAAAGTTCACAAGATCCGTGAGCACCTCAAGACTGCCCAATCCAGACAGAAGAGTTATGCCAACAAGAGACGTCGAGACCTTGCTTTCAATATCAGAGATTTTGTATATCTCAAGGTGTCACCTTTGAAAGGAATGCAATGTTTCCAGCTCAAAGGAAAGATAGCCCCCAGATATATCAGACCTTTAAAGATTATGAATCATCGAGGAGAAGTATCATATGACCTAGAACTGCCTGAGGAGATGTCAGCCGTGCATAATGTGTTCCATATATCATTACTTCGCAAATGCCTAGAAGTCCCAGAGAAGACTAAAGTCTTCAAGAACATTGATCACCAAACCATAGAGATCAACGATGACTTGACGTATCCTGAAGTACCCATCTGTATTTTGGAGGAAGCTTTCAGGACCACCAGGAGCAACCACACTGAAGAAGAAGCTACCTGGGAGCGAGAATATTACATTTGGACAGAGTTTCCCTATCTCTTTTAATCCTAGTTTTCTTCTTCTCAAATATCAGGACGAGATTTATTTAAGGATAGAAGGTTTGTAACATCCCAAAAATATTGATCAAGGTTATCAATTTCCAATCACCAAAATTAGGGTTAACAAAAACTTTTGTTAATCAAAATCAATATGAATGCATGTGTGTAGGTGATGATTGTATGAATGATTGAATGGACTTGTGATATTGTTGTGAATATCAAGGAATGGTTTAAATATGAAAACAACATCATCTAAATCAATTCCAAGCAGAAACAAATCAAGAGAAATTCAAAAACAAACAAAACAAGCAAATGGTCATTTTGGCCAATCTTGCTCACTAGACCACTTTGAGTGTTTCTAGTCCAAGATTTCAAATACAAACAAATTCATTTCTTTTCACCCCTTGCTAGACCAAGTGAAAGTGAACCCAAGCCCACCTTGCCAACCCACAGAAAGTTTCGGCAACTTGATTCAAATGAAAATTCAAAATTGAATCTATATCATATGTGAAGATCACCATTTCTCAAAACCCAACCAAAACAGTGCACCTTGGCAAATCCAAGCACCATAGACTACATAGTCTGTGACTAGTAACCCCACCAAGTTTCACTCAAAAATTCAAATTCAAATATCTTGCGGCCATTTCATCAAACACCTTGTAAACACAAATCAAACAAAACATCAAACACTATAGCGACTAGTGTTTGTTCCTAACTTGTTCCCTCTCTAGCTCACAGCACACTCTCAGTAGATCATCTAGTTAATTTAACCAGCTCTAGCTCACTGTAAGCTTGACATTGTCATCAATGGTGACCATGCCCGAGCCCAAATGGCCACCCCATGGTCGAAAGCAAGCTAGGAGCCTCACCAATCCTAGCCACCTTGTCTGGGACACGAACCACCGTCCACCGCCACCACCTGTCCAGTGCCCAAGCCTTGCCAGCCCCTGGACCACTCAGAACGAGCACGCCCAGCCTCTCTGCAAGCATGCCGAGAACATGCCAGAGCGCCGCGCTCGACACGCGAGCACAGACCGCGCCCCACCCTTGCCGCTTGTGTGCGTGATCACCACCGCCCCAGGAACCGCCTAGACATGCCCGTTTGTCGCCGCGCGACCAGGAGAGCCCGTGCGCCGTTAAATTTGTTGTCGGACCCGTCTAGAGCATCGAAGTGTTCCGACAAATTTGCACCGCCCCACGCCTCGCCACCATGCTGATGAGCTTCGACAGGAGGCAGCGCACCGCCCCTACCCCCATCCATGTTGTTAGCTCGTTGTGCAGACGACCACGACGAGCTCCACCCGCACCCTTCGGTACCCTCTTTGCACTATAAATAGAGGCCTCCCCTGTTTGATTTCAGCACACCATCTCACTCCCCACCTCTCACTGATCACACCTACTCATCCCCGGAGCAAGGCGAGCACCAGGTGGCCGGAATTTCGCCGGAGCTTGCCTCTGCTGGAGGAGAAGGGTGTCGTCGATTGGAGCCTCCCTAGGAGGATCCACCGGTACCAGGAGGATCATCGTCATCAACTTTGTCGTTCTCCCACATCACCGACCATCACCGGAGCCCCGGTGATCCCTCACTGACCCCCACTGGCTCCGTTACGGTTCAGTCTCGCCGGCACTGCCCGACGGAGATGACAAGCCCCAGCCATTAGATTAGATGCTAATTGCATGGTCCAGATTGCCCCGTACCCCTTTGCACCCCCTTTCTCACTGACTGGTGGGGACAGCCACAAAAACCCACCCGCACGCGCACTGTGCACAGTGGGCCGGCCCAGTTACACTCCCGCGTGACCCAGTAATTCAAACTTAGGTTTTTCCATTTAGTTTCAAACTTAGTTCTGTCTCTAGATTCAAAAGTCAATCCAGGGAGATTCACTAAACCAAATTGCATGGAACTAATTTTGTTAGAAAGGTACTGAAATTTTTAATCCAATCCTGTTGGATTCAAATCATTTGGAATTTTAGATAACCTATAGTAAAAATAACAAGGAAGAGACTTTTCTGCATTCAAACATTTTTCATAATTCAACCACAAAAGCTTTTGGGTTGATTCCAACTCTCAGAAATCACATTTGATAAGACCTTTCTGAATACATAAAAATATATAGGTTTGCTTCCAGAAATAATGAACAAGTAATAAAAGAATGCCCCATAGGCATTTCTAGTCACTTTATTTAATTAAAATAAAAAGGTTAAACCTTATTAAATTGTGACACCACTTTAAATCACATTCCCAAGTACTGAAATATGTGGTGATGACATGTGTCAACATGATCCCATGTTTTAGTTGGAGAATATTAAATCTTAAGTAGTTTTTCAATGAATAGAAATTACTTTTCTAAAATAAAATAAATAAAACTATTGCCTTAATTCATGTGATGTTTGTGATGATGCTAGATC
This sequence comes from Avena insularis, assembly GCA_023614405.1. Classification (NCBI taxonomy): domain Eukaryota; kingdom Viridiplantae; phylum Streptophyta; class Magnoliopsida; order Poales; family Poaceae; genus Avena; species Avena insularis. The sequence continues at coordinate 221,082,885 of CM042693.1, forward strand.
ATCTAGTGTGAACCTTGGTGTGATAAATAGAATTAGTTAAGAATTGTTTGGTGATTGTGTACCTCGTATATATTTATAGACGCTAGTACCGACCAAGGATACGAGGAGGAAGGAGACTACTACGAGGAAGAAGCAGAGGAGAACTTCAACCACTGCTCTGCACAAGGCAAGCTTCACAAAACAAGTTAAGCTTGCAAGCTAACACTTGAAAATGTGACAGTTAGATAACCTATGCAATGCATTAGGCATGCTTGGTTAGATAAATTTGATTATACCCAATCCCAGTTTTACTTGCAAGCTTAGTTATTTTATTTATTTATCAAATCTTTTACTTTTGTCTACTTAGTGACTTGTAGATTTTATAAAGGTTATTAAAGGTAGCATAAAGAGCATAAATTTTTGCCTAAGTTAGATAATCTTGATGTCATCCTGAGGCATGAGATTGAACTTAGATCATTCACACTTGTTTACCACCCCTCATTAGTGTTTACCCCCACTTGTAGATGCTAGTGCTAAGAATAAAACTTGATCACTTTAGATCGGAATACTTTGTGAAAATGATTATGAAAACCTTAGAATGATGAGTCATTCTAATGAAAAGTTTTGACATGTGTTCTTGAACATCAGATGATTTTGATGATGAAAATGTTGAGGCATGAGCCTTAGCCCTTTATAAAAATGATGGTTTTCTGGATGCGATACCATTCCAATTTTACTGTACAACCACAATACCCGAAAATTGAGTAGGGCTTGACTAGAAGTTTATATACCTTGTTATGGATTCCCTTGCGGCCAAGGTGTGAGCTGAGGCTACCTTGTGAAGATTGTCCACCTGTGTAGTTCCCAAGATGACAGTTAGAAATGGTTGGGAGGCCAAACTCGCAGGAGAGGTGCCTATACTAGAGCGTGTAATGGAAAGGTTAGGATTGATTATCCGCATACTGAGTATGGTGAATTCAGGATTGTTCCTGAAGGATGTATCGAAAATAGTGGTGAAAGTGTACCACCTCTGTAGAGTGTCAAACTATTCGAATAGACGCGTCCGCGGTTATGGACAGTTGGAGTGGCCATACTGTTCCGTCGTCAAATATTTTCAAAATGACTTGTGAAATGAATCATGACTTTGACTTGACCACAACCGTGTTGTGATATGAAAACTCAAGTTCCCACTTAGGTGTTATAAAACTTTCAACTAGCTTTCTTTGCTTCTGAACTCAGTTAGAGATAAATCTGGCTTTTTGCAAAACAACCTAGAGCTTAGTATTCCTACTCAAAACCACTTCACTTGTTAGTATTAGTTTGCGAGTACTTAAAGATTACTCATGGCTTTGTCCCTGGCTATTCCCGTGGCCAGACTATGAAGAGGACTATCAGGAGGATGGACCGCAGGAAGGTTACGACAATTAGGATCATCTCCCATCTGCAGCATTTCCTCTGACCATGAAGATGGAGCTCCGCCCACACTACCGTTATTATTATGTTATTCCGTTGCTATGATTGTATTAAGACTGGATCATGAGATCCTTTATTTTGTTGTAAGACCTTATGTATGGTTTGTAATGGATGATGTACGGTGATATCTAATCTGTTATGTCTCGCAAAAATGGTAATCCTTGGATTGCGATGTATGACATAATAGGCATCTAGGATTAAAAATCCGTGTGTTACATAATGGAATAAAAGTATATTTAAATAATATAAAAGAATAAATGTTTATTTAATAAAATTATATGGGCTTAGGTACCATATTCAAATTTTATTAAATGATGCCAATGTGCCACCCTCAATTTTTAAATGCATAATAATTTATAAAAATATTTGAAATCCTCTAAATGGACTAAATAACTAACTTATATTTTAAATAAAATCTTTCTCAAAATGTTTGATATAAATTTGAATCAATTTGGAGGTTGAATCAAATGATTTGATTAAAAAAATAGAAACAGGAAAATAAAAAGGAATAAGAACAAAAAAACTCTACCATCTAAACCAGCCCACCCAGCGCCCCCGGCCCATCCAGCCCACCCAGCTCCCCCCTCTTCCACCCCATTTCTTTTCTCAACGAGCCCTCTCCGCACCCCCTCACTGATAGCACGGCCCCACCTGCCTCATCAGTGTCGTCGTCTTCATCAGCGCGCTGAGCCCGCTCCCCCTGGACGTTTCCCTCTAGATTTATTTCGATTCAATTCGATCGATCTGGGCTGCTTAGTTTCATTTATATCCAACGTCCCACGTTGCTGATCCGCCCGAACCGGTATCGTCGAATAGGATTAAGACACGTGTCTGGGTTTTCTATTTAAAATCCAGAAATGATATGTTAGATGTTTAAACTTGTAAAAATCATAACTTTTGATCTACAATTCAAAAAAATGGAAATTTGGTGTCTATGAATTCAAAAAAAATGTGAACTACACTACTGTGACCTCCTTTTGTTCAAAAGCTTCTGTAAAAATTGATTTTTAGGAAGAACCTTTTGTGGAGTATTTTGAGTATAAAAATTGTTGTGAAATTATTTTTGAGTGAATACTTTTGCAAATGGTTGTGTTTTGAACCCTTTGACCATAAACACTAAGAATTGAAATTAAACATATAATTTGTTGGCACTAGAAAATATTCCATTGAATAAAGCTTTTCTAGCAAAAGAAAAATAATTTAAATACCAAATTGCACTAACTTGGTTCCAATTGGAATTCCACTTTTATAAAAAGGACCAGTAGATGTTTGTAGTGTTCAAAACTTTTCTATAACAATTTCTCAAATAAAATAATCTTGTTGCATGCTTGGATGCATTCCATTATATTGTTTTGTTATTTTGTGTTGTAGTTTTGAGTGTGTGCTTTTTGCTTGATTATATTGTTGTAGACTTTGAAGAGTTTGATTTTGCAAGATCAAGGAGAGTACCTAAATATTCTACTAAAAAGGCAAGTGATACTTTGGTCATCAAAAGTCCTATTTTTTTAATATTGCATTAGTAATGTTTTTGTAGTGTGCATGATAGGGCTATTATTTATATTACTATGTTATGCTAATCCTATAGTATCTACCTTGGTAGTATTTTCTAAAGATAGGAGACATAGTATGATTAGAATGCTTAGTCTTTCTAAATAGATTCGTGGGTGGAAATCATGATATGATGTATTATGAAAATATGAGTATTTTTGGATTAATGAAAACAACTAATGTTAATGAAACACCTGGGTGGAAATGGGACTTGTTTGTATTGTGTTGAGTGGTTACCCAGGGCCCATTTCTATGGTTTACCCTGTTGTATCATGCTTGTGGATGGCCACCCAGGAACAAAGATATTGGAGACATTCTTGTTGCAAAAGATTCTAGTGCAGCCACATGGCACACGGGCTCTTCCTTGACCAACTAAGTTGCAAGAACTCAGCCAGGCGGACAGAAGGTGGTAGTGATGATAGGATGGAACGCGTCAGTGGTGGTCCAAGGGATTGCTTCTAAAAAGTCTTGTCTCGATGCAGGTCGAGTCTTGTGGGCAAAGTGCACCACCTCTCGAGAGGGTAAACCTAAGTACTTAGCCGTGTCCCTGTCACATCTCAAGATTTTCCAAATCTTGTAATGTGAAAAATAAATGAATAAAATAAAACTTTGTTTGATTTTTAGGGCTAGAAGAAACTTTTTGAATTCAAATTGGAACTTCAAACCAAGTTGGATCAAATAAATTCCTAAAGAGATTTGAAAAGATAAATATTTAAATAGAGGAAAATAAAATATTTTGGAATTACTATTTTGAATCTTTTAAATAAAAAGATTTGGTTTCCAAAAGAAAAGGAAGGATTTAAAATAAGAAATTATTTTATAGAGCCAAATTAAACCTTGGCCAAAGCTTATGAAATAAAATGCTTTGTTTTGATAAAAATAGTAAAGGGTTATTTAAAAATAAATTAATAAGGATTTAATATCCCAGTTTTATTAATAAAGGTTTTACTATTTCCAAAACATCAAAACTTGTTTACTTATTTAAAATAAGTTTTCCAAAGTATTTTGTATTTTCAAATAAAACCTACTGATTTGGTTTTGAAAATATTTAGATTTCAAATAGAGATTTTATTAATAAAATCAAACCCTATATGATTAACAAACCATGGTCCATTTTATTTAATTAATGAATGGATCCTAAAAAGATTTAAAATATTATTTCATTTTGGACTTTGGTTTATGTGTTAAATAGAACCAAATTCAAATGAAAAGTTTGATGAATGTTTGATTTGTTTTGTTTGTTTGATTTGTTTGGTTTTCAAAACAGAAAATGAGAAACAGAAAAGCAAAAACAGTTTGGAAGAAAAAAAATAGAATCTGGACCAGCCCAGCCGGCCAAGCCCAATAAGCCCAGCAACCAGCCCAGCTTTCCTCCCCGAAGAAAACGTTGCACTTTCGCTTCTCGAAGCATGCAGAGTATGACTGGTGCACCCTCCCCTCACTCCATTTCCTACTGACCAACCGACCCCACTTTTCCAGCTCTTCTTCCTACCGTTGCTGACGACGCCCTACCGTTGCTGCCATTGAAAGCCGCGTTCAATTCACCTTAATTCCGCGCCTTAAACCTCACTGCGACCACGCACGATAAATCGCCAGCGTCTTCTCCTCCCTTCCCCTCTGTCGCCACTCCGTCTTTGCCTCGAGGCTGCCACAATTTGGCTTAGCACTCCCTCTGTTCCGACGACACTCCAGTGCCAATTCCGGCGACCCAATGCTGCCCCTTGTCTCATTGACCATGCACCCAGACTCCCCACTCCCAGACACATCTCCCTGTCCTCTTCGTTCAACCGCGGGCGCCCCAGAACACCGTCCTCGACAAGCTCCGAGCGCCACCGCGTCTGTCTCCTACTCCGGGGAGTTCCCTAGGTGAAATCCGACCGCCCCTCTGCTTCTAGATCATGCGAGCATCTTCGCCTTGGTCTTACGCACCTAACCATGCCCCTGTCTTGCCTTAGGGCGATCTGCAACGTCGCCTTCGATCAGATGAGCCGCCGACGCCGTTCCCAACTCCGGTGAGCTATTCCACCTGACCCCGTGCGCCCCTTGCCACGTCGACCACACGTCCAGCATCACCTCGTCCTCGCGAACACGGTAAGCACCTCCTCTGCCTTCCTTGCTTCCTAGAACCGCCGTTAGCCCGCTGCCGCCGCCAAGACGCCTGGCCGTCGTCGCGCCTGGCCAGCGAGCATTAGCGATGAATTCGATTTAAATCTGACACTCACGATTAGATCACTTAATTTCGAAAGGGTACGCTTTCTAGACCACACGATCTGTTTAGATCTAACGCACCGCAGAGCCGATCCGGCCGAACCGGTACCAGCGAATAACGACGCGACGCGTGGCCAGTTTGTTTAAAAACAGAATTTGGAAAACAGATTTGTTTGTGATTTTCAAACCTTTGTAACTTTCGATCCACACGTCCAAAAATTGCAAATTTGGTATCATTGGAATCAGTGGAACAAGCCCTAGCCAACCATGCCCTTGGTTTAGCAAATAGTATCCATTAGTGTGTTTGTTTTTGCAGATACTTTTGTTTGCTTGTTTAGATCAAAAAAATTGTTTAAAAATGTTTTTAGGGTTAAAACCTTTGCAAAATGGTTTGTTGTAAACTCACTGACCCTAGGAACCAACCCATGGTTTTGAAAATGAATTTGGTAAAGTTTAGGAATAAAAACTTGATTTAGTCATTTCTAGCCATTTAAAAATAATGGTTTTGTTATGAAAATGGTTTTGAGTAAAAACTTTGGAGAAAATGTTTTGGACCAAACCTACTGACCATAAACACCAAGTTATGGGAAACAACAACTTATTTGGTGAAACCACTTAAGGTTGTGGAATTGAGAAAAATGTTTTTCACCACATAAAATGATGAAAGGTTTTGAAAATGGTTTATGGATAAAATCCATTTGCAAATGACTTTGCCATTTTGGTAAATGACCACTTTTGAACTTACAAAGTTGAGAAGCCTAGTGGAGACCATCTTTGCAAATAGAACCCTCCCTTGCATGCTTACATGCATGACTTAGATTCCATTGTTTTATGTGTGTGTGAAAAATTGTTTGATTGATTATTGGTTTGGAATGCTTGTTGATTTTGTATTTGCTTGATTGATTATAGAGAAGTGTGAGACTAGCAAGATCAAGGAGTGAACCAACATTCCCTACCAAAAAGGCAAGTTACACTATCATCTAAAAGTCCTACTATTTTCATTATACTTAGTGGATTTTTGAAACATGCATGAAAACAATTTTATACTTATGCTATGCTAAATCCTAATAGGATTCCCTATACAATCCTTAGTGAAAACAATGTAGTTTTTACATGCTTAGCCATGCTATATTTTGAAAAGAGATACATGTTGAGATTTATGGAGTTGAGAAAAGGACTTGTGATTTTATATAATAAAACAAGGACTCAATGAACCACCTGGGTGGCCAAGGATACTTTGAGTTTTGGAGAAGGTGGCAACAAAAGGAACCATGTCTATGGCAATCACTTTGTGTTGTGCTCCAAAGGAAACCACCCAGGAAACTTAGAGATTGAACATGTTTCTCCAATTGTGGCTTTCGTGTGCAACCACATGCTATTATGGCTCTGGCTTAGTCAACTACATTAGGAAGACCCATACATTGTCTTTAGTTTACTAGACATGGGGACCTGGAATCCTTCATGGGTGGTGAAGACAAGCTAGCAATGGTGTATGGGAGGACCTTTTGGAAAGACTTCGTCACATTCTCAATCTGCCAGTGCTCCATCTTGGTGAGCACTAATCCAGTGGCCACTGGTGGCAAAAGGATGGGATTGTGACATGTGGGTAAAGTGTACTCCTTCTGTAGAAGATAATAAAATCTAAGTACTTAGCCGTGTCCCCGGTTATGGACAATACTGAGCAACTAAAGTTTGAACTATGGGAGATCTCGACATTCCAATTTCTAAAATAAAAACTTGATGCACTTGGGGGTACCAAGGAATTCAAAGAGATTTTGATAAAACTTGATGCACTTGGGGTTACCAAGGAGCTCAAGAGATTTTGATGAAACTTGATGCACTTGGGGTTACCAAGGAGCTCAAGGGATTTTGACAAGGACTTGAATACTTGAGTTTCTACCAAGTAGTTCAAGGAGATTTTTGATAACAACTTAAACCCTTGGACCTTACCAAGAAGATTTCAAAGATTTGACAAAGGACCAAAACCATTTTGAAAAGTCAGGATCAAATATTGCTTTATGCAAATAAGCCTAAACTCTACTTAGCCAAATATGCATGTAGTGATAGGATCCATTTGTATTCAACTAAGAAGTGAAACTTGCCAATACAATTCAAATGTATTGACCCTTGTGGCTGTAACTTGTAATGTTGCAGGTTTGATTGATTTTAGTGAAGATTGATTGATTAGGATTACAAAGTCTACAACCAACATTTGCCTGTGGCACTTTGAAGATGAAGGACCCCATGCTTATAGTTATTCCGCTGCAATGTAATGTAATAGCCAAATGAGCTATGTAAAGATGTAATAAAATTATGTTATTCCTGGTTATAAACTTATATTATGACCTTTGTTTCTTGATATTACATCTAAACTGTGGATGCTAGCTATTGATCCAGGGACTAGCATTGTAAACACAGGGGACACCACCTTATGTTAATAAAGGTTGGGACACTCCCTCTACAGATGGTATCAGAGCATTGTGTTGCCTGTAGGATTGGACAAAAAAAAACTTAGGAAAAATAGGAGTTGTATTTGTTCCAAAACTTATTTACAAACAATCTTGTAAACTCTTTCCTCAACCATTTTTGATTTGAACTCTACATCTCTTCTATTTTCAACTTGATGGAAAAACCTACCCCATGGCCAAAGACTACACCATGTGCAAAGGACTTCCTCAACACTTTCAACCCTAATGACTTCAACTTCTTCAACTCTAATGACTTCAACATCTTCAGCGAGATCACCAAGGACTTCCAACTTGGATACCACTAAGGATTACAAGTGAAACAAGGAAATCTTGCTCAAGATTTAGAGACTGAGGGAATGCAAAAGTTAGAAGGAGCCCACATCACTTGAAGCTTTGTGACCAAGGAGTTTTTCCCAAGGAAACCATGATCTCAGGTAAGAAGAAGCAACCAAGAATGATAGAAAGATCACAAGTGAACCATATAGATGGACCACCATATTTTAGTTAAGTCAAACCCACTAACTTATGTGGTGTAACAAAAATATTTTGTTGCCTAAGGGTATGCTTGAACTTTGTTGTTTGAGTGAAATGTTTGGTTTGTGATTGCATGCCCATTGCCTGTGTGAATTGTGATATGTGTGATTGGAATTGATTCCTTAGAAACATCTTGCCTATTCTAATCTTCATTCAACCCAAACAGATGACTACTCCAAGAGACTCCAACATCAAGGTTGATGACACCAACACCAACCAAGAGGACAGCATGAAAGAGCTCATAGCAACTCAACACCAGTTGAACCAAGTGACAGCTCAATTCATAGCTAACACTAGTGGAGCAGATCCAGCCCTGCAAGGATTTTTGAAAACTCAAGGCCAACTGATGCTTAAGGTGACTGATCAAATGATCAAAATGGAAGAAAATTATCCCAAGAAAGTTTGTGACAACATGGATGACAGAAATGTTATTCTAGATGGAGCCCCAGCTCGCATTATTTGTGGAGACAAGGATCATACTTCCAGGGAGCATGGAGATCAATGCCCCAACTGTGAAGAGAAACATCCGGTTGGACAATGTCCTACTTCTCAAGCTACTTGTTATCTTTGTGAAGGAAACAACCATGTCCCTATCCAATGCCCCATATACTCCATTGTGGAACAAAGGAAACAAGAAGGATCCAAGTCTACCAAGAAAGGAAAAGGACCACTTATACCTCCAAACAAGACAACCCAATTCAAAGGACTAAAGAAACCCAAGAAACAAAAGCAGGACATGAGCCTTGTGCAATGTCGTAAATGTAAGGAAATGGGACACTACTCAAGTGGATGACCAGAGAACAAGAAGAATAAAGAGATTGGCCAAGTGATGTGCAACAATTGCAAAGAGCTAGGCCACTATGTAGCAACTTGTCCACATGAGCCACGTAAAGAACTCAAGGAAATCCACTGTTTCAACTGCAAGAACCCATGACATTATGCAAGCAACTGTCCAGAAAAAATGAAGAACAAGATTACCAAGCCTATGGAGAAACTCAACCTTGGCCCATGAGTCAAGCATGGAGACTAGGGACACAAAGCAAATGATTACTCAAAGAAGTTTCCCAGGATCCCAAGAAGGACACTATGTAATTTTTGTTTGAATATTTTAAGGGTGGTAGTACCCTAGATGTTTTGAGCCTACTTGTAACCCTAGCCTTCCCAAATCTCGGGACGAGATTTATTTTAAGGGTGGTAGCCTGTCACATCCCAAGATTTTCCAAATCTTGTAATGTGAAAAATAAATGAATAAAATAAAACTTTGTGTGATTTTTAGGGCCAGAAGAAACTTTTTGAATTCAAATTGGAACTTCAAACCAAGTTGGATCAAATAAATTCCTAAAGAGATTTGAAAAGATAAATATTTAAATAGAGGAAAATAAAATATTTTGGAATTACTATTTTGAATCTTTTAAATAAAAAGATTTGGTTTCCAAAAGAAAAGGAAGTATTTAAAATAAGAAATTATTTTATAGAGCCAAATTAAACCTTGGCCAAAGCTTATGAAATAAAATGCTTTGTTTTGATAAAAATAGTAAAGGGTTATTTAAAAATAAATTAATAAGGATTTAATATCCAAGTTTTATTAATAAAGGTTTTACTATTTCCAAAACATCAAAACTTGTTTACTTATTTAAAATAAGTTTTCCAAAGTATTTTGTATTTTCAAATAAAACCTACTGATTTGGTTTTGAAAATATTTAGATTTCAAATAGAGATTTTATTAATAAAATCAAACCCTATATGATTAATAAACTATGGTCCACTTTATTTAATTAATGAATGGATCCTAAAAAGATTTAAAATATTATTTCATTTTGGACTTTGGTTTATGTGTTAAACAGAACCAAATTCAAATGAAAAGTTTGATGAATGTTTGATTTGTTTTGTTTGTTTGATTTGTTTGGTTTTCAAAACAGAAAATGAGAAACAGAAAAGGAAAAACAGTTTGGAAGAAAAAAAATAGAATCTGGACCAGCCCAGCCGGCCAAGCCCAATAAGCCCAGCAACCAGCCCAGCTTTCCTCCCCGAAGAAAACGTTTCGCACTCGTTTCTGACCCGTACAGAGTATGACTGGTGGACCCTCCCCTCACTCCATTTCCCACTGACCAACCGACCCCACTTTTCCAGCTCTTCTTCCTCCTCGCGCTGACGACGCACTGCCGTTGCTGCCATTGAAAGCCGCGTTCAATTCACCTTAATGCCGCGCCTTAAACCTCGCTGCGACCACGCACGATAAATCGCCAGCGTCTTCTCCTCCCTTCCCCTTTGTCGCCACTCCCTCTCTGCCCCGAGGCTGCCACAATTTGGCTTAGCACTCCCTCTGTTCCGACGACACTCCAGTGCCAATTCCGGCGACCCAACGCCGCCCCTTGTCTTATTGACCACGCACCCAGACTCCCCACTCCTAGACACATCTCCCTGTGCTCTTCGTTCAACCGCGGGCGCCCCAGAACACCGACCTCGACAAGCTCCGAGCGCCACCGCGTCTGTATCCTACTCCGGCGAGTTCCCCAGGTGAAATCCGACCGCCCCTCTACTTCTCGATCATGCGAGCATCTTCGCCTTGGTCTTACGCACCTAACCATGCCCCTGTCTTGCCTTAGGGCGATCTGCAACGTCGCCTTCGACCGCGGACAGAGCCGCCTGATGCCGTTCCCAACTCCGGTGAGCGATTCCACCTGACCCCGTGCGCCCCTTGCCACGTCGACCACACGTCCAGCATCACCTCGTCCTCGCGAACACGGTAAGCACCTCCTCTGCCTTCCTTGATTCCTAGAACCGCCGTTAGCCCGCTGCCGGCCGCCGCCGCGCTCCACCCGTCGTCGCTTGATGATGGCCAGCATTAGCAAAATGCTCGATTTAAATCTGACACTCACAATTAGATCACTTAATTTCGAAAGGGTACACTTTCTAGACCACACGATCTGTTTAGATCTAACGCACCACAGAGCCGATCCGGCCGAACCGGTACCAGCGAATGACGACGCGACGCGTGGCCAGTTTGTTTAAAAACAGAATTTGGAAAACAGATTTGTTTGTGATTTTCAAACCTTTGTAACTTTCGATCCACACGTACAAAAATTGCAAATTTGGTATCATTGGAATTAGTGGAACAAGCCCTAGCCAACCATGCCCTTGGTTTAGCAAATAGTATCCATTAGAGTGTTTGTTTTTGCAGATACTTTTGTGTGCTTGTTTAGATTAGAAAAATTGTTTAAAAATATTTTTAGGGTTAAAACCTTTGCAAAATGGTTTGTTGTAAACTCACTGACCCTAGGAACCAACCCATGGTTTTGAAAATGAATTTGGTAAAGTTTAGGAATAAAAACTTGATTTAGTCATTTCTAGCCATTTAAAAATAATGGTTTTGTTATGAAAATGGTTTTGAGTAAAAACTTTGGAGAAAATGTTTTGGACCAAACCTACTGACCATAAACACCAAGTTATGGGAAACAACAACTTATTTGGTGAAACCACTTAAGGTTGTGGCATTGAGAAAAATGTTTTTCACCACATAAAATGATGAAAGGTTTTGAAAATGGTTTATGGATAAAACCCATTTGCAAATGACTTTGCCATTTTGGTAAATGACCACTTTTGACCTTACAAAGTTGAGAAGCCTAGTGGAGACCATCTTTGCAAATAGAACCCTCCCTTGCATGCTTACATGCATGACTTAGATTCCATTGTTTTATGTGTGTGTGAAAAATTGTTTGATTGATTATTGGTTTGGAATGCTTGTTGATTTTGTATTTGCTTGATTGATTATAGAGAAGTGTGAGACTAGCAAGATCAAGGAGTGAACCAACATTCCCTACCAAAAAGGCAAGTTACACTATCATCTAAAAGTCCTACTATTTTCATTATACTTAGTGGATTTTTGAAACATGCATGAAAACAATTTTATACTTATGCTATGCTAAATCCTAATAGGATTACCTATACAATCCTTAGTGAAAACAATGTAGTTGTTACATGCTTAGCCATGCTATATTTTGAAAAGAGATACATGTTGAGATTTATGGAGTTGAGAAAAGGACTTGTGATTTTATATAATAAAACAAGGACTCAATGAACCACCTGGGTGGCCAAGGATACTTTGAGTTTTGGAGAAGGTGGCAACAAAAGGAACCATGTCTATGGCAATCACTTTGTGTTGTGCTCCAAAGGAAACCACCCAGGAAACTTAGAGATTGAACATGTTTCTCCAATTCTGGCTTTCGTGTGCAACCACATGCTATTATGGCTCTGGCTTAGTCAACTACATTAGGAAGACCCATACATTGTCTTTAGTTTACTGGACATGGGGACCTGGAATCCTTCATGGGTGGTGAAGACAAGCTAGCAATGGTGTATGGGAGGACCTTTTGGAAAGACTTCGTCACATTCTCAATCTGCCAGTGCTCCATCTTGGTGAGCACTAATCCAGTGGCCACTGGTGGCAAAAGGATGGGATTGTGACATGTGGGTAAAGTGTACTCCTTCCGCAGAAGATAATAAAATCTAAGTACTTAGCCGTGTCCCCGGTTATGGACAATACTGAGCAACTAAAGTTTGAACTATGGGAGATCTCGACATTCCAATTTCTAAAATAAAAACTTGATGCACTTGGGGGTACCAAGGAATTCAAAGAGATTTTGATAAAACTTGATGCACTTGGGGTTACCAAGGAGCTCAAGAGATTTTGATGAAACTTGATGCACTTGGGGTTACCAAGGAGCTCAAGGGATTTTGACAAGGACTTGAATACTTGAGTTTCTACCAAGTAGTTCAAGGAGATTTTTGATAACAACTTAAACCCTTGGACCTTACCAAGAAGATTTCAAAGATTTGACAAAGGACCAAAACCATTTTGAAAAGTCAGGATAAAATATTGCTTTATGCAAATAAGCCTAAACTCTACTTAGCCAAATATGCATGTAGTGATAGGATCCACTTGTATTCAACTAAGAAGTGAATCTTGCCAATACAATTCAAATGTATTGACCCTTGTGGCTGTAACTTGTAATGTTGCAGGTTTGATTGATTTTAGTGAAGATTGATTGATTAGGATTACAAAGTCTACAACCAACATTTGCCTGTGGCACTTTGAAGATGAAGGACCCCATGCTTATAGTTATTCCGCTGCAATGTAATGTAATAGCCAAATGAGCTATGTAAAGATGTAATAAAATTATGTTATTCCTGGTTATAAACTTATATTATGACCTTTGTTTCTTGATATTACATCTAAACTGTGGATGCTAGCTATTGATCCAGGGACTAGCATTGTAAACACAGGGGACACCACCTTATGTTAATAAAGGTTGGTACCCTCCCTCTACAGTCCCCGGTTATGGACAAGTTTTTGAGCATCAAGACAATGAAGCAGAATCAAGAATCTTATCATTCTAATTTCTCTAAGTTAAAACTTTTTGGGTGAAGAAGGGAAGCACCTAGAGGGTATCTAGAGTGCCAAGTTTGATGAAGTGTTGATGAAAAAGAGAAAAACTATTTTACAAAGGATACAGAAAAGTTACTTTATGCAAAGGCCAGCCAAAACTTCACTCAGCCATATATTCATTTAGATGTTAGGTTCTCTATATAAATATGGTATCAATTGCCAATACAATTCAAATGTATTGAACCTTTTGGCTGTAACTTATCATGTTGCAGGATTACTTGATGATAGTGAAGTTTGTTGAATAGGGAATACAAGTCTGTAGCCATCATGTTTGCCTGTAGCACATGAAGATGAAGGACTCCATGCTTTATAGTTCTATTTGCTGCTTTGTAATAAGTTAGACATTTTAGCTATTTAAGTTGTAATGAACTATTTTATTCCTACATATGAGATGTAACATGACCTTTGTTTCTTGATATTACATCTTCACTGTGGGTGCTAGCTATTCGGTCCCGGGACTAGCACTGTAAACACATGGCCTTGTACCTTATTGGGTTTCGTCCTCTACACCATCGGCCCCAACTTTATCCGACCCATGGATATGCTATGATACCACCATGACAATTACATCGGATGCTGGATCGACATGAAGAACTCCTGTGAGGGAGTAAACAAGCAAACCATGATTGAATCTTTCATCGTAGGACTCCCAGTCGGATTATTGCATCACATACTAAAGCGTGAGAACGTCACAGACTTGGGAGAAATGATAGAAACAATGAGCAAGTACGCTGACACCATTGACGATTCAGATGGAATGCTGAATATTCTAGGTAACCCGCATGTGGCCAAGTAGCAGAAGCAACAAACCTAGAAGTGAAAAAATACCTCGGAAGATAAACTGGCTCCGGATAATGCAGTTGTCACTGCTACATTCGGATCCAGAGGATGAGGAGGGTGCGGAGGAGGCTAGGGACAAAGCCGCAGAACTTGTTGAGTCCAGGGTAGAGGATACCAAAAGCCCGAAAAATCATACTCCTAGGCCGAAATTGCCAACAACCCTTTTTACATCACCTGGGCGGGAATGTAGCTTCTAACCACACTAATGTTGAGTTTCATTTAAACGATCACATCAAGAGAGATGAATCCACTGGCTACGAGGCCAAGCAACGCAAAGGAAATAAAAATTTCGAGGAAGACAAGGAGGCCAAGGAAGATTCTGACAAGGAAGAAGCAGATGCCGCACAGCCTAAGTCGAATGGAAATAAGGATTATCCCACAAAGAATGACACATACGTCTTCTTCCTAGGAACCCAGTCAGCTAAGGTCAGAAAGGTGGTTCTCCATGAGCTCAATGCCACAGTTCCAGATATTCTCCAATTTATGAATTGGTCGGACGTAAGCATCACCTTTGACCGAAGCGATCACCCAAAGAAAACACATCGTCGGGGAAAGTACCCTCTAGTTATCAATCCTCATATTGACGGCTATGAGTTCTCTAAAACTCTCATGGATGATGAAAGCAGTATCAACATCCTCTACATTGAAACGCTTCGCTGCATGAAGATCCACGAAAGCCAGTTAAACTAGGAAGATAGGCAGATTCCCTGGGTGAGATCACACTGGATGTGACATTCAGGACTCCGGACAATTACCGGACCGAGCCACTCTCTTTCGAGGTGGTATCGTTCAAAAGTGCTTACCACACCATCTTCGGACGTCTGGCCTACTAGGCATTGATGGCCTGTCCCTGCTACATATACAACATGATGAAACTTCCAGGTCCCAAAGGCGTCATCACTATCCGTAGAAACCCAAAGAAACCACGAGATTGCAAAGAAGAATCTGCTGCCTTTGCTAAAGCCATGCTACACGCCTAAGAGTACCAGGAGATCAAGAAGCACACCGACCCGTCCAAGATGCTCGCTATGAAGAACGAGGAGCAAGCCGAGTCTATAGTTCAAGGCATCAGAAGAGATGAAGAAGACGTCTCTAAAGGAAGATGATCCCTCCAAGACGACGAACGTACGGATAGGTTTAGATCCCAAATAGGAAAGCGCGCTAGTCGAGTTCCTCAAAGCTAATAAAGATATCTTCACGTGGCAACCTTCTGACATGACCGGAGTACCTAGGGAACTTGTCGAGCACTCTCTCAATGTTTACCTTAACGCTAAACCCGTCAAACAGTCCTTATGATGGTATGGTGATGAAAAGTGTAGAGCTATAGCTAAAGAATTAGCCTGACTAGAATTAGCCGGATTTAGCACAGAGGTCATCCATGCTGAATGGGTGGAAAATCCTGTACTTGTCCGTACACTATTGATTTAAGGATGTGCATTGATTATACCGCCTTGAACAAGGCTTGTCCTAAAGATCTGTTTCCTTTGCCAAGAATCGATCAAGTTATCGATTCCACGGCAGGGTTGGAATTACTCTGTTTTCTTGACGCATATTCCGGATATCACCATATACCGATGAAAAAATCGGATCAACTCAAGATGTCTTTCATCACTCCTTTCGGAACCTTATGCTACAAAACTATACCTTTTGGCTTAAAGAATGCAGGAGCTACATATCAACGCACTATACAATGATGCCTTAACAACCAAATCAGACGCAATGTCCATGTATATGTAGATGATATATCAGAGACGTAAAAAAATAAGGAAACACTCATTTCCGACTTAGAGGAAACATTTTCTAGCCTACGAAAATTCAACATAATGCTAAATCCGAAGAAGTGCTTCTTTGGAAAATTGTTAGGTTTCATCATGTCTGAAAGAGGCATCGAGGTGAACCGGGACAAATCAAGGCTATACTGAATACTACGAGGCCAACTCAACTAAAGGACGTGCAACGACACTGGTTGCATTGCAACGGTCAGTGATGCGCTCAGATCACTGTAGAGCTTCGTTGGGAGACCCAAAGAGGAAGGTATGATGAGCACAGCAACAAGTATTACCTCAGAAAAACCAAGGTTATCGGACCAGTAGGAGGAAGGAAACGACCCAAAGGTGTTGCTAGCAACTTGGAAAATTGCACAACACAAACTCAAGACTCTTTCCCAAAGAACAGTGAGGTTCTCAATCTCACCGGTTTGCTGAAAACAAAGGATTAACTATATGGTGTGGAAGGTAATAGTGGTTTGCAGATAGTAAATAGTAAAAGTGGAAGATGTATCAATGGTAACTATTGGAACACGGTCCATAGTTCACTAGAGGTGTTCTCCTTAAGATAAACAAACATGGCATGCTAGTTAAACAAATTACATCGGGGCAATTGTCAGGACAGAGCAAGGCATAACAATACAATACTAGACATTCATGATCCTATGATATTTGATTGGGAAATACAACATGATACGTAGACCGCCATCCAACTGCATCTATGACTAGTAATCCACCTTCAGGTTATCATCCAAACCCCCTCCAGTATTAAGTTGCAAGCAATGGATAACTGCTTGAAGAAAAGTGTGTAAGGTAAACAATCCACTTGTTCCATGAACACGAGATTGTTGTTTTCTCCCTAGTAGCAACAGCACATCTACAACCTTAGATATTTCTGTCACTTCCCCATATTAAATAGAGGCATGAACCCACTATCAAGCATAAATACTCCCTCTTGGAGTCTTTAGCATCTACTTGGCCAAGATAGCTACTAGAAACAGAGAGCATGCACGATCACAAACAACACAGACATGATAGAATCAATAAGATAGAACCATTAGTCAATCTGACATAGTAATATCAATACCATCGGATCCCCACAAACACAACATGCATGATTACAAATAGATGATCTTGATCATGAACGGAGCTCACAAGATCTAAACATGGTAGCACAAAGGAGGAGAAACTACCATCTAGCTACTAAATGGACCTGTAGTCCAAGGTGGAACTATTCATGCATCATACCGGAGGCTAGCATGGTGATGAAGAAGGCCTCCAAGATGATCGCGCCTCCGGCAGAGTGCCGGGAAGAGCTTCAGACCCCCTCTGATCTAGGGAAGATGGTGGCGGCAGCTACGGACTGTTTTATGGAATATTGATCGATTACTTAGGGTTTAGGTATCGGGGGCTTATTATAGGCGAAGAGGCGAGGCAGGGGCACCCGGGGTGGCCGCACCCCCCAGGCGCGGGCTAGGCTTTGCCGCGCGGCCAGGGGTGTGGCCCTCTGGTGGCTTCCCTTCGTCTCGTACTCTGGCTCCGTGTTGCCCACGGTAAAATTTTGACTTTGGCTTTTGTCCCAACCAATTCCGAGAATATTGATTTTCTGCCTTTTCTGGAACCAAAAACAGAAGAAAACAGGCAACTGACACTGTGTCATCTTGTTAATAGGTTAGTCCTAGAAAACATATAAAAATACCTCAATGTGAAGACAAAGCAAAGCAAAGTAGATACAAAACAAGCATGGAACATCAAAAATTATAGATACGTTTACGACGTATCAAGCATCCCCGAGCTTAACTCCTTCTCGTCCTCGAGTAGTTAAGTGATAAAAAGAATAATTTTTGAGGTGACATGAACCATAAAAATCAAGATCCAACCATTTGCAAGCATTGAAAGCTAGGATCAGAGAAGTCTAAACATGAGCATGAATGAAGAAGTTCTAATAGTAAGACAAAGTAAATATGCATGCAACATGAAAGGTTACAAACAAAGATCATGAATAACAATGCATTGAAAGACATCTGTTTGTTTCACATATAGAAAACATAGCATAGTGGCATTCAGTTGTCCCTCATGGAGTAGCAATAAATGCATAGGGCACCTTCAAAGTTCATAAGAGTAACTAGATACAAATAGTTCATGAGCAAGAAATATCAACAATATGCATCAATCAATAAGTTTTGGGACAATGCACATAGAACTAAGAATGGCAACTATGCTCTCTTAATTGGTGCCTAAGGATAGAAGGTGGAGACTTAATATAATAGTGGAAGAAAGGCCTTTCATAAAAGGGAAGCAGGCATTCCAAGTCTCATAAAGAGCTTCCAAAAATTATGGTACTTGTTAGCTTTCAGCTCTCATTGCCCCTATCATAAGCATCTTGAAGTGTTTAAGGTTAAAGTGAACAAACTATGGAGTATATGCTTGACAAAGTATAAGTTGGCAATCTCATGTCCCTAGAATACGAGGGACGCTCCTCATGCTACTCAACTTTAGTCACAGGTTAGTTCTTGTCATAGTAAGTACATGTGTATCATAGAGAACCGCCAACTGGGTACACCCTTGCACATGACATAGGAGCTATCCCATAATCAAAATGACAAGGCAAGTAGGCAATGAGTATCTCAGCAATCTTCTTATTTACCATGGGAAAATGGTGATTTTTTCTCTCTTTCCTCTTTTCAATGTGTCTCTTTTTTTATAAGAAGGCAGCTTCATAGATTGCTCACTATGGTGATGCTGCAAGTTTCCACCATAATTAGGCATGGCTTAGGTTAGTTGCCCAGGCGTTTGTCTAACACACATACATAACTCCATGGACTTACAAGCTCCCCTTTTATTTCACACCAAGGACATCCGCAAACAAAAGAACATGATACCAACTAGGTACAATGTACAAGCGCAATGTTGAAAGCGTTCCCCATGACATCATGGTTCTGCTAATTCCAACGTATAAGTGCAAGAATATACAATATAGGATTGAGACAATGGTTCAAGTTTATCAGGGGGAAGAAAAATAAAGTGTTTCATCAAGTTTGTGAGAGCTTCAATCACTAAGTTTTCACATAACAAAGTGACTTTTTAATTGGAAGGTAGATGAAACAAGAATATACTTGGAATGGTGTAACACACCATGCATAGAAATTTATAGTGGACACTTTGGAATAACTTGGTTTATTGGGAGTTGGATGCATGAGTAGAGCTTACTGATACAAGTGGAGGCTAGCAAAAGACTGGGAGCGACCAACTAAGAGAGCAATAATGGACATAATCATGCAGAGCGACAAAACATTACTAATCAAAGCATAAAGTGGTACCACAAGTCAAAAAATAAATGATCATAGAGGCTAAGGTGACTGGTTCATAGTCATAACATGGTGTGAGCATGTGCCAAGTCAACCCAAACAAAGCATCAAAGGAGAATACCACAATACTATGCTTTTGTATGCTAAAACAACGCATGATTCTTTCAAGGCAAATTAAGCAATCCTAATTGTTTGGAAAAAGTCATGCTACAACAATAAACACTAAGCATAAGGTCAAAACAATATATAGCATGACATGATAGAGTCCAAGTCACAGTTAAAGCAAGCTCCTCTTGTACTACTAAAGCACGAACTTCCTACTCCTTTCCAACACCAATCAACTTATTTGAAATAACACAACGAGAACGGGGGTCCAAACTACTTTATTCAAGCAAACTAAGCAAACTAAAACCAAAAACGAAAACAAAAACTAAGACGCTCTATCAACAAAACAACTATGCATGAAACAATAAAAATAAAGTGTCTAGAAAGACCTGAGATTATTATTGATAAAAAATGGGATGCCTTGGGCATCCCCAAGCTTTGACGCTTGTACCTGTTGAATATTTCTTGAGGTGACACGGGGTGGCATCCCCAAGTTTGGTGAGCGACAAAACATTAATAATCAAAGCATAAAGTGGTACCACAAGTCAAAAACTAAATGATCATAGAGGCTAAGGTAACTGGTTCATAGTCATAACATGGTGTGAGCATGTGCCAAGTCAACCCAAACAAAGTATCAAAGGAGAATACCACAATACTATGCTTTTGTATTCTAAAACAACGCATGATTCTTTCAAGGCACATTAAGCAATCCTAATTGTTTGGAAAAAGTCATGCTACAGCAATAAACACGAAGCATAAGGTCAAAACAACATCTAGCATGACATGATAGATTCTAAGTCATAGTCAAAGCAAGCTCCTCTTGTACTACTAAAGCAAGAACTTCCTACTCCTTTCCAACACCAATCAACTTATTTGAAACAACACAACAAGAACGGTGGTCCAAACTACTTTATTCAAGCAAACTAAGCAAACTAAAACCAAAAATGAAAACTAAGACGCTCCAAGAACAACACAACTATGCATGAAACAATAAAAACGAAGTGTCTAGAAAGACCTGAGATTTTTATTGATAAAGAAGGGGATGCCTTGGGCATCCCCAAGCTTTGACGTTTTTACCTCTTGAATATTTCTTGGGGTGACACGGGGTGGCATCCCCAAGCTTGAGATTTTTTCCATTCTTCATCTCATTGCATCATTCTTTCTCTACACCTGAAAATTTTCCTTCATACAAAACTTCACACAATCTTCATTAGCAACATTAGTGCATTCAAAAGATAATAGACCTTTGGGTTTAGTTTCAAAACAGAAAAACTTTCACTAAGACACAAGCTATAGTAGCAATTTCCTTAAAAAGCTCAATTTCCAAAAAAGAACCCAAAAAGGAATCAATAAGAAGCAAATGCAAATAATGGCAGAAATTTGTCAAAACAGACCAGCAGGTAGAAACCAATTTTTGTGAAGACCTTCTATTGCTCAGATCAAAAAGTGTTGAAATAAAGAAAGTTATCTAACAACCTAGGGGATTTATTCATAAAATTACAGCTCAAACCGACTTACATATACTTTACACGAATTTTTACAGTGGAACACAACAATCTGTTTCAGCAACTCCCCAAATCTTACTTCCCTCTCATTATAGGTTATTCTTGGCACAAAACAAATAAAAAGGATAAGGAGCGGTTATTACAGAGGTAATAACTTCCCAGACTCAAGAAAACTATTGGGTTATCTCCTAAGAAGTACTTTTCTTTAACGCCTTTAAGTTAGTCACAGGAAGCAAGAATCAAGTATTTTCAAATGAAGAAGCATTAACATCAAACCTTCCTTTCAAAGGAGGAGAAAAAAGCAACTTCTCTCTCCTCATAGGTAAGTTTTCAATACCTTTCTTGAATGGAAATTTATATTTAATAGTGCCTTCTTTCATATCAATGATGGCACCAACAGTTCTAAGAAAAGGTCTTGCCAAATTAATAGGACAAGAAGCATTGTATTCAACATCCAAAACATAGAAATCAACAGGGACATAAGCATTGTTAACCATAATATGAACATAATTAACACTCCCCATGAGTTTCTTTTTATCATTATCATCAAGTGGGATATCCAAATAGCAATCTTCCAAAGGTGGCAACTCAAGCATTTCATAAATCTTTCTAGGTATAATAGACACACTAGAACCAAGGTCAGATGAAGCTTTGATATCAAAGTCATTCACTTGCATATTGTAGAGGTCCCAACCTTTAATAAGGTAGAGATCCCTGTGTTTACAATGCTAGTCCCTAGATCAATAGCTAGCATCCACAATTTAACATGTAATATCAAGAAACAAAGGTCATAGTACAACTTTATAACCAGGAATAAAATAATTCATTACATCTTACATAGCTCATTTGGCTATCTCATTACAATGCAGCAGAAATATCTATATAGCATGGAGTCCTTCGTCTTCAAAGTACCACAGGAAATCATGTTGGTTGTAGACTTGTAATCCAATTCAACACATTTCACTAACATCAAACAAACCTGCAACATAATAAGTTATAACCACAAGGGTCAATACATTTGAATTGTATTGGCAAGTGATACTATGGTAGAATAGTGGTATCTATCATCTATATGCATTTGGCTAAGTGGAGCTTAGGCTTGCTTTGTTCAAAATAGGTTTTCCTTATAGGTTGAAAACACCGAGTTTTTGTTTGTCAAAAATCACCAAGGCATCTACCAATAGAAATTGGAGATCCTTAAACCCTTGTTCAACCACAAGCTTTTAACTTGGAAATTGGGATGAGGATATCCTTGATAGATTCCATGTCTTGATGCTCAAATTGTCCATTTCCGGGGACACGACTAAGTACTTAGATTTTACTCTCTCGAGAGGTGGTGCACTTTCCCCACAAGACTCGACATGCATCGAGACAAGATCTTTCAGAAGCCTTCCCTTAGACCAAAATGGACGCGTTCCAAACCTATCACCCCCTACCACCTTCTGTCCATCTGGCTAAGTTATTACAACCTATATGATCCAGGCAGAGCCCATATTGCCATGCGGCTGCACTTGAAGCTTCTCAACATTTGACATCTCAAATCTCTTTGTTCCTGGGTGGCTTTCCAGAAGTGAGATACACTATGGTAGTCCATAAATATGGGGCCCTGTGTAACCACTCAACATAACCCATTCACACCATTCCACCCAGGTGATTCATTCACATAGTTGTTTTATTAAACAAAACACAACTCATTGACTTAGAAATATTTCATAGAATGAATATAATCAACCCTTGTTTTCTATTAGCTAAGCTAAGAATGATAACATGGAAATTTTCCTAACTTAGGATAATTCTACTAAGACATCATATAGGATTTCCCATGGCATAGCTTATACTTAGAATACTTCCATGCAAGACCTACTCAAAATATCACTAATGCATAGTGAAAATTTTAGGACAGAATATATGAAGCACCACTTTCCTTTTTAGTAGAGAATATAGATTCACTCCTTGATCTTGAAATGGTCACACTCTTCAGAGTTAAATATAATTCAATCAAGGCACAAATTCAATCTAGCATTCAAACAATTCACCACATAAAATAATAAAAACAAAGTAATGCATGCAAGCATGCAAAATATTTTTTTATTTGGAAAGGTGGTTTCTAATAGGATATAAACATTTTAAAACACCTATTGATCATTTGAAAAAATGGCAAAACCAATTGAAATTAAGTTAGTGAAAAATGGCCATTTAAATCATTTTTATTTTGCTAGAGATGATTTCAATCGAAGTGATAATTTCTAGTTTTTGCCAAATATATTTTTAAACACAAAATTTTAGAGTTTATGGTCAAAGTTCTTAAAAAAAATCCATTTCCAAAAAGGTTTCACTTAAAAATCATTTTTAAATTAAGCACCATTTTTATTTTACTAGAAATGCTTTTTATTCAAAGAATAATTCCTTAGTGTCACAAAATATATTTTTAAATCCAAAAGTTGGTTTTTATGATCAGTAGGTTCAAAACGAACCATTTACAAAATATTTTACCCTAAAATCATTTTTACAATAAATTTTATAACCAAAATAGGCCTACACATGTTTCTGCAAAAACAACCAATTTTACAGAAGCAAATCACTAAACAAAGGTAATGGTTGGAAAGTATTCTTTTTCCTGATTCCAATGATATAAAATTTACAAATTTTGAACGTGTGGATCAAAAGTTATGGATTTTACAATTCTAAACATCTAATAGAAATGTTTCTGGTTTTTATAACACAGGCTGGGCCACGTGGCTGATTCTGATTCACTGGTACCGGTTCAGCTGGATCGAGCAGCTATAGCCGTTAGATTACCTTACATCGCATGGTGCATATGCCATCTTACCCCTTCGTTTAAGATTCTATCGTGACCACTAGATCAACATCTAATGGCTCTGGGCACAGTGACTATTGGGCCATGCAGAGATAAAACAAAACTTTTTCCTCTAACATGGTGATCCCAAGATCTAGCCGAGGTAAAAGGCCATGAGGTTTACCACTAGACGCGTAGTTGTGGATTACTGATGAAGTGCATCAGTTGATGCAGTGCTGTCCTTTGCGATCCGATCATCCTGGTGCTGATCATACATCACCTCTGCTGGTATCCACACGTACAAGGAGGAGCATCAGTGGCGAACTGCTAGGTTCGTTATGATATCAGGGCTGCTGTGGAGCTAGGGTTTCCAACACATGGAATGACCTATCCGAACAACGATTAACCTTTCTGGGTTATGGTGCTCCACTATATATAGGGAGTGAACGTGGGCTCTGCTCGCATGGCCCATTCACTAAAGCCCATATAATATTAGTCCATGTGAGTCCAACTCACTGACTAAGTCCAAATCAGGCTCGGGTCCAGCCCAACCAGATTTCCAGTTCAGATCTAACCTGAACTCCCGCTCTTAAGTGTGTGACCCCGCAGGCTCATGGCTAATTGGACACAATTAGAGTCCGACTCTGAATCGATCAGTCGGTAACGGTTCCTAGCAGAACGTGCCGACTCCCAAGTACCAATGAGTCATGACGACTTGCCTTTCCAATGTGACTTACGTCTGAGTCCCTTTTGCCTCACGATATTCCTTGTCAGACTATAGGCGAATATTTGTCATCCCTTAAATAGTCCGACTCTCTTCTCGATCCGAGATAAGTGATTCACCCAACTAACTCTTAGTCAATCGCCTCGGTTAACACTTAAACGAGTCATGCATGGCCATGGTTTTCGAATCATATCTCACGAGAGGGCCTAGAGAATATCTCTCCGAGTGGAGGGGCAAAATCCCATCTTGGTTATTCACATCACGCAGCTTGATTCTCAGTCGACCCAAACTCTGCCTTTATAACTGCCCAATTACAGATAAGCGTTTGATAGAACCTAAGTCGGTGATCCTCAACTCGGACTATGCAATAACCTCAGGTCTAAGGATTACATTGATTGAGATATACAAATGACAACTTGTTCGTTGTACCTAAATATGGGTCAATCAGAACCGCTAAACTCTTTATCCAAATCTGTGTAAGTCGGAATAGCATCTCCATGCCCATGACAAGTGGAACTGAGTCATCAAGCCGACTTTCACATTGGTCTAAGTTGTGTGTCCAGCACAACCTCAATGACCAAGGATATTTAGTACAAACAACATGAATGTATAGTTCCACAATCGAATCACATATTCAATGATATACATCAGATTCTCATACAAGGACAGCTTAATAACTTTATGAATACAATGGGAAATATCATCATACATGATTGCCTCTAGGGCATATTCCCAACAGTCTCCCACTTGCACTAGAGTCAATCTTCTGACATCACATGTCTAAGCATATAATTCCCATGGCTCTCAAGTGCGCCTCATGCTTCGGCTGGGATAATGGCTTTGTCAATGGATCCGCAATATTTGCATTCGTGTACCTTGCATAACTTGATATCACCCTGATCCACAAACTGGTTAATCAGGTGGTACCGCATGAGTATGTGCTTGTTCTTCTAGTGTTGTCTAGGTTCCTTGGCTTGTGCAATAGCACCATTGCTGTCACAATAAACGTCTAACGGATTGGACGAGCCCTGAACCACACCAAGATCAATGAGGAAATTCCTCATCCAAACCGCTGCCTTTGCTGCCTCTGAGGCGTCAATATACTCAGCCTCTGTTGTAGATACAACACAGTCTCGTGCTTGGAACTCTTCCATCTCACAACACCTCCATTTTTAATAAACACGTATCCAGATTGCGAACGAGAATCATCAGAGTTGGTAAGATAACTCGCATCCGTGTAACCCTTTACACGGACTTCATCTTCACCACCATAAACCAAAAACATATCCTTAGTCCTTCTCAAGTACTTTAGGATATTTTTAGCCGCTTTCCAGTGGATTTCTCCAGGATCAGCCTGGTATCTGCTCACAACACTTAGAGCATATGAAACATCCGGCCTAGTACAAATCATGGCATACATGATGGATCCGACTGCAGAAGCATACGGAATCGCACTCATCCAACTTCGCTCATTAGTTGTCGAAGGACACAGAGTCTTGCTAAGTTTTACACCATGGGACATCAGTAAGAACCCCTTCTTAGACGATTCCATGTTGAACTTCTTCAACACTTTGTCCAAATAAGTACTCTGACCCAATCCAATGAGCCGTCTTGATCTATCTCTATAGATCCGGATTCCGAGGATATATGTTGCTTCACCCAAGTCTTTCATTGAGAAACTCCTTTCCAATGATTCCTTGGTTTCTTGCAACATCTGGACATCATTTCCAATCAGTAATATGTCATCCACATATAAGATTAGAACGTTTACTTTTCTCCCACTAAACTTCTTGTATAAATAAGAATCATGATCGCTCTTGATGAAGCCAAACGATTTGACTACCTCATCAAAGCAAATATTCCAACTCCGAGATGCTTGGTTCAACCCATAAATGGATTTCTGAAGTTTGCACACTTTGTCAGCATTAGCCGGATGGACAAAACCCTTGGGCTTTATCATATACACGTCCTCGGTTAAATTTCCGTTAAGGAAAGCCGTTTTGACATCCATCTGTCATATCTCATAGTCGAAATAGGCTGCTATCGCTAACATGATCCGAACTGATTTAAGCATCGCTACTGGCGAGAAAGTCTCGTCGTAATCAACTCCTTGAACTTGTCGGAACTCCTTTGCGACAAGATGTGCTTTATAGACGGAAATATTTCCATCCATATCTTGTTTCTTCTTAAAGACCCGTTTGCACTCGACGGGTCTTGCACCGTCTGGCAGATCAACCAAATTCCAAACTTGATTTTCATCCATCGACTTTAACACGGATCTCATGGCTCCAAGCCATGACTCAGAATCAGATCCCACCATCGCTTCCGAATAATTTGCCGGCTCATCACTATCTAACAGTAACACATCACTACCACTTCGTAATCTCATCGATCTTTGTAGTACAGGTGCTTCTGCCGGCTTAGCTACCACGACCGGCTCAACCTCCAAGGTTTTTTCCAACTCGCCACTAGCCGGTTCCTCTCGAATTTCTTCGAGCTGAACCGTTCTCCCACTTACTCCCTGACTGAGAAACTCTTTCTCAAGGAAGACACTGTTCCGAGCGACAAACACTTTGCCCTCTTCTCGGTTGTAGAAGTAGTAACCCAAGGTTTCCCTCGGATATCCTATGAAAATACACTTATCCGACTTGGCCGTAAGCTTGTCCGACTAAAGTCGCTTGACAAATGCTTCACAACCCCAAATCTTAAGAAAAGACAAACTCGGCTTTTTTCATGTCCACATCTCATGCGGTGTCTTCTCTACCGATTTTGATGGTACTCTGTTTAGTGTGAATCCTGCTGTTTCTAGACAATAACCCCAAAATGATAAAGGCAGATCTGTCCGACTCATCATTGATCATACCATGTCCAACAAGGTCCGATTCCGCCCTTCCGAAACACAATTCCTTTGCGGCGTTCCTGGCGGAGTAAGTTGAGGAACTATTCCACAACTTTTCGGATGGTCAACAAACTAATGGCTCATGTACTCTCCTCCTCGGTCCGACCGAAGAAAATTTATTTTCTTGCCGAGTTGATTCTGTGCTTCATTCTGGAATTCTTTGAACTTTTCAAAGGTTTCTGACTTATGTTTCATCAAGTAGATATATCCATACCTACTCAAATCATCAGTGAAGGTAATGAAGTACTCATAACCACCCCTGGCTGTTGTGCTCATTGGTCCACATACATCACTATGTACTAGTCCCAAGAAGACGGACGCCCTTTCGCAACTCTTTGTAAAAGGTGTCTTGGTCATTTTGCCGAGTAGGAAAGATTCGCATGTCTCGAACGACTCCAAGTCAAACGAATTTAGGAGTCCATCATCATGGAGCTTCTTCATGCGTTTCCAACTTATATGACCAAGCCGACAGTGCCAAAAGTAAGTCATATTCAGATCATTTGGTTTCAACCTTTTAACATTTATGTTATAAACCGACTCACCATCTAGATTGAAAATAAATAACCCATCCTAGACGGGTGCAAAGCCGTGAAACATATCATTCAAATACAAAGAACAACCATTATTCTTGATATTTTACTCATAGCCTTGCCTCATCAAACATGAAGCAGAAATAATGTTTCGAGCCTTTGGAACATAATAACAATTATTCAGTTCCATAATGAATCCGGAAGGTAAATGAAGTTGCATCGTGCTGACTTCCAACACAGCAACTCTTGCTTTGTTGCCGACTCGAATATCATCCTCGCCTCTTGTTATGCTCCTAGTTCTTACCAGTCCCTGCAACGCGTTGCAGATGTGAATAACTAATTCGGTATCATATACCCAAGAACTATTAGGTGCATCAGCAAGATATATGTCTATAACATTGCAAACAAGTGTACCTGAGTCGGAAGTCATACCTCCACTCTTGGCTTTATCAGCCAAATACTTGCTACAGTTCCTGTTCCAATGGCCATCTGCCTTGCAGTAGAAGCAAGTGGATCAGGCTGAAGGAGATGGCTTAGTCCCTGAGGAAGCGCTTGGGACCGAGTCCTGAGCCTTCTTTCCTCCTGAGTTAGCCTTCTTCTTAGTCCAAGAACTCTTCTTGAACTTAGGCTTATTCTGCACCATCAACACTTGACTGGCGCCCTTCTTGAGATCTGCCTTTGCCTTCTTGAGCATCCCATGCAATTCAGTGAGCTTCTTATCCATACCATGCATGTGGTAGTTCGAAATGAACTGCCCATATGCACTACGAAGAGAGTTCAGAATTATATCTGTAGCGAACTCTTGGCTAATGGGGTAGCCAAGCCTCTCTAGAGACTGCACATAACCAACCATTTTGATCACATGCGGACTCAGTGGATCACCATCCTTAAGCTTGCAGCTCAGCAAAGCCTAAGAGACTTGATACCTCTCAGTCTTCGCCTGAGCCTGGAACATACTTTTGAGGCTTTCGATCATATTATAGGCCTCAACATGCTCGAACTGCTTTTGCAAGTCTGGTTCCATGTGAGCAAGCATAAGACAGCTAATATTCGTGGACTCATCCTTAACCCGACGGTAGGCATTGGTGGCAGCGACAGTCGCATTCTCATTCGGCTCATATGGAAGTGGGTTGTCTAGGACATGGTCCTTCTTTTCTTGTTTGAGAACAATTCTAAGATTTTGATACCAGTTGGTAAAATTAGTGTCGTTCAGTTTATCTTTCTCAAGAATGGTTCTCAAGGAAAAACCGGATATCTGAGAGTGACTGCTACTTGGTGCCATAAAAGAGCAAGCATACTAAATATTTTAATATTTTATGCTCCCACTAGAACCAACACCCCTCTGATAGTTGCTTAGTGATTCAGGATCCTAAATAAGCAAGTCGGCTAGTGAGCTTGAGCATCACCGCTAGCCGCCAAGTGATCTAGGTACACAACTCCTTGTCAATCGCATCTCAAACGACTCCTGTTGGACGGGTGGCATCCATGCCCCGGCTCCCATCCGACTTTTCCCCCAGCCCCACAACCGTTGTGATAGACCCGTCTATCTTACCGAGTGTTTCTGCAGTAAGAGTCCGACTCGAACCCACCTAGTCGGAAAGAATTGGTACCACCTCAATTTTATGAGCCCACTACCAAAAATGTCCGACTTGTGATGGTGCAAACACTGGCGGGAAAACCGACTAGACCTTCTTTGAGAGATTAAATTTTAGCGACTATCTATTAGAGGTAAAACAGAGACATAACAATAACACAAAATAAACAATTATAATGTGAAATGGTATGGCTCTCTTCATGGAGATCTCCATCTACATAAAGCCTGTAATTCGAGTCATGGCAACTCTTGCCACTTGCCGTCTTACTCCATGTCGCCAACATGTACATCGCCTTGCTTGCCATCCGGGCTCTCCAAACAGCTACACTAGCTTAGTAAAGTAAATTACAAGGAGAATCCGACACGCGGGTCATTATACAATAATATGACTGCACTTAGGCTCTAGCTGGCTGACAAAACCGTGATTCGCAGATCACATATGGATTACACACATACATCACATGCACATGAACCATACCATTCACAACTTCTTGCAAAAACAAGTTATGCATAGATACAATTTCTACCGGCGTTGTGAAATTCGCAACGACATCTAAGGTGCTACGACAGGGCGAAGCCAGTGGTCCCGATTTGTTCCGGTTTGATCAAACTTTTTGATCTTCGATCACCGCCTCTGGATTTACGTGTCACAGTCTACCCCGATGGCGGAAGCCGACCTGTAGGGGTATGTCGTTCCACGACCTCAGTAGTATGATCACGGAAATCAGATCTACCATTCCCCGAGTACAGTTGATCCGAACAACCTCATACAAAACTGATCTATCTCATAGATCGACCACCAAAACAGCATATAGATCTCATCTACAGCCAACCACATATCACATATGCGAGATATTGAGCCTAAAACCAGAAGCTATCGCTCTGATACCACTGTTGGGCCATGCCGAGATAAAACAAAAAAAATACTCTAACATGGTGATCCCAAGATCTAGCCGAGGTAGAAGGCCACGAGGTTTACCACTAGACGCGCAGTTGCGGATTACTGATGAAGCACGTCAGTTCATGCAGTGCAGTCCTTTGTGATCTGATCGTCCTGGTGCTAATCGTACAGCACCTCTGCTGGTATCCACATGTACAAGGAGGAGCACCGGCGGCGAACTGCTAGGTTCGTTACGACGGCAGGACTGCTGTGGAGCTAGGGTGTCCAACACATGGAATGACCTAACCGAACAACGATTAACCTTTGTGGGTTATGGTGCTCCACTATATATAGGGAGTGAACGTGGGCTCTGCTCGCGCGGCCCATTCACTAAAGCCCATATAATATTAGGCCTTGTGAGTCCGACTCACTGACTCAGTCCAAATCAGGATTGGGTCCAACCCAACCAGATTTCCGGTTCAGATCTAATCTGAACTTGCTCCCGCTCTTAAGTGTGTGACCCCGCAGGCTCATGGCTAATTGGATACGATTAGAGTCCGACTCTGAATCGATCAGTCGGTAGCGGCTCCTAGCAGAACGTGCTGACTCCCAAGTACCAATTAGTCATGACGACTTGCCTTTCCAATGCGACTTACGTCCGAGTCCCTTTTGCCTCACGATATGCCTTGTCAGACTATAGGCGAATATTTGTCATCCCTTAAATAGTCCGACTCTCTTCTCGATCCGAGATAAGTGATTCACCCGACTAACTCTTAGTTGATCGCCTTGGTTAACACTTAACTGAGTCGTGCATGGCCATGCTTTCTGAATCATATCTCACGAGAGGGCGCAGAGAATATCTCTCCAAGTGGAGGGACAAAATCCCATCTTGGTTATTCACATCACGCAACTTTATTCTCAGTCGACCCGAACTGTGCCTTTATAACTGCCCAGTTACGGATCAGCGTTTGACAGAACCTAAGTCGGTGATCCTCAACTCGGACTATGCAATAACCTCAGGTCTATGGATTACATTGATTGAGATATACAAGTGACAACTTGTTCGTTGTACCTCAATATGGGTCAATCCGAATCGCTGAAATCTTTAGCTGAATCTGTGTAAGTTGGAATAGCATCTCCATGCCCAAGAGAAGTGGAACCGAGTCATCAAGCCGACTTTCACTTTGTGTGTCCAGCACAACCTCAATGACCAAGGACATTTAGTACAAACAACATGAATGTATAGTTCCACAACCGAATCACATATTCAATGATATACATCAGATGCTCATACAGGACAACTTAATAACTTTATGAATACAATGGGAAATATCATCATACATGATTGCCTCTAGGGCATATTCCCAAAAGTGACCAAGTACTGGCGGTGCAGGGTCAATGGCGAGCGACGACGCGCTCGGGCTGCGGTGGTCCGGCTAAAGCATGAAGCGAGGGAGAGGGAGGAAATGCTCACCAGGCTCATCATGACATGGGGAAGCTCAACGTACACGTATGAGGGCAGTGGGCGTACGATGCTGCTGGTGATTCCTTGCTGTAGTTGTCGTTGGCGTCGGGCGCCTCTGTTCATTGTCGGGGGCGAGGTTACAAGGCGCGCTAGGACACGAAATTAGAAGCGAGTACAGATGTATCCAGGAGATGGCGAGGCGCGGTCGAACTTTACCAGGGAAGCTCGTCAGAGAAGTGGCAGACGATGGTGACGTTCTGTCGTCGAGGTTGCCGACGCTAGGGGGCACGCGCGGTCAAGTGGAGGTTACTGGTAGATGCGTACGGGGATGGGGAGCAGGCTCGTAGGTTCCAGGGAGCAAGGGGAGGCCGGGTGTCGCCGGAATCGGCTGGGGAAGGTCGTCGGAGAAGCGATGGTTGCAGGAAAAATTGGAGCAGCCTGGTGGCTCCGTTGATGTGAGGTATGAGGGGAAAGGTAGGAAAGAGGGAGGCGGTTAAATGTGCGAGGTCGGGGGGGCTGAATCAACGCGGCATTAAGGTGAATTTAATCTGCGAAATCAAAGCCAGAAATGGCGAGGAGAGGGGAAGGAAGTGGTCCCGGGTGGGGAAGATGATGTTGATGTGGCGTGGGGCGTCGTCGATGAAATTTGAGAGGGGTTCTGGCGTGGGGTCGCTGGTCGATGTGTGTGTGGTGTGAGTTTGAGTAAGAAAATGCTTCTCTCGGGGAGGGGAGAGTGGGCTTCGCTGGGCCAGATGGGCTGGGGTCTGGGTAGGTTAGTTTGGGCTGGATTGTTTTCATTTTTTTCTTCCTGAAACCTTTTTCTTTTTCTGTTTTCTTTTCCTGTTTTGAATTTCAACCTTTGATTTAAACCTCAATTTGAATTCAAGTTTTGACCAAACTTTTTCAGTAAGTTTGTACTGTTTATTTATGTGTTTGAAATTCCATTTTTAGAATATTTCAAATATTCCTTTATGGTTTAGTATTTATTTAAATTGGGTTTAAATATTTTGTCTTTATTTAAATAAGGTTTAAATATGTTTCCAAACTTCTATTTGAATTCTAATTTTTACCAAACCTTTTTCATTAGGTTTTATTTATTCATTAGTGCAAATAATTCACTTTGAATTATTATTTAAAATATTTTAATATGATTTAATGTTCATCTAAATTGGGCATTTGTCTTTCTTCAAATGAAATCAAATATGGTCTTAATCCCATATAATTTTATTTCAATAATCTTTGATTCCATTTAAGTTAATTAAGTAACTTTTATTCCACTTGGGCAACTTCCAATTTATTATATTCTCATGATTTAATTAATCATTTTCATTAGGGATTTTGTCTTTATTTAAATATAATTGAATTATGGTTTAATCCCATATAAATTTTATTGGAATATTCTTTATCCCTTTATTTTATTTGGATTATCTTTATTTCATTTTATCATTGAGTTAATTCAAGATTTTAAATTGACTTCTAACTAATTTTGTTGGTATTTATTATTTAGTTTAGGCAATTTGTTCTTATTTAGATAAAACTAAATAGGGTTCAAAGCCCATATAGTTTATTTTAAATAATGTTTTATTTCTATTTATTATTTAATAACTTCCATTTGTTCATGGATTTGTCCAAGATTTAATTTGGTTTTTAAATATTCCTTATTTATTTCTTTCTTTCTCTTATAAAATCCATATCTTTTCATTTATAGCTCCAAAATTGGTGATTCGAATGTGTATGATTTTATTTAATATTTGTTTATCCTTTTAAATCCATTTAGGATTAATTGTTCACCATTTGGTATGGATTTTATTTAGGAGCTTTATTATCTTTGGAAATTATTTCCTTTTATCTTATTAAATTCATAAGTTTTTATCCATGGTTCCAAATTGAATGAAATCAATTTCTATGGTTTTATAATATTTTTATTTATCATTTTTGATAATTTATAAATGTTTGTTTAATTTTTTTATATGGATCAAATCCATAGTCTTAGAGAGATTTGGAAATGATTTTCTTCCATTAGGGTTTTAGAGTTTTGGTTCACTTTTTCAAATGTTTAAATTTCAAGATACATTCATTTATGAATGCATTTCACTTGATTGAAATTTTGTTGGATGCCCTTTTATTCAAATTTTGTTGAAGAGGGGTTTTGAAGTTTCCATTTAGCAGCAAAAAGTTTCTTTTCAACCTAAATTTCAACAATTATTTATTTTCTTTATTTATTTTTTCACATTTCAAAATTTGGAAAATTTTGGGATGTGACAGGCTACCACCCTTAAAAGAAATCTCGTCCTAATATTTGGGAAGTCTAGGGGTTACAAGTTGGCTTCAAGGCAACTAGGGTACTACCACCCTTAAAAAGGTTTTCAACTAGATTACATCTTGGCTTACTTGGGGTCTTGATGAAACTTCTCTAGACAGAGGTTTGCATAGCGTCCTTGATTTTCACACTTGAAACATGTAACAAGGCTGAGATCCTTCATAGGCCTGCTTATCCTGTACTTTTTCTTTTCTGGACAATGTGGTGCATAATGGCCTGGCTTTTTGCATTTGTTGCACATCACTTGGCTAATATCCTTCTTTTCCTTTGGTATCATTGCCTCTTGTTTGTTTCCTTGGTTCTTCTTCTTTTCTGGACATTCACTGGCACAGTGTCCCATCTCTTTGAAATTTTAACATTGCACTTGGATTTTGTCCTTCTTCCTCTTTTTGGGTCTCTCCAAAGCTTGGAGTTCTTCTAGTTCATGTTCTTCATATCTCACCTCAAAGGTGGGAAATCTTTCTCTCTTCTTTGGGGAAGTTACTAGAGATATGACCTTCTTCTCCACATGAATAGCAACACTTTGTGGTCACTTTGGATGTGGCTTTATGAGGCATGGTTCTGACTTTGCCTTCATCCTTCTTGGTAGAAGTTGTTCCCTTATGGAGGTTTCCAAACATTTGATGCATTCCATCTTGTTTCATTTGTTGGACTATAAGATAGATGGGGCATTGAATAGGAACATGATCATTTCCTTCACATAGGAAACAAGTCACTTGAGATGTGGGGAATTATTTAGTTGGATGTTTTTCTTCACAATTAGGGCATTGGTCCGCATTCTCTTTGTATGTGTGTTCTATGTCTCCAAAAATATTGCAAGCTTGGGTTCCTTCCATAATATCATCCTTGACATCATTGTTGTCACAATATCCTTGGGAAAGGTTGTCTCTCATGTTGATCATTTGATTTGTCATCCTTTGCAACAATTGGGATTGGATTTCCAAAAAATCTTATAGGTTTGGGTATAACTCATTGTTGTTGTCTAAATACTGAGTTGTCACTTGATTCAATTGGTCTTGGGTTGCTAGTAGTTGTTCTCTCATGTGCATCTCTTGGTTGTTGTTGTTGTTGTTGTCACCATTCTTGATGTTGGAGCTTCTTGGAGAAGTCATTTGTGTGGGTTGGATTGGGATTAGAATTTGTAAAGGATTCTATAGGAGAAGTGTAATCACACACACCACAATTCACACAAGCAATGTGCAAGCAATCACAATCAAACATTCCACTCAAACAATAAGATTCAAGCACATTTTTAGGCTACAAAATATTTTTTCTACACCACATAAGTTGGTGTGATTGATCTAAACTAAACATTAGTATGGTGGTCCAACTATATGGTTCACTTGAGATCATTTCCTTCTTCTGAGTTGTTTCTTCTTGAATGAGATCATTGTATCTTTGCAAAAATTCTTGCATCTTGGTCACAAAGCTTCAAATGTGATGATGATTTCTTCTAGGTTGTGTTTCCTTAGTCTCCAAGTATTGAGTAACATTCTTGTCTCACTTGTAGTCCTTAGTGATGTCCAAGTTGAAGTCCTTGATGAAACTAAAGTTGAAGTGATTGGTGATGTTGAATTCTTTGCTCATTAATGAAGTCTTTGCTCTTGTTGAAGTCTTTGTCCATCAAATTGAAAAGAGGGTAGATGTAGAATCAAAACCAAAAGATTGAGGAAAGAGTTTACAAGATTTTTTGTAAATAAGTTTTGGAACAAATACAACTCC
This sequence comes from Avena insularis, assembly GCA_023614405.1. Taxonomy (NCBI): domain Eukaryota; kingdom Viridiplantae; phylum Streptophyta; class Magnoliopsida; order Poales; family Poaceae; genus Avena; species Avena insularis. Next base: position 221,118,996 of record CM042693.1, read on the forward strand.
TATTTTTCTAAGGGGTTTTGTCCAATCCTAGGGTTACAATTCTACATGCAACATAGTGTTCTGATACCATCTGCAGAGGTCCCAACCTTTAATAAGGTAGAGATCCCTGTGTTTACAATGCTAGTCCCTGGATCAATAGCTAGCATCCACAATTTAAGATGTAATATCAAGAAACAAAGGTCATAGTACAACTTTATAACCAGGAATAAAATAATTCATTACATCTTACATAGCTCATTTGGCTATCTCATTACAATGCAGCAGAAATATCTATATAGCATGGAGTCCTTCGTCTTCAAAGTACCACAGGAAATCATGTTGGTTGTAGACTTGTAATCCAATTCAACACATTTCACTAACATCAAACAAACCTGCAACATAATAAGTTATAACCACAAGGGTCAATACATTTGAATTGTATTGGCAAGTGATACTATGGTAGAATAGTGGTATCTATCATCTATATGCATTTGGCTAAGTGGAGCTTAGGCTTGCTTTGTTCAAAATAGGTTTTCCTTATAGGTTGAAAACACCGAGTTTTTGTTTGTCAAAAATCACCAAGGCATCTACCAATAGAAATTGGAGATCCTTAAACCCTTGTTCAACCACAAGCTTTTAACTTGGAAATTGGGATGAGGATATCCTTGATAGATTCCATGTCTTGATGCTCAAATTGTCCATTTCCGGGGACACGACTAAGTACTTAGATTTTACTCTCTCGAGAGGTGGTGCACTTTCCCCACAAGACTCGACATGCATCGAGACAAGATCTTTCATAAGCCTCCCCTTAGACTAAAATGGACGTGTTCCAAACCTATCACCCCCTACCACCTTCTATCCATCTAGCTAACTTATTACAACGCCATGTGGCTGCACTTGAAGCTTCTCAACATTTGACATCTCAAATCTCTTTGTTCCTGGGTGGATTTCCACAAGTGAGATACACTAGAGTAGTCCATAAATATGGGGCCCTCTGTAACCACTCAACATAACCCATTCACACCATTCCACCCAGGTGATTCATTCACATAGTTGTTTTATTAAACAAAATACAAGTCATTGACTTAGAAATATTTCATAGCATGAATATAATCCACCCTTGTTTTCTATTAGCTAACTAAGCATGATAACATGGGAAGTTTCCTAACTTAGGATAATTCTACTAAGAAATCATATAGGATTTCCCATGGCATAGCTTATACTTAGAAAATTTCCATGTGAGTCCTACTCAAAATATCACTAATGCATAGTGAAAATATTAGGACAAAATATATGAAGCACCACTTTCCTTTTTAGTACAGAATATAGATTCACTCCTTGATCTTGAAATGGTCACACTCTTCAAAGTTCACTACAATTCAATCAAGGCACAAATTCAATCTAGCATTCAAACAATTCACCACATAAAATAATAAAAACAAAGTAATGCATGCAAGCATGCAAAAGACTGTTTGTTTGTAAAGGTGGTTTCTAATAGGCTATAAACATTTTAAAACACCTATTGGTCATATATAAAAATGGCAAAACCATTTTAAATTAAGTTAGTGAAAAATGGCCATTTAAATCATTTTTATTTTGATAGAGATGATTTAAATCAAAGTGATAATTTCTAGTGTTTGCCAAATATATTTTTAAACACAAAATGTTAGTGTTTATGGTCAAAGTGCTTAAAAAATCCATTTCAAAAAAGGTTTCACTTAAAAATAATTTTTAAATTAAGCACCATTTTTATTTTACTAGAAATGCTTTTTATTCAAAGAATAATTCCTTAGAGTCACAAAATATATTTTTAAATCCAAAAGTTGGTTTTTATGATCAGTAGGTTCAAAACAAACCATTTACAAAAGATTTTACCCTAAAATCATTTTTATAATAAATTTTATAACCAAAATAGGCCTACACATGTTTCTGCAAATACAACCAATTTTACATAATAAAATCACTAAACAAAGGGCATGGTTGGAAATTATTCTTTTTCTTGATTCCAATGATATAAAATTTAAAATTTTTGAACGTGTGGATCAAAAGTTATGGATTTTACAATTCTAAACATCTAATAGAAATGTTTTTGGTTTTTATAACACAGACAGGGCCACGTGGCTGATTCTGATTCGCTGGTACCGGTTCGGCTGGATCGAGCAGCTACAGCCGTCAGATCTAACATAAATAGCACGGTGCAGATGCCATCTTACCCCTTCGTTTAAGATTCTATCGTGACCACTAGATTAACATCTAACGGCTCTGGGCGATGTGACCAAGTACTGGCGGCACTAGGTCAACGGCGAGCGGCGGTGCGCTCGGGCTGCATTGGTATGGCTAAAGCAGGAAGCGAGGGAGAGGGAGGAGATGCTCACCAGGCTCGTTGTGACATGGGGAAGCTCAACGTATGCATAGGAGGGTAGGGGCGTACGATGCTGCTGGCGATTCCTCGCGATAGTTGTCGTTGGCGTCGAGCGCCTTTGTTCGTCATCGGGGTCGAGGTTACAAGGCGCGCTAGGACACGAAATTAGTGGCGTTAGATGCGCACGGTAGAGGCGAGTACAGGTGTATCGAGGAGAGGGGGAGGTGCGGTCGAACTTTACCAGGGAAGCTCGTCGGAGAAGTGGCAGACGGTGGCGACGTTCTGTCGTCGAGGTTGCCAATGATAGGAGGCACGTGCGGTCAAGTGGAGGTTACTGGTAGATGCGTACGGGGATGGGGAGCAGGCTCGTAGGTTCCAGGGAGCAAGGGGAGGCCGGGTGTCGCCGGAATCGGCTGGGAAAGGTCGTCGTAGTAGCGACGGTTGCAGGGAAAATTGGAGCAGCCTGGAGGCTCCAGTGATGTGAGGTCTGAGGGGAAATGTCGGGAAGAGGGAGGCGGTTAAATGTGCGAGGTCAGGGGGTTGAATCAACGCGGCATTAAGGTGAATTTAATCTGTGAAATCAAAGCCAAAAACAGCGAGGAGAGGGGAAGGAAGTGGTCGCGCGTGGGGAAGATGATGCTGATGTGGCATGGGGCCGGTACGTCAGTGAGCTGAGAGGGGGTTACGCGTGGGGTCTGCTGGTTATTGACAGCGCGGGTGTGCGTTTGAGTAAGAAAACACTTCCCTCGGGGAGGGGAGAGTGGGCTTTACTGGGCCAGATGGGCTTGGGTCTGGGTAGGTTAGTTTGGGCTGGTTTGTTTTCATTTTTTCTTCCTGAAACTTTTTTATTTTTCTGTTTTGAATTTCAACCTTTGATTTAAACCAGAATTTGAATTCAAGTTTTGACCAAAGTTTTTCAGTAAGTTTGTACTGTTTATTTATGTGTTTGAAATTCCAATTTTAGAATATTTCAAATATTCCTTTATGGTTTAGTATTTATTTAAATTAGACATTTTGTCTTTATTTAAATAAGGTTTAAATATGTTTCCAAACTTCTATTTGAATTCTAATTTTTACCAAACCTTTTTCATTAGGTTTTATTTATCCATTAGTGCAAATAATTCACTTTGAATTATTATTTAAAATATTTTAATATGATTTATTGTTCATCTAAATTGGGCATTTGTCTTTCTACAAATGAAATCAAATAGGGTCTTAATCCCATATAATTTTATTTAAATAATCTTTGATTCCATTTAAGTTAATTAAGTAATTTTTCTTCCACTTGGGCAAATTCCAATTTATTATCTTCTCATGATTTAATTAATCATTTTCATTAGGGATTTTGTCTTTATTTAAATATAATTCAATTATGGTTTAATCCCATATAAATTTTATTGGAATATTCTTTATCCCTTTATTTTATTTGGATTATCTTTATTTCATTTTCTCATGGATTTAATTCAAAATTTTAAATTGACTTCTAAATAATTTTCTTGGGATTTATTATTTACTTTAGGCAATTTGTTCTTATTTAGATAAAATTGAATAGGGTTTAAAGAACATATAGTTTATATTAAATAATGTTTTATATCTTTTTATTATTTAATAACTTCCATTTGTTCATGGATTTGGCCAAGATTTAATTTGGCTTTTAAATATTCCTTATTTATTTATTTATTTATTTCTTAATCTTATAAAATCCATATCTTTTTATTTATAGTTCCAAAATTGGTGATTCAAATTTGTATGATTTTATTTAATATTTGTTTATCCTTTAAATCCTTTTAGGATTAATTGCTCACAATTTGCTATGGATTCTAGTTAGGAGCTTTATTAGCTTTGGAAATTATTTCCTTTTATCTTATTAAATTCATAAGTTTTTATCCATGGTTCCAAATTGAATGAAATCAATTTCTATGGTTTTATAATATTTTTATTTATCATTTTTGATCATTTATAAATGTTTGCTGACAAATTTTTATATGGATCAAATCCGTTTTAGGGTTTTGGTTTACTTTTTCAAAAGTTTAATTTCAAGATACATTCATTGATGAATGCATTTCACTTGATTGAAATTTTGTTGGATTCCCTTTTATTCAAAAAAATTTAAGAGGGGTTTTGAAGTTTCCATTTAGAAGCAAAAAGTTTCTTTTTACCCTAAATTTCAACAATTATTTATTTTGTTTATTTATTTTTTCACATTTCAAAATGTGGAAAATTTTGGGATGTGGCACATATTAATGATGGGTTCCCAACTATATTTTACTTTCCTAGGAATAGAGGCTTTGTGTTTCGACGTTTCTTCCTTAATTTTAATGAGAGCATTTGTAATGTGTTTGGTGAAAGCCACATTCATATCAATAGCATCAGTACATCCTGCAAACTTTTGTAGGAACATGATCACTTCAGAGATATTGCAACCATTAAGATCAAAATCAAACTTAGCATCACTAGTAGTAGATTCATTGGGTTTAGTCATTGTGGTCGGAGGAATAGGGACTTCTTGTGGTTTAGTGGCATCCATATTGGTGGTGGTGATAGTGCACACACTATTGTTTCTAGAAATTTCAGCTTCTATTTGCCACTTAGCATGTAGTTGAGCTAACAGTCTAACATTTTCATCAATAGTAACTTGTATGGCATGAGTATCAACAAAGGTACTTTCCAAGGTTTCAGTTTTAGCGTCCATTTTATTAATCAAAGAGGACTGTGCTTTAGACAAAGATGAAATATTTTTCCCAACATTCAAAAGCTTTTCCTCCACAGTCTGGTTGAAAGTGGTATGTTTACTAATAAATTATTTGATCATAACTTCAAGTTCGGAGGGCGCACTTCTAGTACTGTTGTAGGAGTTTCCAAAGGTATTGCCATTATTAGGAGGATAAGGCCTATAATTGTTGTTACTACCAAATTTATTCCTTTAGGCATTGTTGCTGAAATTTTTGTTTCTAATGAAGTTCACATCAACTTGCTCTTCTTGAGCAACTAAAGAGGCTAAGGGAACATTATTTGGATCAATATGAGCTTTTCCATTAATAAGCATAGCCATGATAACATCAATCTTATCACTCAAAGAGGAGGTTTCTTCAACAGAATTTATCTTCTTACCATGTGGAGCTCTCTCAGTGTGCCATTCAGAATAATTAACCATCATATTATCAAGGAGCTTTGTTGCAGCACCCAAGGTAATGGTCATAAAGGTACCTCTAGTAGTTGAATCCAACAGGTTTCTTGAGGAGAAGTTTAAACCTGCATAAAAAGTCTGGATAATCATCAAAGCAGTAAGTCCATGAGTGGGACAATTCTTAACCAACGATTTCATTCTTTCCCAAGCTTGAGAAACATGTTCATTATCAAGTTGTTTAAATTTCATTATTTCACTTCTCATAGATATGATGTTAGCAGGAGGGTAGTATTTTCTAATAAAAGCATCTTTGCACTTAATCCAAGAATCAATACTATTTCTAGGCAAGGATATCAACCATTCTTTAGCTTTTCCTCTCAAGGAGAAAGGAAATAACTTGAGCTTAATAATATCTCCATCTACATCCTTATATTTTTGCATCTCACAAAGTTCAACAAAGTTATTGAGGTGGGCAGCAATATCATCAGAACTAGTACCATAAAATTGCTCTTTCATCACATGATTCAACAAAGCATACTTAATTTCATAAAAGGTAGCATCCGGAGCAGGTGGAGCAATAGGTGTACTTATGAAATCATTGTTGTTTGTTCTAGTGAAGTCACACAACTTGTTGTTCTCAGCAGAGTTCGTTTTTGCAAAGGTGGAGCAAACCAACAGCAGCAGCTACTAGAGCAGGAACTAATTATTTTTCTATTTTTGATAAGAAAAACGAAACCAAACTAAAATATTTTTTTGGAGTTTTTGATAAAAATAAGCAAAGAAGAAAAGTCAAAAGAAACTAAGCAAAACAAAAACAAAGTAAAGAGAAAGGTTGTGAAGGACTCCCCTTGTGAAGCCATCCTTCGCCTCCCCGACAGCGGCGCCAGAAAAAAGCTTGATGCGCTCAGATCACTATAGAGCTTCGTTGGGAGATCCCAAGAGGAAGGTATGATGAGCACAGCAGAAAGTCTTCCCTAAAAAAGAAACCAAGGTTATAGAACCAGTAGGAGGAAGGAAATGACCCAAAGGTGCTGCTAGCAACTTGGAAACCTGCACAACACAAACTCAAGACTTTGCCCCAACGAACAGTGAGATTGTAAATCTCACCGGTTTGCCGAAAACAAAGGATTAACTATATGGTGTGGAAGGTAATAGTGGTTTACATAAAGTAAATAGTAACAGTGGAAGATGTATCAATGGTAAAGATTGTATCGGGGTCCATAGTTCACTAGAGGTGTTCTCCTTAAGATAAAAAACATGGCATGCTGGGTAATAAAATTACAGCGGGGCAATTGATAGGACAGAGCAACGCATAACAATGCAATACTAGACATTCATGATCCAATGAGATTTTATTGGGAAATAGAAAAAGATACATAGACCGCCATCCAACTGCACCATGACTAGTAATCCACCTTCAGGTTATCATCCGAACCCCCTCCAGTATTAAGTTGCAAGCAACGGATAACTGCTTTAAGCAAAGTGTCTAAGGTAAACAATCGACTTGTTCCATGAACAAGAGATTGTTGTTTTCTCCCTAGTAGGAATAGCACATCTACAACCTTAGATATTTCTATCACTTCCCCATATTAAATAGAGGCATGAACCCACTATCGAGCATAAATACTCCCTCTTGGAGTCATTAGCATCTACTTGGCCAAGATAGCTACTAGAAACGGAGAGCCTGCAAGATCACAAACAACACAAACATGATAGAATCAATAAGATAGAACCATTAATCAATCTAACATAGTAATTTCAATATCCATCGGATCCCCGCAAACACAACATGCATGATTACAAATAGATGATCTTGATCATGAACGGAGCTCATAAGATCTAAACATGGTATCACAAAGGAGGAGAAACAACCATCTAGCTACTACATGGACCCGTAGTCCAAGGTGGAACTACTCACGCATCATACCAGAGGCCGGCATGGTGATGAACAGGGCCTTCAGGATAATCTCCCCTCCGGAGGGTGCCAGGAAGAGCTTTAGATCGCCCCGATCTAGGGACGATGGTGGCGGTGGCTATGGACTGTTTCGTGGAATTTTGATCGAGTACTTAGGGTTTAGGTATCGGGGGCTTCATGTAGGCAAAGAGGCAAGGAAGGGGGTGTCAACACCCGGATTTTTAATCCCAGATGCCTGTTATGCCATACATCGCAATCCCAGGATTACCATTTTTGCGAGACATAACAGAATTGGATACCATAGTACATCATCCATTACAAACCGTACATACGTTCTTACAAAAATAGGGATCTCATGATCCAGTTCTTAATACAACTTCAAGCAGCGGAATACGTAATAATAACGGTGGCGTAGGCGAAGGTCCATCTTCAGGGTCACAGGCAATGCTGACGATGGGAGATGATCCTAGTTGTCGTAACCTTCCTAGGGTCCATTCTCCAGGTACTCCTCTTCATAGTCTGGCCACGGGAATAGCCAGGGACAAAGCCATGAGTACTCTTTAAGTACTCGCAAACTAATACTAACAAGTGAAAGGGGTTTTTGGTAATAGGACACTAGGCTCTAGGGTTGTTTTGCAAAAGCCAGATTTATCTCTACTAAGTTTAGAAGCAACGAATGCTAGTTGAAATTTTATAACACCTAAGTGGAAACTTGTATCTCATGCCACAACCCTGTGGTGGTCAAGTCAAAGTCTCAGTTCATTTCACAAGTCATTTTGAAAAGTCCGACGGGGGAACAGTATGGCCACTCCAACTGTCCATAACCGCGGACGTGGCTATTCGAATAGTTTGACACTCTGCAGAGATTGTACACTTTCACGACAACATTCAATACATCCGTCAGGAACAAATCCTGAATTCACCATACTCAGTATGCGGATAATCAATCCTAACCTTTCAATTACACGCCCTAGTATAAGCACCTCTCCTGTGATTTTGGCCTCCCAACCATGACCAACTGTCATCTTGGGTACTGCACAGGTGGACAATCTTCACAAGGTAGCCTCAGCTCAGACCTTGGCCGTGAGGGAACTAATACTAAGGTATATAAGTTTCCAGTCAAGCCCTACCCAATCTTCGGGTATTGTGGTTGTACGATAAAATTGGAATGGTATCGCATCCAGACAAGCATCAGTTTTATAAAGGGCTAAAGCTCATGCCTCATCATTTTCATGACCAAAATCATCAAGTGTTCGAAACCACTTGTCCAAAACATTTCAATAGAATGATCCATCTACAAGTGGGGGTAAGCACTAATGAGGGGTGGCACACTAGTGGGGTTTGACTAAGTTTAATCTCATGCCTTAGGATGACATCAAGATTATCTAAACTTAGGCCAAATTTTATGCTCTTTATGCAACCTTCACATATCTTTCTAGTATCTACAATTCACTTAAGTAAACTCTAAGTAAGAGCTTTGATAAAGAAATAAAGTATAAAGCTTGTAAGTAAAACTAGGATTGGTTTATCAAGTGGATATGATCACATATGTTTAAGGCATATAGTGGTCATGGTAACAAACAGGTATTAGCTTGCATAAGTATCGGTATAAGCTTGCATTAGTAGGGTATCTTGCAAGTGTCAGCTTGCATTGGTCCACTTGGTTAGTAAAGCTTGCTAAGTTAATAGCTTGCAAGTATTGGCTTGCACAATATCAGTATAAGCTTGCTAAATTGCAGTGGTTGAAGTTCTCCTCGGCTTCTTCTTCGTAGTATCCTCCTTCCTCCTCGTATCCTTGGTCGGTACTAGTGTCTATAAATAAATACGATGTACACAATCACCAAACAATACTTAACTACTTGCAATCATCACACAAAAGGGTCCTATAGATGATCTAGCATCATCACTAACATTACAAGGTTAAAGCTTGGTTTAATTCCTTTTATTTTTAGAAAAGTAATTTCTACTCATTGAAAAACTACTTAAGATTTAATATTCTCCAAACCAAACATGGGATCATGTTGACACATGTCATCACCATATATTTTAGTTCATGGGACTGTGATTTAAAGTGGTGTCACAATTTAATAAGGTTTTACCCTTTTATTTTAATTAATTAAATTGGCTAGAAATGCCTATGGGTCATTCTTTATTACTTGAACATTATTTCTGTAAGTAAACCTATATATTTTTATATATTCTGAAAGGTATGGTTAAATGTGATTTTGGAGAGTTGGAATCAACTCAAAAGATATTATGGTTTAAATTTGAGAAATGTTTGAATGCAGAAAAGCTTCTGCCTTGTTATTTTTGCCAAGGGTGATCTACAGATCCAAATGACTTGAATACAACGGGCTTGGATTCAGCATTCCCAGACCTTTCTAACAAAATTAGTTTCATTCAATTTGGTGCAATTAATCGATCTGGATTGATATTTGAAACTGGGTACAGAAGTGTGTTTGAAAGAAAATGGAAAAGGTTTAATTCAAATAACTGGGCTGCGCAGGAAAGGTTAACTGGCCAGCCTGCTAAGCACAGCGCTTCCGCGGGCTGCGTAAGTGGCTGTCCCCACGCGTCAGTGAGACGAGGGGGTGCGAAGCGGTATGGGGCGATGTGGGGCGTTCGATCTGGTTCTAATCCAACGGCTGAGGGTCATCGTCGACGTTGGGCAACACCGGCGAGACAGAAACCTAGCGCGGCCAGTGGGGGTCATTGGGGGCTCACCGGGGTTCAGGCGAGGGTCGGCGAGGCGGGCGAATGACAAAGTCGACGATGGCGAACCTCCTGGTACCGGCAGCTTCTCCTAGGGCGACTCCAATCACTGCCCCCCTTCTTCTCCAGCAGCGGCAGACTCCGATAAAATTCCGGCGAAGTGCTGCTCGCCTTGCTCCGGGAACGGGGTGGCACTATCAGTGAGAAGAGGGGAGTGAGATTGTGTGCTCAATTCGGCTGGGGGTGGCCTCTATTTATAGTCGCGACGATGAGAACGAAGGGGATGGGCAGGCGATGGTGGCGACACGGTTACGGGCTGCTAGAGGCATGGCCGGCGGTGGCGATCGCTTGGTGGTCTCCTGGCGATGCTCTATGGCTTTAATGTGCGCGTAGGGGCGGTGCGGTTTGGTCTGGAACGCGCGATGCTCTGCGTGGCAGAGGCGGCGTCTTCGATGACGAGCGGTGGTTGTGCGGCATGGGGCGGCGAATGGGGATGTCTGGCGGTCTCCTGGGTCGGTGGCGATCATGTATGCACGTGGCAAGGGCGGCGCGCGGTCTGTGGGTTTCGGTCGAGGGTGGCACATGCTTGGCATGGTTGCTGGCGAGCTGGGCGCGGTTCGTGCGTGTGGTCTAGTGGCTAGCAACATTCGAGCGCTTGACAGGGAGTGGCGATGGACGGTGGGCTGCCTCCTAGACAAGGTTGGCACGGCTAAATCTCCTCCTAGCTTGCTGTCTCCACTGGGGTGGCATGGTGAGCTTCGGCTGTTCACCATTGATGTCATTCCCCAGCTTACAGTGAGGCTAGTGCTTGGTTTAACTTGCTAGATGATCTACTGAGATGGTTGTGAGCTAGAGAGGGAACAAGTTAGGCTTCAATCACTTCTCACAATAGTGTTTAAGATTTTGATGATTTGTGTCTGCAATGTGTTTGATGAAATGGCCGCAAGAATGCAAGTTTTGAATTTTGAAAAGATTTTTGGTGGGTGTGCTAGGTTGGTGCTGGTGAGTCTGCAAATGCTTGGGTTTTGAAAGTTGAGCTTGTTTGAGTGGTTTTTGAAAAAGTGGGATCTTCTCATATGATAAAGATTCAATTTTGAATTTTCATTTAAACTATGCATTTGAAAGTTTCTGGATGATCACAAAGTGGGCCTTGATACCTTGTTATGAGTATAATCAAGGGGTGCAAAGATCCAGAAAAGTTTCTGTTAAGTTCTGAAAGTTTGGGACAGCCAAAGTAGGCATGGGAGTTAAATTGGTCAAAATGACCATTCACTCATTTAGCTTTGTTTTGATTTATTTGTCTTTGAGAAAAGTTTGGGAATTGTTTAGATGATGTTTATTTCACCTAAGCATACATTTACAAGCAAAGGAACACACAAACAAGTTGGTTCAAAAGAATTCCAAATGGAGTGCATACACCATGCATGCTTTCACATTTTTATTTAGCAAAGTTTTTGTTAACCCTAAATTTGATGATCCAAGTTTAGTATTTTTGGGATGTTACAAACCTTCCCCCCTTAAACAAAATCTCGTCCCGAGATTTGAAAAAGGATGAAAAAGATTACCTAGGATTTGAAGAGATCGGGAAACTCTGTCCTGATGTGATCTTCACGCTCCCAGGTAGCTTCCTCTTCTGTGTGGTTGCTCCTCTAAATCTTGAGAAACTTGATGCTTCCGGTTTGGGTAGTTCGAAAAGCTTCTTCCAAAATACGGATGGGTACTTCGGGATAGGTCAGGTCATCGTTGATCTCTATGGTCTGGTGATCGATATTTTTGAACACTTCGGTCTTCTCGGGGACTTCGAGACACTTGCGAAGTAACGAGATATGGAACACATTGTGCACGGCTGACATCTCTTCGGGTAGTTCCAATTGATATGACACTTCTCCTCGATGGTTTAGAATCTTGAAAGGTCCGATATATCTGGGGGCTAACTTTCCTTTGAGTTGGAAACGTTGCATTCCCTTCAATGGCGACACTTTCAGATAAACAAAATCTCCTATGTTGAAGGCGAGGTCTCGACGTATTTTGTCGGCGTAACTCTTTTGTCTGGATTGGGCAGTCTTGAGGTGCTCACGAATTTAGTGAACCTTCTCTTCTGCTTCTCGTAGGATGTCGGGTCCAAAAATCTGACTCTCTCCTACTTCCGACTAGTTCAAAGGGGTGCGACACTTCCTTCCATACATGAATTCAAATGGGGACATTTGCAAACTAGCCTGATAACTGTTGTTGTATGAGAATTCTGCAAACGGCAGACGATCTTCCCACTTGGATCCATATTCTAACACATAGGCTCTTAGCATATCTTCGAGTATTTGATTTACTCACTCCGTTTGTCCATCGGTCTGAGGGTGATATGCGGTGCTGAAATCTAGGCGGGTTCCTAAACCTTCTTGGACTTTCTTCCAGAATCTCGAGGTAAACTGAGTTCCTCGATCCGATACGATGTCCTTGGGGACTCCGTGCAAACTAACTATCCTAGCGATGTACAACTCCGCTAGCTTCGAACTATGATATGTGGTCTTGACGGGCAAGAAATGGGCGACTTTGGACAATCGGTCCACTATGACCCAGATAGAGTCATTTCCCCTACTAGAAGTAGGCAGTCTAGTGATAAAGTCCATTCCAACGGAATCCCATTTCCATTCCGGAATCTGCAAGGGTTGCAACAATCCAGCGGGTTTTTGATGTCCTGCCTTGACCCGCTGACAAATATCACACTTGGCGATATAACTTCCGATTTCTCTCTTCATCTTATGCCACCAAAATTGCTCTTTTAAATCTTGATACATCTTAGTTCCTCCGGGATGGATAGAATAAAGAGTATCATGAGCCTCCTTGAGAATAACTTCTTTCAACTCAGAATCTGCTGGTACACAAAGGCGTCCTTTGTACCACAGAACTCCTTCTTCGTCTTCGGTGAATCCGGGTACTTTGCCTATACCGATACGACGCTTGATTCCGTCGATACTAGCATTTACCTTTTGCGCCTCTTTAATCTGACTGATCAAAGTGGGTTGAAGTTCTATGCTAGCCAAAAATCCTTCACTCACTAATTCCATTCGAAAATCTTCCATCGCATTGTGCAGGCTTGGTTGCTCCTTCAAAATCATGGAGTTCAAGCGGCACGGCAATCTGCTAACGACATCGGCTACCACATTGGCTTTACCAGGGTGATAGTGAATGTCCATGTCGTAATCCTTGATTAGCTCAATCCATCTCCTCTGTCTCATATTCAGCTCCTTCTGAGTGAATATATACTTCAGACTCTTGTGATCTGTATAGATCTCACAACGATTTCCCATCAGGTAATTCCTCCACGTCTTTAGGTCTAGAACTACGGCTGCGAGTTCGAGGTCATGGGTTGGGTAATTTTTCTCATGTTGCTTTAGTTGTCGAGATAGATAAGATATAACTTTCTCTTCTTGCATTAGCACACATCCGACACCGATGTTGGATGCATCGCAATACACATCGAAGGGCTTCGTGATATCTGGCATGATCAAGATTGGGGCTGAAATCAATCTCCTTTTGAGTTCTTGAAAACTCGCTTCACATTTGTCGGTCCATTCAAACTTCTTGTCCTGCTTCAGCAATTGGGTCATAAGTCTGGCGATACTCGAGAATCCTTCTACGAATTTGCGGTAATATCCCGCCAATCCGAGAAATGCACGAACTTGGGTTTGAGTGGTTGGCGCTTGCCAATCTTCTATATCTTTCACTTTGGTAGGATCAACGGCAATTCCACCGGCTGATACAATGTGACCGAGGAATCCTACCTCCTGTAACCAGAATTCACATTTGCTAAACTTTGCATACAGCTAATGCTCTCTAAGGGTTCCAAGAATGGTCCTTAGGTGTAGGTCATGTTCTTCTTCTGATTTGGAATAAATCAGAATGTCATCGATGAAAACAACGACAAACTTATCTAGGAAGTCCATAAAAATCTTATTCATGAGATTCATGAAATAAGCGGGGGCATTGGTTAGTCCAAAATACATGAATGTATACTCATACAATCCATATCTGGTGGTAAAGGTAGTCTTTGTTATATCCTCTGCACGAATCTTGAGTTGATGATAGCCAGTCCTAAGATCAATCTTAGAAAACACTTTGGCACGGGTCAACTAATCAAACAAATCTTCTATCTTGGGCAAGGGGTACTTGTTCTTGACGGTGACATCATTCAACTTCCGATCATCCATACACAAACGGTTACCTCCATCCTTCTTGTCCACAAACAAGACAGGCGATCTCCAAGGTGACGCACTTGGTTGAATCAATCAAAGTTCCAACATGGCATCCAGTTGCTTCCTCAGTTCTGCTAGCTCTGGAGGGTTCATACTATAGGGTCTCTAGGCTATGGGTCCTGTTCCGGGGATTAGTTCAATGATAAACTCGATATCCCGATCTGGGGGCATACCGGGCAAAACATCTGGAAATACATCTGGGTATTCACAGACTATTCGGACTTGGTCAATGGTAGGTTGGGCTATACTCTTGTTGCATTTGAATTGACGAGGTAAGGTTTCAGATATATGCTCGACTGATATTCCGGCTGTACTGGTCATGGTTATGGCTTTCTTGGCACAGTCAATCAATCCTTTATGTTTGGACATCCAATCCATTCCTAGTACTACTTCCAAACCTTTAGTTCCGAGTACTATCAGATTAGCATAAAAATCTATGCCATGGATTCGGATAGGGACGGCTTTGCAAATTTGCCTAGCCTTGGTGTTTGATCCAGGAATTTGAACAATCATGACAAGCTTCAGTTTGGTTGGTTGAATTTTACTAGTGCATGCAAATTCTTTAGTGACAAATGAGTGCGAGGCACAAGAATCAAACAACACGCGTGCAAGTACTGAATTAACAGAAAACATACCCAGCACGACGTCTGGCGCTTCCTGAGCTTCCTCAACATGCATGAGAAAAAGACGGCCATTGCCGTTGAGCGAATTCCCTGGGGCAAATCTTCTTCCGGGCTGAACACGACGCTGTTGCTGAGCTGGGACATTGGTATTGGGTGCTGCGGCATTCTTCTTGTTGGGGCACTCGTTGGAGTAGTGACCCTTATTTCCACAGTCATAACAAGTCACTTGCGACTTGTCCTTTGCTACTACAGGCACAACATTGCTTCCAGTCCTCGGGGCAGTGTTGGTGTTGGTGGTAGCATTGTTGTTGTTGAACTTGGGTGGGGCACGGTTGCAGTTGCTAGAGTTGCCAGGGTTGTTGTGATTTCCTCCGGGCCTTGGGTTTCCACGATTGAGATAGGTCGGACGGTTCATCGGGGGTCTGTTGGTTCTTGGGGCAAATCCGGGAGATGGGTTAGGGCGATACTTTGGGGTCTGATGGGTTCCTGGCTGATGCATCATGCGACGCTTGCGGTTCTCATTGGCTTGGTTGATCTTTCCTTCCATCTGGATAGCAGAGTCGACAAGGGCTTCAATATCAGCAAAGGGGATATTGACTAACACTGTCTGCATCTCATCGTGCAGACCATTCAGGAATCTTTCTTTCTTCTTGGCTTCGGTGTGAATCTCATCTGGGGCATACCTAGCTAATGACAAAAATTTGTCATGGTATTCCACTATGGTCATCCTTCCTTGCTTCAGTTCTCTGAACTCGTCTCTCATTCTCCTGATCAAACCTGGTGGCACATGGGTTCTGCTAAACTTGACCTTGAATTCCTCCTAGGTCATCATCTGGCCTCCGGTCATTGCGCGAACACTGTTCCACCATGCCCTGGCATCTCCGGCTAGATAGTGGGTGGCGAACAGAACTTTCTCGTCGGCTTCCACTCCGGCAACTTCTAGGTTATTTTCCATGGTTTGCAACCAATCATCGGCGTCTAGGGGCTCTTCTGACTTAGTGAAAACAGGTGGGTTAGTATTCTGGAAATTCTTGAGATTAGATCCATGGTTGTCCTGATTTCCGTGGCCTTGGTTGTTGTGGGCAAGCTGAGCTATCTGTTGCAGGGTGGCTAGGTTGCCTTGACGTTTGGCTCTTTCAGCTTCACGGTCAGAAGTCAACATTTGCAGAATCTGCAACATCGGGTCCGGGGATGAACCACTTCCTCCGCGTGGCATCTGAAGATTGAGATAGATCATGAGAAAAGAGGGAAATTTCTAAGGTTCTGGGACTTTGACAAGTTTTTTAAAGTTTGACTCAGAGTTTTCTAGCAACTTGCTTTTTCATTCATTCATTCATTCATAGCACACGATACAACACACACCACAACAAAGAAAAGCAGATGGTTTTAAGAACCATTCGGAAAACTATGATACAGTGGGACCGAATACTACTTACTACGCTAGTGCTCAAGTGGTACTACTCCTCGGAATCTGTGGCTTCATCATCCTCATCGTCATCGATGAAGGCGAAATCATCCTCATCGGTGAAGAAATCCATAGCCTGATCCTCCAGAAAATCATCATCATCACTGAGATAGGAGTAGGGGTCTCCACGAATATCCTCTCCGGCATTCTCCCTTTCCTCTAACTGCATGTCTCTCTCGTGGATGGTCTCCTCCAAAGACGAGATACGGTGGCGAAGACGGGCAATGATGCGCTCCTTCTTGTTGAGCTGACGGCGGTGAGACTTGCGATCCTTTGCTAACATGGCGATGGTCTGATCCTTCATCTTGATGATGGCAGACTTGTGGTTGGAGTAGTCACGGCAGTTGTCCAACTCTGCTGATGATCGTACATGATGAAGCTGAGGTGGTACAATTGAGTCTTCAGCTCGGGGTGGTATGGGGCTTCCAGTGGTTGTCCATTAGCATCACGCCTTGGGCAAAACTCAAAGCGGGTTCCCTTGATCTGATTGATGCTCTGCCCACACAGATGGGAAAGAGCTTCCTGCATGGCCCTGGCAAGTCCGTCGAGCCAGTTGTTCTCTCTTAAGGTAAACTGAATTCCCTCGGTAGTGGGAGGTTTAATCTTTCCTCGGAGACTTGCAACAATTAGCCACTGCAGATCTTCTCCTCCTTGATCATTGAGCTGAGCTCCGAAGAACTCGGGGTGCGGACGCTCCAAAAGTTCCGAAAGCTGGTCCAGATGCCTCTCAAAGATAAGGTCTCCTCCATTCCTCAACTGATAAAACTTGCTGTACTTCACGTCCATCTATAAGAATATAGGATGAGTAAGTTAGTAGAGTGATTAAGTGTGCCAATATTTTATGTTTTTTGCAACGGTTTTTGAGGAACATGAATTTTCATGAAAGAATCAAAGGGATAAGAATGAGAATAAGTTTTTGTAAATATTTGTTTTCTTTGGTTTTGAAACTAAGTTTTTGATTCAACGTCCAGTCTAACTAGGGTCTCCTATGGTCAGGATGGCTCTGATACCAACTTGTCAACACCCGGATTTTTAATCCCAGATGCCTGTTATGCCATACATCGCAATCCCAGGATTACCATTTTTGCGAGACATAACAGAATTGGATACCATAGTACATCATCCATTACAAACCGTCCATAAGTTCTTACAAATTAGGGATCTCATGATCCAGTTCTTAATACAACTTCAAGCAGCAGAATACGTAATAATAATGGTGGCGTAGGCGAAGCTCCATCTTCAGGGTCACAGGCAATGCTGGCGATGGGAGATGATCCTAGTTGTCATAACCTTCCTGGGGTCCATTCTCCAGGTACTCCTCTTCATAGTCCGCCACGGAATAGCTGAGGACAAAGCCATGAGTACTCTTTAAGTACTCGCAAACTAATAATAACAAGTGAAAGGGGTTTTTGGTAATAGGACACTAGGCTCTAGGGTTGTTTTGCAAAAGCCAGATTTATCTCTACTGAGTTTAGAAGCAACGAATGCTAGTTAAAATTTTATAACACCTAAGTGGGAACCTGTATCTCATGCCACAACCTTGTTGTGGTCAAGTCAAAGTCTCAGTTCATTTCACAAGTCATTTTGAAAAGTCTGACGGGGAACAGTAAGGCCACTCCAACTGTCCATAACCGTGGACGCGGCTATTCGAATAGTTTGACACTCTGCAGAGATTGTACACTTTCACCACAACATTCGATACATTCGTCAGGAACAAATCCTGAATTCACCATACTCAGGATGCGGATAATCAATCCTAACCTTTCAATTACACGCCCTAGTATAAGCACCTCTCCTGTGAGTTTGGCCTCCTAACCATGAGCAACTGTCATCTTGGGTACTGCACAGGTGGACAATCTTCACAAGGTAGTGTCACATCCCAAGATTTTCTAAATCTTGTAATGTGAAAAATAAATAAACAAAATAAATTATTGTTGAAAATCAGGGTGAAAAGAAACTTTTGTTTCTAAATGAAAACTTAAAATCCCATCTTGAACAAACTTTGGTTAAACATTTGAATCCAACTAAATTCAAATCAAGTGGAATGCATTCTTCATAAAATGCATCTGGAAATTTAAACACTTGGAAAATAAATCCAAACCCTAAACCTTAATGGAATAAAAACCATTTCCAAGTTAACTCCAAGCCTATGGATTTGATCCATATAAAAATTTGTCAACAAACATTTACAAATGATCAACAAAGACAAATAGAAATATTATAAAGCCATAGAAATTGGTTTCACTTAATTTGGAGCCATGGATAAAATCTTATGAATTTAATAAGATAAGGAAAAGTAATTTCCAAAGCTAATAAAGAACCTATCTGTAAATCCATACCAAATGGTGAGAAAATAATCCTAAATATATTTAAAAGGATAAATAAATATTAAATAAGATTTTACAAATTGGAATCACCTAGTTTGGATCTCTAAATAAAAAGATATGGATTTTATAAGATGAAGAAAGAAATATTAAACAAGGAATATTTAAAGGCCAAATTAAATCTTGGCTAAGACCATAAGCAAATGGAATGAATAGAATCCAAATCCAAATAAAATAAAAGGATAAAGAATTTTCAAAATAAAATAAAATGGCATTAACCATTCTATCCCTATTTTAATAAAGACAAATCTCTAATAAGAATTCATGAGAAATAGTATTTTGGAATTACCCAAGTGGAATAAAAGTTGTTTAATTAACTTAAATAAAATAAATCTTCCAAATAAACCTTAGAGAATTAAAACTCTATTTAATTCCATTTGAATTAAAACAAATACCCAATCTTAAATGATTAATAAATCATATTAAATTATTCCAAATAATTATTTGACACCCAAATAATCAAATAAAAACTTGTTGACAAGATTTGGAAGGTTTTGGAAATTCAAATGGTGTTTGGAAATATTATTAAATCTTAATTGATTTAAAACAAGGGCCTAATTAAATAATTAAAAGACCCCAAAAAGAATAAATTTTATTCCAAAAGTTGACTTCAGATTGTAATACTAATCAGTATTTAAACCTACACAAATTTTGGTTGAGGTTTGAATTCAAATGAGTGTTTGAATTGCTAATTCAAAAGCAAAACAGAATTAAAGAAATGGAAAAGGAAAAACGAACTGAACAAAAAAAAATGAAAAGGTCGACCCAGCCCACCTGGCCCAGCAAGCCCATTCCCCACCCCACCCGCAGCGAACCATTCTCACTCAAACAAACACCCGCAGCGTCGCGGACAGATGGACCCCACCCCCACACTCTCTCTCTCGCTGTCAGACGACCCCACCGCCACCTCACCATCGTCTTCACCCCGCTGACCCCGCCCCTCACCTCGCCGGCCGTTGCAGACGTTTAAGGATCGAATCAATTCGCGTTAACGCCGCTGTAAAACCTCTCCGCGACCATGCTCCATTAAACGCCTCCCTCTTCTCCCTCTTTCCCCCAGACGCCACCCCACCGGAGCCCTCAGGCTGCCCGTATTGCTCGCGACGACCCGCCTATGTCCGACGAACATCCGCGGCGATTCCGGCCAGCCCACGCCCCCCCTTGCTCCCTGGCGCACATGAACTTGTTCCCCCTCTCCTAGCGGACCTTCCCGTATCGTCAGCTCACCCGCGCGTGCCCTGCAAGCTCGACAACGTCTCCGCCAGAGCAGCACCCCCGTCTGCCTCCGCTCCGACGAGCACTGCTGGTAAGACCAGACCTCCCCTCTCCCTCTCTTTCACACGCGCATACTCGCCACGACCCTACGCATCTAACACCACCTTTATTTCTCTCTGGCGTGCACCGTAGCCTCGCCACCGTCTTCAACAGAGAGCACCCGACGGCAGCAAGAACTCCGGCGAGCGATTCAGATCATCCTCGTGCGCCCCTTGCCTCCTCGCGAGTACCTTGAGCTTCACCACGATCCCGCAATTCTGGTGAGCACATCCTTCTTCTCTCTTGCTTCCTGCATCGCCAGCAACGTCGTCGTCTGACCGCGCGCCGCTAGTCGCCGCCGCCAGAACTGCTGGTATATGGTCAGAGCATTGAGAGTCGTTAGATGCTAATCCTGTGGTTGTGTTAGATTAACTTAACGAACCGTTTTTGATCGATCTGTGCCGCACGATCGTCATTAGATCCAACGCACCAGAGAGTGTGATCCAGACGAACCGGTAACTAGCCACGTGTCCCTGTCCGTTTGATTTAAAACAGAATTGATCTATTAGATGTGCCAATTTGAAAAATTCATAACTTTCAAACCACACGTCCAAATTTTGCAAATTTTATATCAATGGATTCAGCAAAAGAAGTACTTTCTGACCATGCACTTTGTTTAGTAAAAAGCTTCGGGTAAAATGTTTGTTTTTGCAGAAACTTGTGTATGCATGTTTAGAATATAAAAATTGTTCTAAAAATATTTTTGAGATAAAACCTTTGGTACATGGTTTGCTTTGAACCTACTAACCATAGGAATCAATTTGTGGTTTCAAAAATGTATTTGGTGAAGCAAAAGAATAAAACCTTGAATTAAAACATTTCTAGCCAAAAAAAATATGGATTAATTGTTAAAAATGATTTTGGAGGAAAACCTTTGGGAAATGTTTTGATTTAAACTCTCTGACCCTAAACACGAAGTTTTATGACTTAAAAATATATTTGATAAACCCTATAAAGATTGCTACTTTGATAAAGGCATTTTCAACCACATATAATAATGATTTGGTTTGTAAATGGTTTATAGGTAAAATCTTTTGCAAATAGTTTTTCCACTTTATAAAATGACCAATAAAGTGTTTTATAATGTTTATAACCTATTATAAACCACTTTTGTAAATAAAACAAAGTTTGGCATGCTTGCTTGCATTGTTTTGTTTATATTATTTTATGTGATGTTGCTTGAATGGTAGATTGAAATATTGCTTGCTTGATTGAATTGTAGTGAATTGAAGTGTGTGAACATTGCAAGATCAAGGAGTGAACCTATATTCGCTACCAAAAAGGAAAGTGATGCTTCATACTTTTGTCCCATTATTTTCACTATGCATTAGTGATATTTCTAAGTAGGACTTGCATGGAATTTTGCTAAGTGTAAACTATGCCATGGGAAATCCTAGTAGATGAAACCTTAGTAGAAATTTCCTAAGTTAAGATTCCTATTACTATCATGCTTAGCTTAGCTAATAGAAAACAAGGGTGGAATATATATTCATGCTATGGAAAAATTTCTAAGTCTGAGGACTTGTGTTTTGTTTAATAAAATAACTAAGTGAATGAATCACCTGGGTGGAATGGAAGGAATGGTTTGTGTTGAGTGGTTACACAAGGCCAGGGGACTGGTGAACCTTGTGTATCACACT
This sequence comes from Avena insularis, assembly GCA_023614405.1. Lineage (NCBI taxonomy): Eukaryota > Viridiplantae > Streptophyta > Magnoliopsida > Poales > Poaceae > Avena > Avena insularis. The sequence continues at coordinate 221,140,767 of CM042693.1, forward strand.
TGTGGAATGCCACCCAGGAACAAAGAGATTTGAGATGTCAAATGTTGAGAAGCTTCAAGTCGACCACTTGGCATTATGGGCTCTGCCTGGATCATATAGGTTGCAATAACTTAGCCAAATGGACAGTTGGTGGTAGGGGTTTGATAGGTTGGAGCGCGTCCGTTCTGGTCTAAGGGAAGGCTTCTGAAAGATCTTGTCTGGTGGGGAAAGTGCACCACCTCTGCAGAGTGAAAAATCTAAGTACTTAGCCATGTCCCTGGCAAAGGACAATTTGAGCATCAAGACATGGAAGCTATCAAGAATCTCATCATCCCAATTTCTAAGTTAAAATCTTGTGGTTGAACAAGGGTTGAAGGATCACCGATTTCTATTGGGAGATGCCTTGGGAAATTTATTGACAAGCAAAAACTTAGAGTTTTCAAATGATAAGGAAAAACTATTTTGAGCAAAGCAAGCCTAAGATCCTCTTAGCCAAATGCATATAGATGATAGACTCCACTATACTACCATAGTATCACTTGCCAATACAATTCAAATGTATTGACCCTTGTGGCTGTAACTTATTATGTTGCAGGTTTGTTTGATGTTAGAGAAGTTTATTGATTAGGATTACAAGTCAACAACCAACATGTCTGCCTGTGGCACTTTGAAGATGAAGGACCCCATGCTATTGTTATATTCTGCTGCATTCTAATGAGATAGCCACATGAGCTATGTAAGATGTAATAAATTATTTTATTCCTGGTTATAAAGTTGTATTATGACCTTTGTTTCTTGATATTACATCTTAATTGTGGATTCTAGCTATTGATCCAGGGACTAGCATTGCAATCACAGGGATCCTTTTCCTTTATAAAGGAGGGATCTTACAGATGGTATCAGAGCATTGTGTTGCCTGTAGGATTTGTAAACCAAGGATTGGACAAACCCCTTAGAAAAATAGGAGTTGTTTTTGTTCGAAAACTTATGTACAAACAATCTTGTAAACTCTTTCCTCAACCATTTTGGTTTTGACTCTACATCTCTTCTATTTCAAACTTGATGGATAAAGCCTTCTCCATGGCCAAAGACTTCACCATGTGCAAAGGACTTCATCAACTCTAATGACTTCTGAAGGGAATATGCCCTGAGAGGCAATAATAAAATGTTTATTATGTGTATTCCAAGTATATGATATATGTTTATTTTGCATGCTATAATTGTATTAATACGGAAACGTTAATACATGTGTGTTTAATAAACAAACAGAAAGTTCCTAGTTATGCCTCTCTCATAAACTAGTTCGTTGATTAACAAGATGATCACGGTTTCCTGATCATAGACATTGGATGTTGTTAATAACGAGATCACAACATTAGTGTAATGGTGTGATGAACATTCATCCGAAGTATAGCATTACGATCAAAGTCATTGAGTTTATATTGCTATAAACAAACTACGAAGTAATCCTAATCCTTAGACCATGAGATCATGCCAATCACTAACACCGGAAGAGTTTCTTGTTGACATCAAACGTCACTTCATAACTGGGTGATTATAAAGATGGCTTCAAAGCTACTAAAGTGTTATGTTGAGAATCATGGATCAAGAGTGGAATTTGTTCATCCCGATGACGGATAGATATGCTCTGGGCCCTCTCGGTGATATCACATTGGTTAGCTTGCAAGCAAGTGATTTGATCACTAGAATGTTATATCATGGGAACGAGAAAAGAGTGCATGTCGATGTGAGATCAAACTAGGTATGGAGATACCGATGATCGAATCTCGGACATGTAATATATCGTGAAACAAAGGGATTAAGATACAAGCGTAAAAGGTTCCGACGATCACAGGAAGAGTCATCGTTGAATGTGTGGGAGTCAGTATGGATCTCCAGGTCCCGCTACTGATTATTGATCGGAGAAGGGTCCCGATCATGTTCGCATTATTCGCGAACCGTAGGGTGACACACTTAAGGGACACTGGCATCCAGTTGGAGCAAATGTTTCATGCCGAAAGAAAAACAAGCGCAGGAATTTATTTCACTAGATACCGAAACAGGTTTTCGGGTGAAATTGCATAAAGTGGTTATGCATGTGAAATGGAATTCTAGCAAGGGGTTATTTGTGAATGTTTGTCATTAAAGTAATTGACAAAATTCTGAATAAAATATAAGAGTTTTATTTAATGAGAGTTTGCATTAAATTTGGTGGGAATTTAATGGGAATTTGAGTGGACTTTTGAGTGGAGAAAATTGAAGGGACATTTTGTGAGTGGAGTGTCCACCCACATGAATGAAGGAGGGGAGGGGGTAGCCCCCATGTCCGGCGTCCACCCCCTTGGGTGCCCCCCTCCTCCTATAAAAGGAGCCCCTCCTCTCACTTGTCTGACACACCTCCTCGTGAAGGATCTCTCTCCCCCTCTAGAATTTATCCCCATGGTCTCGGACTAGCGAGATACATGTTCCCGGTGGCTATTCGGCAAGAAAGGGTTGTGCTTCCGCTGCATCGCTGGAGCGAGGAGGCGGAGGTAGCCCGGTGTCTTGTACGTGTGTGCGAGCACGGATGCGCTGCTGCTTTGCGGCGCTAGGACTTCCTCTCGATCTTGAGATCGGCAAGAGATCGTCTACATCAACCACGAGTTGAACTCGTTAAGCTTTGTCGGTCTTCAAGGGTATGTTCTCTACGGATATACATCCGCCCGTTGTTTGTATCTAGTAGATAGATCTTGGTACAAAGTTCCCATCGTAGGAAAATTTTTGTTTTCTATGCCGCGAACCCTACAGTGGTATCAAAGCCGGATCTATGCGTAGATACTTTACACGGGTAGTACACATATGAGTATGTGGGCGATGATGATCATGTTGTTGCTCCTTTGTTGTAATTTTGGATATTGGTAGCATAGTGGGATGAAGCGGCCCAGACAAACTTTACATGTCCTCGCACATGAGACATGTTCCACGCTTGACATGCAACTAGTTTGCATAAGTGGCTAGCGGGTGTCTGTCTCTCCTACTATAGTCAATATCTATTTTGCAACGAGTTGTCAACAATTTGGTTATCCTCGTTGTGGTTCATGTTCGTAGGTAAGAACGGTTCTATCTCGAAAGCCCTAAGCCACGTAAAACTTGCAATGGATAAATTAGAGGCGTCTAGTTTAGATTGTTGCTGGGCTAGTGTTATGATATGGTGATGTTGTAAGTAGAAGTATGAGATGATACTCTTACAACATACATAACGTGTAATCTCCATAGACCTTGGACTTACACATATAGGTATGATAGTGATCATACCACGGTGCACATGATAGAGATCATATGCGGGAACCATATCATTTCACTAATAAACATGTGATGTTTGATAGCATCTTATATTGCTTGTTTAGCGCTTTGTTAGCATAATAAGATGATCCCTCTTTTAAATATGAAGATAAGAATGTGTTCTTCCTTTAGTATGCACCGATTATGTTTTCTTCGCTCCAAGACATCACGTGATGATCGGGTGTTCTTGGATCCTCGACCATATTTCGGGTGTAAAACAGTTACACACGCGAATACTAAGGTTCTAACTTGGCGAGCCTAGCATGTACATACATGTCCTCGGAACACAGACCGAAAGGTTAAGCATGAGTCATATAGTAGATATGATGCCCATTTGATGCTCGCCTTTAAAGCTACACCGACTCACTTGATGATCGGACTTGGTGTAGTGGATTTGGTTCATGTAATCACCAAAAAGGCACGAGGGATGTCGTTTTTGAGTGGGAGTTCATTTGTAATATGGATTAGTTGAACTCAATCTATCATACACTTAGTCTAAACTTTACAAATTCTGTTGTAGATGGCACCACCTGCTTTTAATTTCAATGTATTCATGGAGAAAGAGAAACTTGCAACGAACGGTAGCAACTTTACCGAATGGGCCATGAATTTGAGGATTCTCCTCTCTGCTGCACAAAAGCAATATGTGCTAGAAGCGCCGTTAGGCCCCCCACCTTTTGATGATGCCCTTGACGAGGAGAAGAATGTCTATCAGACTCGTCAGGAGGACCACAACTTAGTTCATTGCGGCATATTGTATGGGCTAGAGCCGGAACTTCGAAAGCGTTTCGAAAATGGGAATGCTTTTGATACAATGGGTGAGTTGAAAATGATTTTCGACACACATGCTGCTGTAGAGAGCTACAACGCTTCAGAAAAGTTCTTTAGCTACATGATGGAACAGCACAGCTCCGTTAGTGAGCATGTACTCAAGATGTCGGGTTACGCCGATAAGCTTGTGTCCTTGGGAATATCGATTCCCATTGACTTGGGCATCCATCGTGTTCTGCAGTCTCTGCCACCTAGCTATAAGAGCTTCGTGATGAACTATAATATGCAAGGCATGAAGAAGTCTCTCCCCGAGCTTCTGTCAATGCTTAAAACTGCAGAAGTGGAGATCAAAAAGGAACATCAAGTGTTGATGATCAATAGGAACACTGGTTTCAAGAAAGACAAGAATGGAAAACGGAATGGAAGTAAGGGCGGCAAGCCTGTTGCCGTGCCTGAAAAGAAACCCCGAGTTGGACCTAAGTCTGATACCGAGTGGTACTATTGTAAGGGGACTGGCCACTGTAAGCACAACTGCCCCAAGTATTTGGAAGACAAGAAAGCCGGCAAGGCAAACAAAGGTATATATGATATACATGTTATTGATGTGTACTTGACTAGTGCTCGCAGTAGCACCTGGGTATTTGATACCGGTTCAGTTGCTAATATTTGTAACTCGAATCAGGGGCTGCGGAACAAGCGACCGCTAGCAAGGGGTGAGGTCAAGATGCGTGTCGGTAATGGATCAAGCGTTGATGTGATCGCCGTCGGAATGCTGCCTCTCCACTTGCTGTCGGGATTAGTTATAAACTTGAATAATTGTTATCTGGTGCCTGCACAGAGCATGAACATTGTATCTGGATCGTGTTTGATGCGAAGTGGTTATTCATTTAAATCCGAGAACAATGGTTGTTCCATTTATATGAATGAAATCTTTTATGGTCATGCACCGATGATGAATGGTTTATTTCTTTTGGATCTCGATAATAATGTTACACATATTCATAATGTTGATGCTAAAAGGATTAAACTAAATGATGATATATCCGCATATATGTGGCACTGCCGTCTAGGTCATATTGGCGTTAAACGCATGAAGAAGCTCCATTCAGATGGACTTTTGGAATCACTTGATTATGAATCATTTGATACATGTGAGCCATGCCTTATGGTCAAGATGACTAGAACGCCGTTTTCCGGTTCAATGAAATGGGCGAAAGATTTATAGGAAATCATACATTCTGATGTATGTGGTCCAATGAGTGTGTCGGCGCGAGGTGGATATCGTTATTTTGTTACTTTCACGGATGATTTGAGTAGATACGGTTATATCTACTTGATGAAACACAAGTCTGAAACCTTTGAAAAGTTCAAGGAATTTCATAATGAAGTGGAAAATCATCGTAATAGAAAGATCAAATTTCTACGGTCCGACCATGGAGGTGAGTATCTAAGTTACGAGTTTAGCACTCACATGAAAGAGTGTGGAATTGTTTCACAACTCACACCTGCCAGAACACCATAGCGAAATGGTGTGTCGGAACGTCGTAATCGTACTTTATTAGATATGGTTCGATCTATGATTTCTCTGACGGACTTGCCATTGTCATTTTGGGGCTATGCACTAGAAACTGCTGCATTCACTTTAAATCGGGCACCATCTAAATCCGTTGAAAAGACACCGTATGAATCGTGGTTTGGAAACAAACCTAAGCTGTCATTTCTTAAAGTTTGGGGATGCGATGTTTATGTGAAGAAACATCAACCGGATAAACTCGAACCCAAAGCGGAAAAATGCGTCTTCATTGGATACCCTAAGGAAACTATTGGGTATTCCTTCTATCACAGATCCGAGGGCAAGGTTTTTGTTGCCAAGAATGGATCCTTTCTAGAGAAAGAGTTTCTCGCGAAAGGTGTGAGTAGTCGGAAGGTAGAACTCGAAGAGGTTATTGAACCTTCTCTTCAAAGTATGGCGAGTAGCGCTTAGGAAGTTGTTAGGAGTTGGCTCCACTGTTGAAGAGGTAACTAATGATAATGATCATGAAACTCCAAAGAGAGTACTACGAACCTCGCAGTCAAGCAGACGCAGCTCCCGAGCTGTACGGAAATCCTGTCATGAATTTCATGGTTGATGAAAATGATGACCCTGGGACGTATGAAGAAGCGATGATGAGCCCAGATTCCAACAAATGGTTAGAAGCCATGAAATCCGAGATGGAATCCATGTATGAAAATCAAGTTTGGAACTTGGTGGACTTACCTCACGACCGAAAGGTCGTGGAGAACAAATGGATTTTCAAAAGGAAAACTGATGCTGATGGTAATGTAACCGTCTATAAAGCTCGACTTGTCGCAAAGGGGTTTCGACAAATTCAAGGAGTTGACTAAGATGAGACATTCTCTCCCGTAGCGATGCTAAAGTCAGTTAGGATTATGTTAGCAATTGCTACATATTTCGATTATGAGATATGGCAGATGGATGTCAAAACCGCGTTTCTAAATGGTAATATTGAAGAAGAGGTGTATATGATACAACCAAAGGGTTTTGTTGATCCTAAGGATGCTAAGGTGTGCAAGCTTCAGCGATCCATCTATGGATTGAAGCAAGCATCGCGAAGTTGGAATCTCCGCTTTGATGAGGTGATCAAAGAGTTTGGATTTGTCCAAACTTATGGAGAAGCTTGTATTTACAAGAAAGTGAGTGGGAGCAATGTGGCATTTCTGATATTATATGTCGATGACATATTATTGATCGGAAATGATATAGATCTTTTAAACAGTGTTAAAAGTTATCTAAACAGCAAATTTTCAATGAAGGACCTAGGTGAAGCGTCATACATATTAGGCATAAAGATCTATAGAGATAGATCTAGGCGCCTAATAGGGCTATCGCAAAGTACATACCTTGATAAGATTTTAAAGAAGTTTAAAATGGAAGATAGTAAGAAGGGGTTCTTACCTATGACACAAGGCACGACATTGAGTAAGACTCAAAGTCCGGCTTCGGCGGAAGAAAGAGAGATAATGGACAAGGTCCCCTATGCTTCAGCCATAGGCTCTATAATGTACGCCATGCTATATACAAGACCGGATGTGGCACATGCTATTGGTTTGACTAGTAGGTACCAATCAGATCCAGGTTCAGAACACTGGAAAGCGGTCAAGAATATCCTTATGTACTTGCGAAGAACTAAGGATATGTTTCTTGTATACAGAGGTGAAGAAGAGCTCATCGCTAAGTGTTATGTCGATGCTAGCTTTGACACCGATCCGGATGACTCTAAGTCTCAATCCGGATACGTATTTCTCATGAATGGCGGTGCGGTTAGTTGGAGGAGCTCCAAACAACCTGTGGTGGCGGGATCAACAACGGGCGAATATGTTGCCTTGAGCGGCTCAGAAGCGATTTGGATGAAGGAGTTCATATCCGAACTAGGTGTGGTTGCAAACGCGTTGGACCCAATGGTGATCTATTGTGACAACAATGGTGCCATTGCCAATGCCAAAGAGCCAAGGTCTCACAAGCATTCCAAGCATATTAAGCGCCGGTTTCACTCCATCATGAGCATGTCAAGGATGGAGATATAAAGATTTGTAAAGTACATACGGATCTCAATGTAGCAGATCCGTTGACTAAAACTCTCCCTAGAGCAAAACATGATCTACACCAGAACTCCATGGGTGTTAGATACATCACAATGTAACTAGATTATTGTCTCTAGTGCAAGTGGGAGACTGAAGGGAATATGCCCTAAGAGGCAATAATAAAATATTTATTATGTGTATTCCAAGTATATGATAGATGTTTATTTTGCATGCTATAATTGTATTAATACGGAAGCATTAATACATGTGTGTTTAATAAACAAACAGAAAGTTCCTAGTTATGCCTCTCTCATAAACTAGTTCGTTGATTAACAAGATGATCACGGTTTCCTGATCATAGACATTGGATGTTGTTAATAACGAGATCACAACATTAGTGTAATGGTGTGATGAACATTCATCTGAAGTATAGCATTATGATCAAAGTCATTGAGTTTATATTTCTATAAACAAACTACGAAGTAATCCTAATCCTTAGACCATGAGATCATGCCAATCACTAACACCGGAAGAGTTTCTTGTTGACATCAAACGTCACTTCGTAACTGGGTGATTATAAAGATGGCTTCAAAGCTACTAAAGTGTTATGTTGAGAATCATGGATCAAGAGTGGAATTTGTTCATCCCGATGACGGATAGATATGCTCTGGGCCCTCTCGGTGATATCACATTGGTTAGCTTGCAAGCAAGTGATTTGATCACTAGAATGTTCTATCACGGGAACGAGAAAAGAGTGCATGTCAGTAATGAGATCAAACTAGGTATGGAGATACCGATGATCGAATCTCGGACATGTAATATATCGTGAAACAAAGGGATTAAGATACAAGCGTAAAAGGTTCCGACGATCACAGTAAAAGTCATCGTTGAATGTGTGGGAGTCAGTATGGATCTCCAGGTCTCGCTACTGATTATTGATCGGAGAAGGGTCTCGATCATGTCCGCATTATTCGCGAACCGTAGGGTGAAACACTTAAGGGACATTGGCATCCAGTTGGAGCAAATGTTTCATGCCGAAAGAATAAACAAGCGCAGGAATTTATTTCACTAGATACCGAAACAGGTTTTCGGGTGAAATTGCATAAAGTGGTTATGCATGTGAAATGGAATTCTAGCAAGGGGTTATTTGTGAATGTTTGTCATTAAAGTAATTGACAAAATTCGGAATAAAATAAAAGAGTTTTATTTAATGTGAGTTTGCATTAAATTTGGTGGAAATTCAATGGGAATTTGAGTGGACTTTTGAGTGAAGAAAATTGAAGGGACATTTTGTGAGTGGAGTGTCCACCCACATGAATGAAGGAGGGGAGGGGGCAGCCCCCATGGCCAGCGGCCACCCCCTTGGGTGCCCCCTCCTCCTATAAAAGGAGCCCCTCCTCTCACTTGTCTCACACACCTCCTCGTGAAGGATCTCTCTCCCCCTCTTGAATTTATCCCCCATGGTCTCGGACTAGTGAGATACATGTTCCCGGTGGCTATTCGGCAAGAAAGGGTTGTGCTTCCGCTGCATCGCTGGAGTGAGGATGCGGAGGTTGCCCGGTGTCTTGTACATGTGTGCGAGCACGGATGCGCTGCTGCTTTGCGGCGCTAGGACATCCTCTCGATCTTGAGATCGGCAAGAGATCGTCTACATCAACCACGAGTTGAACTAGTTACCTGGCCCAGCAAGCCCATTCCCCACCCCACCCGTAGCGAACCATTCTCACTCAAACAAGCACCCGCAGCGTCGCTGACAGATGGACCCCACCCCCACACTCTCTCTCTCTCTCGCTGTAAGACGACCCCACCGCCACCTCACCATCGTCTTCACCCCGCTGACCCTGCATCTCACCTCGCCGACCGTTGCAGACGTTTAAGGATCGAATCAATTCGCATTAACACCGCAGTAAAACCTCTCCGCGACCATGCTCCCTTAAACGCCTCCCTCTTCTCCCTCTTTCCCCCCAGACGCCATCCCACCGGAGCCCTCAGGCTGCCCGTATTGCTCGCGACGACCCCCTGTCTCCGACGAACATCCGTGGCGATTCCGGCCAGCCCACGCCCCCCTTGCTCCCTAGCGCACACGAACTTGTTCCCCCTCTCCTAGCGGACCTTCCCGTATCGTCAGCTCACCCGCGCGTGCCCTGCAAGCTCGACAACGTCTCCGCCAGAGCAGCGCCCCCGTCTGCCTCCGCTCCGACGAGCACTGCTGGTAAGACCAGACCTCCCCTCTCCCTCTCTTTCACACACGCATACTCGCCACGACCCTACGCATCTAACACCACCTTTATTTCTCTTTGGCGTGCACCGTAGCCTCGCCACCGTCTTCAACAGAGAGCACCCGACGGTAGCAAGAACTCTGGTGAGCGATTCAGATCATCCTCATGCGCCCCTTGCCTCCTCGCGAGTACCTTGAGCTTCACCACGATCCCGCAATTCTGGTGAGAACCTCCTTCTTCTCTCTCGCTTCCTGCATCGCCAGCAACGTCGCCGTCGACGCTTGCTAATCGCGCCTTAGCTTTGGTATATGGTCAGAGCATTGAGAGCCGTTAGATGCTAATCCTGTGGTTGTGTTAGATTAACTTAACGAACTGTTTTTGATCGATTTGTGCTGCACGATCGTCATTAGATCCAACGCACCAGAGAGTGTGATCCAGACGAACCGGTAACTAGCCACGTGTCCATGTCCGTTTGATTTAAAACAGAATTGATCTATTAGATGTGCCAATTTGAAAAATTCATAACTTTCAAACCACACGTCCAAATTTTGCAAATTTTATATCAATGGATTCAGCAAAAGAAGAACTTTCTGACCATGCACTTTGTTTAGTAAAAATCATCTGGTAAAATGTTTGTTTTTGCAGAAACTTGTGTATGCATGTTTAGAATATAAAAATTGTTCTAAAAAGATTTTTGAGATAAAACCTTTGGTAAATGGTTTGCTTTGAACCTACTAACCATAGGAATCAATTTGTGGTTTCAAAAATGTATTTGGTGAAGCAAAAGAATAAAACCTTGAATTAAAACATTTCTAGCCAAAAAAACATATGGATTAATTGTTAAAAATGATTTTGGAGGAAAACCTTTGGGAAATGTTTTGATTTAAACTCTCTGACCCTAAACACCAAGTTTTATGACTTAAAAATATATTTGATAAACCCTATAAAGATTGCTACTTTGATAAAGGCATTTTCAACCACATAAAATAATGATTTGGTTTGAAAATGGTTTATAGGTAAAATCTTTTGCAAATAGTTTTTCCACTTTATAAAATGACCAATAAAGTGTTTTATAATGTTTATAACCTATTATAAACCACTTTTGTAAATAAAACAAAGTTTGGCATGCTTGCTTGCATTGTTTTGTTTATATTATTTTATGTGATGTTGCTTGAATGGTAGATTGAAATATTGCTTGCTTGATTGAATTGTAGTGAATTGAAGTGTGTGAACATTGCAAGATCAAGGAGTGAACCTATATTCGCTACCAAAAAGGAAAGTGATGCTTCATACTTTTGTCCCATTATTTTCACTATGCATTAGTGATATTTCTAAGTAGGACTTGCATGGAATTTTGCTAAGTGTAAACTATGCCATGGGAAATCCTAGTAGATGAAACCTTAGTAGTTCCTAAGTTAAGATTCCTATTACTATCATGCTTAGCTTAGCTAATAGAAAACAAGGGTGGAATATATATTCATGCTATAGAAAAATTTCTAAGTCCGAGGACTTGTGTTTTGTTTAATAAAATAACTAAGTGAATGAATCACCTGGGTGGAATGGAAGGAATGGTTTGTGTTGAGTGGTTACACAAGGCCATGGGACTGGTGAACCTTGTGTATCACACTTGTGGAATGCCACCCAGGAACAAAGAGATTTGAGATGTCAAATGTTGAGAAGCTTCAAGTGCAGCCACTTGGCATTATGGGCTCTGCCTGGATCATATAGGTTGCAATAACTTAGCCAAATGGACAGTTGGTGGTAGGGGTTTGATAGGTTGGAGCGCGTCCATTCTGGTCTAAGGGAAGGCTTCTGAAAGATCTTGTCTTGGGAAACAAAGTCTTGTGGGGAAAGTGCACCACCTCTGTAGAGTGAAAAATCTAAGTACTTAGCCATGTCCCTGGCAAAGGACAATTTGAGCATCAAGACATGGAAGCTATCAAGAATCTCATCATCCCAATTTCTAAGTTAAAATCTTGTGGTTGAACAAGGGTTGAAGGATCACCAATTTCTATTGGGAGATGCCTTGGGAAAGTTTTTGACAAGCAAAAACTTAGAGTTTTCAAATGATAAGGAAAAACTATTTTGAGCAAAGCAAGCCTAAGCTCCTCTTAGCCAAATGCATATAGATGATAGACTCCACTATACTACCATAGTATCACTTGCCAATACAATTCAAATGTATTGACCCTTGTGGCTGTAACTTATTATGTTGCAGGTTTGTTTGATGTTAGAGAAGTTTATTGATTAGGATTACAAGTCTACAACCAACATGTCTGCATGTGGCACTTTGAAGATGAAGGACCCCATGCTATTGTTATATTCTGCTGCATTGTAATGAGATAGCCAAATGATCTATGTAAGATGTAATAAATTATTTTATTCGTGGTTATAAAGTGGTATTATGACCTTTGTTTCTTGATATTACATCTTAACTGTGGATGCTAGCTATTGATCCAGGGACTAGCATTGCAATCACAGGGATCCTTTTCCTTTATAAAGGAGGGATCTTACAGGTAGCCTCAGCTCAGACCTTGGCCGTGAGGGAACTAATACTAAGGTATATAAGTTTCCAGTCAAGCCCTACCCAATCTTCGGGTATTGTGGCTGTACGATAAAATTGGAATGGTATCGCATCCAGACAACCATCAGTTTTATAAGGGGCTAAGGCTCATGCCTCATCATTTTCATCACCAAAATCATCAAGTGTTCGGAAACACATGTCTAAAACATTTCAATAGAATGATCCATCATTCCAAGGTTTTCATAGCCATTTTCACCATGTAGTCCCATCTAAAGTTGGTCAAGTTTTATGCTTAGCACTAGCATCTACAAGTGGGGGTAAGCACTAATGAGGGGTAGTACACTAGTGGGGTTTGACTAAGTTTAATCTCATGCCTTAGGATGACATCAAGATTATCTAGCTTAGGCCAAATTTTATGCTCTTTATGCAACCTTTGCATATCTTTCTAGTATCTACAATTCACTTAAGTAAACTCTAAGTAAGAGCTTTGGTAAATAAATAAAGTATAAAGCTTGTAAGTAAAACTAGGATGGGTTTATCAAGTGGATATGATCACATATGCTTAAGGCATATAGTGGTCATGGTAACAAACAGGTATTAGCTTGCATAAGTATCGGTATAAGCTTGCATTAGTAGGGTATCTTGCAAGTGTCAGCTTGCATTGGTCCACTTGGTTAGTAAAGCTTGCTAAGTTAATAGCTTGCAAGTATTGGCTTGCACAATATAAGTATAAGCTTGCTAAATTGCAAGTGTTAGCTTGCCTTGTGCAGAGCAGTGGTTGAAGTTCTCCTCGGCTTCTTCTTCGTAGTATCCTCCTTCCTCCTTGTATCCTTGGTCGGTACTAGCGTCTATAAATAAATACGATGTACACAATCACCAAACAATACTTAACTACTTGCAATCATCACACAAAAGGGTCCTATAGATGATCTAGCATCATCACTAACATTACAAGGTTAAAGGTTGGTTTAATTCCTTTTATTTTTAGACAAGTAATTTCTACTCATTGAAAAACTACTTAAGATTTAATATTCTCCAAACCAAACATGGTATCATGTTGACACATGTCATCACCACATATTTTAGTTCATGGGAATGTGATTTAAAGTGGTGTCACAATTTAATAAGGTTTTACCCTTTTATTTTAATTAATTAAAGTGGTTAGAAATGCCTATGGGGCATTCTTTTATGACTTGAACATTATTTTTGTAAGTAAACCTATATATTTTTATATATTCTGAAAGGTATGGTTAAATGTGATTTTTGAGAGTTGGAATCAACTCAAAAGCTATTATGGTTTAAATTTGAAAAATGTTTGAATGCAGAAAAGCTTCTGCCTTGTTATTTTTGCCAAGGGTGATCTACAGATCCAAATGACTTGAATCCAACGGGCTTGGATTCAGCATTCCTAGACCTTTCTATCAAAATTATTTTCATTCAATTTGGTGCACTTAATCGATCTGGGTTAATTTTTGAAACTGGGTACAGAAGTGTGTTTGAAATAAAATGGAAAAGGTTTAATTCAAATAACTGGGCTGTGCGGAAAAGGTTAACGGGCCGGCCTGCTAAGCACAGCACTTCCGCGGGCTGCGTAAGTGGCTGTCCCCATGCGTCAGCGAGACGAGGGGGTGCGAAGCGGTATGGGGCGATGTGGGGCGTTCGATCTGGTTCTAATCCAACGGCTGAGGGTCATCGTCGATGTTGGGCAACGCCGGCGAGACAGAAACCTAGCGCGGCCAGTGGGGGTCGTTGGGGGCTCACCGCGGTTCAGGCGAGGGTCGGCGAGGCGGGCGAACGACGAAGTCGACGACGGTGAACCTCCTGGTACCGGCAGCTTCTCCTGGGGCGACTCCAATCGCTGGCCTCCTTCTTCTCCAGCAGCGGTAGACTCCGATGAAATTCCGGCGAAGTGCTGCTCGCCTTGCTCTGGGAACAGGGTGGCACTATTAGTGAGAAGAGGGGAGTGAGATGGTGTGCTCAATTCGGCTGGGGGTGGCCTCTATTTATAGTCGCGACAACGAGACCGAACGGGATGGGCCGGCGATGGTGGCAACATGGCTACGGGCTGCTAGAGGCATCTCCGGTGGTGGCGATTGCTTGGTGGTCTCCTGGTGATGCTCTACGGCTTTAATGCGCGCGTAGGGGCAGTGCGGTTTTGTCTGGAACGCGCGATGCTCTACGCGGCAGAGGCGGCGTCTTCGACGGCGAGCGGTGGTTGTGCGGCATGGGGCGGCGAATGGGGATGTCTGGCGGTCTCCTGGGTCGGTGACGATCATGTATGCACGTAGGGCGGTGGCGGTCTGTGGGCTTGATCGAGGGCGCGGCGCTCGGCGCATGCTTGGCATGGTTCTTTGCGAAGCGGCGGTTCGATGCGTGTGGTCCGATTGGCAACGTTCGAGCGCTGGACAGGGAGTGGCGGTGGATGGTGGGCTGCCTCCTAGACAAGGTTGGCCCGGCTAAATCTCCTCCTAGCTTGCTGTCTCCACTGGGGTGGCATGGTGAGCTTCGGCTGTTCACCATTGATGTCATTGCCCAGCTTATAGTGAAGCTAGTGGTTGGTTTAACTTGCTAGATGATCTACTGAGATGGTTGTGAGCTAGAGAGGGAACAAGTTAGGCTTCAATCACTGCTCACAATAGTGTTTAAGATTTTGATGATTTGTGTCTGCAATGTGTTTGATGAAATGGCCGCAAGAATTCAAGTTTTGAATTTTGAAAAGATTTTTGGTGGGTGTGCTAGGTTGGTGCTGGTGAGTCTGCAGATGCTTGGGTTTTGAAAGTTGAGCTTGTTTGAGTGGTTTTTGAAAAAGTGGGATCTTCTCATATGATAAAGATTCAATTTTGAATTGTCATTTAAACTATGCATTTGAAAGTTTCTAGATGATCACAAATTGGGCCTTGATACCTTGTTATGAGTACAATCAAGGGGTGAAAATATCCAGAAAAGTTTCTGTTAAGTTCTAAAAGTTTGGGACAGCCAAAGTAGGCATGGGAGTTAAATTGTCAAAATGACCATTCACTCATTTAGCTTTGTTTTGATTTATTTGTCTTTGAGAAAAGTTTGGGAATTGTTTAGATGATGTTTATTTCACCTAAGCATTCATTTACAAGCCAAGGAACACACAAAGAAGTTGGTTCAAAAGAATTCCAAATGGAGTGCATACACCATGCATGCTTTCATATTTTTATTTAGCAAAGTTTTTGTTAACCCTAAATTTGATGATTAAAGTTTGATGATCCAAGTTTAGTATTTTTGGGATGTTACAGGGGGGGCACTCGGGGTGTCCGCACCCCCTAGGCGTGGGCCAGGCCTGGCCGCGAGGCCAGGGGGTGTGCCCCCCTGCTGGCTCCCCTCCGTCTCGTACTCTGGCTCCATGTTCCCCACGGTAAAATATTGACTTTGGCTTTTGTCCCGTCCAATTCCGAGAATATTGATTTTCTTCCTTTTCTGGAACCACAAATAGAAGAAAACATGCAACTGGCACTATGGCATATTGTTAATAGGTTAGTCCCAGAAAACATATAAAAATACCTCAAAGTGAAGACAAAGCAAAGCAAAGTAGATACTAAACAAGCATGGAACATCAAAAATTATAGATACGTTTACGACGTATCAGTGAGCTGGTTCGTCAGTCAGCTCGGAGAAAGAGCTACGCCTTTATGCAAACTCTTGAAGAAAACCGACAAATTTTTCTGGACCAAAGAAACCGATGCCGCCTTGCAAAATTTGAAAGACCTACTTTCAAATCCACCAATTCTCACAGCACCAATGCCACAGGACCCAATGTTACTTTACATCGCAGCGACAAACAAAGTCGTAAGTGTAGTAACATTAGTGGAGCACAAGGAAGAAAATTATGAGCATAAGGTGAAGAGTCCAACTTATTATCTAAGCAAGGTCCTGACAAAGTCGAAAAAGATTCGAAACAGAGATATACTCACTAGCCTATGGAGTATTCTTTGCTGCCAGAAAGCTATGACACTATTTTCAAGAACACAAGATCACATTGGTGAGTACTAATCCCCTGCGAGATATCATAAACAATCGTGATGCCATAGGACATGTCGCAAAGTGGGGAATAGAGCTTGGACATTTTAACATCGAGTACAAGCCATGAACATCAATTAAATCCCAAATACTTGCTGATTTTGTTGTTGATTGGGAAGAGATGGCAGAAAACACAAGTCCTCCAAACTCGGAATTTTGGACTGTAGAGGTCCCAACCTGATAAGGTAGAGATCCTTGTGTTTCCAATGCTAGTCCCTGGATCAATAGCTAGCATCCACAGTTTAAGATGTAATATCAAGAAACAAAGGTCATAATACAACTCTATAACCAGGAATAAAATATTTCATTACATCTTACATAGCTCATTTGGCTATCTTATTACAATGCAGCAGAAATAACTATGTAGCATGGAGTCCTTCATCTTCAAAGTGGCACAGGCAATCATGTTGGTTGTATATTTGTAACCTAATCAACACACTTCACTAAGTTCAAACAAACCTGCAACATAATAAGTTACAGCCACAAGGGTCAATAGATTGGAATAATATTGGCAAGTGATACTATGGTAGAATAGTGGAATCTATCATCTATATGCATTTGGCTAAGTGGAGCTTAGGCTTGCTTTGCTCAAAATAGATTTTCCTTATAATTTGAAAACACTAAGTTTTTGTTTGTCAAAATCACCTAGAGCATCTACCAATAGAAATTGGTGATCCTTTATCCTTGTTGAACCACAAGTTTTTAACTTAGAAATTGGGATGAGGAGATCCTTGATAGCTTCCACGTCTTGATGCTCAAATTGTCCATTGCCGGGGACACGGCTAAGTACTTATATTTTACTCTCTCGAGAGGTGGTGCACTTTCCCCACAAGAATCAACATGCATCGAGACAAGATCTTTCAGAAGCCTTCCCTTAGACCAAAATGGACGCGCTCCAAACCTATCACCCCTACCACCAACTGTCCATCTGGCTAAGTTATCGCAAACTATATGATCCAGGCAGAGCCCATAATGCCATGTGGCTGCACTTGAAGCTTCTCAACATTTGACATCTCAATTCTCTTTGTTCCTGGGTGGATTTCCACAATTGAGATACACTAGGGTATGCCATAAATATGGGGTCCTGTGTAACCACTCAACATAACCCATTCACAACCATTCCACCCAGGTGATTCATTCACATAGTTGATTTATTAAACAAAACACAAGTCATAGACTTAGAAATATTTCATAGCATGAATATAATCCACCCTTGTTTTCTACTATCTAGGCTAAGCATGATAGTAGTAGGAATATTAACTTAGGGAAAATTTTACTAAGGCATCATCTACTAGGATTTCCCATGGCATAGTTAACACATAGAAAATTCCATGCAAGTCCTACTTAGAAATATCACTAATGCATAGTGAAAATAATAGGAAAAAAGTATGAAGTACCACTTGCCTTTTTGGTAGAGAATATAAGTTCACTCCTTGATCTTGCAATAGTCACACTCTTCAAATTTCACTACAATTAAATCAAGGCACAAATTCAATCTAGCATTCAAACAATTCATCACGCATAAAATGAATAAATCAGGCAATGCATGCAAGCATGCAAAAGATTGTTTTATTTGGAAAGGTGGTCTCTAATAGGCTATAAACATTTTAAAACACCTATTGGTTATTTATAAAAGTGGAAAATCCATTTAAAAATTAAGTTAGTGAAAATGGCCATTTAAATCATTTTTGTTTTGCTAGAAATGATTTAAATCAAAGTAATAATTTCTAGTGTTTGACAAATATATTTTAAACACAAATGTTAGTGTTTTAAGGTCAAGTGTTTAATATTAAAACCATTTGCAAAAGGTTTTACCTATAAACAATTTTTAAATCAAAGCAATATTTTATTTTGTTGGAAATGCCTTTAAACAAAGCAATAATTTTCTAGGGTTCATGAAATATATTTTTAAATCCCAAAACTTGGTGTTTAGGGTCAAAGAGTTTAAATCATATATTTTTTCAAAGGTTTTACTCAAAAAGCATTTTTAAAACATAAACAATCATTTTTATTTAACTAGAAATGTTTTTATTCAGAGATTTATTCCTTAGCATCAGAAAATATACTTTTAAATCTACAAGTTGGTTTTTATGGTCAGTAGGTTCAAAACAAACCATTTACAAAAGATTTTACCCTAAAAACATTTTTAGAATAATTTTTATACTCAAATTAGGCCTACACATGTTTCTGCAAAAACAACCAATTTTACGGAATCAATTTACTAAATGAAGGGCATTGTTGCCAACATTTCTTCTTGCTGATTCCATTGATATAAAATTTGCAAAATTTGGACGTGTGGATCAAAAGTTATGAATTTTACAAAATCAAACATCTAATAGATTCTTTTATGTTTTTAAAACATCAGCTAGGCCACGCGTCTTAATTCTATTGGCTGATACCATTTCGTGAGGATTGCGTTATGCAGACCGTTGGATCTAATTAGAAATGCAGGGATCGGATTGAACGATACCTCTTCGTTTAAATAATCTATCGTGTCCTTTGGATCGGCATCTAACAGACCAAAATGATCTAGCCAGAAAAGGGCGACGCTGTGACGGTGGCGAGCGGCAGAGCGCTTTGGCGGTGGCGTTGCCGATGATTTTGGAAGCGCGGGAGAGGGAGGAGGGCATTACCGAACTCGCTGTGGCATGCTGAAGCTCGAGATGGTCGTTGCAGGGGTAGGGGCGCACAGAGTCTTCGTGGATTCCTCGCCGGAGTTGCTGCTATTGTCGGGCTCATCTGTTCGTCGACGGAGGCGAAGATTTACGGCATGCTAATACAAACGGAGGGCACCGTTAGGTTCGTAAGAGAGTCGCGAATATGTGAGAATCAAAGAGAGGGAAAGGGGACGTCAGGGCGCACCAGTAGAGCTTGCCGGAGAAGTGGCAGACGGTGGCGACGTGCTGTCGTCGAGGTTGCCGACGATGTGGATCTCGCGCGGGCGAGCTGGTGCTACGGAAAGATGCGCAAGGAGATGGGGAGTGTACTCGTGGAAAATGGAGGCAAGAGGTGATGAGGGACGGCCGGAATTCGCCGTTGTGCTCGTCGGAGGCAGAGGCGTTCGGAAGCAAAATTGCGGCAGCCCGGTGGCTCTCTGGCAACGGAGTTGAGGGGAAGGGAGAGGAGACATGGGTGCTTAAATGGGCGAGATTACTGGGCGAGTTATGCGCACGTTAAAGAGAATTTAAGCAGAGGAATCAGCGCAGCAAACGGCAGCGAGGTTGGGCATGAACTGGTGGCGCTGGGTTAGAAGGTCAGCTGGGAGGTGGGGCCTGGTGTCAGAGAGGTTAGGGCGGGAGCGCGTGGGGTCAGACGATCAGTGACTAAGGGGGTAAACGTTCTGGTGCGAAACTTTTTCTGCGGGGGAGAAAGAGAGAGATGGGATGCGAGTTGGACCTGGGGCTTGTTGGGCTGGCTGGGTTGCTTCTTTTCTATTTTTCTTCTTTGTGTCGTTTTATTTTTCTGTCTCTTTTATTCTGTTTTGAATTTATTCAATTGATTCAAATACTTGTTTGAATTCAATTTTTTCCCAAACTTTCAGTAAGTTTCTATATTGTTTAAACATGTATTTTAAAGACCTTTTTCGGGATAATTCTATTATTCATTAATGGTTTATTATTTATTTAAAATAGGCACTTGCCTTTATTCAAATAAGATTATAATTATATTTTCAAACTCTTATTTGTATTTTAATTTTCACCAAAACTTCTTCAGTAGGTTTTATTTATTCATTAGTGCAAATATTTCACTTTGAATTATTTAAAATATTTTAGTATGATTTATTAATCATTTAAATTGGGCAATTGTCTTTATTCAAATAGAATCAAATATGGTTTTAATTCCATTTAAATTTATTCAAATAATTCTTTGATTCCATTTAAGTTAATTAAGTAACTTTTATTCCACTTGGGAAAAATCCAATTTATTATTTTCTCATGATTTAATTAATCATTTCCTTTAGGGGTTTATCATTATTCAAATATAATTAGAATATTGTTTAATTCCATATACTTTTATTTGATTATTATTTATCTCTTTATTTTATTTGGATTATCTTTATTCCATTTTCTTACAGATTTAATTCAAGTTTTAAATTATCTCCTAAATAAGTTTTATTAGGATTTATTATTTAGTTTAGGCAATTTGTCTTTATTTAAATAAAATTGGATCTATTCAATCCTTATGATTTTATTTAAATAATCTTTTACTCCTTTTTATTATTCTATAACTTTCATTTATTTATGAGTTTGGCCAAGATTTAATTTGGCTTGAAATATTCTTTATTTATTTATTTTTTTCCTTATCTCATAAAATCGATATCTTTTTATTTATAGATCCAAAATTGGTGATTCCAATTTGTATAATTTTATTTAATATTTTTTATCCTTTTAAATCTCTTTAGGATTAATTTGTTCACAATTTGGTATGGATTTTAGTTAGGAGCTTTATTAGCTTTGGAAATAGTTCCTATTAACTTATTAAATTCATAAGCTTTTATCTATGGCTCCAAATTAAGTGAAACCAATTTCTATGGTTTTATAATATTTTTGTTTATCATTCTTGATCATTTATAACTGTTTGTTGCTAAATTTTTATATGGATCAATTCCGTAGTCTTAGAGAGATCTTGGAAATGATTTCTTCCATTATGGTTTTAGGGTTTTGGTTTATTTTCCAAATGTTTGAATTTCAAGATACCTTCATTGATGAATGTATTTATCTTGATTGAAATTTGTAGGATTCCGTTTTATTCAAAGTGTGTTCAAGATGGGTTTTAATGTTTCCTTTTAGATATAAGGAGTTTCTTTTCACCCTAAATTTTAACAATTGTTTATTTTGTTTATTTTTTTCACATTTCAAAATTTGGAAAATTTTGGGATGTGACAGGCTACCACCCTTAAAAGAAATCTCGTCCTGAGATTTGGGAAGGCTAGAGGTTACAAGTTGGCTTCAAGGCAACTTGGGTACTACCAACCTTAAAAAGGTTTTCAACTAGATTACATCTTGGCTTACTTGGGATCTTGATGAAACTTCTCTAGACACTTGTTGGCATAATGGCCTAGCTCTTTGCATTTGAAACACATAACTTGGATAATATCCTTCTTTTCCTTTGGTATCATTGCCTCTTGTTTGTTTCCTTGGTTCTTCTTCTTTCTTGGGAAATCACTGGCATAGTGTCCCATCTCTTTGCAATTGTAACATTGCACTTGGCTTTTGTCCTTCTTCTTATTTTTGGGTCTCTCCAAAGCTAGGAGTTATTATAGTTCATGCTCTTCATATCTCACCTCAAAGGTGGGAAATATTTCTCTCTTCTTGGGGCAGTTACTAGAGATATGACCTTCTTCTTCACAAGAGTAGCAACACTTTGTGATTACTTTGGGTATGGCTCTATGAGGCATGGTTCTGACTTTGCCTTCATCCTTCTTGGTAAAAGTTGTTCCCTTATGGAGGTTTCCAAACATTTGATGCATTCCATCTTGGTTCATTTGTTGGACTATGGAATAGATAGGGCATTGGATCGGGACATGATCATTTCCTTCACATAGGAAACGTGTCACTTGAGATGTGGGGCATTGTTTAGTTGGATGTTTCTCTTCACAATGAGGGCATTGATCCTCATGCTCTTTAGAAGTGTGTTCTATGTCTTCCACAAATATTGCAAGCTTGAGTTCCTTCTATAATATCATCCTTGATATCATAATGACTTTGGGAATGGGTGTCTATCATGTTGACCATTTGATTGGTCATCCTTTGCAACAATTGGGATTGGATTTCCAAAAACTTTTGCATGGTTGGGTCTAACTCATTCTTGTTGGCTAAAAACTGAGTTGTCACTTGATTCAACTGGGTTTGGGTTGCTAGTAGTTGTTCTCTCATGTGCATATCTTGGTGATTATTGTTGTTGTCACCATTCTTGATGTTGGAGTTCTTTGGAGAAGTCGTCTATTTGGGTTGGATTGGGATTAGAATAGGAAAAAGGTTCCTAGAGAAAGAATTCTAATCACACACAACAATTCACACAAGCAATCATAAACAAACATTCCACTCAAACAACCAGGTTCAAACATATTTTAGGCAACAAAATATCTTTGCTACACCACACAAGTTGGTGTGTTTGATCTAACCTAAACATGGTGGTCCAACTATATTGTTTTCTTGAGATCATTCCATTCTTCTTAGTTGTTTCTTCATGAATAAGATCTTGGTATCCTTGGAAAAAATTCTTGCATCTTGGTCACTAGGCTTCAAAGGTGATGATGATTCCTTCTAAGTTGTGTTTCCTTAGTCTCCAAGTCTTGAGTAATCTTCTTGTCTCACTTGTAGTCCTTAGTGATGTCCAAGTTCAAGTCCTTGGTGAAACTAAAGTTTGAAGTCTTTGATGATGTTGAAGACTTTTCCCATGGTGGAGTCTTTGATCTTGTTGAAGTCTTTGTCCATCAAGTTGAAAAGGAAGAGATGTAGAATCAAAACCAAAATATTGAGGAAAGAGTTTACTAGATTGTTTGTAAATAATTTTGAACAAATACAATTCCTATTTTTCTAAGGGGTTTTGTCCAATCCTAGGGTTACAATCCTACATGCAACAGAATGCTCTGATACCATCTGTAGATGTCCCAACCTAATAAGGTAGAGATCTCTGTGTTCACAATGCTAGTCCCTGGATCATTAGCTAGCATCCATAGTTTAAGATGTAATATCAAGAAACAAAGGTCATAATACAACTTTATAACCAGGAATAAAATATTTCATTACATCTTACATAGCTCATTTGGCTATCTTATTAAATGCAGCAGAAATAACTATGTAGCATGGAGTCCTTCATCTTCAAAGTGCCACAGGCAATCATGTTGGTTGTAGACTTGTAATCCTAATCAACACACTTCACTAAGTTCAAACAAACCTGCAACATAATAAGTTATAGCCACAAGGGTCAATAGATTTGAATAATATTGGCAAGTGATACTATGGTAGAATAGTGGCATCTATCATCTATATGCATTTGGCTAAGTGGAGCTTAGGCTTGCTTTGCTCAAAATAGATTTTCCTTATCATTTGAAAACACTATCTTTTTGTTTGTCAAAATCACCCAAAGCATCTACCAATAGAAATTGATGATCCTTTAACCCTTGTTCAACCACAAGTTTTTAACTTAGAAATTGGGATGAGGAGATCCTTGATAGCTTCCACGTCTTGATGCTCAAATTGTCCATTTCCGGGGACACGGCTAAGTACTTATATTTTAATCTCTCGAGAGGTGGTGCACTTTCCCCACAAGACTCAACATGCATCGAGACAAGATCTTTCAGAAGCCTTCCCTTAGACCAAAATGGACGGGCTCCAAACCTATCACCCCTACCACAAACTGTCCATCTGGCTAAGTTATTGCAACCTATATGATCCAGGCAGAGCCCATAATGCCATGTGGCTGCACTTGAAGCTTCTCAACATTTGAAATCTCAAATCTCTTTGTTCCTGGGTGGCTTTCCACAATTGAGATACACTAGGGTAGGCCATAAATATGGGGCCCTGTGTAACCACTCAACATAACCCATTCACAACCATTCCACCTAGGTGATTCATTCACATAGTTGATTTATTAAACAAAACACAAGTCATAGACTTAGAAATATTTCATAGCATGAATATAATCCACTCTTGTTTTTTACTATCTAGGCTAAGCATGATAGTAGTAGGAATATTAACTTAGGGAAACTTTTACTAAGGCATCATCTACTAGGATTTCCCATGGCATAGTTAACACACAAAAAATTCCATGCAAGTCCTACTTAGAAATATCACTAATGCATAGTGAAAATAATAGGAAAAAAGTATGAAGTACCACTTGCCTTTTTTGTAGAGAATATAAGTTCACTCCTTGATCTTGCAATAGTCACACTCTTCAAATTTCACTACAATTAAATCAAGGCACAAATTCAATCTAGCATTCAAACAATTCATCACACATAAAATGAATAAACCAGGCAATGCATGCAAGCACGCAAAAGATTGTTTTATTTGGAAAGGTGGTCTCTAATAGGCTATAAACATTTTAAAACACCTGTTGGTTATTTATAAAAGTGGAAAATCCATTGAAAAATTAAGTTAGTGAAAATGGCCATTTAAATCATTTTTGTTTTGCTAGAAATGATTTAAATCAAAGTAATAATTTCTAGTGTTTGACAAATATATTTTTAAACACAAATGTTAGTGTTTTAATATCAAGTGTTTAATATTAAAACCATTTGCAAAAGGTTTTACCCATTTTTAAATCAAAGCAATTTTTATTTTGTTGGAAATGCCTTTAAACAAAGTAATAATTTTCTAGGGTTCATGAAATATATTTTTAAATCCCAAAACTTGGTGTTTAGGGTCAAAGAGTTTAAATCAAATAATTTTCCAAAGGTTTTACTCAAGAAGCATTTTTGAAACATAAACAATCATTTTTATTTAACTAGAAATGTTTTTATTCGAAGATTTATTCCTTAGCATCACAAAATATACTTTTAAATCTACAAGTTGGTTTTTATGGTCAGTAGGTTCAAAACAAACCATTTACAAAAGATTTTACCCTAAAAATATTTTTAGAATAATTTTTATACTCAAATTAGGCCTACACATGTTTCTGCAAAAACAACCAATTTTACAGAAGCAATTCACTAAACAAAGGGCATGGTTGGAAAGGTTTCTTCTTGTTGATTCCATTGATATAAAATTTGCAAACTTTGGACGTGTGGATCAAAAGTTATGAATGTTACAAAATCAAACATCTAATAGATTATTTTCTGTTTTTAAAACAACAGCTAGGCCACGCGTCTTAATTCTATTGGCTGATACCGTTTCATGAGGATCGCGTTATGCACACCGTTGGATGTAATCAGCAACGCAGGGATCAGATTGATAGATAGCTCTTTGTTTAAATGATCGATCGTGTCCTTTGGATCGGCATCTAACGGACCAAAATGATCTAGCCAGAAACGGGCGCGCTGCGACGGTGGCGAGCGGCGGAGCGCTCTGGCGGTGGCGTTGCCGACGATTTAGGAAGCTCGGGAAAGGGAGGAGGGCATTACCGAACTTGTCGTGGCATGCTGAAGCTCGAGATGGTTGTTACAGGGGCAGGGGCGCACGGAGTCTTCGTGGATTCCTTGCCGGAGTTGCTGCTAGTGTCGGGCTCATCTGTTCGTTAATGGAGGCGAAGATTTACGGCATGCTAAGACAAACGGAGGGCACTGTTAGGTTTGTAAGAGAGTCGCGAGTATGTGATAATCAAAGAGAGGGTAAGGGGAGGTCAGGGCTCACCAGTAGAGCTTGCCGGAGAAGTGGCAGACGGTGGCGACATGTTGTCGTCGAGGTTGCCGATGATATAGAGCGCATGCGAGCGAGCTGGTGCTACGGAAAGATGCGCAAGGAGATGGGGAGTGTCCTCGTGGAAACTAGGAGGCAAGGGGTGGTGAGGGACGGCCGAAATTCGCCGTTGTGCTCGTCGGAGGCAGAGGCGTTCACAAGCGAAATTGCGGCAGCCCAATGGCTCTCTGGCAACAGTGTGCGGGGAAAGGGAGAGGAGACATGGGCGCTTAAATGGGTGAGATTACTGGGCGAGTTATGCACGCATTAAAGAGAATTTAAGCAGAGGAATCAACGCAGCAAACGAGAGCGAGGTTGGGGATGAACTGGTCATGTGGGGAAGAAGGAGCTGGGTGGTCTGGTGTCGTGAGGTTAGGGGTGCTGGCGTGGGGTCGACTATCGGTGTTGAAGGGTAAACACTCTAGTCCGAAATGTTTTCTGCGGGGGAGAAAGAGAGAGATGGGCTGCGAGTTGGGCCTGGGGCTTGTTGGGCTAGCTGGGCTGCTTCTTTTCTATTTTTTCTTCTTTGTTTCTTTTATTCTGTTTTGAATTTATCCAATTGATTCAAATACTTGTTTGAATTCAATCTTTTCCCAAACTTTTAGTAAGTTTCTATACTGTTTAAACACGTACTTTAACGACCATTTTTGGAATAATTATTTTATTCATTTATGGTTTATTATTTATTTAAAATAGGCACTTGCCTTTATTCAAATAAGATTCTAATTATATTTTCAAACTCTTATTTGAATTATAATTTTCACCAAAACTTCTTCAGTAGGTTTTATTTATTCATTAGTGCAAATATTTCACTTTGAATTATTTAAAATATTTTAATATGATTTATTAATCATTTAAATTGGGCAATTGTATTTATTCAAATAGAATCAAATATGGTTTTAATTCCATTTAAATTTATTCAAATAATTCTTTGATTCCATTTAAGTTAATTAAGTAACTTTTATTCCACTTGGTCAAAATCCAATTTATTATATTCTCATGATTTAATTAATCATTTCCTTTAGGGATTTTATATTTATTCAAATATAATTATAATATGGTTTAATTCCATATACTTTTATTTGATTATTATTTATCTCTTTATTTTATTTGGATTATCTTTATTCCATTTGCTGATGGATTTAATTCAAGTTTTAAATTGTCTCCTAAATAATTTTATTGGGATTTATTATTTAGTTTAGACAATTTGTCTTTATTTAAATAAAACTGGATATTATTCAATCCTTATGATTTTATTTAAATAATCGTTTACTCCTTTTATTATTCTATAACTTTCATTTATTTATGAGTTTGGCCAAGATTTAATTTGGCTTTTAAATATTCTTTATTTATTTGTTTCCTTATCTCATAAAATCCATATCTTTTTATTTATAGATCCAAAATTGGTGATTCCAATCTGTATAATTCTATTTAATATTTTTTTATCCTTTTAAATATCTTTAGGATTAATTTTCTCACAATTTGGTATGGATTTTATTTAGGAGCTTTATTAGCTTTGGAAATTATTTCCTTTTAACTTATTAAATTCATAAGTTTTTATCTACGGCTCCAAATTAAGTGAAACCAATTTCTATGGTTTTATAATATTTTTGTTTGTCATTCTTGATCATTTATAACTGTTTGTTGCTAAATTTTTATATGGATCAATTGCATAGTCTTAGAGAGATGTTGGAAATGATTTCTTCCATTAGGGTTTTAGGGTTTGTTTTATTTTCCAAATGTTTGAATTTCAAGATACCTTCATTGATGAATGTATTTGACTTGATTGAAATTTGTTGGATTCCCTTCTATTCAAAGTTTGTTCAAGATGGGTTGTAATGTTTCCATTTAGAAATAAAAAGTTTATTTTCACCCTAAATTTCAACAATTATTTATTTTGTTTATTTATTTTTTTCACATTTCAAAATTTGGAAAATTTTGGGATGTGACATGGACCCTACATTTTGACGGATCAAAAGCATGAGGAGGCTCGGAGGCTGGCGTAGTTCTCAAGTACCCCCAAGGAGTATGAAGCACTGTTACATGGAATATGCATGGCCGAAAACATTGGTGTAACTTGAATCATGTGTTACGGAGACTAGGATTTAGTTGCTCATCAAGTATCTGATATCTGCAATGCAAATAAGCACATGGAAGCATACAAAGCTGTGGTGGATGAATTATCCAAATCGATCGAGGGTTTTGAGGTTCAACACATCTCTCGAGCAAAAAATGAGGAAGCATATGCTCTATCAAGAATAGGATCTACGCAGAAACAAGACCCGTATGGTGATTTTCTAGAGCACCTAAAAGTTCCCTCCATCACAGGAGTTGATGAGGACTATCCAACGAAATCCGACTCACCTTTAGTTGTAGTTCTAGCTGTAATTCCCAGATGAATAAATCCCTATCTCGATTTCCTAATAGATGGAAAATTACCCGAAGACGAAGTTCTGGGCTGGCAGATCGTCCACGAGCAAAAGCCTATACACTAATTAATGGTGAGCTATATAAGAGGAGTGTTTCTAGGGGTTTCCAGCTGTGTATTTCTCCAAAAGAAGGAGTGGAAATCTTACGAGAGATCCACGAATCCAAATGCGGTCATCATGTTGCAGACAAATCCTTAGTGGCAAAAGCTTTTCGACACAGATTCTTTTGGCTCACAGCTAAGGCGGATGCCGAGAAACTGGTCAAAACATGCAAAGGCTGCCAAAAGTTGCCCGTCAGGCACAAGTTCCGGCTGATCAGTTGCGAACAGTACCTACTATATAGCCATTTACGGTCTAGGGGGCTTGATATGGTAGGGACGTTTCGAACAACAAAATGTGGATTTACTCATCTACTAGTTACGGTGGATAAATTTACTAAGTGGATTGAGACTAAACCCGTAACAAATTGCGATGGATCCACATCCAGAAAGTTCTTCGAGGACATGATTATCACATTCGGATATCCACATAGTATCATTATAGACAACTGGAGGAATTTTTCCATGGGAGAATTGGCCGAATTCTGTGAAGAACAAGGGATCTGACTCGATATTGCATCGGTCGCGCATCCACAAGCCAATGAACAAGTCAAAAGAGAAAATTGTCTCATTTTACAAGGACTCCGACCTCGTCTCGAGGCACCACTTTGTCGTGTCACGGGGGCCTGGGCGAAAGAATTATCGTCTGTGATATGGAGCTTGCGTACAACTCCTAACAGGTCAACCAGATATACTCCTTTTTTCTTTGTCTATGGTGCAGATGAGGTTCTTCGGAGTGAATTAATACATCAGTCTCCTAGAGTCAAAGCATATATCAAAGAAGATGCAGAAGTTTCTAGACAAGATGATCTCGATATAATCGAAGAAATTCACGCCGATTTTGATAAGAAATCTATAGCCTATCAGTAGAAGTTACGCAAGCACCATAGTCAAGTACAAAATTAGTCTTTCAGAAAGGATGAATTGGTTCTCCCACTCGAGCAAAAGAGAAAGCACAAACATTCCCTGATTTGGAAAGGACCTTGTATGATCAGCCGTGTTCTTCATAACGGGTGATATTATTTAACTAATATGAGACCAATCAAGGAAAGACCTGACACTTGGAAGAGGAAGAGAGCTGGTGGTAGCACAGACCCGGGTGAATTAGACCGTCCCTGGAATACTGCACAGCTACGTCCCATCTATTCTTAGTTATATTTTCTTGTAATCATATATGTACATGTTCAAAGAGAAATAAAGTATCAGTTTCCTCATATATTTTTACTAAGAAGTTTTTTACCATCTTATTTCCAAAAGAGCACCTCAATTTCAAAAATCCCAGGATGCTTGAAAGTACTTTATGCTCATGTTCGTTCTGGTTATGATTTTTGGATATCCATAAAAATGTTTCCTTAGGGTGTTAATCTCATTTTATGTTTATACTTTGGTTATTTATCTGATTACTTAGACACGGGCATTTTCCGAGTAATGAATTGTTGGTACTGGAAGCCGCCTTTGTTTCCAAGTTTAAACTGGTTTAGAAATTGAGCTCCATTTACTCGGCAAAATTTCCATGCTAAAGGTTGGCCGGCTCATGAAAGGGACGAGGCAGAGAGCCAGAAAAAATGAGAAGTGCAAACACGAAGTGCTTAAGAAATTTTCGAGCACACACATCAAATATCTAGAAAGTGCTAAGTCGTAAAGCATAAGTTCTTACATACCAGCACACCTAGAAACTCAAAGTATAGTGCCCATCATTAGAAACCATATGAAAGTTTCAGGATAATGGATCAAATGTTTTTATGCTGCAGATTCAGGTGGTGGTGGAGACTTGGGAGCGCTGGAGTCGATATTATCGCCCTCTTGCTCGGGAGACTCAAAAGTTTCTTCATCATCAATAAGGCTATCTTCCGGATCTTTTAGCCAGGGAGGCATGACGACTGACTAGAAGAATGGCGTGGAATAATTCATCGTCTCTGCCATGTGACAAGCATAACCCGTGCAAAGATTCTTGCATGGCCTTGACGTCTTGCGGGTTACCCTTATCGTCCTCGTCGGCGATTCCCTTGGTGACATGCCAGAGTTGCATCTCGCTGTGGTGGCTCCTCACCATGGTGAGGGAAGATTGCGCAGAAATCCGGGCGTACAAGATCTTCCAATCCTCGATAATCTTCGGAATTTCCTTCGCTCTGTCTCTCATTTCGAGCACTGGAAAGTTATGCAGGTCGGAAAGTTTCACCGAATCGCCAGCCTCTTCAAGAGTCCGGTGGAAGTCAAAGAGAACATCTCCAACTGACTTGATGCACTTGGAACAAGAGTCAGAGGTAGGAGAATCGGAAAGATGCAGAGGATCTGGGAAAGAACAAAAATAAAAAATATGACTAAAAGAAACGTCAGAAAATGACAGAGGAATGAAAATGTCAGAAAAGTTACCTTTCACGAATTGATTCCACTAGGATTGCTCCTCTCAGAGATTCCTCAGCTCTTTCTGGCTATCAAAATCCTTCCTCAAATCCTCAAGTTGTTTATCTCGGAGGGCCACCGGTTTTATGAGCCTATCGGTCTCCATATTGCTTGACTCAGGGATGTTGTTCACGGATTTCTCGTATTCATCTTTAAGCTTTTTCAGCTCCTCGCGTAGCTCAGCATTCTCCATCTGGCAGACCTTGAAGTTCTCGACCTTCTCCACCATCTTGCTGGATTGCTGTAACAATTCTGCAAAGGACAAAATATTAGTCGGTAGAAATATCCGACTAAGAAAATAACTATGGTTGAGAGCCGGAAAAGTTTACCTTCCGCTTCATCCTTCTCGATCTGCAACTTGGAGTTTTCAAGTTGCAAAGCTTTGATTTCTTTGCGCATGTTGCATATAATCTTTAGCAAATCCTGGTTGTAATATGTAACTTTCTGTAATTTAAAGACGGAATACCGTCAGACGGCTACTAACACTTGAGTTGTAACTTTAACTAGGTTAAATTCTAGCACGAGCCTTTAGGGCTACACTATATCGTTCTTTTGAATCCTATAAGCATCAACTTGGATCTTATGCTACGATCTTTATCCGACTTGATGCTTGGAGGCTAGAGTATATGATAATCAAATACTACAAACGATAGTTGAAAAAATTACAATGTGCTCCAAGTGCAGCTTTTCAAATACTATCTTCGTGATGTGGAAGACCTTTTCGGTAAGGGAGATGGGAGAAGCAGTTGTCACTGGAATCTATCTAGCTTCGATCTTTTGATCCCGGACTAGGATTTGGTCTAGGAGGATTTCCATCTTGGCATCCTCTATCTTCTGGGTCACTGCTTCTAGATTAAGGACTTGTTTCTCAATGCAGGTTTGTGCCAGCTTGAGAATCCCCTGCTTCTGTTTTCACTTTAGGTTAGAAGCAACAGAGCCGGCACCTTTATCCAACTTTCCTAGCGACATTACCATGGGATCACTACCCTTAGAATTTTCACCCTTGTCAGATGCATGGTTACCAGTGATAACGAGGGCTTGTGAGGTCGTGGAATCGCTAGGAATGGTGGAGCCAGCGCCAGGAGAGGAAGGAGCCTCCGATGCTGAAGTCTGGATGCTGGTCGGAGTTGGAGGTGGTACAGTTAGGGACAGTGTGAGCTTTTGCTAACGCAGTTGCTTGGCCGGCTTACTTTCCATCTTGGACCTGCTCCTCAAAACAGATTTAGCTCTGAATCACATAAAGAACATATGATAGATGTGATTCATAAGTAATAATAAATAAAAACTGGAGGTTACAAGGTACTTACTTTTTAACCACTAGCAACAGTTGTGCGCCATCAGTAACAACAACTTCCTTGGCCTTGCGCTTCTTGGAAGCAGGGCTAAGAATTTTCTTCACCTCATCATCCTCCATCTCCTTCGAGTATGCTAGAGGATATCCCTCAAGAGGAGCAAGATCAGACTCGGAAAGTTTCTCAAGCTAAAAGATATAAAACGTCAACATAACCAAAGTCGGATGATGGGATGAAAAGCAAAAGCATAAGACAAAGTCGAATTTTTTTACCAGAGTCAGAGGTCGGTCGGTTGTATACATCTTCATGGAGACTTCAGGGATCTTCTTGTTCACACTCTCCTTGATCAAAAACAACATTCAGGTCTTGTAGTCCTTCGCAACAATGTGAGTCGAACAGACCTTCATGTTGTCCTTCCGGTCTCTGGTGACCCTGTGCATCAGGCGGTCGCTGTGATACTGCAGTGGTTGAATCCCGTGATCCAGCCAGCAGTGGATCAAGTCATATCCGCGGAGACCCTGATACTTCATAAAAAACTCAATTTGCCTCTTGGCGAGGATGAATTCTTTGGATAATTCCGGAGCTTCTGCATCCCATGATTCCTTGTGGGGAGCAGCGCTGTCAACAAAAGCAGGAAGACCTTCTGTCTTCTGAGGAGCCATAATATCTTTGTGATAAAAGAATGTTCCATCCATCTTTTAACCTACTCATTATCATTAATCCTAGGATAGACTTAGTCTCTCCTAAGAACTAGGCTAAGAGTTCCAGTGATATAAGGAACTCCAGCAATAATGGAACTCTTCCGAGTACCATAGTAGTACTGCAAGAGAGTAAGATTTGGCCTAATGCCTAGAAATCCCTCGCTAAGAGTTGCATGGGTGCTAAGATCAAGTAAAGAATTAGGGGGGAGGTTATGAAGCTGCACACCATAGTATTGGAGCGCCTCGATGAGGAAATCCGATGGTGAGAGGCTGAGACCGCGATCGTGCGTCCCAAATAGAACTCGCTCACTAATGACCCACATGTATAGGGGATCGCAACAGTCTTCGAGGGTAGTATTACCCAATTTATTGATTTGACACAAGGGGAGCCAAAGAATACTTGCAAGCGTTAACAACTGAGTTGTCAATTCAGCTGCACCTGGAAATAGTTCTTGCTCACAGAAGTTTATCAGTAGCAACAATTTTGTGGTAGCAATAGCAAAGCAACAGCAGCAGTAGAACAAGAGCAATAGTAAAATTAGTAGCAAACAATAGGATATGAGTGCGGTAGCCATAGGGATGGATGGACGGGCGTTGCATGGACGAGTCTAAACATGTAACTTCAATTTCTAGGGCAATTTCAGATAAATAAGATAAAGAAACCAAGTACTAAACAATCATAGGCATGTGCTCAATATATAGTCATGCGTGCTCACAATGAGAACTTGCACAACATATTTTGTCCCGCCAGCCCGTTGCAGCGGGGCCTCAAGGGAACTATTGGAAATTAAGGCACTCCTTTTAATAGAGCACCGGAGCAAAGCATTAACACTCCGTGAACACATGTGATCCTCACATCACAGCCATCCCCTCAGGTTATCCCAATTTCTGTCACTTCAGGGCCTTTGGATCCAGACAATGATATGTGTACACAACTTGCAGATAAGATCACAAACAATAATATCATAATGAATCAATAATAAGTTCAGATCTGAGATGATGGCACTTGGGCCATAGTCACAAGCATTAAGCATAACAAGTTGCAACAAAGTCAAATAGCACTAATAGAGATACTAGGCACCATGCCCTAACAATCTTATTCGATTACATTATATAACTCATCCAATCCCTACCACCCCCATAGCCTACAGTGGGGGATTACTCACTCATGGATGAGGGAAAAACATGGATGGTTGATGGAGAGGCGTTGGTGATGATGATAGCGATGATCCTCTCCAAATTCCCCATCCCGGCAGGGTGCCAGAACGGAGTTTCTGGTTCCGAATCGCGGTTTCTGGTGGTGGCGGCGCAGCGGATCTCTTTCTAGAAAAATGTCAAACCCCCCTCTGTTTTTAGTTCAAGAGGCAACTTATAGGCGAAGAGGGAGGCCAAGGGGGTGCTTGAGGCGGCTGAACCCCCCTAGGCGCGGGGTGGGCCCACCCGCGCAGAAGGGGGGGGGTGTGGGCCCATCAGGCCTCCACTCCGTCTTGTAATCTAGCTCTGTGGATCTTCTGGTGAAATATGATTTTCGAAATATTTTCCGAGATTTTTCCTGGTAGTTGATTTTCTGCACGAAAACTAGACACGAAGGTAATTCTTCTGAAAACAACGTAAGTCCGTGTTAGTTGTATCCAAATCACACAAGTTTAGAGGAGAAATAATAGAAAAAGTGTTCGGGAAAGTAGATACGTTTTGGACATATCAACACCCCCCCAAGCTTAGCTTATTGCTTGTCCTCAAGCAATTCAGTTGAAAACTGAGTGCGATAAAAGAACTTCCCAAACACATTTGCTTCATATGATGTATATATTCTCAGCACAGGAGTAGATACTTAGACAATTCATAATAAGGAGTATGCAACTAAGTCTACTCAATAGTCAATGCAAGCTATGAAGAGATTCCAACTTAATAATAATAAGTAGCATGAAACATAAACATAAGCAACATTGCAATGCTCATAAAAAGGTATGATAGAGTGGTATCTTGCTTGCGTTTGATGGTGGAGCAAAACATGAATTCCAAGGCACCTCTGAAGCTCAAGTGAAGACTATAAGTAAAGATATTAGAGATACAAGCATCAAAGTCATGACATAATTAACCAAGTTTTGAGACTAGCACATTACACTAAGAATGACAACTATGATCTCAAGAAGGTGCTCATAGAATAAGTGGTGACTCAACAAGGAAGTGAAAAGGTTTTGGAAAGGTTTCAAAGGGTTCCAAATGATGAAATTATGGTACTCAATAGTTTTGAGCTCTCATTGCCCCGATCATATGCATCATTAAATGGTTAATGGTGAAAGTGAGGTAAAATATGAGTTATATGCTTGACAGACCATAAACTAGAAACCTCATGACCCTTGAGTATGAAGGCTGATCCTCATGCTACTCAACTTTAGTTACCTGTAAGTTCTTGTCATCGTAAATATATGGATATCATAGAGAACCTCCAACGGGGTACCCCTTGCACATGATACAGGAGCTATGAGCTCCCATAATCAAAATGACAAGGCAAGCAGACAATGAGCATCTCAGCGATCTTTTTATTTGCTAAACATAGGTTTTTATTAAGGATGCTTCACAGATTGCTCATTATGGTTATGCTGCAAGTTTCCACCATAATTAGGCATGGCTTAGGCTAGCGGCCGAGGCGTTTCTGTAACACATATATATAACTCCATGAACTCACAAGCTCCCCTATTATTTCACACCGACGACAACCTCAAAAAAAGAGCATGATTTCAACTAGATATATATCCATAAGTGTTGAAAGCATTCCCCGTGACAGCACGGTTCTGCTAACTCCTAGCCTAAAATTTGCAAGCATATAACTTTCATGGACAGTCACAATGGTTCAGGTTTATTAAGTGCAAGAAATAAAGTGTGCCATCAAGTTCGTGAGAGCTTTACTAACTAACTTTCTCAAATAGTTAAACATTTTATTTGGAAGAAAACAAGGCATAATGAATATGCAAGGAATAGCAAATGATGCTTATAGGTAGGTATGGTGGACACTGTTGGAAATATTGGTTTTGGGGAGCTGGATGCACAAGTAGAGCTCATACTCAGTTCAAGTGAAGGCTAGCAATAGAAAGAGAGCGACAAATAAGAAGGCAATAACTGTCATAATCATGCTTGCAGCAAAACAGGACTAATCATGACATGAAAATGAGACAAGAACTCTATGGCAAAATAAATAATCGATTCTTACTGACTATTGTTCAGTCATATGCATGCATGAGCATGTGCCAAGTCGATTCACATGAAACATTCAGAGGAGGATACCACAATATCATACCAAGTTATGAATAGAACAATGCAAGCAAACATTCATATAACATGCTACAAACTATTAGCAAGCTGGAACTAATCACAAGAAATCAAGAACTAGTAAGCATCCATAAATAACATACACCTTACATGAACAGACTAAGCATGCTCACAATGATGAGTATATGTACAAAAATGAAAACAAAGAGAGTTCGTTACCAGCCTCTTACCACACCTCAAGTTTTCTTAATCTTCATTATTGACCTTCACACCTCAAGTTTTCTTAGGCGGCGAACTCAGCGGTGAGCGGTGTCTACGGGGTACGGGCGGTGAAACAAACCTGTCTGGTGGTCTCCTGGGACGGTGGGGTGCAGGCTGGCGGGCGGCGAGGGCTCGAGGTGGTCGGGTTGCATCGGAAGGACGCGTGCTTTCTGCAAGGTCTTGGCGTCGGCATGGTCGGCAATGGCACACACAGCGTTCTCGATTACAGTTCTTGTCTTGAGCTAGGGCTGGTCGAGAGGGGGCGGTGAGGCATGTGTTGCATGCTAGACAAGGTTGACACGGCTATTTCTTCTCCTAGCTTGTTGTCCACACTGGGGTGACATGTGTTCTCTCGGCCTGCTCACCATTGATGGCATTGGCAAGCTCACATTGGTGCTATAGTTAGTTAAGGTTGCTAGATGATCTACTAAGGCTATTTGTAACCAGAGAGGGAACAAAGTTGGCCCAAAACACTGCTCAACATAGTGTTTTTGATTTTGTTGATTTGAATCTGCAATCTGTTTGATGAAATGGCCGCATGAACTTGAGTTTTGAATTTTGAAAAGATTTTTGGTGGGTTTGCTCGGCATGTGTTGAGGATTCTGTGGGTGCTTGGGTTTTGAAAATTGAGCTTGTTTGAGTGGTTTTTTAAATAGTGAGATCTTCCCATATGAAACAGATTCAATTTTAAAATATCATTTAAACTAAGCATTTAAATGTTTTTGGATGATTACAAAGTGGGCCTTGGTACCTTATTATGAGTACTATCAAGGTGTGCAAAGATCCATACATGTTTCTGTTAAGTTCTAAAAGTTAGGGATAGCCAAAGTAGGCATGGGAGTTAATTTGGCCAAAGTGACCATTCACCTAATTTGTTTGTTTTGACTTGTTTGTCTTTGGGAAAAGTTTGGGGATTGTTTAGATGATGTTTATTTCACCTAAGAATCATTTTACAAGCAAAGAAACACAGAACCAAGGAAATTCAAAAGAATCCAAATTTTAATACACACACATATGAATGCTTTCATATTTTTAGTTGGAAAAGTTTTTGTTAACCCTAATTTTGATGCTTAGAGTTTGATGATCCAATTTTAATATTTTTGGGATGTTACAAACCTTCCCCCCTTAAACAAAATCTCGTCCCGACATTTGAAAAAGGACGAAAAAGATTACCTAGGATTTGAAGAGATCGGGAAACTCTGTCCTGATGTGATCTTCGCGCTCCCAGGTAGCTTCCTCTTCTGTGTGGTTGCTCCACTGAATCTTGAGAAACTTGATGCTTCGAGGTCTGGTAGTTCTAAAGGCTTCTTCCAAAATACGGATGGGTACTTCGGGATAAGTCAAGTCATCGTTGATTTCTATGGTCCGGTGATCAATATTCTTGAACACTTCAGTCTTCTCCGGAACATCGAGGCACTTGCGAAGTAATGAGATATGGAACACATTGCGCACGGCTGACATCTCTTCGGGTAGTTCCAATTGATACGACATTTCTCCTCGATGGTTCAGAATCTTGAAGGGGCATATATATCTGGGGGCTAACTTTCCTTTCAGTTGGAAACACTGCATTCCTTTCAATGGCAACACTTTCAGATACACAAAATCTCCGATCTTGAAGGCGAGGTCTCGACGTCTCTTATCGGCGTAACTCTTCTGCCTTGACTGGGCTGTCTTGAGGTGCTCACGAATCTTGTGAACCTTCTCTTCTGCTT
This sequence comes from Avena insularis, assembly GCA_023614405.1. NCBI lineage: Eukaryota > Viridiplantae > Streptophyta > Magnoliopsida > Poales > Poaceae > Avena > Avena insularis. Next base: position 221,178,717 of record CM042693.1, read on the forward strand.
CTCGTAGGATGTCGGGTCCGACTATCTGACTCTCTCCTACTTCCGACCAGTTCAAAGGGGTGCGACACTTCCTTCCATACATTAATTCAAATGGGGCCATTTGCAAACTAGCTTGATAACTATTGTTGTATGAAAATTCTGCGAACGGCAGACAGTCTTCCCACTTAGATCCATATTCTATCACACATGCTCTCAACATATCTTTGAGTATTTGATTTACTCGCTCCGTTTGTCCGTCGGTCTGAGGATGATAAGCTGTGCTGAAATCTAGTCGGGTTCCTAAACCTTCTTGGACTTTCTTCCAGAATCTCGAGGTAAACTGAGTTCCTCGATCTAGTACGATGTTCTTGGGGGCTCCGTGCAAACTGACGATTCTAGCGATGTATAACTCCGCTAGCTTTGAACTCTGGTATGTGGTCTTGACTGGTAAGAAATGGGCGACTTTGGACAATCTGTCCACTATGACCCAAATAGAGTCATTTCCCCTACTAGAAGTAGGCAATCCGGTGATAAAGTCCATTCCAACGGAATCCCATTTCCATTCCAGAATCTGCAATGGTTGCAACAATCCTGCGGGTCTTTGATGTCCCGCCTTGACTCTCTGACATCTATCACACTTGGCGATATAGCTTCCGATTTCTCTCTTCATCTTATGCCAACAAAATTGTTCTTTCAAGTCTTGATACATCTTCGTTCCTCCGGGGTGGATAGAATAAAGAGTATCATGAGCTTCCTTCAGAATAACGTCTTTCAACTCAGAATCTGCTTGTACACAAAGGCGTCCTTTGTACCACAGAACTCCTTCTTCGTCTTCGGTGAATCCGGGTACTTTGCTTGTACCGATACGATGCTTGATTCCGTCGATACTAGCATTTCGTTTCTGCGCCTCTTTGATCTGGCTGATCAAAATGGGTTGAAGTTCTATGCTAGCGAAAAATCCTTCACTCACTAATTCCATTCGTAAATCTTCCATCTCTTTGTGCAAACTTGGTTGGTCATTCAAAATCATGGAGTTCAAGCGGCACGACAATCTGCTAAGGGCATCTGCTACCACGTTGGCTTTACCAGGGTGATAGTGAATGTCCAGATCGTAATCCTTGATTAACTCAACCCATCTTCTCTGTCTCATATTCATCTCCTTCTGAGTGAATATATACTTCAGGCTCTTGTGATCTGAATAAATCTCACAATGGTTTCCCATCAGGTAATGCCACCATGTCTTCAGGGCTAGAACTACGGCTGCGAGTTCGAGGTCATGGGTTGGGTAATTTTGCTCATGTTGTTTCAGTTGTCGAGATAGATAAGATATAACTTTGCCTTCTTGCATTAGCACCCATCCGAGACCGATCTTGGATGCGTCACAATACACGTCAAAGGGCTTCGTGATATCCGACATGATTAAGATTGGGGCTGAAATCAATCTTCTCTTGAGTTCATGAAAACTCGCTTCACATTTGTCCGTCCATTCAAACTTCTTATCCTTCTTCAGCAATTGGGTCATGGGTCTGGCGATACTCGAGAATCCTTCTACGAACTTGCGGTAGTATCCCGCCAATCCGAGAAATGCACGAACTTGGGTTTGAGTGGTTGGGGATTGCCAATCTTCTACATCTTTCACCTTTGCAGGGTCAACGGAAATTCCACCGGCTAATACAATGTGGCCGATGAATCCTACCTCCTGTAACCAGAATTCACATTTGCTAAACTTGGCATACAACTGATGCTCTCTAAGGTTTCCAAGAATGGTCCTTAGGTGTAACTCATGTTCTTCTGATTTGGAATAAATCAGTATGTCATCGATGAAAACAATGACAAACTTATCCAGGAAGTCCATAAAAATCTTATTCATGAGATTCATGAAATAAGGGGGGCATTGGTTAATCCAAAAGACATGACAGTATAATCGTATAATCCATATCTGGTGGTAAAGGCAGTCTTGGGAATATCCTCTGCGCGAATCTTGAGTTGATGATAGCGTGTTCTAAGATCAATCTTAGAAAACACTTTGGCACCGGTCAACTGATCAAACAAATCTTCTATCTTGGGCAATGGGTACTTGTTCTTGATAGTGACATCATTCAACTTTCGGTAATCCGTACACAAACGGTTACTTGCATCCTTCTTGTCCACAAATAAGACAAGTGATCTCCATGGTGATGCACTTGGTTGAATCATTCCAATTTCTAGCATGGCATCCAGATGCTTCTTCAGTTCTGCTAGTTCAGACGGGTTCATACTATATGGTCTCTGGGCTATGGGTCCTATTCCGGGGATTAGTTCAATGATAAACTCGATATCCCGATCTGGGGGCATACCGGGCAAAACATCTGGAAATACATCGGGGTATTCACAGACTATCCGGACTTGGTCAATGGTAGGTTGGGCTATACTCTTGTTGCACTTAAATTGACGAGGTAAGGTTTCAGATATATGCTCGACTGATATTCGGTCTCGGGTGGTCATGGTTATGGCTTTCTTGGCACAGTCAATCAATCCTTTATGTTTGGACATCCAATCCATTCCTAATACTACTTCCAAACCTTTAGTTCCAATTACTATCAGATTAGCATAAAAATCTATGCCATGGATTCGGATAGGGACGACTTTGCAAATTTGCCTAGCTTTGGTGGTTGAACCGGGGATTTGAACAATCATAACATGCTTTAGTTTTGTTGGTTGAATCTTACTAGTGCATGCAAATTCTTCGGTGACAAATGAGTGCGATGCACCAGAATCAAACAACACTCTAGCGAGTACTGAATTAACAGAAAACATACCCAGCACGACGTCGGGCGCTTCCTGGGCTTCTTCAGCATGCATGAGAAAAAGACGTGCGTTGCGGTTGAGCGAATTCCCTGGGGCAAACCTTCTTCTAGGCTAAACACGATGCTGCTGCTGAGCTGGGGCATTTGCATTGGGGGCTGCGGCATTCTTCTTGGGGCACTCATTGGAGTAGTGACCCTTATTTCCACAGTCATAACAAGTCACTTGCGACTTGTCCTTTGCTGCAACAGGAACAACATTGCTTCCAGTCCTCGGGGCAGTGTTGGTGTTGGCGATAGCATTGTTTTTGTTGAACTTGGGTGGTGCACGGTTGAAATTGCTAGAGTTGTCGGGGTTGTTGTGATTTCCTCCGAGACTTGGGTTTCCACGGTTGGGATAGGTCGGACGGTTCATCAGGGGTCTGTTGGTTCTCGGGGCAAATCCTGGAGATGGGTTGGGGCGATACTTTGGGGTATGATGGGTTCCTGGCTGATGCATCATGTGACACTTGCGGTTCTCATTGGCTTGGTGGATCTTTCCTTCCATCTGAATGGCAGAGTCGACAAGGGCTTCAATATCGGCAAAGGGTATATTGACCAACACAATCTGCATCTCATAATGCAAACCATTCAGGAATCTCTCTTTCTTCTTGGGTTTAGTGTTGATCTCATCCAGGGCATACCTAGCTAATGACAAGAATTTGTCATGGTATTCCACTACGGTCATCCTTCCTTGCTTCAGTTCTCTGAACTCATCTCTCATTCTCTTGATCAAACCCGATGGCACATGGGTTCTGCTGAACTTGACCTTGAATTCCTCCCAGGTCATCATCTGTCCTCCGGTCATTGCACGAACAATGTTCCACCATGCTCTTGCATCTCCGGCTAGATAGTGGGTGGCGAACAGAACTTTCTCGTTAGCTTCCACTCCGGCGACTTCCAGGTTATTCTCCATGGTTTGCAGCCAATTGTCTGCGTCTAAGGGCTCTTCCGACTTAGTGAAAACAGGTGGGTTGGTATTCTGGAAATTCTTGATCTTAGATCCATGGTTGTCCTGATTTCCTTGGCCTTGATTGTTGTGGGATAGCTCAGCTATCTGCTGGAGGGTGGCTAGGTTGTCTTGACGTTCGGCTCTTTCATCTTCGCGTTTAGAAACCAACATTTCCAGGATCTGCAACATCGGGTCCGGGGATGAACCACTTCCTCCGCGAGGCATCTGAAGATTGAGATAGATCATGAGAAAAGAGGGAAATTTCTAAGGTTCAGGGACTTTGAAAAGTTTTTAAAGTTTGACTCGGATTTTCTAGCAACTTTCTTTTCATTCATTCAGTCATAGCACACGATACAAACACACACCACAAAACAAGAAAAACAGATGGTTTTAAGAACCATTCTGGAAACTACGATACAGTGGGACCGAATACAACTCACTACACTAGTGCTCAAGTGCTACTACTCCTTGGAGTCGGTGTATTCGTCATCCTCATCATCCTCGTCGTCATCGATGAAGGCGAAATCATCCTCATCGGTGAAGAAGTCCATAGCCTGATCCTCCAGAAAATCATCGTCATCGCTGAGATAGGAGTAGGGGTCTCCACGAAGATCCTCTCCGGCATTCTCTCTTTCCTCCAACTACATGTCTCTCTCGTGGATAGTCTCCTCCAAATCCGAGATATGATGGAGAAGACGAGCAATGATGCGCTCCTTCTTGTCAAGCTAACGGCGGCGAGACTTGTGATCCTTTGCTAGCATGGCGATGGTCTGATCCTTCGTCTTGATGATGGCGGACTTGTGGTTGGAGTAGTCACGGCAATTGTCCAATTCCTGCTGATGATCGTACATCATGAAGCTAAGGTGGTCCAACTGAGTCTTCAACTCGTGGTGATATGGGGCTTCCAGTGGTTGTCCCATAGCATCACGGCTTGGACAAAACTCAAAGCGGGTACCCTTGATCTGTTTGATACTTTGCCCACACACACGGACAAGAGCTTCCTGCATGGCCCTGGCAAGTCCATCGAGCCAGTTGTTCTCTCTTAAGATGAACTGAATTCCCTCGGCGGTGGGAGGTTCAATCTTTCCTCGGATACTTGCAACAATTACCACTGCAGATCTTCTCCTCCTTGATCATTGAGCTGAGCTCTAAAGAACTTGGGGTGCGGACGCTCCAGAAGTTCCGAAAGCTGGTCCAAATCCCGCTCAAAGATGAGGTCTCCTCCATTCCCCAACTGATAAAACTTGTTGTACTTCACGTCCATCTATAAGAATATAGGATGAGTAAGTTAGTAGAGTGATCAAGGGTGTCAAATTTTAGGTATTTTGCTATAGTTTTTGAGGAACATGAATTTTCATGAAATAATCAAAGTGATAAGAATGGGAATAAGTTTTTTTAAATATTTGCTTCCTTTGGTTTTGAAACTAAGTTTTTGATTCAAACGTCCAGTCTAACTAGGGTCTCCTATGGTCAGGATGGCTCTGATACCAACTTGTCAACACCTGGATTTTTAATCCCAGATGCCTGTTATTCCATACATCGCAATCCCAGGATTACCATTTTTGCGAGACATAACAGATTTGGATACCACAGTACATCATCCATTACAAACCATACATAAGGTCTTACAAAAATAAGGATCTCATGATTCAGTTCTTAATACAACTCAAGCAGCGGAATAACGTAATAATACAAGTAGTGTAGGCAAAGCTCTATCTTCGGGGTCACATGCAATGCTGACGATGAGAGATGATCCTAGTTGTTGTAACCTTCCTGGGGTCCTTCATCCTGGTACTCCTCTTCATAGTCTGGCCACAGGAATAGCCAGGGACAAATCCATGAGTACTCTTTAAGTACTCGCAAACTAAAACTAACAAGTGAAGGGGGGTTTTGTAGTAGGACACTAAGCTATAGGGTTGTTTTGCAAAAAGCCATACTTACCTCTACTAAGTTCAGAAGGAAGAAAGCTGGTTGAAGTTTAAATCACATAAGTGGGAACTTGAATTTCATATCACAACTCTGTTGTGGTCAAGTCAAATTCTCAATTCATTTCACAAGTAAGTTTGAAAACATCTGACGGGGGAACAGTATGGCCACTCTAATCGTCCATAATCATGGACGGCTATTCGAATAGTTTGACACTCTGCAGAGATTGTACACTTTCACCACAACATTCGATACATCCGTCAGGAACAAATCCTGAATTCACCATACTCAGTATGCGGATAATCAATCCTAACCTTTCAATTACACGCCCTAGTATAGGCACCTCTCCTGTGAGTTTGGCCTCCCAACCATGACCAACTGTCATCTTGGGTACTACACAGGTGGACAATCTTCACAAGGTAGACTCGGCTCATACCTTGGCCGTGAGGGAACCCATACTAGGGTATATAAGTTTCCAGTCAAGCCCTACCCAATTTTCGTGTATTGTGGTTGTACGGTAAAATTGGAATGGTATCGCATCCAGACAACCATCAGTTTTATAAAGGGATAAGGCTCATGCCTAAACATTTTCATCATCAAAATCATCTGGTGTTCGGAAACACATGTCAAAACATCTCAGTAGAATGACTCGTCATTCTAAGGTTTTCATAACCATTTTCCACCAAGTAGTCCCATCTAAAGTTGATCAAGTTTTATGCTTAGCACTAGCATCTACAAGTGGGGGTGAGTACTAATGAGGGGTGGTAAACAAGTGGAGTTTAACTAAGTACAATCTCATGCCTTAGGATGACATCAAGATTATCTAGCTTAGGCCAAATTTAATGCTCTTTATGCAACCTTCAATTATCTTTCCTAGAATCTACAAGTCACTTAAGTAAACTCTAAGTAATAGCTTTGATAAAAAAATAAGTATAAAGCTTGCAAGTAAAACTAGGATTGGGTCATCAAGTGGGTATGATCACATATGATTAAGGCATATAGTTGGCATGGTAACAAGCAAGTATTAGCTTGCATAGGTCAACTTGATTAGTAAGGCTTGCTCATTCAACTAGTAGTATTAGGCTTGCCTTGTGTAGAGCAGTGGTTGAAGTTCTCCTCGGCTTCTTCTTCGTAGTATCCTCCTTCCTCCTCGTATCCTTGGTCGGTACTAGCGTCTATGCATAAATACGAGGTACACAATCACCAAACAATACTTAACTACTTTCAATCATCACACAAAAGGGTTCTATAGATGATCCAGCATCATCACTAACATTACAATATTTAAGCATTTGCATTATTTATTTATTTTTACAAAAGTAATTTCTACTCATTGAAAAACTACTTAAGATTTAATTTTCTCCAACTCAAACATGGGATCATGTTGACACATGTCATCACCACATATTTCAGTACATGGGAATGTGATTTAAAGTGGTGTCACAATTTAATAAGGTTTAACCTTTTATTTTAAATAAAATAAAGTGACTAGAAATGCCTATGTGGCATTCTTTTATTACTTGAACATTATTTCTGTAAGTAAACCCATATGTTTTTATATATTCTAAAAGGTATGGTCAAATGTGATTTTTTAGAGTTAGAATCAACTCAAAAGCTATTATGGTTGAAATTTGAAAAATGTTTGAATGCAGAAAAGATTCTGCCTTGTTATTTTTACCAAGGTTGATCTACAGATCCAAATGATTTGAATCCAACGGGCTTGGATTAAGCATTTCAGTACCTTTCTAACAAAATTGGTTTCATGCAATTTGGGTCACTGAACTGAGTACCTTTCTAGCTGGGTTGATTTTTAAAACTAGGTACAGAACTGAGTTTGAATTAAAATAGAAAAAGCTAAATTCAAACGAGTGGGCTACGCGGGAAAGGTTAATGGGCCGGCCCGGTGTCACTTCACAGCGCGGGGCTCAGCTGACAGGGGGGTCTATCGGTCAGTGGCTCATAAAACGTTAAGCGGTACGGGGCGATGTGGTGCGTTGGATTAGAAGTGAGATCAACAGCTGAGGGTCGTCGTCGATGATGAACATGTCACCGGCGTACTCGAACCCTAGCGGCTCGGTGGGGGTGCATAGGGGGCATACCGGGGCTCCAGTGATGACAACGAGGTGGGCAAACGACAAAGTTGACGATGGCGAACTCAGGAGTGGTCGCGGCAGCTCTGGGGGTGGTCGAAATCAACAGCTCCCTTCTTCTCTAGAGGCAGCCTGCTCCGGCGAAATTCTGGCGAACTGCTGCTCCTCGTGCTCCAGCTAAGGGATGGAATGATCAGGGAGATGAGGAGAGTGAGGTGGTGTGAAGAAATCGAGCAGGGGTCGTCTCCTTTTATAGGATCGACAGCGAGACCGAGGGGGATGGGCAGGCGATAGTGGCGACACGGCTACAGGCATCTAGAGGCATGGTCGAGGTTGGCGATCGACGGGTGGTCTCCTGGCGATGCTATAGAGCTTAAATGCGCATGTAGGGGCGATGGCAATCGGTCGGGAACACGCGGTGCTCTGCGAGGCAAAGGCGGCGAACTCCGCGGCGAGCGGTGGCTACGGGGTACGGGCCGTGAAACGAACCTGTCTGGTGGTCTCCTGGGACGGTGGGGTGCATGCTGGCGGGCGGCAAGGGCTCGAGGTGGTCGGGTTGCATGGGAACGGCGCGTGCTCTGCGGTGCGCGTCGGAATGGTCGACAGCAGCACGGGCGTGGCGTTCCTGGCAGTTCTGGTCGCTGTCTTTGAGCTAGGGCTGGTCAAGAGGGGGCGGTGAGGCATGGGCTGCATGCTAGACAAGGTTGGCACGGCTAGTTCTTCTCCTAGCTTGCTGTCCACACTGGGGTGACATGTGTGCTCTCATCCTGCTCACCATTGATGGCATTGGCAAGATCACAGTGGTGCTAGAGGTTAGTTAAGGTTGCTAGATGATCTACTAAGGCTAGTTGTAACCAGAGAGGGAACAAGGTTGTCCCAAAAAACTGGTCAACATAGTGTTTTTGATTTTGTTGATTTGAATCTGCAACCTGTTTGATGAAATGGCCGCATGAACTTGAGATTTGAATTTTGAAAAGATTTTTGGTGGGTGTGCTAAGCATGTGTTGAGGATTCTGTGGGTGCTTGGGTTTTGAAAATTGAGCTTGGGATCTTCCCATATGAAATAGATTCAATTTTAAACTGTCATTTAAACTAAGCATTTAAATGTTTTTGGATGATCACAAAGTGGTCCTTGGTACCTTATTATGAGTACTATCAAGGGGTGCAAATATCCATACATGTTTCTGTTAAGTTCTGAAAGTTAGGGATAGCCAAAGTAGGCATGGGAGTTAATTTGGCCAAAGTGACCATTCACCTAATTTGTTTGTTTTGACTTGTTTGTCTTTGGGAAAAGTTTGGGGATTGTTTAGATGATGTTTATTTCACCTAAGAATCATTTTACAAGCAAACAAACATAGAACCAAGGAAATTCAAAATTATCGAAATTTTAATACACACACATATGAATGCTTTCATATTTTTAGTTGGAAAAGTTTTTGTTAACCCTAATTTTGATGCTTAGAGTTTGATGATCCAAGTTTAATATTTTTGGGATGTTACAACTCGAGCTTGAGAATTTTTTCCGGTGTTTTTCAGGAGAGAGAAAGAAGTGGCTGGGAGGAGACAACTTGGAGGGACTCAGGTGGGTCCCACCCAGGCCAGGCGCGCCCTGGGGGCTGGCCGTGCCACCAGGGGTGTGATGGCCTGGTGGGTCCCCATGGGCCACTCCTGGTATCCCTCTTCCCCTTTTTTCAAGGAAAAAATTAATATGAATTTTTTGGGATTTTTCGGGAAACTTTATTTTTGGCCAACTTTCAAGGTATGAAAATTGATTTTCTCGTAGAAATAGATTTTTTTTAGAAGAAGCAAAAGCAAACCAAAACCAAAACTACAGAAGTTCTAAGACACTCTAACAAGCAAACAACTAGCAAAACTAAAGCTAACAAGAGAAAGAGCAAAGGCTAGGAAGGAGAAAAATAAAAGTGAGCAAGTATAACCACTATGGAAACATTATTTTTTTCATAAAAATCCCTTTGTTAATAAGGTTGATCAAGCTTGTTACCAAAAAAATCTCATATGAAACAAAACTTTGCATTCCACAAAGTTATTATGTTACCTCAAACTTGATAGCAATGGTCCCAACCATAATAGTTTCAAAAGTTTCTTGTGGAATGGGACAATATGTTTCTCCAACTTTGATGCTCTCAATATTTTCAATGGAATTTAGGCAATAGCTCTTATCAATCTTCTTGGGGAAATAGATAGTATGCTCTTTGTCATTAATATTAAAAGTTAATTTTCCTTGATTACAATTTATGACAGCACCTGCAGTATTAAGAAAAGGTCTCCTAGGAATAATGGACATATTATCATCTTCAGGCATCTCAAGCACAACAAAATCAGTTAGAACCAAGCAATTATGAGCCACTTGAATAGGAACATTCTCACATATACCAACAAGAATAGTAGTTGACTTATCATACATTTGCAAAGATATATCAGTTGGTATCAACTTTTCTAGCTGGAGTCTCTTGTAGAGAGAAAAAGGCATAAGACTGACTACAGCTCCCAAATCACACAAAGCAGTTCTAACATAATTATTCTTAATAAAGCTAGGAATAGTTGGTATACCTGGATCACCAAGTTTCTTTGGAACCTTACCATTGAAGGAATAATTAGCAAGTAAAGTACAAATTTACTTATTAGGAATCTTCTTTTTATTAGAGACAATATCCGTCATATATTTTGAATAAGGAGGCAACTTGATAGCATCAGTCAAAGGAATTTGCAAAATTAAATGTTTCATCCACTCACAAAACTTGTTGTAGTGTTCTTCCTCCTTTGACTTGTGTTTCTTATTTGGCAAAGGCATAGGTTTCTGCACCCAAGGTTCTCTCTCACTAACATGTTTTTTAGCAATAAAATCTTCCTTAGTGTACCTAGTATTCTTAGTGTGCTTCTCAGGTTCTTCCTCAACTTACTCTTTGTCAGGAGCATCATTTTTATCATTACCACTCTCACTTTCAGCATCAGAGACAGATATACTATTAGGATCTACAGCAGGTTCAGAGGGTTCCTCAACTATTTTGTGTTTCTTTTTGTTTCTCTTACGAGGACTACCACTACTTTCACCTTGTTGAGAATCCTTCTCAACTCTTTTAGGGTGTCCTTCAGGATATAAAGGATCTTGAGTATCTATACCACTCCTAGTTCTAATTCCATAAGCATGTTTATCTCCCGAGGCATTAACTAGCATATCTTTTTGTACCTTAGCAAGTTGATCAATTTGAGTTTGAACCATTTGAAAGTGTTTACAAAGAATTTTCATATCATTAGCAATTCTTTCCACAATATATTTCAACTCATTTATAGCTCTAGAGTTTTCCAATAAATGATTCTGAACTTGTTTATTAAAATTACCTTGTTTAACAATAAATGTGTCAAGTTCCTCTAAGCATTGATCAGGAGGCTTACCATAGGGAATATCACCTTCATCAAAGTGGAGAGATTGTACCTCAATAGTATATGAGTGGGGAATTGTCTTGCATAATTCTTCAATAGGAGGTAGATTCTTCACATATTCAGCTCTAATACCTTTCTCCTTAAGACATTTCTTAGCTTCTTTCATCACTTCATCGTTTAATGCAATCACTCCCCCTTATTTGGTGTTGGTATTGGAACTGGTTCAGGCTCAACTAGTTCAGGAGTAATAGGCTCAAGTGTATTTAACTCAGTTGAAGTCCAATCATCATAATTCTTGCTTATTTTAGCCATTAATTCTTCAGCATCTGTAGGAGTTCTTTTCCTGAAAACACAGTCAGCAAAACTATCTAGGTATGTCCTAGAATCATTAGTTAGTCCATTATAATAAATATCAAGAAGCTCAATTTTAGGCAATGGACACCCAGGATGTGCATGAATCAAGGCACAGAACCTTGTCCATGACTTAGGAAATTTCTCTTCTTCTCCCTGTTTAAAATCAAAAAGTCTCTGCAAAGCAGCATGTCTAGCACTAGGAGGAAAATATTTCTAAAAGAAAGAAGCAATCAAGCAATTAGGGCTATCAATGGATCCAGGAGGTAATCTATTAAACAAAGCCTTAGCTCTCCTTTTAGTGGAAAGGGGAAGATCTTAGTAATAAAGTACTTGGGCATCTTAAAATCATCAGAGAATAAGGCACTCATAGTGGAAAGCTCATTCATATGTGACACAACACTCTCACTCTCAGTCCCACAAAAACGTTCTTTCTCAACAATGTCTAAATAGGATAAATCTGTCACATCCCAAGATTTTCCAAATATTGTTATGTGAAAAATAAATGAATAAAATAAAACTTTGTTGAATTTCAGGGTGAGAAGAAACTTTTTGATTCCAATTGGAAACCTTCAAACCTATTTGGATCAAATAAAATCCTAAAGGGATTTAAAAAGATAAATAAACAATAAAGTTAAAATATTTGGAATTACTATTTTGAATCTTTTAATAAAAAGATTTGGTTTTCAAAAACAAAGATATTTTAAAGAGCCAAATTAAAACTTGGCCAAGCCTTTGAAATAAAACATTTCTATTTGATAAAAATAGTAAAGGTTTATATAAATAAAATAATAAGGATTTAATATCCAATTTTATTTAAGTAAAGGCCTTTCCATTTTAATTAAAACATTAAAAACTTGTTAAATTATTTTAAATAAGTTTTCCAAGTATTTTATATTCTCAAACAAAACCTACTGAAGTGTTTTTGGTTTTATTTAGATTTCAAATAAAGATTTTAAATAAAACAAATCTTATTTGAATTAATAACTAAGGACTATATATTTAGTTATTAAATAGATCCCAAAAGAATAAAAATATTAATTTTGTCTTTGGACTTTGGTTTATGTTGTTAAACAGAAACCAAACTCAATGCAAAGTTTGGAGGAATTTTGAATTGATTTGTTTGATTGAATTTCAAAATAGAAAATAGAAATAGAAAAAGATAAAGCAATCAGAAAGAAAAAAAATGAATCAGACAGCAGCCCAACTGGCCAAGCCCAACGAGCCCAGTTAGCCCACTCCCTCTCTCCCCGAAGAAAACGTTTCGCACCCAGTTTTGTACCCACGCAGACGCTGACAGATGGACCCCATTTCCCTTTCCCTCTCTCGCTGCCAGACGGCCCCACCGCCAGCCCTCTTCTTCCTCACCCGCGCGCAAACCTCGCCGGCGGTTTTCTGCCGATTAACGCTCGCTTGATTACGCCTTAATATCGCGTTAATCCCTTGCCGTGACCACGCAGTGATAAACGCCAGCACCTCCTCTTTCTTTCCCCTCTCTCGCCTCACCCTCTCTGCCCCCAGGCCAGACGAATTTCTCCGCGCACTCTCACTGCCCCGACGACCTTTCCTAGACAATTACAGCGAAACCAGACCTCCCCTCGCCTCCTCGACCACACTCACATATTCCCCAAGCCCAGGCGCACCTCCCCGTAGCGCCAGCTCACTCACATACCGAGTCTCGGCAACGACGACTCCAAGCATCGCCACCGTCTGCCATTTCTCCGGCGACATTCCCAGGTAGAGTTCGACCGCGCCTTTCCCTCCTGTGGATGCACCCGTTCTCACTATTGTTGTGTGCAGCTAACACAACATTTTTCGTGCCTTGGCCTCGCTTGTACTCTCGCCAGCGAAGACGAACAGAGCGTGCCGACGCCGAGCGAACTCCGGTGAGCAATCCAGGGCAACCACGAGCGCCCCTCGACGAGATACTGCCACGTTGAGCATCAGCGAAGCACGGCGATCTCGGTGAGCCCCTCCCCTGTCTCTTTTTCTTCCTGCATCACCAGCACCACCCTCGTCTGAGCACGACGCCGCTCGCCGCCGCGCTAGCGCCGCCCATCTGAGGTCGAGCTGCTGTGAGCCACTGGATCCAGATCCGAGCGTCACGATAGAACCTTAGCCGAAGGGGTATCGATCGATCTGTGCCGTGCGTTGTTAGTTTAATCCTACGGTCTGAATTGCTGATCCACCCGAAGCGGTACCGACAAATAGGAAAGCGCCACGTGGCCAGCCTTTGATTTAAAACAGATTTTGAAATCAGATTATTATGCGAATTTGTAAACCTTGTAACTTTTGATCCACACGTCCAAAATTTGCAAACTTTATATCAATGGAATCAGTGGAACAAGCCCTAGCCAACCATGCCATTTGTTTAGAAAAAGTTTCTGTTAAATTGTTCGTTTTTGCAGAAACATTTTTATGCTTGTTTAGGTTATAAAAATTATTCCAAAATGATTTTGAGGTTGAAATCTTTGCAAAATGGTTTGTTGTGAACTTACTGATCTTAGGAACCAACTTGTGGATTTAAAAAAATGTATTTGGTGAAGATTAGGATTGAATAATTGAATTAGCTCATTTATAGTCAAATAAAAATATTGGTTCTGTTATGGAAATGATTTTTGAACAAAAACCTTTGGAAAAATGTTTTGATTCAAACCTACTGACCCTAAACACCAAGTTTTGTGAACTAACAACTTATTTGGTGAACAATATAAAATTGTTGCTTTGATAAAAACATTTTCCACCACATAAAATAATGATTTGATTTAAAAATGGTTTATAGATAAAACCCTTTTGCAAATGACTTTGCCACTTTAGAAAATGACCACTTTGGACTTTACAATGTGTAGAGCCTAGTAGAAACCACCTTTGCAAATAAAACTATCTTTTGCATGCTTGCATGCATGACTTAGCTTCTATGATTTTGTGTGTGATTAAGTTGATTGAAAATTTGTTTGGAATGCTAGTTGAACCTATGTTTGCTTGATTTATTTGTAGTGAAGATTAGAAGAGTGTGATATTAGCAAGATCAAGAAGTGAACCAACATTCCCTACCAAAAAGGCAAGTGACACTATCATCCAAGTCCTACTATTTTCATTATACTTAGTGGATTTTGAAACATGCATGAAAAGAATTTCTATACTTTATGCTATGCTAAATCCTAATAGGATACCCTTATATATTCCTTAGTGAAAACAATGTAGTTGCAAAATTCTTAGCCATGCTACATATTTTGAGAAGAGATACATGTTGAGATTTTATGAAGTTGAGAAAAGACTTGTGTTTTTATATAATAAAACAAGTACTCAATGAACCACCTGGGTGGACAAGGGTAATCAAGTTTTGGACAAGGTGGCAGCAAGAGGAACCATGTTTATATGGCAATCTCTTTTTGTTGTGCACCAGATGAAAACCACCCAGGGACTTAGAGATTGAACATGTTTCTCCAACAGTGGCTTTCGTGTACAGCCACATGCTATATGGCTCTGGCTTAGTCAACTACATTGGGAAAACCCATGCATTGGTCTTCAGGTTAACTGGAAATGAGGGAACTAGGAACCCTACATTGGTGCCTAAAGACAAGCTAGCATTGTGTATGGGAGGACCCTATGGAAAGACTTCGTCACATTCTCAATCTGCCAGTACTCCATCTTGGTGAGTACTTATCCAGCGGCCACTGGTGGCAACAAGATGAGATTGTGTCATGTGGGTGAAGTGTACAACTTCTGCAGAAGATAAAAATTCTAAGTACTTAGCCGTGTCCCCGGTTATGGACAATACTAAGCAACTAAAGCTTGAAGCTATGGGAAATATCGACATTCCAATTTCTAAAAGCAGAACTTTAAAGTAACAACAAAAGGCTTGAAGCACTTGGGGTGTACCAAGGTGCTCAAGAGATTTGGATAAAAACTTGAAGCACTTGGGGTGTACCAAGGAACTCAAGAGATTTTTGATAAAGACTTGAAGCACTTGGGGTGTACCAAGGAACTCAAGAGATTTTTGATAAAGACATGAAGCACTTGGGGTGTACCAAGGAACTCAAGAGATTTTTGATAAAGACTTGAAGCACTTGTGGTGTACCAAGGAGCTCAAGAGATTTTGATAAAAACTTGAAGAACTTGGGGTGTACCAAGGAGCTCAAGAGATTTTGACAAAGACTTAAAACCCTTGGGGATTTACCAAGGAGTTCAGAAAGATTTGACAAAATATCAAAACTATTTTGAAAAGATAGGATAAATTATTGCTTTCTGCAAATGAGCCTAAAACCCTACTTAGACAAATATGCATGTAATGATAGGATCCACTTATATTCAACATAGTAGTGAAACTTGCCAATAGAATTCAAATGTATTGACCCTTGTGGCTGTAACTTGTTATGTTGCAGGTTTGTTTGATATTAGTGAAGTTGATTGATTAGGATTACAAGTCCACAACCAACATGTTTGCCTGTGGCACTTTGAAGATGAAGGACCCCATGCATATAGATATTCTGCTGCAATGTAATGTAATAGCCAAATGAGCTATGTAAGATGTAATAAAATTATGTTATTCCTTGTTATAAAGTTATATTATGACCCTTGTTTCTTGATATTACATCTTAACTGTGGATGGTAGCTAATGATCCAGGGACTAGCATTGTAAACACGGGGATCTCTACCTTATTAAAGGTTGGGAACCTTACAAAATCAAGAGAGAAATCATAATCTTCATCTTTAATATCATAAGAAAGTTTTTGAATAATGGTACGTCTCTCAAGGAGGCTTATAATAGCACAAGCACCATGTGTGTTTCGACGCTCTTCAATAAATTCATCAGTCAACTCAATGTAACCATCATTAATATCATATCTCTCTCTAGACTCAGGTGAGCTAACATGTGTAACAGTGTCTTCACCAGGAGTTTCAGTATTTCCTACACTAGCCATAGTAGCCTCTAGGAAATGACCTAATGAACCACTCGCATCAAGCACAGTAGAAGTAACATCATGAGTATCAGAAGTAGTTTCAGATTCAGCAGTAGTACAAGTTTGTGTAACATGTGTATGTGGTGGTGGTGTAACAAGCTTACTTATAATAGACGGTGAATCAAGAGCAGCAGAAGTGTTTAGGACTGTATCTCTTCTTGTAGTGGATGGTAAAATAGGAAACTTTCCATCACGAGACTTCCCATGATGAAAAGAGTAGTAGTGAACAATAATAGATACAAGTGAACTTACAAATAAAGCTATGCTTACCGGCAATGGCTCTAGAAAATAGTCTTGATGACCCAGAAGTATAGGGGATCGCAATAGTCTTCGAGGGTAGTATTACCCAATTTATTGATTCGACACAAGGGGAGCCAAAGAATACTTGCAAGCCTTAACAACTAAGTTGTCAATTCAGCTGCACCTAGAAATAGTTCTTGCTCACAGAATTTTATTAGTAGCAACGGTTTTGTAGTAGCAATAGCAAAGCAACAGCAGCAGTAGAACAAGAGCAATAGTAACAGTAGTAGCAAACAATAGGATATGAGCGCGGTAGGCATAGGGATGGATGGACGGGCGTTGCATTGACGAGTCTAAACATGTAACTTCAATATCTATGGCAATTGTAGATAAATAAGATAAACATCCAAGTACTAAACAATCATAGGCATGTGCTCCATATATAGTCATGCGTGCTCGGAATGAGAACTTGCACAACATATTTTGTCCTGCCAGCCCGTTGCAGTGGGGCCTCAAGGGAACTAATGGCAATTAAGGCACTCCTTTTAATAGAGCACCGGAGCAAAGCATTAACACTGCATGAACACATGTGATCCTCACATCACAGCCATCCCCTCAGGTTATCCCAATTTCTGTCACTTCGGAGAGTCAAATAGCACTAATAGAGATACTAGGCACCATGCCCTAACAATCTTATTCGATTACATGATAGAACTCATTCAATCCCTACCATCCCCATATCCTACAGCGGGGGATTACTCACTCATGAATGAGGGAAACATGGATGGTTGATGGAGAGGCGTTGGTGATGATGATGGCGATGATCCTCTCCAAATTCCCTGTCCCGGCAGGGAACCAGAACGGAGTTTCTGGTTCCGAATCGCGGTTTGTGGTGGTGGCGGTGCAGCAGAACTCTTTCTAGACAAATGTCGAACCCCCCTCTATTTTAGGTCAAGAGGAAACTTATAGGAAAAGAGGGAGGCCGACGGGGTGCCTGAGGCGGCTGAACCCCCCAAGCGCTGGGTGGGCTCACCCGCGCGGCAGGGCCCCTCAGGCCTCCATTCCGTCTCTTATTCTGGATCCGTGGATCTTCTGGTGAAATAGGATTTTTGGCATATTTTCCGGGATTTTTCCTGATAGTTGATTTTCTACACAAAAACTAGACACCAAGGTAATTCTTCTGAAAACAACGTCAGTCCGTGTTAGTTGTATCCAAATCACACAAGTTTAGAGGACAAACAATAGAAAAAGTGTTCGGGAAAGTAGATACGTTTTGCACGTATCACTCGCTGTCACGGGGTGCTGGAACGACATCTCCAAACCTTCTCCGCCACGCACCGGCGGGGAGATATCCCTCGTCCTCCATGGGCTAGAGCTTGGATTCATCTATGACACTGGGGACCCAGAGGCCCTGCAATTTCCTGTTGTCCGCCGCATCGTCGTTGCCGCACTGGAGCATGACGCCGCTTTATCCATCTCGCCGGAGAAAGGGTCATAAACTGGTGGCGCTAGGGTGATTTTGGTGTGATGGAGAGAGGGATGCAGAGAAATCGAGGAGTACGAGGAGGCAATGATGAGCGGCAAGGAATGAATCTGGGTGAGAAGAAATCTCTAAATTAATAACCTCCGCACCAAGATTCGTGTTGGATCTGCGCGATTTGCGCCACGCGTATAGGAGAGAGACGAGGCTTCCTCGCGATGCCTCCTCCCCCTCGATTCTCGCGCGTGCATTGAAATATTGCTTTATTCCGTGTAGCACGGACCCACCAATGGTCAGGGTGATAGGATAATTGTCAGTGATAGCATGTGACCTCAAAGGTTGTCAGGCAGACGTCACTGTTTAAATTCTTGCTCATGTTTGAATCGAGGAAGGAAATAACTGAAGTCAAGGAGACAAATCCGACTCAAATAAGACTCAAAATTCTACACTGTTGAATGAAGTTTTCAGGAACCCTTCAAGATTCTCAAGAAAAAGAAACCATAAAGCTAGACGATTTATCCGACTTTGGATCTTGGAGACTTCCGGGAGCTACTGTTGGGGATATACTTTCCGGGTATACCCATAGGTCTCACTGACCAGGGTGGCCCACAAATGGGTTAGAGCTTTGCTTCACAGGCAGACCAGTCAGAGAAAGAGGAGGAGTCGATTCCGGCTAGGACAAGGCCCAAAAAACTTACCAACTTTGGCCTATAGTATTACTTGTAGTCCAAGATGTACTTAGTTACCGACTCTGTAACGTAGCCGGATAGGTCTCTCCTGTAACCCTAGGTCCTAGCGCCTTTATAAGCCGGACATGTGGGAGCCTTTAGGGCAAAGTATCTACAACAACCCCAACCAACTCGCACAGGAGAACCTCGCTTGTAATCCTCTATAACATCCGGCTCTCGCCAATATATTACTAGGTTGCTAGCATGAGTAGGATCTGATCACCGTAGTCGGATCTGAACCTGGGTAAACTTGTGTTCACCTCTCTCGGAACACCATATGGCTCACACCCCATATTCTCAATGCCCTTAGGACCCCTATGGCATACTTGTCATCAATCCGATGACATTTATATTCTCAAACTCATGACTATAACATGTTATCAAGATTTCCTTCTCATAATTGATCAATACTTTGTTGGTATGGAAGACCCTAAAATCATAACGGTGGTACAGCTTTCATAGCACACATCCTAATTCATACATCTAATACAATAATCATGGATCAAAATTAATTTTAATATCATAAAGTCAAGAAACTTGTCGGATATAATTCTTTCCTTGAACCAAACGAGTTTGAAGATGATGCCGCTAATGCAAACTCTTGAATTAACAACCTAACATGCATGTAGGAAAGTAAACATGCTAAAACTAGAAGATAGATTACAAGGCGTTTTATATCTCCCCAAGCTTGGGATCTATCGAAGATTTGTCCCGCGAAGGAAACTAGGGCCCAACGATTCCTTGGTTCGAGAGGGGGATGAACACGCAGTTCCAAGAAGTTACTGTCGTGGTATTGCCGACGAGGACGCCATGGAGGGGTCCTCATAGAGCGTGTTTAGATAGGTGGGGGAAGGTGGCAGGTTCGCGGGTACGAGGTAACATAGCTTACCTAGGTTCATATTCCACGATGATGGCGGAATCCAACTCCTGCTATAAATCACTATAATGTCAATACGCTAAGTTACAGGGATTGGTTCGCTATGCGAGGTGTGTATGTAATCGTTTCCCAAAAGGCTCCTCTAGGTCCTGCTTATATAGTCGCCAGAACCTAGGGTTATAGGGAAAGTCATAGACGGATAGGTTATAGAGTCCTATACGGTATATAATTAGTCTAACGTGTCTTGCACTCCAAGGCTCTGGGTACGTTCGTGACTCCATTGTATCCTTCCTTCGTCCGGCATGGGCCTCTCTTCTGGATCCTTCTAACTGGGCCGCCCAGCAGGACATGGGCATTGCTACCAACTATGGGCCACCCGGGTTATCCGGATTAGAGACATGCAATGGTGACACCCATTTAGCATATCCCCAATAGTAGCCCCCGGAGAACTCCGAGATCTTGGGATGTCTTGCCTCTTCAGATTGAATGCTCTATCTAGATGAATGTTGGCAAATCATCAAGCAACATCTTGTAGTCATCCCATGAACCCTGCGATACTCTCCTTCTTCAATACGCAAGTCGGAGAATCATTGAGCTTTCCATCATACTCTTCTCGTAGCTGGATAGGATCCGTCCATGCCGGAATCTTTAGTTTGTACCGCTTGTCTGCACATGTCAGCAAGATGTCATAGATCATAGGTTAGCGGCTCCTCGTAAATCACACATGTAGAAACATACTTATAGACGTTTTTCACGTGTGAAGGATCCGAAACATTGGCGGCTATGGTGGGAACGTGGTGAAATTTCCATGCATGCTCACGCACGCTCTGTCAACGCATCAACCGTTGGATCAATTAGCACGAATCTTGACACCAAGGACTATATATTTTAACTGTGCTGGCATTTTATCTTTTCACCTCATTCTTCTCTGTCATCGTCTTCCTCCAGCCCAAGCCCCTCTTCGAGATCTTCGTGCACACATAGGAAAAAACCCTAAATCTTTCCAATCCTCAATCCATCTCCATCCACTCCAATGGCTAGCAGCAGCATATCGTTCATGGCACCGTCTGGCGAGGCCATGACCAAGCCATCTAGCACTGTCCATGTCCCCCCGGAAGGCATGGTGGTGCCGCGTACCATGGTGGTCGAGTCCACCGGCGGCGACCAAATTCCAGTGACGCTAGAGCCGTTGGAGGAGGAAGCTGACTCCCACAAGGGAGAATGGCGAGGCTCAGACATCTCCGAGAGCGACATCAAAGAGATGATCTCTGAAGGGTACCTTGTTGGGAATATGCCCTAGAGGCAATCATGTATGATGATATTTCCCATTCTATTAATAAAGATATAAAGTTGTCCTTGTATAAACATATGATGTGTATCATTGAATATGTGATTCGGTTGTGGAACTATGCATTCATGTTGTTTGTACTAAATATCCTTGGTCATTGAGGTTGTGATGGACAGACAACTTAGACCAATGTGAAAGTTCGCTTGATGACTCGGTTCCACTTTTCATGGGCATGGATATGCTATTCCAACTTACACAGATTCGGCTAAAGAGTTTAGCGAGTCAGATTGAACCATATTGAGGTACAACGAACAAGTTGTCATTTATATATCTCAATCAATGTAATCCTTACACCTGAGGTTATTGCATAATCCGAGTTGAGGATCGACGACTTAGGTTCTGTCAAACGCTGATCCGTAACTGGGCAGTTATAAAGGCAGGGTTCGGGTCGATTGAGAATCAAGATTCGTGATGTGAATAACCAAGATGGGATTTTGCCCCTCCACTCGGAGAGATATTCTCTGGGCCCTCTCGGATGATATGATTCGGAAAGCATGGCCATGCACGACTCGGTTAAGTGTTAACCGAGGAGATCGACTAAGAGTTAGCCGGGTGAATCACTTATCTCGGATCGAGAAGAGAGTCGGACTATTTAAGGGATGAAATATATTCGCCTATAGTCTGACAAGGTATATCGTGAGGCAAAAGGGACTCAGACGCAAGTCACATTGGAAAGGCAAGTCGTCATGACTCTTTGGTACTTGGGAGTCGGCACGTTCTGCTAGGAGCCGCTACCGACTGATCGATTTAGAGTCGGACTCTAATCGTGTCCAAGTGGCCATGAGCCTGCGGGGTCACACACTTAAGAGCGGGAGCAAGTTTGGATTGGATCTAAACTAGAAATCTGGTTGGGTTCGACCCGAGCCTGATTTGGATTGGGTTAGTGAGTCGGACTCACAAGGACTAACATTATATGGGCTTTAGTGAATGGGCCGCGCGAGCAGAGCCCACTTTCACTCCCTATATATAGTGGAGCACCGTAACCCAGAAAGGTTAATCGTTGATCGGTTAGGTCATTCCATGTGTTGGAAACCCTAGCTCCACAACAGTCCCGTCGTCGTACCGAACCAAGCAGTTCGCCGCCCGTGATCCTCCTTGCACGTGTGGGTACCAGCAGAGGTGTTGTACGATCAGAACTAGGACGATCGGATCGCAAAGGACTGCACTGCATCAACTGACGCGCTTCATCAGTAATCCGCAACTACGCGTCTAGTGGTAAACCTCGTGGCCTTCTACCTCAGCTGGATCTTGGGATCACCACGTTAGAGGAAATTTTTTGTTTTATCTCCGCGTGGCCCAACATACCTCCCTGCGGTGGAGGGCCTGGTCTAGCAGGTGGCATCGGCTGGCGAGGTTACTCCTTATCCCAAGCCGGAGAAAAGGTATACCTCAAGGCCCAATTTGTGCACGACGTCACCCTTCCAATTTCTGAATTCTTTATACTAGTCCTTAAACACTTCAGGGTTCAACCCCAGAACTGTCATGGTATTTCCGATGAGTACGCCATGAAGGGGTCCTCACAGTGTGTGTTTAGAGACGTGGGGTAAGGCGGAAGGTTGGCGGGTACGAGGTAACATAGCTTACCTAAGTTCATATCCCACGACGGTGGCGGAATCCTACTCCTGCTATAAATCCCTATAATGGCAATACGCCAAGTTACAGGGATCGGTTCGCTGTGCACGAGATGAGTTGTTCTACTGAGGTTATGCCCTAAAGGCTCCTCTAGGTCCGACTTATAAAGACACCAGATCCTAGGGTTGCAGGGAAAGTCCTAGCTGGACAGGTTACAGAGTCCTACACGGTATACAACTAGTCTAACGTGTCTTGCACTCCAAGGATCCGGGTACGTTGGTGACTCCACGTAGCCTTCCTTTATCCGGCATGGGCCTCCCTTCTGGATCCATCTAACTGGGCTGCCCAGCAGGCCATAGGCCTTGCTACCGACTATGGGCCACCCGGGTTATCCAGATTAGAGACATGCAATTGTGATACCCATTTAGCATATCCCAACAGTAGCCCCGGAGAACTCCGAGATCTTGCACCGTCTTGCCTCTTCACAATTAATGCTCCGTCTATATGGATGTCAGAAAATCGTCAAGCAATATCTTTTTGTCCTCCCAAAGCCATGCGATGTTCTCCGTCTTCAACATGTAAGTCAGAGAACTTGCTGAATCTTCCATCGTACTCTTCTCATAGCCGGACTGGATCCTTCCATGCCGGAATCTTCAGATGGATGGTTCACCTGCCTATGCCAGTAGAGTGACGTAGACCATAGGTCAGTGATGCCTTGTAACTCACACATGCAAAGAACATAATCATAGCCGTTTTCCCGCATGAAGTATACGAAACGTTGGCGGCGGTGGTGGGAACGTGGCAAAATTTCGGCGCACGCTCGCGCCTGCGCTATCCACGCAGCAACCGTTTGATCAACTTGCACGAATCTTGATGCCAAGTACTATATATTGTAACTGTGGTGATTTTTATATTTTCACCTCATTCTTCCTCGCATCATCTTCTTCCTCTAGCCAACATCTCCTCGAGCTCTCCGCACGCACAGAGGAAAAACCCTAACTCTTCTTCGAATCTCACAGTCACTTTCCCTCTGCACCAATGGCTAGTAGCAGCACCACTCCATCCATGGCGGCGTCGGGGGAGACCACGGCTAAGACGACGAGCTCTGTCCATGTCCCACCGGAGGGCGTGGTGGTGCCGCGTACCATGGTGGTGGAATCCACCGGAGGCAAACATATTCCAGCGGGGCTGGAACTCCTAGAAGAGGAGGCTGATTCCCACAAGGGGGAATGGCGCAACTCGAATATCACCAAGAACGACCTCAAAGAGATGCTCGCCGAGGGGAATCTCCCTGCGACTGAGGGTCTGGTGTGGTTGGAGGCGCCGGCCGGCAAGGTCGTCCCTTCTCCCTAGCCGGAGAAAAGGTATACCTCAAAGCCCAACTAGTGTGCAGCGTCTCCCTCCCAATCTCCGACTTCTTCATATAAGTCCCTAGCCACTACTGAGTTCAACCTTATAACCTATTGTAGCATCCCAATTGTCTAACAATTGTAATGCTACTTGGTCTAGTAATTTAATGGCTACTTCAAATATATAATTGTTGCATCATAATTATATCATGCTCATGTCATCATGCCTCCTTGCATTTGAGCATCATATAAAACCCTTTTTGATTTGGTTCTTATCTCATATGCATTATTAATTGTAGTTTGCCTCTTGATATTGTATTTGGTTCTTGATATATGGTGTAATGCCCAAGTTGAGTTGGGGGCATATCTCTTATTAACTCCACCACCTTTTCTTTCACCACCTTATAATTCCACCACCCAACTAAATATGAGCTTGGCATTTACTGGTTTTACTTCTAGCTCCTGTGGGTTGGGATGGATCCAATTCTATTCCACATGCTCTCATCTTAGCATCATGTTGTTTTCACAATGTTGAAATATGAGAGCCACATGGCCACCTTGCATGCCTTGTGAGTGGGACCCTTTCTTCTAGCTTCCATATGGTTTATCATGGAATTATGCTCATGTTGGAATAGTTTGGGACTATTGATCATCTAGTGGAACATACACACTAGCAAGTCCAGATTTTACTCAAACATGATCATCTCCATCTATTCCCCTTGGAGCTATCTCTAAAATCCTTTTTGCTTAGGCCTTACTCCACATTGTGGAATGCATAGTAATATTGCCATGTAAATCATCTTGTTTTCACAACATAAGCATGGCATTAAATATCATGCATGGGCCATGCAAGAACCATCTTTTGCTAGCTTTGGTTTTAGTTGCATTTTGAGTAGATCTTTTGCAAAACCACATCACCCTTTTCCTCTCTTCTCTAGCCTTGATCTTGTTGGGGTTTGGTTTGTGCTTGGCATTGGTCTTGACAAATGAACACCCTAGCAACTAACCTTTCCCCCTCTCTTCAAACCCTAAACCTACCTCTCCATCTCATCTAATCTACCATACCCCTCTCTAAACCTAAACCCTAAGCACCCCCCTCTTTCTCTCCTCCTTCTAAGCCGAGCCACCCCACCATGGCCTACCCTAGCTGGCCCCACCGGCCACCCTCTCTCCCTGGTCACCTCTCCCTGCCCTAGCTACCACCCCCAACCCTAGCTCCCAACCTAGCTCTACCCGAGCCTAGCTCCACCCCTAGCCCGAGCCTCTCCCTCTCTTGCTCTCTCTCTGCCCTAGGGGCCCCAGCCCGAACCAACCCGACCCTGGCCTGCCCTACCCCACCTGGCAGCTCCCCTACCTGCCCTGGCCGAACCGAGCACGTGAAGAAGGAGAGAAAAGGTGGCCGAGCCACCTTTTCCCATCTACCCTCCCCCACGGCGTCTCCCTCTTCCTATCTACCCCCCACCTCTCTGCCCCGCCTCTCTGACCTCCTCCAGATCCCCCAGGCGCCTGCCGCTCCTCCCCTCCCTCTCCACCACCAGCTTCCCCCATCGCCGGCCACCGTCGGCTTCGGCATCCACCAGCAGTACGAGGAGGCGAGCGTGGTGTTGTGGCTGTCGAGGAGGACCGCGGAGCTCCCCAACGTCGACCTGTACCCGGAGCCGAGCAGGAGAAGCACCAGAGCCACCGATCGACGCCGCGCCGACCCCGAAACCCTAAACCGCCGTCCGTCTGCATCATCGCCGTCTCCCTGCGCCCCAGGCCGATCCAACCACGTCAAGCCACTCGCGGTGAGCCCCTAACCCTCCTAGACATGCTCCTCTCCACTACCGTTGCCTGGTCGCGCCGGACCATCCGTCGAACGGCCTCCGTGCGCCGGCGTCGCGTGCGTGTCTGCTCGCTTCTGCTGCGCATCAAGCCCTATCTAGGCCCGTCCGCCCTCCCTGACAACCACGCCAGCCCACCGCAGCGGTAGCCGCCAACGCGCGCGTGCGTGAGGTCGCCAGATCGATTCCCCCGCCCGCGCTGTCGCCCACCGATCGGTCGCGCGAGACAGAGAAGAAAAACAGTGCGCGCGTGGTCGTTTTGCCGATACCCCCCTCTGTTTTGTCTCTGCTCAACCCGCGGTACCCCTGGCCCACCAGACAGCCACCCAGGCAAACTTGCAAAAGAGCCCCCAGCTTCTCTGTCCTCAACCCGCGCTCCCTCGCTCGGTCCACCTGGCAGCCCCGCGCGGCCGTTCGCTGACGCCTGGGCCCGAGCCAGTTGGCCCCACCTGTCATCCTCTAGGGCTAGCTCAACCTGCGGTGTAAAACGTTTTCTGCGCGCGTGCGTCCCAGTCAGCAGCCGACCCCACCTGTCAGCGACAGTGGCTGAATCTGTCTGGGTATAAAAAGTATTTATCTCTTTCTGTTTTAAATTCAAATCTTTTTCTAATTATTTAAACTCAAATTAAATTCTGTTTTTAAATAACTTTTAAAATATAAATCCAATTTAAACAAATAATATATGTTTTCAAATCAGAAAAATGTGAGGATTTCAAATATGCAATCCAAAATATATTTTGAACACTTAAATTTCCAAGTTTAATTAAATTACAATAAATGCCCCTCTTTCTTAAATAATTAATAACTTTTGTTTTATAAATCCAAATTTAACAAATGATATGTCTAAAATGATTAGCTCGACGAGACCTTTCTGTTTATGCATTCCATGGTTTGATTTGAAGCATGCATCATATAAATAAATTGTGGACAGCAACTTAATTGTGAATAAAATGGGGCCAAAACTAAATAAAATGGCTTATTCTTGTGTTTCACACCTCACCCTTGCCATGCTACCTTATTGACATGCAAATTGTGCATCATTCATCATGGCATGATTGTTTGCTTGTCGCATTTATTCATATGCTTGTGCACTTTATTTATGTTGGCCCTTGTTTGTTTGGTTCTTCCTCGAATAGGCAATGACGGGGATATATCAAGAGAACCAGGAGCACTACCCAGATCCATTCCTTGCTTCAACTGAGCTGCCAGGCAAGCACTACCACATGCTTGCATACATACAGTACCTATTGCCTCTATCTTATTCTTGCATCATTGAGTCGCGGTTGCATTAAATTGAATCCCAAGTATTGCATAGCCTTTACTTTAAACCCCACCGAAGCTTGTTCCTCCATCCCATGAGCCATTACTACAGGAGTTGTTTGAGCCATGCGAGTCGTAGAACAGCATGTGTAGGGTATGTGAGTGTCTGATGGATAACGAGGTACCTAAACAACTTAACCTGAGTAGTAATGGGATAACTAATGAAAGTGGCATCGGTGAGCCATATTCGCTATTTGGTTTTTCAGGCTCACTTGTGTCCCGTAAGACCCCGAGTACTTGATTCCTGTTCCAAGAATATTCGCGCTATCCACATCCGGGAGGCTTATGGACCCCCCTGAGCCAGAGCTTGATTCATTCTTATTTCTTGGGGCCACAACTAGTTTGAGGTTTTATTTACTATCCTGTACTTATGCCATGCTTTACTGCTTTATTTACGATTGTGTGAGGAGCACGCTGTACTGTTTAGGAAGCGGAGTGTTTTCGCGGTATCGACAGTCCCAGTTTTGGGATCTGCTGTCGTTTACAGCCATTGGCGCAAACCTTGAGTCCGTCTCGGAGTCAGCTAACTTCGTTGCGGGTAGCTTAATGGGGTGGCCCCCTGAAATATTTCTGAATCCTGTAATTGCTTTGTCGTGACTGTCTCGTTGGGTTTTGATTTGGTTTTTCCGAGGCATATCGAGTGTGTGTTGCTATTTGTGCACCCCTGCAGGGTAAAACTTTCTGAAAGCCGTGTCCGCGGTTATGGACGACTTGGAGCACAGTTTCTCGATCATAGACAAGCATAACTAAAGTACCGCTTTTAATCTGACTAGACTAGGTACCTGACTAGTAAATAGTGCAATACTCATGGAATGGATAATAAAACTGCCAACGGATGGGGGGTCGTTCGTCCGCTTCCTCGTCGGTAAGCGAGGAGGAGGATGGATCTGTTAAGATTACCTTTATTACTGTTATAACTGTTGTTATTAATTCACGGACATCCGTCTATCTCTGGTTAGGCGGATGGTTAGCGAGTATCTGTAGAATCGTTAGGGTTTACCTTTTGCTGCAATTGCGTCACCCCAGGTTGTGTCCCCTTTAGAGGCATAAAGACTTGCTGAGTACCCCTAGGGTCTCACACGATAAATTATTGGTTCAGATGAACAGGTACACTCACAAGATGGATACTGGGTGGAAGAGACGGACGATGTGGGCAACGATCATTCGGTGTAGAGATTCCGGGAACGGGGATCCGTGAGATCTGTGGGCGGGATGTGCTTATTTATGGGGCATCTTATGCCGATTTGCTTCTTATCCGTACTCGGATTTTGTCTTCCGCTTCCGCTTGATACTCTGTTGATTGATGTATGAGGAGATATCCTGAACTATTATATCTATCTAGGATATTTGGATCTTGCCGTATGGCGTTGCTATATTTCCTTTCTTTTAGCTGGAATGGCTCTGATGTACTATTGTATGGTGGCTTGCATACATACTCACTTGTGTATGTAGTTGATCCCTTCGCCGATTACGCCGTTCTTGTCCCGATGTTTGGAAATGGTTGGGACGGCCGAAAGGTCTACCTGTGAGTGGCATTTGGGCCGCACCGTACTATTTCAACCATTTCTGATCATCCAGGCTTGTACTAGGAGCGTAATTCACCGAGGTAGTTACACCTATCCCCAGATATCATCCTCACGCTTAGCAATTACGCGGTGGTCTGTGAGGGTTACCTAGGGATTAGGCCAAGATTAGATATGTTTATCTATTTCTTCACTGTCAAGAGGGAAGCCAGAGTGAGCAAGGAGGATCTTAGGAATTACGGAACCATTAGCCTCAAGATCCGGCTTGGCTGGCGGTTCCCCGACATCGTAGGCCATGAGTCCTGCAAGAACTAGCAGAGGACATACTTCTACGGCCCAGACATCCTTCTGGCTGGACGAAAAAAAACATGCCCGGACTTTTTCGATGGAGTTGCCGCTGAAGCCCGAACATGGAGATCCCAAGCCCTCCTCCCTTTCTAAAACGAAGCCTCACGCGCCATAAGGCGGATAGATTGGTTCGTAGAGACGGGTCTGACCGGGTTGGACCTAGGCATGTGCTGGTTCATCAGGCGGATCTAGCCTCTGTAGCACCGCGTGAAGCTTATGCACGAATATTCCAAGGATAGGAAGCATAGCCTCCGTATCTCCAAGGACAACTTTTCCGTGTATGAAATGTGAAGGACATGAAGCGTGGCTTCACCATCACCTATGAAATGTTCTAGGCCGGCACGTGCCCAGAGGTACTTATTTATTTTTCCGTGTATGACATATGCTCCAGTTCTTCCGTCTTGCCTTAACCTTTGCGTCTAAAACTTTGGGATTCACTTAACAGCTGAAGAATCTAAATGAAGGTAGCATGGCTGCCCAAGTCTATGGTTCCAAGATGAAGGAAGTCACCATCATGTCTGATGACGATGTTCCGCTGGCGCGAATGTGGAAGAGCTCCACCTCTGACGTTGCCGACGGAGGCAAGAAAAAGAAGACGGAGGGTGGAGCCTTCAAGATATCCACTGCCTCCCTGGAGGTAGAGAAAATAAGAATTATCGGTATCCCGTTAACCAAGGCACCAACTGTTTTGTAAGCTTCTTAACATCCGACATTGTCTCTTGCTCGTCTTATTCCTGTACTTTCACTTTTTTGCACGTTTCAGGAAGAAGGCCAGTATGAGTTTGAAGAAGACCTCCAAAACATCGGGGGCTTCTAAAAACATCAAAGAAATGTCCACCCAAGAAACTCCCGCCATCGCCCCTCCGACTCTGAGTGTCCAGCCTGCTGTCGCACCAACAAGTTCTCCGACAAAGGTAACGTCTGAACTTTCCGCCATGGAAGTAGACCAAACTCCTTCTCAGGAGTTCCCAGGCATTGCCGCGGATCCCCAAATTGTCGGCGAGCAGGCGAAACATGAGAGCACGTCCTCTGAAGTGGCTGAAGATCCGGCTAAGGATGCCACTGGTAGCAGTAAGGCAATGGTGGAAGGCGGAACTTCTGCCATAGGTGGAGCCATTGCACCCAAGACGCCAACAGAGCTCCCAAAGATCGTCTACCTGGTGCTTACACCGAGTAGCTTAGCTCTAGCTCCTGGTGCAGCACCGGCTTCTCCCACTTGTGGTCTTGAGGAGTTGCTCAAGCAGGCGGAGATCTTGCATGTTAAGAGTCTTCCTTTTAGCATGATATTCACTAAGAGCACCAGAAACCTCAAGATCATTGCACTTGTAAGTTTTATATGCCTTTTGCATTTCATATGTAGTATCCCACTGTAGCCTCCTAGGATTTAGACGGAAAACCATAGGTCTTTGGGTCTGAATGCTCTAAGAGTGACCAAGCTTGAAACTTTGCACTGTAGCCCCCAAGTATGTAGTTTGAATGAATTATTCCGACTAGATACTTTCAGATTACCATACACAGTGTTTGTAATTTTCAATACTATAGTCCCCAAGCCTCTAGTTGAAACAGAATTAGTTCCTACTAGATGCTTAAAGAAAACTAAGCATATTGCTGAGTTGAAAACTCGTACTATAGCCCCCGAACCTCTAGGTGGATAATTATCCGACTAGATGCTCTAAGCAGACTAAGTAATTTTGCTCTTTTTTGCAGAATGAGAATGCCCGAAGGAACGTCGCCAATGAGAAGTTCCACAAGATGCGTGCAAATCTTGAAGCTGAAAAGGGTAAAACTTCCTTCTTGGAGGATCAAATCACCAAGAGCAAGAGTCTGTTTTCTTTTCAATTTTGCACTCAATCTTGGTCTTGTGCCATTAACCTCCGACTACTCATTATTCCTTGTCATTTCTCTGACATGTAGAAGCTATTTCCAAGGCGAAGGATATTGTCGAGCAATCCAAACACATTCAAGAGCTGGATAGCGAAAACAAAATCCTGAAGCAGGAGAGAGCTGACACGCTGAAGATGCATGAAAAGTCTATGGCTGTCATGCAAGAATCCGCTAACACGGAGATCAACCATCTGAAGGAGGAAATTGCAATCTTCAAGGAACAGAGCAAAGCTTCCGCGAGCAGAATACTTGTAACCTTGAGGCTTACAAGGTCCTTCGACAAGAACGGGACTCCATGGCGGAGACTCTCCAGCAAGCTGAGGATAACATCTTTGGTAAGCAATCTCCATCTTGTACTTCTCTAACCAGGTACTCTGCACTTATGTTGTATTGAACTCATGTACTCAGTCGTTTGGCCAGAAATGCAGCTCCTATTGGTTTAACCAATAATCCTCCTCCGCCAAAGGAATGCAAGATCCTTGAGAGCAACTTCATCAGCACCGCCATCACCCAAGCAAAGGAAACTGCGAAGCCCTTAGTCATCAATATCAGAGTGGCGGACTCTGTCATGAAGTACTCGGAGATCCTGCGCCAAGCCCCTAAGCGTATCGTAAGCTGGAAAGCTTCATGTACTCGGGCTGCTGCAAGGATGGCGCTCTCTATGGTCAAGGCTCATTATGATAATGCCGACATCGACATGGTGACCTCTGGCTTGCCCGACATAGACGATGATGGCCAGAAGATCGATCATGGAGCTATCTAGTCATCGCTCGCCGGCTATGACACAAGGTTGCCAAGTTGGTGGATGCAAACATCTTTGTGCCCCTTGAGGTAATTAACGCCGACCAGTCCAGCTCCTCTGAGTCCCTCAAGACTGTCGACTTCACTATTAGGCCAGATGGCTCTCCTGCGGCCGATGACAAAACCTCAAAGTCTCCTGCACCAGAGGAATGAAAAAACTATGTAATATTTGTTTTCTCTGGATGTTTTGTATGTATGCGGAAAACAATGGGTTAACCTTAAGGCGGAAAACAATAGCTATATGTTTCCTTCTACTTAAGTACTAATTCCAGCATGTATATATTTTAAGCAGGTGCTAGCTTATCCATTACTCTGGTTTTTATGCTTGACTTTTTGTGAGTCGAAAGACCCTTATCAGATCTATGTTCTCAGGCGATGATGCCTAATGGCACCGTCAAAAACCTAAGAACAAAATCGCCGAATTCGAGTGCCAAAAGTCACTACTCCAGAATCCACATAAAAACAACAAAGAGCGTGTAGACCAGAAAACTTAAGCTAACGCCCATAGGAGGAATTTTCACAAGTGCAAATGCATAACTTGCGCATAAAGGTTTTATACGATCCAAAAATGAACACTAAAGGAGGTCAAAGACTCGATCACATGAGTGAACCAAACAACTTTATTTCATTGATCATATAAGAGGTACACAGTAGATAGTAAAAAATATGCTAAGTGTAAAAAGGACATAGCTGTGCTATGTTCCATGGCCGATCAAGCTCCGGGTAGTCATCATCTGGGTCATGTCGCTGGCACTTATGATCCTCGTTTGGTTTATCCTCTAGTTCACGTTTATCAACGAGGTAGTAAGATCCATTGAGTAGCGCCTTGCTTATGATGAACGGTCCTTCGCATGGCAGGGATAATTTGTGTGACTTCTTCTGCTTAAGTCGGAGCACCAGATCCCCCTCTTTAAACGGGAGATGCTGAAAGAGGTGACTATGGTAGCTGCATAGCTTTTGCTAGTATATTGCTGATCTTTGGCATGCCAATACGCGTTCTTCTTCGAGAAGGTCTACATCTAGGCGCCTGGATTCTTCAGTGTCGTCCTCGTCGTAGGCGGCAACTCTTGGTGAATCGTGAAGGATGTCGGAAGGCAGGATGGCTTCTGCTCCATATACCATGAAATAAGGGTTGTAGTAGGTTGATCTGTTGGGAGTAGTTCGTAAAATCCACAAAACATATGGTAATTCCTATGCCTAGGCTCCAGCTCCTCTATGTAGCGGTGCCTCTAGACGTGGCTTGATTTCCTGCAGAATTAATCCATTGGCTCGCTCAACTTGTCCATTAGACTGTGGATGTGCCACAGAAGCCAAATCAAGTCAGATGCCCTTCTCCCAAAATAAGCCTCAACTTCCCCGAGTGACAAGTTGCTACCATTTTCGGTGATAATACTATGTGGGAGACCAATTCTCACCACTAAATCCTAGACAAATCTAAGGGTAGTTGCCCCATCAAGCTTTCTAATGGGTTTAGCTTCTATCCATTTTGTGAATTTATCAACTGCTACCAGCAGATGCGTAAACCCACAAGATGCCGTCTGTAATAGACCAACCATGTCTAGCCCCCAAACTGCAAACAACCAAGTTATTGGGATTGTTTGCAATTCCTGAGCTGGTACATGTGGTTGTCAGGAATATTACTGGCATCCCATGCTTGTCTCAACCATCTTGTCAGCGTCCTCCTTCGCGGTCAGCCAGTAGAATCCTTGCCGGAAGGCTTTGGAGACCAACGGAGTGGCGGGATGTCCGCAATCTTTGAGATGGATCTCACGAAGGATTTCAATACCTTCTTGCTGGGAGATACACTTCAGGTATACACCAGTGGTGCTTCTTTTATAAATTTGTCCATTAATTATGGTATAGCCCTTCGCTTGACGTACTATTTGCTGACTTTCGACCTCGTCGATGGGCAAAGTTTCGTGTACGATATATTCCATGAACGGTTTTGTCCAAGCTGGAGGGACCTTTGTTACTGTATGAACCAAAGAGTCAAATCTATCTGGGTTCTTGGGGTCCGCTCCCTTCACGGATGGGGTCCGTAGATGCTCCAAAAAATGCCATGCGGAATTGGCGTGTGCCTTGATCCAAGATTTGACAGTAGATCAGCCGCCTCATTTTCCTCCCTTTTGACATACTTGACTTCGTAGCCCTCGAAGCACTTGGCTATATTGTCTACTTCGTCTTGATATGCCACCATCATACGGTTCCGCGCGTTCTAGGTGCCAGCCACCTGCTGGGCAACCAAGTTAGAATCTCCACAGCAAACTATGCGCTTGATGCCAATATCCTTCGCTACGTGAAGTCTGTGAATGAGTGCTTCATATTCCACCATGTTATTTGTAGCCTCAAAGTGGATCTGCAGAACATAGTGTAGTTTTTCCCCTGTTGGTGACTATAGCAGTACACCATCTCCCGAGCCGTTGAGTAGCTTTGATCCGTCAAAGTGCATCACCCAGTATTCTGGATCTGGTATAGGGGTATCAACCGGCATCTCCGTCCAATCTATAATGAAATCCGCCAAGACCTGTGAGTTGATAATGTCGCGTCTCTTGTAGGTGATCTCGAACGAGGAAAGTTTGATGCCCCACTTTGCGATCCTTCCCGTGGCATCGCTGTTATTGATGATGTCAGACAGTGGAGCCTTTCTCACAACTATGATAGGGTGCTCCTGGAAGTAGTGCCTTAGCTTCCGAGAAGCAAGGAATACTCCATAAGCTAGCTTCTGGTAGTGCGGGTAATGCTGCTGGGACTCCATCAAAACCTCGCTTTCATAGTAAACTGGTCGTTGCACTCCGTACTCATGCATTGGTTCTTACCGCTCCAGCACGACGACGATGCTGATTACCCGGTTGGTGGCCGCCATGTAAATTAACATAGGCTCCATTGGCTCGGGTGCTGTGAGTACATGCGTCGAGGAAAGTAT
This sequence comes from Avena insularis, assembly GCA_023614405.1. Lineage (NCBI taxonomy): Eukaryota > Viridiplantae > Streptophyta > Magnoliopsida > Poales > Poaceae > Avena > Avena insularis. Next base: position 221,213,419 of record CM042693.1, read on the forward strand.
CCCCTTTAGCTCCTTAAGAGCAGCATCTGCCTCATCCGTCCATACAAATTTGTCCGCCTTCTTCAGCAACTTGTACAGCGGCAGAGCGTTCTCTCCAAGTCGGCTGACGCACGGGCAAAGTCAGTGGATTTGCAACGATCTTCCACCATTATATCCTGGACGGGGGAGGTTTTGGTGGGCCTTGAATTTTTCCGATCTAAGCCGGCAAACTCCAAAGAGAGATTCAACTTTGATCCTTCCGCAAACGTATCCTTCCCATAGGCGGTCCGTGCGGGCCTTGACGATCTTCTGACTTCCAGGGAGCTAGTGCCCGAGTCGGTTTTGCTGATGAAGAGGTGGATGTCCCTGATTGGGGCGATCGAGAAATGGGTTGGGTTCGTCTTCACCAAGATCTAGAACTCGTCAGGAGGGATGATCGGGAATGTTGCCAAAGAAGAGAACATAACCGATGTCTACGGAATGTTGCCAAAGAAGAGAACATTCCCGCGAAGAGCTTTGGCCTCGCCTGTTCTAGATCCTGAAGCGCCTCTTGCCCCATGGTGGGCGCCAACTTTCGTGGTACTGATGATGAGTACGCCATGGAGGGGTCCTCAAAGTGCGTGTTTAGAGATGTGTGGTAAGGCGGAAGGTTGGCGGGTACGAGGTAACATAGCTTACCAAGGTTCAGATCCCACGACGGTTGCGGAATCCTACTCCTGCTATAAATCACTATAATCGCAATACGCCGAGTTACAGGGATCGGTTCGCTGTGCACGATATGCATTGTTCTAAAGGCTCCTCTAGGTCCAGCTTATAAAGACGCCAGACCTTAGGGTTACAGGGAAAGTCCTAGCCGGACAGGTTACAGAATCCTACATGGTATACGACTAGTCTAACGTGTCTTGCACTCCAAGGCTCCGGGTACGTTGGTGACTCCACGTAGCCTTCCTTTATCCAGCATGGGCCTCCCTTCTGGATCTATCTAACTGGGCCGCCCAGCAGGTCATAGGCCTTGCTACCGACTATGGGCCACCCAGGTTATCCGGATTAGAGACATGCAATGTTGATACCCATTTAGCATATACCCAACAAGAACCATTCTATGAATAGTATCCTCGCGCTTAGAAATTACGCCGCGTTATGCGAGGGATACCTATGAATTAGGGTTAGGTTAGATCTATTTATCCATTTCTTCATCGTGAAGAGGGAAGCAGGGGTGAGAAAAGAGGAGCTCAGAAATTGCGGAACAATTAGCTTTAAGATCTGGCCTGGCCGGCGGTTCCCCGATATCGTACGACATGAGTCATGCAAGAACTAGCAACGTACATACTTCTACAGCCTAGATATCTCTCTGGCTGGCCAAGAAGCATCGTACTCGGACTTTGTTGACGGGGCTGCCGCTGAAGCCCCGACATGGAGATCACAAGACCTCCTCCCTTCCGGCGATGAAGCTGAAAGAACATGTGTGCCCCCATGTGTGGTTTTGGTAATTAAAATCTTTATAGACTTATTATTGCATTGAGTTTTACTTGTAGGATTTGTCGATAGGCAAATCTTGAAACATACGTTGGCTCCAAGGCTGGAAGAAGAAGAAAGTGAAGAAGATCAAGTGTTGTTCAAGATTTCAAGGAATGATCTAGGATTTGTCATGAGAGATTTGAGCCTATGGAAAGTGTGTCTTGAAGACCAAGATGGACTGATCTCATGTGTACCTTTAAGACACCAACATAATAAAGAAAGAAGAAATGAAGTGCAAGTTCAAGATCATGCATCTCGAAGAGATCATATGCCTAAAGCTTGGCATCCTTATGTAATCATGGATATGTGAAAGTATACCTAAAAGAGAGGCTCTCCCATAGTGCAGTATGGGGGAGCAAATTCCAAGTCTACCAAGCTAGAGCAAACAAGAAAGGTGTTCCATATTGAGGTGTACAAGATCGTCATCATCAAGCTCAAGTGGAATATGTGCAAGGCAAAGGTTTGTTCTTGATACGATTTTTTTCTTACCAGTCTCGTGGTGTTAGTTTGGGAGACCGGTTTATAGGATAGGTAACCATACTATCAAGATGGGCTCTCGAGTGAGTAACTTGATCATATTCCTCGGTGAGAGCTCAAACCTCTACATACTTGGCATCATATTTGTTGGTTCTTATTTGGGTCTTACTCATGTGAGGATTTAGAGCGTGTGTTAATTTCCATCATAAGATGAAGTTCATCGAAAACAAATTTCATATGCAATATCTATTGCATTTTCGATGTTGGAGGTTTTACCGGTTCGAATTTTTGCGAGAGGTCAAACACATTTCGTCATTTGTTTATATCCTCCCTTGCTGTACTATGATGTTTCTCTGATAATCTTGTAGAGATCATTGTCCTATTTAAAACGAGCCAACATCATAAAAAACGGAGTCCGAATGCAAATGTTATGGTTGTTTCAGTTTTGCTATTTCTACCAGTTTTCATGAGGGCAGATTATCCGGCAATGGGGGTGGATTATCCGGTCCAATTTTCGGAAAACGGCTAAGGACTTTGAGGCGTGGCTCCCAGTAATGGGGGTGGATTATTCGGCCCTTCAGGTGCAGATTATCTGGCCCAAATATCCGCCCCTATACTGAGGTACGCGCCATGAAGTATGTAGCCATATTTTGGTCTGGGGAACCCAGAATATCTGGTGGAGGGGAGGATTATCCGGCCTGGGAGGTTCTAAACGGTCATATTTCATTGGGGAGGGGTATAAATATACCCCTTATTTCTCCTTAGGCTGGTGGCTTGTATTCTCTCTCCTCCATTGTTTTGACCTTCAAGAGCTTGCAAATACTCTCAATCCCTCTCATATTTCTTGAATCATTTTTGGGGATTTGAAAGGGAAGATCTAGATCTAAAAATCCACCAATCCATCTCTCCTCTATGAGAGGGGAACATATAGGGATATAGATCTTAGGGTTTCTTTTGTGGATTTCGTCTTGTGTTCTTCCTCTCTTATTCTCCCACTAGCTTTTGTAGCTTTGGTGGAATTTGGGAGAGAAGGACTTGAGCACTTCTTGTGTTCTTGCCATTGCATTTGGTGCATCGGTTTGAGTTCTCGGTGAGGATTCGATTGAGTGAAAGGTGAGAAGCTTTTACTCTTGGGTTCTTGGAACCCTAGACGGTTTAGTTCTTTTGCAGGTTTGTGCATTACTTGGGGACTCCAATTAAGTTGTGGTGATTTCCCCGAGCTTGTTTGTTGGTAGCCTCCAATTGAGTTGTGGAGAAGTGCCCCAATCTTTGTGAGAGGTTACGGATTGCCACCAACAAATGCACTGATAGTGAAGAGGTGAACCATGCCTCTTGTGGCGAGGTTCACATGATAGTAGGGTGAGGCCTTTTGTGGTGTGGTGGTCTTAGTACCGCCCACCCCTCCAATGAGACGTATTCTCTTTATGGGAGGAACTTGGTAATAAATCATTGTCTCCACGTGCCTCGGTTATCTCTATACCCGAGCTATTTACTTATGTAGTTGTAACATCCCAAATTTCATCAAATGCAAAATCATGTTGTTGCATTCATAGCATCATGGCATTATTATTTTGCATAATTTTTAAAAAAAACCCTAAATAAAACCATATTTAAACCCCTTTTATATTCCATGTATGCGGCATGGTTTTATTTTGTTTTTATGACCCCAAAATGTTTTGGAGTGATTGGTTGTGTTTGATACACTTTTAAACACTAGAATCATATCACAAAATTTTGTTGAAGGAATTGATTTGGATTTGATTTGGTTATTCAAAACCTATTTGGAAAATCAAAAAAGAAATGAAAAAGGTTAAGAAGAAAAATAGAAACGGGCTAGCCTAACTAGCGCGGCCCAACAGCATCCCAACACAATCCACTCGGGAAAACCCCCTTCCCCCTCTTATTCTCACCCCGAGCGGGTGCACCCACTCGCTGACTCGCGGACCCCGCCGCAGAGACAGCTCAGCGTCGTCAATCTCGTGCAGGAGACCAGCTCGCCGCGTTTCCTCCCCTTTCAAAGCTGACGCAAATGTGCTTAATTGCCAATTGATTCATGCGTGATTCTTGTCCCTCGCCCTAGCTACTTAACCCCTCCCTCTCCGCGTCATTTCCTCCCACCCAGCATCACCAAAGCGCCAACAGGCTCCCCAGATTTTGCGCCGGACCGTCGCAGTACCGACAAGCTCCAGCGAGCTATCACGGTCGTCGCCTTTGTCTTCAACTGGGATCACCCGATGATGGGGATATGCCTACCGAGGTATGCCCAGCAGGACGTTTCCTATTGGCCCAAGTCGCAAGCGAGTGGGCCTGCAGGACGGCGACTGGATCGAGACTTGGTGAGGACTCAGGCGACTGGAAGCTGGAGGCCCAGAAGCGTAGCTAGGCCGAGTCGGACTAGGTCAAAGACCCTCTGAATCTTTAACCAATTTGGTTGTAATATGTAAACTCTAGCGAGGTGAGCCTAGATAAACCTCCCTAAGGTACGCATAGAGGATACGTTCCATCATACACCCAAGCGACTCGCCGCCTAGTCGTCGAGCTCGCCCCCTTGTACTCTCGCCATAATACAATCTAGCAGGAGTAGGTCATTACCCTCCGGGGGGCCGAACCTGGGTAAAACCTTGTGTCTCCGCCCTCATCTCGCACCGCAGATGGCTGGCCGCCCTTGCCCCATGTTCTACTACTCGCTGCCGATTGCAGCATCTGCCGTGGTTATTCCCATGACAGTGGCACCCACCGTGGGGCCTGGCCGGTCAGGCCGGTGTTCTGCGGCGAGATCCAATCTGCCCATCAACGAGTCAATCGCCACCGGCCGCATGATCGCTATCGGCGAGATGCTCCAGATCTTTCCGAGCAGCTACGTCCCGGCGGCACGACCCGTCAAACATAGCGTGATTTTGCCGGTCGGCACGATCAGCCTCTTCATCGGTCTCACCGACGTCATCGTCTCGGAGGACTCGGCTACCATCCGCGAGTCACCGCCACGCGACCGGCTCTCTGAGAGCCAGGTCCGCACGATTCACTGCCTCGCCTCCGAGTACGACTCAACCCACATCAACGTGGCCAAAACCACCGGGGCCCTCAACGACGACGCCGATTCGGTGACCCTGGCGTCGACCACCGGATCCATCATCGCCGCATCGCCTGCGGGCTCCATTACCCAGTTCTCCAACATCGGAGACTTCTAGGACCCCTCCATCCTTGGGATCTTCGACTCCGGGTCGGAGAACTCCGCCGACCTCCACGACGGAACCAGTCGCCACGCCGTGACCTACATGGCGACTGGCGCCGACCCCCCGGAAGACCCCTTCTCCACGCTGATCCCACCAAACGCGACGACAACGGAGGTCGAGGAACTCCGCCTGCGGCTGGTGGAGGCAGTCCGCAAGGAACAAGCCGAGCGCGAAAAATTTCGCCTCGAGCAGGTGACAGCGCAGGAGCTGTCGCGCTATCACCAATTCCGAATCAGGTCGCGCCTGAACCCTACTGTTCAGGGGCGCGCCCTGAACTTCGATGATGAAAACGACCCGGATCGCGTGGCCGAGCGCATGATCTGCGATAACACGTCGCAAGGAGGAAGCGCTCGACCCCCACCAGGGGCGACGGCCCATAGAGCCCCACATCCACCCAACCGCACGCCCCCTAGGGACCAACCAAGGATCGTTGTCTCCTCATGAGAGCGAGATGCGAACGGCCTCCCCCAGTTCTCCACCCCAATGGACAACATCGTCGCGAGCCGAGCAGCAGTCGACAATATCCAAGTCACCGGGGAAGGCGCCCTACAGATCCGGTACGCCAAGGATCTGCTTGCCAAAGCAGTTGAGCAACAAAACGCGGGCGCCGACTCATAGGGTTGGATGTACTCGCATTCATCAGGCATCAGGGCGGCCTCGAGCGGCCACCAAATGGCGGCAAATACCCTCAACTGCCCACCACCCGAGCCCCTGCAGCTCCAACACCGACCCGCGAACGCGGCACTCTCCACCAATGACCCACGGCCGGCGAGCAACTTCGTCGCCGCCAACGGGCAGCCCGTTAATGCACGCACCCACATCATCAACAACCAGAGCTGGCGCGCACGCCAGCCTAAAGACCTGAGGCATACCCTCACCAACTGCCACGACGGCGAACCAAGGGGATCGCTGAGCCGAGTCATACCCCAGTGCTTCGGACCGATGATCCGAGGCGAAATATACCCGGCGAACTTCAAAGCGCCGAAGGAGATCGAGAAGTACGACCCCTCGTATGATCCGACCGTGTGGCTGGACACTTACCTCATGGCGATGGGGATCGCCGGCCACACCGACCTACTCGCTGCCCGCTACCTTCCCCTAATGATGGAGGGAGCATGCATGCAGTGGATTAACACCCTCCCTGCGGATAGCATCGACTCCTGGGAGGAAATGCGCGACGCCTTCGTCAGGCACTTCGAGGGTTCATACACCCGAGCCACCACCATCGAGGACCTGGAGCGATGCGTCTAGGCACCTCGTGAGTCGACCCGCAGTTGGGTCCAACGGTGGCAAGACCTATGGTACAATGCGGCCGGAATCCACCCGGACACCGCGATCCACTTCTTCAAGACCTCGTGCCGCTATGAGCCCCTGGTCGCCAAGCTCAAGCGAGTGTACAGAACACTCGACAACATACCGGACCTCCTGGAGATCGCAAAGAGGTACGTGGAGGAGGACCCAAACCAAGAAACCGACGACGAGTCAGGAGGAAATCACCGCACGAGCGGCCACGACAACGGGAGACGACCCGAGCTATGCTACATCAACACTCGCCTCACCGGCAAACGCCGCGGTGACGGGCGAGTCGACTTCGTCGCCAACACCGAATACGCACCGCGCGAACCCAAGAACTTCCGCCGCGACGGAGGCCAGCGCCGCAACAGTGCCAACTACAAGGAAAAGCCAAGGTTCGATCCCACGGCTCTCCTCAACCAACCCTGTGTGTTTCATAGCAAGGAAGGAAAGCCCGCCACGCACACGACCGCCGACTGCCACTCTCTCAAGGAGATCGAGAAGGCACGGCGCACGCGGGAAGACCCCGACAACAACCCGCCAAACGGCAGAAAGTTGGCAGCGTCGCCGGCTCGCTCCACACCTTCATAGGCTTCAACACGAAGTGCGAGAAGAAGGTCATCGCTTGCGCCGTCGCCGTCAACATGGTGTCCCAGATAGACATCCCCTAGTTCCTCAACTGGTCCAAGCAACCAATCACCTAGAGCCGCGAGGACCACTCGCCATGAATCGAATATCCTGGCCGAGTCGCCCTACTGGTCAAGCCCAAGGTGGGAGACTACTGGCTCCACAAAACGCTGATGGACGGCGGCAGCTCCATCAACATCCTGTACCTGGACACGTTCAGGCGACTGCGGCTCCCGCAGTCGATGATCGAGACGACCTACACCACCTTCCATGGCATCATCCCCGGTCGGAAGGCGTACCCGATCGGCAAGGTGAAGCTGCTAGTCACCTTTGGCACACCAGAAAACTTCTGCACCGAGCGGATCGTCTTCGAGCTGGTGCCGTTCAACAGCCCCTACCACTGCGTCCTAGGGCGCCAGGCGTTCGCCAAATTCATGGCAGCGCCCCACTACGCGTACAACGCGATGAAGCTACCTGGGCCATGCGGCATCATCGCTGTCCATGGCGACCCCTACATGGCCGCAGAATGCGAGGCCAAAGGTGCTGAACTCGCTGACACCGTCATCGCGGCGGAGGCCAACCACGCTGAGGAGCTTGCCAAGTACGCGAGAGGGGACAACAACGACGACCCACCATACTCATGAAGCCCAATTTGGAGGGTGGCAACTCCACCGCCTTCGAGGCAACGACAGACACCCGCACCATCGAGTTGGTCCCAGGCGACTCCAGCCAGACGGTGACGATCGGGATGGGCATGAGCCCAGCATAGGAAGGCACGCTCATCGAGTTCCTCCGTGAGAATAGGGACATCTTCGCATGGAAGCCATCCGACATGCCTGGTGTCCCGAGGGAACTCGCTGAGCACAAACTCAACGCTGACCCCAAAGTGCGACCTGTCAAACAATCGCTACGGCCCTTCAATGAATAGCACCGACGAGCCATCGCCAAGGAGGTGCAGCGTCTACTCGCTGCAGGCTTCATTCGGCCAATCAAATACTCCAAGTGGCTGACAAACCCAGTCCTGGTCGAGAAGAAAAACTGGACCTGGAGAATGTGTATCGATTACACAAATTTAAACAGCGCCTGCCCGAAGGAGCAATTCGTCCACCCGCGGATCGACCAAATCATCGATTCCACCGTGGTCTCGGAGGCACTATGCTTCCTCGACACCTACTCTGGGTACAACCAGATCAAAATGGCCGTCGAGGACGAAGAAAAGACGGCGTTCATCATGCCATTCGGAGACTTCTGCTACACTGCCATGACCTTCGGCCTCAAAAACGCCGGGGCAACCTACCAGAGGTGCATGCAGGAGTGCCTTGCGAGCCAAATTGGCTGCAATATCCACGTCTACATCGAAATCCACTCGCCAGTGCGATCTACTCGCCGACCTAGAGGAAACCTTGGCCAACCTGCGAAGGTACAAGATAAAGCTAAACCCAGGAAAGTGCACCTTCGGTGTACCTACTGGACAGCTACTGGGATACGTCGTCTCCAAGCGCGGGATCGAGGCGAACCCCGCCAAGATCAACACGATCGCCCGACTCGGCAGACTCGAGTGCCTACGCAACGTCTAGAAGCTGGCCGGGCGAGTCGCGGCTCTCAGTCGCTTCATCCCCCGGTTAGGCGAGAAGGCGATGCCCCTCTATCGCCTAATGCACAAGAACCCCACCTTCCAGTGGGACAAGGAGGCAGACGACGCGCTCCACGCTCTCAAGGAGGTGCTACTCGCAGCACCGCTACTCGCCGCCCCCGTGAACAAGGAGCCCATGCGGGTCTACGTCGCGGCTTCCGAGCGCGTCGTCAGCGCCGTCATGGTCGTTGAACGGCCAGAGGAAGGGAAGAAACGCCCGGTGCAGCGACCCGTATACTACATCAGCGAAGTCCTTTATGAGTCGCGCCAGCGCTACCCACAGTACTAGAAATTGGTATACACGGTCTTCAGAGCACAACGGCGACTGCCGCACTACTTCCAGGAGCACCCAATAACGGTCGTCTCCTCAGCACCGTTGCAGGACATCATTCGCAACCGTGAGGCGACCCGGCGAGTCGCCAAGTGGACCGTCGAGATCGGCGTCCACAACATCAAGTACGAGCCGCGCAAGGCGATCAAGTCGTAGGCTCTCGCAGACTTCCTCGCCGACTGGGAGGAGGCCTAGCAGCCGGAGAAGCTGCCATACCTCCATTACTAGAGCCTACACTTCGACTGCTCCAAGAATGCAGACGGTGCAGGAGCGGGGATCATGCTGATATCTCCGAAGGGCGACAAGCTCCGCTACATCCTCTACCTCGACTTCACCCCCTGCACCAAAAACATGGCCGAGTACGAGGCGCAACTCCACGGCATGCGAGCAGCCAAGGAGATGACATCAATCGCCTGTGCTGCTACGGAGACTCCGACCTTGTCGCCGGGAAAGTCGCCGGCACCTGCGACGCCATCTCCCCCACCATGGCGGCATACCGCCAAGAAGTGGACCAGCTAGGAGGACACTTCGCAGGCTACTCCGTCGAGTGGATCGACAGTCGGAATAATGAGGAGGCCGATGCACTCTCTCGCATCGGTTCGGCTTGACTCGCACCACCCGCTGGAGTCTTCCTCGACACCATCACCAAGCCCCCTGTCTCGTCCCCAAGGGAGATCGACACCGAAATCCCGTTGCAACCAGAAGCAGCCCTGGTCGCACTAATCGCCGAGCCAAGCGACTGGACCGTGCCATACGTCGCTTACCTCGAGGGAGGCACCCTACCCGCAGACGAAACGGAGGCCTGGATGACAGCATGCCACTGCAAATCCTTCGTCATCATCAACGGCGAGCTCCACAAGCGCAGCGTGACCGGAGTGTTCCAACGCTGCGTCCAACCCGCTGAAGGACGCAAAATCCTCCAAGACATCCACTCCGGCGACTGCGGCCACCATGCCGACGCCCGCTCTCTGGTTGCAAAGGCCATGCGACACGGCTTCTACTGGCTCACCACAGACGCAAACGCTATCGACATTGTCCAGCGGTGCGTTAGATGCCAGAAATACGCCAACCAGACTCACGTGCCGAGCTCGGCGCTCAAGCCCATCACCTGGCCGTTCGCCGTGTGGGGCATGGACATGGTAGGCCCCTTCAAGAAGGCCCCCTCTGGCATCACCCACCTCCTAGTCACAGTCGACAAATTCACAAAATGGGTGGAGTCCAAGCCAGTCCGCAAGTGCGATGGGAAGACCGCTACCAAGTTCCTACGCGAGCTCATCTATCGCTACGGGTTCCCAAACAGCACCATCACGGACAACGGCACCAACTTCGCCAAGGGAGCCATGGACAAGTTCTGCGAGGAGCACAACATCCGACTCGACCTCGCCTCAGTCGCTCACCCAGAGTCCAATGTCCAGGCGGAACGCGCCAATCAGAGCGTCCTCCATGTCCTAAAGCCATGGCTACAAGTCCCACTCGAGCGCACCGCCGGGTGGTGGGTCGAGGAACTCCCCTCTATCATCTGGGGCATCCGCACCTCCGTCAACAGGTCGACAGGATTCACCCCTTTCTTCATGGTTTACGGCATCGAGGCAGTCATGCCAACCGACCTCGAGCACGAGTCACCAAGGGTGGTCAACTACACGGAGGACGCCAAAGAGTTCGCACGCCAAGACGGAGTCGACCAGCTTGACAAAGCACGCGACCTAGCTCGCTCCCGCACCGCCATCTACCAGCAAGGGATCCGCCGTTAGCACAGCCGGCGAGTACGGACTCGCACTTTCCAGGAAGGCGACCTGGTACTGCGCCTAATCCAGGATAAGAAAGGCATGCACAAGCTCTCACCCCCTTGGGAGGGACCATTCGCCATCGGGCGAGTCCTGGGCAATGACACCTACTACCTCACCGACATCCGAGGTGACGGAAAACTCGACGTCAAGCGGCCATGGAATGTAAACCTCCTATGGAAGTTCTACTCTTAGAACCCCAGACATGTATCCCTTACCCGCTATGAAATAAAGAAGATCGGTTACCGCAAATCGAGTCTACTCTACATGTCTTGTGCCACTCGCACTCGTAATAACAGCGCTACGCTACTCGCAGAAGTCAATCTTTGGTAAAGCGACCGGCACGACCAAGTAGTGCGATACGAGGGCACTGGAAAAATTCAGGCCTCGTACCGTCCACGAAAAAAGCTAACCCAGAGCCCCATTGGAGTCTCCTAGCTCGACTGGCTCCCCGAGCCAAGACGACTGCACTCGCTTCCCACAGCGACCACGTCCTCCGCATCCTTGGCGCAGCGAGTCGAACGGCAAAGAACCACACTCGGGGACTGACAACAGACCAAAGACGAGCGGCTAGGTAAAAACGCCAAGTATGAGAGCGTGTCCAGGACTCGCCATGCGACTGATCTAACGGACCAGGCAGGAGTGACGCACCTAACATTATGCGCTTAGTCCTCACCTACCTTGGGCTTGCGACTAGAACAGCTAAGTACCACGCTCGGGGACTTGGCAACCCGACCCCGTTCGCGTCCGGGAAAACGGCCAAGTAAAGAGCACCCCTGGGAGTCGCCATGCGACTGGCTTTCCGAGCCATGGCGAGTCGACCCTAACTCACTAACAGTTCACACAACATATAAAAAATGAGGTAAACCCCATAAAAAGGGCGGACGTGCTCGGGGACTCGCACAACCAAAATTCAAAACACAAAAATGACTGACAAAATAACCAGAGTATTCCTCCAAAACAGCAATAGTTGTTTTGCATATAAGGAGAGTTACACGGTTGTTCTATACTAATGCCGAATGGCAAAACATTTTACTCCATAGGCTTTGACGAAGACGCGCCACCATCCCTGCGGCTGCGGATAAAGGGCACGTGAGGGTTTAACAGGTACGTCGTCAGCTCGCCCGCCATCGCCGCACGGAACGGTTGTTCCACCTTGAAGTCCCGGTGCTTCGGCTCAGGGTCATTGGGGGCAAAAATCGTCTCCTGGTAGGGGATGAGGTCGCCCATCGCCCAAACGCGGTCGGAGTATACTGTGGCTCAGTCCGTTAGCTTCAACACCTCGGCAATCTCCACCGAGCCCGTCGACGAGGGGTAACCGCTCGTGACATCGTCGAGGTCGAAGTCATCCGGGAAGTGGGCGAGCCCAAGGCTGAGCACCGTCGCCGCTCCACGACGGAAGGCCGACCACATCATCAATTCCACGACCAAAGGGGCCTTCTCCAGGTAGAGCCGTACCTCGACAAGGTCGCTGGGAATCACCTCTGTGGGCAATATCTCCTGAAGGTATGCACGAAGGCAAGTCGCTGACAATGCGGATGAGTCGACCAGGGTGGTCACACACTGCCGTGCGTCGTACGACTGCGCCTCTTCCACGTTATCAGTGATCCGGCCTGCAGCACACAAATAAATAGTAAGCAAAACATCAAAACCGCAACGCGGTACGTGCAATGGGAAGTCGGCTGAAGGAAAGCTTACCAATCAGCGGGCGGCAGAGGTCCGTGATGAAACTTTGAAGAGAAGAGAAATCATTTTGCAATCCAGCAACGAGCGCATCAGATACCTTCCATTCTTCAGCGGTAGAAGTGACGGCAGCCTTGGCTCATCCTTCCGCCGAGCTTGCTTCTGCCTTCGCCTCCTTGAGCTCACGCTCCAGATCGGCGATTTGCTTTTCAGCCACGCTCAAAGCAGACTGAGCCGCCGTCAAGTCACCTACCGGGACAAGGCCTTGGCGAGCCTCCTTCACCGCGGCCGCACTACTCTCTGTCTCCAGAACAAAACGGTCAACACCGTGACAAGTAAGCAACAAGTGCCAATTAAGGTATATACTAACCCACAGCCGCTTGAATTTCCTTGTTCGTCTCCTGGACGACAACGAGCTCCTTCTCCACACAGCTCTTCGCAGCAAGCCTCTCGGCTGATTCGCGTTGCATGCCCTGTGCAACAACCACAACATCAACAACCAAACAATTCCTAAGTGCCCAGCCGCTGAAATTCAGTGACTAGGCACTCGGGGACTGGACAGCAAAATCCTAAGTGCCCAGCCGCTGAAATTCAGCGACTAGGCACTCTGGGACTGGACAACGAAATTCCAAAGTGCCCAGCCGCTGAAATACAGCGACTAGGCACTTGGGGATTGGATAACCTCAAAGAAAATTAAGAATCCGACCACTGAAATTCAGTGGCCAGATCCTCGGGGACTGGACATACCTGGATGGAAGCACCTAGCATACCATGAAGTTCCATCGCATCGACCGACGCGAGCACAAGCGTAGTGTGGCCACGACGTTGTTCAACCTCCGTGCCAGCGGCCCCAGGAAGCTGGATCAACGGCACTGAGGCACTCGTCGCGGAGGCCTTCGCCATGAAGCGAGGGAATGTCGCCACTGCATCAACTGCACCACTCGAGGTCGGCTTGGCCGCATCGGTCGAGCCAGCAAGCGCCGTATGCTATGACCCCGTGTCTTCCATGGCCTTCAGAGTTACGTCCGCTGCGGTTGGAGGCTCGCTCCAGGCAGTCACCGGCTTGTCAGAAACCGTGGCGAGGTCGTCGCCCTTTGTTCTTTTGGTGCCTTCGGCGGGAGCAATGACTTCGTCGCCCTTCCTCTTCCGCGAGGGATCAGCTGGCACCTCTGTGGCGACTGGCGGAACCTTGGCCACTGAAGGATGGCCTATCTTCTTAACTCCAGTCCTGCGAAACAACTCTGTCAATAGAGCTCTCCGATCAAAACACAAGGCAAGCAGATGAGTAAAAGATCAAGGAGCACTCACTTGGCGACCGGAAGAAATCGCAGGCCGGTGCGGATGCTGGCCAGATTTTCTAGTTCTAGCCCCAGTTTCTGACTGAGGCCCGTCTCGAACACATTGTGTGCCCAAGACACTGATGGTTTCTTCGAAGATGAAGCCGCAGCGGGAGCCTCCGTAGCAATCGTTGTGGGAGCCCCCTGCGGCTGGAGCGGCCCCCAAGCTAGTGACTGGGGCGAACGGCGGTGGCAACAAAGCCACTTGTCTTGGCGGCACCGATCGCCCATGACGCGTCTTCGCCGTTGTTTCCTCGGCCGAGCTGGTGGTGTCGGAGCTACTCGCAGACCGAGGCGGAGACGTCGGCTTCGCCGACTTCACCTTCTTCTTCGGCGGAGCTTCCTTCTTCTTCTTTGACGGCATAGCCTCATAGTGTGAGGTGTGCTCAGGGAGTTTGTCGTCGTCATCATCATGGGCCTCGAGGCTCTTGCTGGCTTCGAGTTCGCGCTGGTGCTGCCCGCGAGTCTTGCGAACCATGGGGGTAGCAACCTCCACGGGGTCGTCTTCCTCATCGTTGTCGTTACCGCCCTCGTCACTCTCGACGTTGCCCTTGTCGGGCGATGACTCGCTCCCGTCCTGGGCGGACGATCTCGAGTTCTCGTCGTCTGCGGGCTGAAGCCACCCTTCCACCACTTGAAACAACTGCACCAAAAACAAACGACATTAGCACAACCGCATATGCACAAACTGCGACTGTGAGAGCAAAAGGAATAACAGCTTACCGTTGGAGCTAGGCGCCTCGCGGTATAAGGTGCGACCCCGGCCTTCGTGTTGATATACACCGCCTGGGTGATCTTCTTCCGGGCCAGGGTGTAGTCGTTGAGTCTCCACTCAACGAGGCAGGATTTCGTTGGGTCGTCCTTGCCCGTATACTCGTACATGTAATGGTCACGGCTGGCCAGGGGCACGAGCTGTCGCCCGAGCCAGCAATTGTAGAGGTTGATGGTTTGGATGCCTTTCTTCTTCAAATTGCGAATGGTCTGCAGCATCTCGTCGATGACCATCCGCTGCTCTAGCGGGAGTTTGATAACCTGGAGCCGACGCGTCTCGGGCCGGTCGGCGGAGTACCTTGGAAGCGCCACTTCGTCGCCTGGAGTCGACTCGGTGACGTAGAACCAGCTCTTCTTCCACTCGTTTGCCGCTTTGGCACAGCATCAAATTGAAGAACGATGCCTTCGACTTCATCTGGAAAGTCAGGTCGCCCGTGGCTAGTATTGGGCCGCCTGTCTCTTCGCGGCTAATTCTCCCGTGGAATAGATCTTGCCACAGGGGGAAGTAGGGCCTGCATCCCAGGTAGCACTCGCAGAACGCCACGAAAATGGCGAGCTCCTCGATGCTGTGCGGACCCAGATCCGATGGCTGGATACCATAATAAGCGCAGAAACGCCGAAAGAAGAGGGAGGTTGGGAAGCCAAGCCCCCGCTCTAGGTGACTAGTGAAGCAGATGAAATCCCCTTCACGCGGATACGGAATTACTTCTCCGGCCGCGGGGATGCGCCATCTCCCGGCGATGAGGATCCCCGCCTCCTCGAATGATTTTAGCAGTGCCTTCGTGCACTTGGATCTGCCCCATGGTTCGGTGGGAGGAGCCATCGGCCAGAGGATCATGGGATTCGGAATATTCTGGATCGTTCTGGTCGCTGCGCGGAATGGGAAACAAGGATGCGCGAGATTGGAGGAAGTGAGGGAAGTGTTTTCCATGTTCGCCCTTCACTCTCCTTATATAGCGGTTGTTACCCGCCATTTTCGGGAGCCGTTACTACGCGGTAATTACGCCAATATTACCGTTGGATTACCCAATGGCTAGTTTGACCAAAACTGACGGTCCAACTTCGTCTACTCGACTCGCTGCCTCCAGCGACTCGACGATTCACCGACCCGATCACTATGACAGTGACTAACTACTAGCCGACCCGTTCGCCAAGCTGCGGTATGATTGGTCGCCGCTATTGCGACTAAAATGACTAGTTCTTTCCTTTGTTCAGGAGTCCGCCGCCGATTCCACTAGGCGTCTGCTTTGGACCCGCATACTCGGACTGCCAGCAAACGCCTGCGACGAATCAACGACGGCCTGGGGGACTACTGATGGGGATATGCCTATCGGGGTATGCCCAACAGGACGTTTCCTATTGGCCCAAGTCGCCAGCGAGTGGGCCTGCAGGAGGGCGACTGGATCGAGACTTGGCGAGGACTCAGGCAACTGGAAGCTGGAGGCCCAGAAGCGTAGCTAGGCCCAGTCGGACTAGGTCAAAGACCCTCCGAATCCTTAACTAATTTGGTTGTAATCTGTAAACCCTAGCGAGGTGAGCCTATATAAACATCCCTAGGGTACGCATAGGGGATACTTTCTATCATACACCCAAGCGACTCTCCGCCTAGTCGTAGAGCTCACCCCCTTGTACTCTCGCCATAATAAAATCTAGCAGGAGTAGGTCTTTACCCTCCGGGGGGCCGAACCTGGGTAAAACCTTGTGTCTCCGCCCTCATCTCGCACCGCAGATGGCTGGCCGCCCTTGCCCCATGTTCTACTACTCGCTGTCGTGGTCATTCCCACGACACCCGACGATGGGACGAACTCCGGCGAGCGATTCCGTTCGTGTCCGTGCGCCCCCGCCTCGACCATGACCACGTTAAGCTTCACCTCGACGCCGCGACCTTGGTAAGCCCTAGCACCCCCTCTCCTTCCCCTGGCCTCGTCGGCGTGTCACCGTCAGAGGCGTCGCCGCCGTGGTAGCCATTTGCGCCGCTGCCATTTGGTCGAGTAGATATGGTCCACTGGATCTAGATCAAGTGGCCAGGAATAGAAGCTAGCAGCGAATCGGTATGGCTAGATCTGGACCGTAGGATGCAACTTAAATCTAACAGCACGCGCACATGATCCGTGCGAACTGGTACCCACGAATCAGAAGCTGCCGCATGTCACGGGGTTCGATTTAAAATCTGATTTTTGATCTATTAGTTATTCCAACTTGTAAATTCAATAACTTTTGGCCATTTTTGATCTATTAGTTATTACAAATTTTATATCAGTGGATTCAGAAAAATGAGCTCTTTGCATCTATGGCCTTGGTTTGTCCATTTGCTTCTGTAAAATTAGGATTTTGTGCAGAAACATTTGTAGGCTTATTTTGGTTATAAAAATTGTTTAGAAAATTGTTTTAGAGTAAATTTTGGTTTATTTAGACTTTATAAAGTTTACTTTGTGTTTAGTACTGTTTAGTTTGACTTGTTTAGTGTGGAAAATCATTCCATTGCATTTGCATGCATTCATATATATTTTTGTTTGTATATTGAATGTGAATTTTGTTGTATGATGTTATGTGTAGATTTTGGTGATTGTGGAGAGTGTGATTGTGGGGATTGTTCCTATTCCCCAAACTACCAAGGCAAGTGATACTTCATCTTTTTGTCCCTTTATTTTATTTATGTACTAGTGATAATTTGAGTAGGATTTGCATGGTTATTTTCTAAGTATATGCTATGCTTGGCAAATCCTATAGATATTGTCTTAGTAGTTTTCCCTAAGTTAAGAAACTTGTTATAATAGTATGCTTATCCTAGCTAGTAGAAAACAAGGCTGGAATATTCATGCTATGATATTATGCAAATTCTATGACTACGTTTTTGATTAATAAAACAACATGTGAATGAATCACCTGGGTGGACTGGAAAGATTGGTTTGTGTTGAGTGGTTACACGAGGCCCATGTCTATGGTTTACCTTATGTATCACACTTGTGGATGGCCACCAAGGAACAAATATATTTGAGATGTTTAGTGTTGAGAAGCTTCTAGTGCAACCATATGGAATATGGGCTCTGCATTGACCAACTAGGTTGCAATAACTTAGCCAGATGGACAGTTGGTGGTAGGGTTGATAGGATGGAACGCGTCCATGGTGGTCTAAGGGAATGCTTATGAAAAGTCTCGTCTCGATGCATGTCGAGTCTTGTGGGGAAAGTGCACCACCTCTCGAGAGGGTAAAACCTAAGTACTTAGCCGTGTCCCCGGTAACGGACATTTTGAGCCTCAAAGACATTGAAGTGATCAAGGATCTCCTCATCCCAATTTCTCTAAGTTAAAACTTGTGGTTGAACAAGGGTAAAGGTTCACCAATGTCTATTGGTGGTTCCTTGGGTGTTTTTTTAAACAAAAACTTAGTGATTTCAACTAATAAGAAAACCTTATTTTGAGCAAAGCCAACCTAAACTACACTTAGCCAAATTCATATAGTTATTAGATGTTACTATACTACTATGGTATCACTTGCCAATACAATTCTAAATGTATTGACCCTCTGTGGCTGTAACTTATTATGTTGCAGGTTACTCTGATGGTGACAAGAGTTATGATTCTACACTCAACATGTTTGCCTGTGGCACATGAAGATGAAGACTTTATTTATTTTGTTAAGTATTGTGAACTCTATGTATTAGCCTGAGCTAATGAGTTGTAAGAACCATGTATCTCTGGATATTACGATGTAATAATGACCTCTGTATCCGTGTACTTCATCTTAAACTGTGGATGCTAGCAATTCGATCCAGGGACTAGCATTGCAATCACAGGGGCCTTTACCTTAAGTGGTGGGGTCTTATAGCACTTTACTTTGTGATAGCCTTCGTGCTTGAAGTCTTATATCTAGCTATCACATAGTTGCTTGTATTGCTTAGGATATGTTGTTGATGCACATAGGTGAACCATAGTTTATATAGGTTTTGTGCTTGACAATGTAAACGCTAGTTTTATTCCACCTTTGTTAAGCCCTTCTCATAAAAGTTTTAAAACGCATATTCACCCCCCCTCTAGGCGGCATCTGTATCCATTTCAATTGGTATCAGAGCCTGGTCTCTTTTTTTGGGCTTCACTGCCTTGAGAGTAAAGATGTCGGCTAGGGGATTAGTGCACGATGACATTTTCATATTCGATGGCACATGTTATGATATTTGGAAAATTCTTATGCTTAAACATTTTCGGGCCATGGACCCAAATTTGGAGGGAATTATTGATATAGGTTTTTCTCCTCCATTGGATTTAGTTAATCTATCTTGTGAGGATGCGAAAAACTTATATCTCGATGCTCAAGCTTCTAATGTGCTTGTTAATGCTTTGAGTCATGTAGTTACTTCTTTAGTCATGCCTTTTTGGAGCGCTCATGAGTTATGGACAAAACTTCAAGATAAATATGTTGTGTCCAATATTTTTGAGGATGATTGTGTTGCTTCCACTTCCGGTCGAGATGAGTTATCATCTTCTACCATTTCACCAACATGTGATTTTTCACAAGGTAATGATATGGTAAGTGGTGATAGAAATTGCAATATGGATAGTGTGCTTACTATTTGTAATCCCTCATCTCTATCTAGTTGATATATCTTTGGACTTTAACACTTCTAGCACTACAAACTCCTTACATGCTTGTGTTGATAGTCCTTGCGTATCATGTAGAAATGGCTTGAATAAATATTATGATGATATTCTTCTGTTGTCCTGTTGCCATGATAAAAAATGCTTCTATTTATTCTAGTGCTTGTGTTTCTAACCATGTAGAGGAAACCGAAGATTCTATGGGCCAAGACAAGGTTTTGAATGGAGCTACAAATGCAATATCATCTTCACCTTCTTCCGGTACACACCTATGCCTTATGTCTAGGGATTCAAAGGTAACTCCTACTTTGGAACCCAATACCTCTTATGATGATGAGGATGAGGATAATGAGGAAGAAGAGTTTGATGTTGATGCTTTATATGAAAAGGGTGAGATTATTTACCGTGCTCTTATTAAGAATGATATTTCTTGCTCTAACTTTGTTGAAATCTTGGATATTGCTATTAAGAGCAAGGAACATATTTATAAGTTAGAATCTCAAATTGAGGAGCATGAGGTCACCATTGATAAAATGGGTGCTCTCGAGCGTGGGTATGCTAATGAGATTGCATCCTTAAAAAATGCCCTCGGGAAAGAGCAATAGACTCGGGTTGCTCTTGATAAGGAACTCGAATCCATTAAGGAGTCTCATAATGAAATAATCTCTAAACTCATTAAAGAATATGACCATGCTTGTTCCAAATTAAAAGTGCTTAAAAATAAAGCACAAGCAACCAAAGAATCTCTTGAGGAGGCTTTTACTCTAGAAGTGTCTAAAGTAAAGGAAACCCATGATAAAGCTCTCGAGGTGGCAATTGATCTCAAAATAAAATATAATGATCTTGCCAAGTTGTCTTCCTCTATTGCTAATTATAATGATGCTTGTGCTACTAACTCTACTTCTTGTGAAGCATCTTTTTTGAAGGATAATGTTGAGCTAAGGGCTCAACTTGAGTTGCTAACTAGCAAGTATCAGAAATTGGAAGAAAGTCATGAAAATCTCTCTAGCTCTAATGATGATATTCTAGCATCCCATGCTAGGCTAAAGTTAGATCATAAGTCTATCTCCAGAAAGGTAACATCTTGTGAGCCTCATGTGGTCAAGTGCACAATCTCTACTAATAATGCTATATTGCCGTGTGCTAGTCCTATTAATTCATCCACTCACATTATTGCTAAATCTTGTGATGAATTACATTCTTTGCCTTGTTGCTCTACAAATGAAATTTATACTTCCTCTAGTATATGTGTTGTCACTAACCATGTAGAGGAAATCAAAGAGCTCAAGGCTCAAGTCTCTTCTTTGAAGAATGACTTGAAAAATGTTCATGAAGGGAAGACCACACTCGACAAGATCTTGAGTGTACAAAAATCCCCCAATGACAAGAGTGGACTTGGATTTAAATTCAATGTCAAGAACAAGTCCACTATCAATAAAAAGTCCAAGAGAAACAATAAGAAGGGCCAAGAACAAGTCAATATTTCGTCCAAGATTGTTTGCTTCAAGTGCAAAATTGAAGGGCACCATGTTAGATCTTGCCCTTTGAAGAATAAGCCTCTTGGTGAGAAGAAGAAAAAGGAAGAGGCCTCAAGTTCAAAGTCATGGCGTATCTCAAGTTGAAGGGAGGCCACTTCCCAAGAATAATCAAGCTAATACTCCCATTGTGGAGAAATACAGTGAAGAGAATGGGAAGAGAAGAACTTGCTACATATGCCGTGAGAAGGGTCACATCTCTTCCTCTTGCACTATTGGTACATCATCCAACCCTATCATGATTGATGATGTTTATTCTCTTCGGAAGGATGAGGTTGGTAATGTGTTTGCCAAATATGTTGGTGCCCAATGTGGTGTCAAGAAAAGAACCATTTGGGTTGCTATGCCTATTATGACTAACTTCTTAGGACCCAACTTTGTTGGGGACCAACAAGCTAAAATTTGATCAATAGGTGTCTTTTGGAGGTCATTGGAGACTTGGCTACATCATGAAGAATTAACGAAACTTCATCAATTCTATTTTCTCAAGCCAAGTCATTTCGATTATAATATCTGTAGTGACCTCGGATCGATAAGGATCCTAAGTCCCTGTGATTAACATGCTAGTCCCTGGATCAATAGCTAGCACTCACAGTCGATGAAATATCATGTAAAACACAAAGTCTTTATTACACGGAGAATCCAGAGTATGAATTTATTACAAAATTGCTTAGCATTATGCTAGCTCAAATAACAGCGGAAACATAAAAGCAGCTTGAGTCCATCAACGCCCCAGGCTTGTCGAGTGTAGACTCGCGATCCCTACGCACATTTCAATCTTCGGATTCTGCACATAAAACGTGCAGCCAACAAGTTGGGTCAATACTTTGAATGTATTGGCAAATTACACCAAGGAGAGAAAAGACTATCTCTACATGCAAGGCTAGTTTAGGCTGTAGAGTTCATTTGCTCAAAGCTAGTTTTATTAAGTAGAGAGAGAAGAGAGATTTTTCCCTACTTTGTAATCATTTGCTTAGATAAAATAGGGTTGAATGGCACACGAGGATATTACTCACCAAGTGTCCAAACAACCAAACACTTGGATATTACGCACCAAGTGTCACTTGGATATTACACACCAAGTTCCCAAAATCCCACCTATTAGCGATATTACTCACGCCATGGAGTTTTAAAACTTTGTTTAGAAAGAGAGAGGAAGATCCTTCAGAGGCTCCATCCTTCAGATGCTCATTGTTGTTCTGTTACCGTGAACACGGCTGATCGATCAGATTGCAATACTCTCGAGAGTCTGTGCACTTTACCCACAATCCACGATCAAGTCCTTTTACAGACAAAACCATGGCGAGGCTTTCCCTTAGTAGCCCCTCTACCTTCCGGATCCAACCGTGCCAAGAACCTCCAAATGTTGGTACCCAAGTGAGGTTTCCCACTAAGTACTAGGCCAAGACAGAGCCCATAATGTATTGTGGTTACACTGGAAGCTTCTGAATTATGAAACATGGCAGACTTCTTTGATTCCTGGGCGGCCGGCCTCCACCAAAATCTCACTCGTTGACCCGACAACAATTCCGCCCAGAAGAAAACTTAGTTTTATTTTGAAGTGGATTTGAGAAGAAAAGTTTGCTCTAGAGAGCCTTTATACTTAGAAAATTCTTTGTCTTTCGAACCCCCCAACGGTACTTTGTATATTTAGCATAGCAAGCAATACTTAGCAAAAACAGGGGGACCTATTAGGAGGGTAAATCATAAGTATAGAGCTACTCATGGAATACTACAAAATCATCGCACTTGCAAAATAATACTAAGGAAAAATTCTACTAGAACATCCTACACATGCATACTACAGAATTTTGAAGATCACATGCACTCCTTAGCACACTCCGAACAATAGTTATGAACAAGTGGTGTAACTTTCCTTGATCCGAGCAGCACTCTACACAATAGCACTCCTTAGCGCACTCCGAACAATCTAACGAATCACAAACATAGATCTGATCACAACTTGCTCAAAACATATCACAGAGGTAATCATGCATGCATGCACATGGTATTTTATGCAAGGTTGATTCTTCTAAATTGACCAAGGTAGCAAGATTGTGTTGTAATAGTGTAAGAGTGTCACTAGGATTGATTTCCCAAAGGTTTAGATCTAATTGAGTCACTAAAACAATTCCTAGGGTTATAAGGAGATCAAACCATCTAATTAGCCCCAAGCTAGATCTAATGATCTTAAGAAAAGTTTAATAATTTTGTTCAGTAGGTATTGTGGAAACAAAGTTATTGCAACAAGAATCAACTAAAACAGAAATTTAATTATTTTTCTATAGGTTAAACACTCTAATCCAAAGATTAAAATCTACACCAAAAACCTTACTGTAAACATAGATTTTTATTGCAGATCTGGATTCTACACAAAATTATGAATCCAACGGTATATTATAAGCTAAGTTTGGCCAAATATTCAATTTTATATGATTTTCGCAAGTTTTAATCTGAATCTGCAAACAGATCTAATCTTCACTTAAAAGCTTGCCAAGTGGCAGACGTTGATAGGTCCAGCTGCCAAGGCGGGTGACGACGCAGCTGGCTGGCGCGGCTTGCCACGCGGAGTGGCGCGGTTGGCCGGTACCGCTTTGCATCGCCCTTCTAATCTGTGCCATCGATTGCAGATCCAATGGCGGAAAAGGGTGGTGGCTTACCGCGGCGGCGTCGAGGGCGATGCGGCGGCGGCGCTGTCGATGGTGGAGCTCGGCGGCGATCTGGTGGTTCCTAGAGGTAGCGGGGCGGTCGGCAATGATCAGCAACTCTTCGCGGTTCGCCTGGCACGATCGACGGTGGCCGTCGCTCCCCCGAACAGCCCCTTAGGCTCGCTGTCCTCCGCGAGCTCCGGCAAGACAGGAATTGGGGCGACGTGACACAAGGGAAAAACGAAGGGGAGTGAGGATCGAGCAAGGGGGTTTCGATAGGGAGAAAATCAGAGGGAGAGGAGCTCCCAAGGCTTCACCTACCGAAGCTCTGGCGGCGCTCTACTCCGGCGTGGTCGTGGCGGAACAGCCCGATGGCGATGGTTCGGGAAACTTACTTTTTCGAGCGGTGGGGGTCTTGGGGTTTAAATAGGCGGGGAGTCTTGGCGTCGGGGACACGGACTCCTCTCCAATTCGGCCAGAGTCCAACCAGCACACGGTAGCTGATTTCATGGGAGGAAGGGGATGTGGTGGGTCTCGGCGTGTACGTGGTGGAGGGAAGTGGGCTGGTCTGGTGCAGTAGCTTACTGCTGCTTGGCGCTAGGGCGGGGTGGGCCGGCAAGCCGGCCCAGCTAGGTTAGCCGCTGCCTCTGTTTTTTTTCCTTTTAACATTTTTCAATTTCTGTTTTAGTAAAACCCAAATAACTTTTGCATACTAAGTACAAACTTGATGAAATTTGCTTCTAAATTTTTATAAAAGTAAGGTGGTCAACATAGGTCCATGGTTTGATGTTACACAAAGTTTTAGGAGTTACAACAATAAAGCCTACATAAAGGAAATTCCTATTAGGGTTTTGATAGGTTTAGGTGTTAGGATTTAGTTGCAAATTTTTATTTGTATGGTGCAATGATGCAAGGATGATGCATGCCACTAATAACATCCTAATATAAAATCTGGGATGTTACAAACCTACCCCCCTTAAGAAGAATCTCGTCCCCGAGATTCGGGTTGGCTAGAAAATAGGTGTGGGTGTTCTGCCTTCAAGTCTTCTTCACGCTCCCACGTAGCTTCTTCCTCGGAGTGGTGGTTCCATTGTACTCTGCAGAATCTTATAGTCTTGGTGCGGGTAATCCTTTCGGCTGTTTCCAGTATCTTGATGGGTTTTTCCTCATAGGTAAGGTCATTCTCCAATTGAACCTCATTTAGGGGAACGGTGTCTCTCCAATTGAACCTCATTTAGGGGATGACACTTCTTTAGTTGCGACACATGAAACACATCATGAACAGTTAGTCCTTCAGGTAGCTCCAACTGATAAGCAACTTCTCCTCTACGGGCCAGAACTTATATGGTCCTATGAATCGTGGGGATAACTAGCCCTTGATTCCGAACCTCTTAACTCCTCGTAGGGGTGAATCTCGAAGATTCGCACGGTCCCCTATTTCATAGGCCACATCTCTACGCCTAGAATCAGCGTAACTCTTCTGTCGGGATTGGGCTACCTTTAGCCTATCCTGAAACTGCCGTACCTTTTCTTCGGCATCCTTTATCAATTCAGGTCCAAAAATACTGCGTTCACCAACTCCATTCCATAGAAGTGGAGTCCTACACTTCCTGCCATATAGAACTTCAAACGGAGCCATATTGATACTTGTCTGGTAGCTGTTGTTGTATGAGAACTCGGCATACGGCAGGTTATCGTCCCAACTAGACCCATAGTCTAGTGCGCAAGCTCTCAACATATGTTCCAAAATTTGATTCACCCTTTCTGTTTGGCCGTCTGTCTTAGGGTGGAAGGTAGTACTGAATTCTAGTAAGGTCCCAAGAGACTCATGTAGTTGTCGCCAAAACTTTGAAGTAAACTGGGTGCCTCTGTCTGACACAATTCCCTTGGGAACACCATGTAGGCTTACAATCCTTGACATGTATATCTTAGCAAGCTTAGCACTTGTATACGTGGTCTTTACGGGGATGAAGTGAGCCACCTTGGTGAAGTGGTCCACCACTACCCAGATAGAATCAAATCGAGCGAGTCCGGGCAATCCGTGATGAAATCCATGCCTACCTTGTCCCACTTCGATCGGTATTGGTAGTGGTTGAAGTAGTCTGCGGTTTACGATGCTCGGCTTTAACTCTATTGCATACATCACACAGAGAAATATACTCTGCAACATCTCTCTTTAGGTTATTCCACCAGAATCTATCCTTCACATCCATGTACATCTTCGTGTTACCTGGATGAATTGAGTATGGCGAATCATGAGCTTCTTGTAAAATCATCTTCCTAATATCGGGGTCATTGGGAACGCACAAACGCTTCCCATACCAGAGGGTTCCTTGTTCGTCCAGACGAAATTCTTTTGTTTTTCCTTCGCTTATCCTGACTCTTGTTTCTTCCAACTCTTTATCCTCCTTTTGTGCTTCCTGGATCCTTTCTTGGAAGGTGGACACTATTTCCATAGTTGCTACGTGTCCTTTCGGAACTATTTCTAGCCTGAGATTCTTGAATTGCTTGCATAGATCCTCTGGAAGTTCCCTTGCGGTAAGTCCATTCACATACACCTGGCGACTTAAGGCATCAGCCACCACGTTTGCCTTTCCGGGATGGTACTGTAAATCCAAGTCATAATCCTTAATTAGCTCAAGCCATCTTCTTTGTCTCATATTCAACTCCTTTTGGGTGAAGATGTACTTCAAACTCTTGTGATCTGTGAACACATCACAATGTTTGCCCATGAGGTAGTGTCTCCATACCTTGAGTTCATGAACCACAGACGCAAGTTCCAAATAATGTGTGGGGTAATTGTGTTAGTGGTTCTTAAGTTGTCGGGAGGCATAGGATACCACTTTCCCATCCTGCATCAATACACTTCCCAGTCCTTGTCGAGAAGCGTCACAATAGACTTGAAAATCCTTTTGATATCAGGCAGGCATAGAACTGGCGCCATTACGAGGCGTTTCTTCAACTCTTGAAAACTTGCTTCACATGCCTCGGTCCATAGGAATTTCTTTTCCTTCTTTAGTAGTTCCGTCATGGGTTTTGCTATTTTGGAAAAGTTTTCAATGAACCTTCGATAATATCCTGCGAGGCCCAAGAAACTCCTAATATCCCCCACATTCTTGGGTGACTCCCATTCTGTCACAAAATCTACCTTACTAGGATCTACGGCAACTCCTTTTGCCGACACAACATGACCAAGGAATCCCACTTCCTTTAACCAGAATTCGCATTTGCTGAATTTGGCATACAACTTGTGTTCTCTTAGTTTCTCCATAATAAGGCGCAGATGTTTCTCATGTTCCTTCTCATCCTTAGAGTATATGAGTATGTCATCTATGAATACCACGATAAACTTGTCCAAATACTCCATTAACACTTTGTTCATCATGGTCATGAAGTATGCTGGGGCATTGGTTAGACCAAAAGACATCACGGTGTACTCATACAATCCGTATCTTGTGGTGAATGATGTTTTGGGCACATCCTGTTCTCGACTCTTTAGCTGAAAGTAGCCTGATCACAGATTGATCTTTGAGAACACACTGGCTTCCTTTAACTGGTCAAACAAGTCATTGATGTTGGGTAGAGGATACTTATTCTTGATCGTCACCTTGTTCAACGAGCGGTAGTCCACAACCAGCCTCTTGGTTTTATCCTTCTTTTCCACAAATAGGACAGGCGCTCCCCAAGATGACGCGCTGGGTTGGATGAAT
Organism: Avena insularis; assembly: GCA_023614405.1. Lineage (NCBI taxonomy): Eukaryota > Viridiplantae > Streptophyta > Magnoliopsida > Poales > Poaceae > Avena > Avena insularis. Next base: position 221,240,574 of record CM042693.1, read on the forward strand.
CCCTTGTCCAATTGTTCCCTAAGTTGTTTCTTGAGTTCCTTTAACTCTTCCACCACCATCTTGTATGGTCTCTTAGCTATCGGCCCCGTGCCTAGCATCAAGTCAATGAGGAACTCGATACCACGATCGGGTGGCATTCCGGGTAGCTCCTCTGGGAAAACATCTGGGTATTCCTTTACAATAGGTACCTCCTCCAAGCTAACCCCCTTAAGAGAGTTTACCATGGTTTCCTTAAGTGCAAAATTTGACTTGATACGAATCCTCTTCCCTTCCGGTGTTGTGAGCGTGACAGTTCTCTTGGCACAGTCTATGACTCCCTCATATTCGGTCATCCAATTCATGCCCAAGATTATGTCTAATCCTTGTGATTCTAGAACTACTAGACTTGTGGGAAAGATGTGTGTCCTAATCCTTAGTTCTAGTCCCCGGCAACCAGAGTTTGCCACTATTTCTCCCCCAGGAGAACTTACCCATAGAGGAAAATTTATAGTCTCCGTTGGTATCTTGCCTCTATCCACAAATACCCTTGATATGAATGAATGCGATGCACCAGTATCAAAAGGAACAACTGTGGGAATAGAATTGAGTTTGAACTTACCAATCACCAAGTCTGGAGCATCACAAGCATCCTCCATAGAAACATGATTTACTGTGGCTTTGACAACCGGATTTGGCTTCTTCCTGTTTCCATTGCCATGGTTGTGTCCATTTCCATTCCCATTACCATTGCCATTCTTCTTCTCGGGGCAAGAGGTTGCATAGTGCCCCGTCCTGTTGCACTTAAAGCATGTCACCTCACTGAGATCCTTCCCATTGCTGCCATTACCATTGCTGTTTTTATGCCCATTGTGTTTGTGGCCACCATGGTTATGACCGTTATGGTTGTGGCCATTATTGTTATAAGGTGGTGGTGAGGAATTGCGCTGCTTCTGGTATGGAACAAAGTGTTTGTGAGGGTTATACTTCCTCTTGCGGTTTTCTATGCTCTTCCTTTTGGATTCAACCACAATGGCTCTGTCCAGAAGTTCCTGAAAGATGTCAAATTTCTGAGCCACAAGCTGAATAGATATCTCACCATTGAGTCCCCTTAAGAATTCCTCCTGTCTCTTGGCATCAGTGGAAACATCATCGGGTGCATAACGGGCTAGCTTGTTGAAAAGCTCACCATACTCGGTGTGACGAGCAGTGCAGCTCTTTGTAGGTCGCGAAACTCGCGCCTCTTCAGAGTCATGACACCAGCAGCCACATGATGAGTGCGAAAAGCTAACTCAAACTAATCCCAAGTGATAGCATCAATGTCCGGGTGGGTGACTTGGTAGTTATCCCACCATTATGCAGCAGGTCCTTCAAGCTGGTGTGCGGCGTAACGTACCTTGTCGGCTCCGATAGCTTGAACGGTGTCTAGCTTCTTGTTGGTCGTACGCAGCCAGTCGTCAGCGATGATTGGTTCAGTGCTGCTAGTGAAGGTAGGCGGGTTCATCCTCAAAAACCGAGTCAAGCGATCCTGATGAGGTGGTAGCGGAGGTGGTGGTGGTGGCGGGTTGTTGTTGTTGTTTTGCATGTTCTGAGTGAGCAGTTGGATCAGCTGGTTCTGAGTGGCCAAAAGTTGTGCTATTTCTGGAGGGATTTCGGAGTTCGCATGTCTGGGCGGCATCTGTGGGGTTTAAGAGATTAGTTAAGAAATAGACAGAAAGACTAAGTAGCAAACTCCTACCCTTATGAAAAACACACCAAGCAAACAAGGCACACCAGACATAACAACAAAGCTCAAGACAGAAAACAACCATGTTTAACTAAACCAGATTTTTCTTGGTATTTATTACAATCGCGAATAACGTTCCACTATAGAATTAAAGGTGGTCCAACTATTACACATCTTCCACGCCTTCCTCTTCCTCGTCTTCGAACGAGTAGCCTTCCTGCTCTAGAGTTGTCTTGTACAACTCCATCTCCTTTGTGGTGGCTTCAAGCTTCTCTTGGAGGTTCTTAATCTCATCTTTCAGCTTCTTGGTGGTGGCTTCCAGCTGCTCCTGAAGTCCCCCCTTCTCGCTTTGTAGCTCCTCCACTAAACTTGACTTCTTCGCGGTTTCAAGTTGCTTTGCAAAGTCCCTCTTGGAAGCACGCACGTCATTGATTATCTTGCAAAGGCCTTCAGTTTGGACTTCAGCTCCATCGATCTGCTGTTTGAGTTCCCTAATTCTCTTGTTTTTATTTATCACCCTCTTCTCTTGGTTAGCGAACTTCTTCTCTTGGTCCTGGAATTTTATCTCTTGGAGCTTCATTGCCTCCTCCTGCTGCTTGATCATTTCTTCCTTCTCCTTGATGAGGGCGCATAGCTCATCGTTCTTCAACATCTCGAGGAAGGTACCCTTTTCAAGGTCATGGATGTGGCACTCCAAATCTTGATATTGGGTCCTTCGGCGCTTGGTAGAAGTCCTTTCCTCAAAGGTTAACTCCATGGGAATTCCTTCCTCATCTCGTCTTCCAAAGAGGCCGCCGCAGTGTCCTTGGAGAGCTTCATGATGACGTCCACATAGGCGACCAATGAGTTGCTGCAAGCTGATGCTAAGGGCCTTCTCCTTGGAATCGCTAACAATGTGGATTTCTATGTCTTCCTCCGGGTTCTTGCCTCGCTCTTTTCCTGGCTGGATGACCTTGACTCCCCAACAGCCGTCCTTGTGGAGTTTCTTCATTGTGCTCCCCTGGATTGTTGGGAGAGGAAGGTCCAAACGCGTGAGTAGGTCCATGAGGCATCCACCAAAGCGAAGGGGCTCGATGTCCGCGACGGTGTCGTAGAGGAAGCTTGTCATCTTTGAGTTAGAAGAATGAAAGTTAGATACTTAAACAAGTAGAGGAAAGAAGATACTAGAAGTGCGGAAAATAACTTAGTAGAAAAACATGTAAGGAACAAGTTAGAGGTGGTTCCAATCCTAGGGTCACGTCCTACAGGCAACGATGTGCTCTGATACCATCTGTAGTGACCTCGGATCGATAAGGATCCTAAGTCCCTGTGATTAACATGCTAGTCCCTGGATCAATATCTAGCACTCACAGTCGATGAAATATCATGTAAAACACAAAGTCTTTATTACACGGAGAATCCAGAGTATGAATTTATTACAAAATTGCTTAGCATTATGCTAGCTCAAATAACAGCGGAAACATAAAAGCAGCTTCATTCCATCAACGCCCCAGGCTTGTCGTGTAGACTCACGATCCCTACGCACCTTTCAATCTTCGGATTCTGCACATAAAACGTGCAGCCAACAAGTTGGGTCAATACTTTGAATGTATTGGCAAATTACACCAAGGAGAGAAAAGACTATCTCTACATGCAAGGCTAGTTTAGGCTGTAGAGTTCATTTGCTCAAAGCTAGTTTTATTAAGTAGAGAGAAGAAGAGAGATTTTTCCCTACTTTGTAATCATTTGCTTAGATAAAATAGGGTCGAATGGCACACGAGGATATTACTCACCAAGTGTCCAAACAACCAAACACTTGGATATTACGCACCAAGTGTCACTTGGATATTACACACCAAGTTCCCAAAATCCCACCCATTGGCGATATTACTCACGCCATGGAGTTTTAAAACTTTGTTTAGAAAGAGAGAGGAAGATCCTTCAGAGGCTCCATCCTTCAGACGCTCATTGTTGTTCTGTTACCGTGAACACGGCTGATCGATCAGATTGCAATACTCTCGAGAGTCTGTGCACTTTACCCACAATCCACGATCAAGTCCTTTTACAGACAAGACCATGGCGAGGCTTTCCCTTAGTAGCCCCTCTACCTTCCGGATCCAACCGTGCCAAGAACCTCCAAATGTTGGTACCCAGGTGAGGTTTCCCACTAAGTACTAGGCCAAGACAGAGCCCATAATGTATTGTGGTTGCACTGGAAGCTTCTGAATTCTGAAACATGGCAGACTTCTTTGATTCCTGGGCGGCCATCCTCCACCAAAATCTCACTCGTTGACCCGACAACCATTCCGCCCTAAAGAAAACTTAGTTTTATTTTGAAGTGGATTTGAGAAGAAAAGTTTGCTCTAGAGAGCCTTTATACTTAGAAAATTCTTTGTCTTTCGAACCCCCAATGGTACTTTGTATATTTAGCATAGCAAGCAATACTTAGCAAAAACAGGGGGGCCTATTAGGAGGGTAAATCCTATGTATAGAGCTACTCATGGCATACTACAAAATCATCGCACTTGCAAAATAATACTAAGGAAAAATTCTACTAGAACATCCTACACATGCATACTACAGAATTTTGAAGATCACATGCATAGAACCAAAACTGGGACAAAAGTTATGAACAAGTGGTGTAACTTGCCTTGATCCGAGCAGCACTCTACACAATAGCACTCCTTAACGCACTCCGAACAATCTAACGAATCACAAACATAGATCTAATCACAACTTGCTCAAAACATATCACAGAGGTAATCATGCATGCATGCACATGGTATTTTATGCAAGGTTGGTTCTTCTAAATTGACCAAGGTAGCAAGATTGTGTTGTAATAGTGTAAGAGTGTCACTAGGATTGATTTCCCAAAGGTTTAGATCTAATTGAGTCACTAAAACAATTCCTAGGGTTATAAGGAGATCAAACCATCTAATTAGCCCCAGGCTAGATCTAATGATCTTAAGCAAAGTTTAATAATTTTGTTCAGTAGGTATTGTGGAAACAAAGTTATTGCAACAAGAATCAACTAAAACAGAAATTTAATTATTTTTCTATAGGATAAACACTCTAATCCAAAGATTAAAATCTACACCTAAAACCTTACTGTAAAATTAGATTTTTATTTCAGATCTGGATTCTACACAAAATTATGAATCCAACGGTATATTATAAGCTAAGTTTTGCCAAATATTCAATTTTATATGATTTTCGCAAGTTTTAATCTGAATCTGCAATGAGATCTAATCTTCACTTAAAAGCTTGCCAAGTGGCAGACGTTGATAGGTCCAGCTGCCAAGGCGGGTGACGACGCAGCTGGCTGGCGCGGCTTGCCACGCGGCGTGGTGCGGTTGGCCGATACCGCTTTGCATCGCCCTTCTAATCTGTGCCATCGATTACAAATCCAACGGCGGAAAAGGGTGGTGGCTTACCGCGGCGGCGTCGAGGGCGATGCGGCAGCGGCGCTGTCGGTGGTGGAGCTCGGCGGTGATCTGGTGGTTCCTGGAGGTAGCGGGGCGGTCGGCGATGATCAGCAACTCTTCGCGGTTCGCCTGGCACGATCGACGGTGGTCGTCGCTTCCCCGAACAGCCCCTGAGGCTCGCTGTCCTCCGCGAGCTCAGGCGGAACGACGGCGAGGAATTGGGGCGACCGTGCTACGTCAGACAAGGGGAAAAACGAAGTGGAGTGTGGATCGAGCAAGGGGGTTTTGACAGGTAGAAAATCAGAGGGAGAGGAGCTCCCAAGGATTCACCTACCGAAGCTCTGGCGGCGCTCTACTCCGGCGTGGTCGTGGCGGAACAGCCCGATGGCGATGGTTCGGGAAACTTAGGTTTTCGAGTGGTGGGGGTCTCGGGGTTTAAATAGGCGGGGAGTCTTGGCGTCGGGGACACAGACTCCTCTCCGATTCGGCCGGAGTCCGACCAGCACACGGTGGCGCGCGATTTCCGCGGGGAGGACGGGGATGACGGGTGGGTTCCGCGTGTCTGTGGTGGAGGGGGAAGTGGGCTGGCGCGGGTGCAGGTAGCTTGCTCTTTCTTGTGGTAGGCGGAGTGGTGGCGAGCAGCCAGCTAGGTTAGCCGCTGCCTCTGTTTTTTTTCCTTTTAACATTTTTCAATTTTTGTTTTAGTAAAACCCAAATAACTTTTGCATACTAAGTCCAAACTTGATGAAATTTGCTTCTAAATTTTTATAAAAGTAAGGTGTTCAACATAGGACCATGGTTTGATGTTTCACAAAGTTTTAGGAGGGTCAAGCTTGTTTACAACAATAAAGCCTACATAAAGGAAATTCTTATTAGGGTTTTGATAGGTTTAGGTGTTAGGATTTAGTTGCAAATTTTTATTTGTAGGGTGCAATGATGCAAGGATGATGCATGCCACTAATAACATCCTAATATAAAATCTGGGATGTTACAATATCTCTATCATATATCCATTGCTCCTCCTTGCGGTAACATGTTCTCAACTCATTTACATTGAAAGTTACTCGCCCCTTGTGCATGTGTTGGTTTTGTACCTTGCATGTGTTTGTATATGTTGTACTTACCACTTGCCTCTCTTTAGTTATCGAGTTTATTTTTGTATGTTGGATTGCACACCGTGTACTTGTTTTGCTGTGTTGAGCCTTTATTGAATCTATTTTTTATACTATTTGGATCTTGCGAGAAATTAATGGACTGTCCCATTTTGGGGGAGTGGTGTGCTTTGGGCATTCCACAATCCTAAAAATGCATGTACATGAGAAATACCACTTAGTATTGATATTGCAAGATTATCTAGTATCTATGTGGTATGTCATACTCATGAGAAATTCAAATTCTATAATGTCCATTAATATTCTCTAGTTTTATCCTTTTGCCTCTTATGGATATTGATTTGACTTGAAATTGTTTAGTGCTCTATTTTGATGTAGGTAGATATGATGATCCCGTGTGTGTGCATCTTGTATTCAAATGCAAAATATTAAATAATGCACTAATCATGGGGGAGTTCTCCTATATTATTTAGAACACTCTTTATTCTGCTTCTTACTTTGATCCATATCGTGTTTTATGTATTTGGATGATAAAGTTTTTCAGTTTGGTACTTTGTTCCATCATGAAAATGTGGAGAGTTTGCTTTGAGTGTTGGAACCTTGATATTTTGGGGAGTTGGTTTTGTCTCTTTCTTTGTTAATTATTTTGAACTTTTAGAATGACATAAATCCTTGAGCATTTTTGTTTGTCTATCCTTACTCTTTGGCTTTTTCCTAGTTTATTGGTTAAACTTGTGGTCTTTCAAGTGTTGGTTTGGATATAATTTGGACAACCATTAGTCGTGTCACACTTTGGTGTGTCTTCTTGGTTTACTTGGTGTTTTGTTCAAACTGTATCTCATTTGGTTCTTGAAAGTCGTGTGCTTGCATATTTACTAAATGTATATATTATGGCGTGCTTGCATTCCTTGATCCAATATATAGGGGAAACTCCACCAAATCCTTATTGGCTAAGATGTGCATGAAATTCAATTTCATATCAATATGCATATTTTTGTGTAGTCTCTCCTATGTATTGTAGTTGCTCTAACTACTTTGGACCCAATAAGTTTGGGGACCATATTGTACTTGAATTTTGTTTTAGGTACATTGGATATGCATTGGATGCTTATATCTTTCATAAGGAAGAAGTGACAACTCAATGTTAATTAGAGACAAGCTGGTATGATCAAAGAACTCCTATATACTTTATCACACCAATGACAAATCGGCAACAATTATCTCTTACTCATGCATGCATATATTTCTTCAAACCTATTGTAGATTGCGTCTTGACATGAATTTTATATTTAAACTATTTGTGGTTGAAGTTCTTCAATATACAATAAGAGAAAATTGAGCCTTTTGGCCATGCTATCAAGCAAAGATCTTAGTGGTGTATTTTTATGACTTTGTTTTGAATATCTTGCTCTATTTATTTTAGTATCCATTTTGTGTGTACATGTTTCTTTGTGGATCAATATCTTTGTGAGATTATCTACTTAGAAACTTATACAAATGAGAGATGTTACTCCTCTATTTTGATATCTTCTTTGTTTCGTGTGTATTGTATGGTCATACTAAGCAATATAATTCATTGAAGACTATGTTGATGCTCAATGATCATCCTTATATTAGTCTTATAATATGCTTTGTCATGCCTCTCACACATCCTTGTGGTTGAGCCTGCTATTATGTTGTGTCTTACTTGTTGCTCAACCATTTGCTTATTGCAAAGTTTATGCCTTGGTATATGTTGGGGATATGCTAAATGGGTATCACCATAGCATGTCTCTAATCCGGATAACCCGGGTGGCCCACAGTTGGTAGCAAGGCCCATGGCCTACTAGGCGTCCTAGTTAGATGGATCCAGAAGGGAGGCCCATGCCAGATAAAGGAAGGCTACAGAGGAGTCACCAGCGTACCCGGAGCCTTGGAGTGCAAGACACGTTAGACTAGTTGTGTACCGTGTAGGACTCTGTAACCTGTCTGGCTAGGACTTTGCCTGTAACCCTAGGATCTGGTGACTATATAAGCCGGACCTATGGGAGACGTAGGGATAACTCAACTCATATCGCGAACAGCGAACCAATCCCTGTAACTCGGCGTATTTGCCATTATAGTGATTTATAGCAGGATTAGGATTCTGCCACCGTCGTGGGATCTGAACCTGGGTAAGCTGTATTACTTCATACCCGCCAACCTTCCTCCTTCCCCCACATCTCTAAACACTCTCTGTGAGGACCCCTCCATGGCGTACTCATCGGCAATACCATGACAGTTGGCGCCCACCATGGGGCAAGAGGCGCTTTAGGCTCTACAACGGGCGAGGTCCAAGCTCTTCACGGGAATCGGCGAAACCATAGCCATCGACCATGTTCTCTTCTCCGGCAACGTTCCGATCGTCCCTCCCGACTAGTTCTGGATCTCGGCAAAGCCGAACCCCACCCGCTGCTTGATCGTCCCAATCGGGGACATCCACCTCTTCATGGGTGAAATCGACTCGGACACTTGTTCCCTGGAAGTCGGAGGATCGTCAAGGCCCGCACGGACCACCTACGGGAAGGACACATTCGCGGAAGGATCAAAGTCGAATCTCTATTTGGAGTTTGCCGACATAGATCAGAAAAATTCAAGGCCCACCCAAACCGCCCCTGTGCAGGATATAATGGTGGAAGATCGCTGCAAGTCCGCCGGCTTCGCCCGTGCGTTTGGACAACAGAGATCCAAGTTCTTCGGCGTGGTGACTATCTTCTATCTGGCGCTTTGCATTCAGAGAGAGGGTGAAAACCCCGGCGATTACCTAGCTAGGTGGCTCCATATACGGGACAATCTGGAACATTACACCAATGATGATGCCATCTATCACTTTGTGGAAGGACTAGACCGCGGCACACTTCTCAGGCATACGCTAAGACGGCAACAGGCCGCGGGTCTCCTCACGTTCGAGGTCATGGTTCACACCGTCAACAACTACGCGGCTACCAAAGTAGACGCTCAGGCAATGCTCGCAGCCGTACCCGGCGTCCCGCCACCTCAGCCACCGCCACCACCGCCTCTAGTCAACGTCCCTGCAGCCGCACCACCACCACCCATCATCGAGGAGGCCCCGGTACCCTCCGACTCTGTTTTGGACGCGCTCTACACCGACATCAGCGCTCACTCGGAGGAGATAGATTTCATCCCAGAAGAACTCGACTCTACTATTCAGGAGATGGAGGAGGACATCAGACGCGACGAGCAAGCCGACAAGGCCATCACATCCCGAGAGGTGTTTGTTGCCATTGGGACTGTGAGGGAGGAAGATCAACCCGGACAAGCTCCCACTACAGCATTGGACAAGGGGAAGGGACCACTTGTTGCTGCCGACAATGACCGCGCAAAGGCCATGCCCCCTCCACCTAACCCAGTGCAGTAGCCATAGGAACTCAACGTCGATCCGAGTAACAACAACACCGCAAACCCGCTGCCTCTGGCATCTATGTCTGCTGCTGCCCAAATCACTCCAGCTGATAGAGTGATGTATGGCAATTTTCTCGTCGATCCCATGACTATGGCTCTTATACGGAACATAGTCCATCTTGACGAGAAGCGCCAGCAGCTGCTGGAGGAAGCGTAGGCCATCACGGAGCAAGGCGCAAAGTTAGATCAAGATCTGGCCAAGGCGCAGAAGTCAATAGAGAAAGCTAGAGCCATGGAGGTCGAGTACAAGACTCTGCTCAAGCAAGAGAAGGCTAAACAAGCTCCAGCTCGTGTCATCAAAGATCCTGGTGTACGGCAAAACCTAGGATGGGCTCCCCCGAAGCTGCTGATGACCCACAAGTATAGGTGATCGCAACAGTCTTCGAGGGTAGTATTACCCAATTTATTGATTCGACACAAGGGGAGCCAAAGAATACTTGCAAGCCTTAACAACTGAGTTGTCAATTCAGCTTCACCTGGAAACAGTTCTTGCTCACAGAAGTTTATCAGTAGCAACAATTTTTTAGTACCAGTAGCAAAGTAACAACAACAGTAAAACAAGAGCAATAGTAACAGTAGTAGCAAATAATAGGATATGAGCGTGGTAGGCACAGGGATGGATGGACGGGTGTTGCATGGACGATTCTAAACATGTAACTTCAAGATCTAGGGCAATTGCAGATAAATAAGAATAAGAATCCAAGTACTAAACAATCATAGGCATGTGCTCCATATATAGTCATGCCTGCTCGCAATGAGAACTTGCACAACATCTTTTGTCCTTTTAATAATGCACCAGAGCAAGCATTAACACTCCATGAACACATGTGATCCTCACATCATAGCCATCCCCTCAGGTTGTCCCAATTTCTGTAACTTTAGGGCCTTTGGATCCGGACAGTGATATGTGTACAAAACTTGCAGATAAGGTCACATACAATACTATCATCATGAATCAATAATAAGTTCAGATTTGAGATCATGGCACTCGGGCCCTAGTGACAAGCATTAAGCACAACAAGTTGCAACAAAGTCAAATAGCACTAATAGAGATACTAGGCACTATGTCGTAACAATCTTATTCGATTACATGATCGAACTCATCCAATCCCTACCATCCTCATAGCCTACAGTGGGGGATTACTCACTCATGGATGAGGGAAACATAGATGGTTGATGGAGAGGCGTTGTTGATGGCGATGGCGATGATCCTCTCCAAATTCCCCATCCCGGCAGGGTGCTAGAGCGGAGTTTATAGTTCCGAATCGCGTTTTCTGGTGGTGGCGGCACAGCGGAACTCTTTCTAGAAAAACGTCGAAACCCCCTCGGTTTATACGTCAAGAGGCAACTTATAGGGGAAGAGGGAGGCCGAGGGGGTGCCTGAGGCGGCTGCACCCCCCAGGCGCGGGGTGGGACCACCCGCATGGCAGGGGTGTGGACCCCTCAGGCCTCCACTCTGTCTCGTATTCTGACTCCGTGGATCTTATAGTGTAATAGGATTTTTGGCATATTTTCCGGTATTTTTCTTGATAGTTGATTTTCTGCACAAAAACTAGACACCAAGGTAATTCTGTTGAAAACTGTGTTAGTCCGTGTTAGTTGTATCCAAATCACACAAGTTTAGAGGAGAAACAATAGAAAAAGTGTTCGAGAAAGTAGATACGTTTTGGACGTATCAACTCCCCCCAAGCTTAGCTTATTGCTTGTCCTCAAGCAATTTAGTTGAAAACTGAGTGTGATTAAAGAACTTTCACGAACACACTTGCTTCATATGATGTATATATTCTGAGAACAGGAGTAGATACTTAGGCAATTCATAATAAATAGTATGCAACTAAGTCTACTTAATATTCATTGCAAGCTATGAAGAGAAACCAACTCAATAATAATAAGTAGCATGAAACATAAACATAAGCAACATTGCAATGCTCATAATAAGGTATGATAGAGTGATATCTTGCTTGCCTTTGTTTGTAGAGCACAAAATAAATGCCAAGGCACCTCTGAAGTTCAAGTGAAGAATAGAAGTAAGAATATCAGAGAAACAAGCATCAAAGTCATGACATAATTAACCAAGTTTTGAGGCAAGCATATTACAATAAGAATGACAACTATGCTCTCAAGGAGGTGCTCAAAGTATAAGTGGTGACTCAACAAGGAAGTGAAAAGGTTTTTGAAAGGTTTGAAAGGCTTCCAAATGCTAAAAATAGGGTACTCATTAGCTTTGAGCTCTCATTGCCCCCATCATAGGCATCTTTATATGGATAATGGTGAAAGTGAGGTCCAATATGAGTTATATGCTTGACATACCATAAACTAGAAATCTCATGTCCCTTGAGTACGAGGGCCGCTCCTCATGCTACTCAGCTTTTATTGAGGACCGCCAACGGGGTACCCCTTGCACATGATACAGGAGCTATCCCATAATAAAAATGACAAGGCAAGCAGACAATGAGCATGTCAGTGATCTTATTATTTGCTATTTGCATAGGTTTTTATTGAGGATGCTTCACATATTGCTCATTATGGTTATGCTGCAAGTTTCCACCATGATTAGGCATGGCTTAGGCTAGCGGCCCAGGCGTTTCTCTAACACATATATATATATATATAACTCCATGAACTCACAAGCTCCCCTTTTATTTCACACTGATGAAATCCGCAAACAAAAGAGCGTGATATCAACTAGATATATATCCATAAGTGTTGAAAGCGTTTCCTGTGACAACACGGTTCTGCTAATTCCCAGCCTATAATTTGCAAGCATATAACTTTCATGGACAGTCACAATTGTTCAGGTTTATTGAGTGCAAGAAATAAAGTGTGCCATCAAGTTCGTGAGAGCTTTACTAACTAACTTTCTCAAAACAGTCAAACATTTTATTTGGAAGAAAACATGGCATAATGAATATGCACATAATTAGCAAATGATGCTAATAGGTAGGTATGGTGGACATTGTTGGCAATATTGGTTTTGGGGAGTTGGATGCACAAGTAGAGCCCATACTCAGTGCAAGTGAAGGCTATCAATAGAGAGGGAGTGACAAACGAGAGAGCAATAACTGTCATAATCATGCTTGCAGCAAAACAGGACTAATTATGGCATGAAAATGATACAAGAACTCTAAGGCAAAATAAATCATCAAGGCTTACTGACTATTGTTTAGTCATATGCATGCGTGAGCATGTGCCAAGTCAATTCACATGAAACATTCAGAGGAGGATACCACAATATCTTACCAAGTTATGAATAAAACAATGCAAGCAAACATTCATATGACATGCTACAAACTATTAGCAGTCTGAAGCTAATCACAAGAAATGAAGAACTACCAAGCATCCATAAATAACATACACCTTACAAGAACAGACTAAGCATGCTCACAATGATGAGTATATGTACAAAAATGAAAACAAAATAGAGTTTGTTACCAGCCTCTTACCATACCTCAAGTTGTCTTAATCTTCATTATTGCCCTTCACTTGTGTGGCTTGAATAATAACATGAAACCAAACTCCACTGAGGACTACTGAACCCTGCAAAGAACTCCACAAAACCAAAGAAGAAGAACAAATATTTTTGATGTTTTCGATTTTTTAAAGCAAGCACACAAAGCAAAACCAAACAAAGCAAAATCTTTTTGGATTTTTTTCTTTAAGGAAAACCAAAGCTAAAAGGCAAAGAAACAAACCAAGAGAAACACCAAAAATATTTTTGGTCTTTTTGTGTTTTATGAAAGCAGAAACAAAAACCAAAAAGAAAGTGAAACAATGGGTATACAAAGAACCGACGAAACATGATATATATAGATGAGTGTGATGTCGGTATACCTCCCCGAAGCTTAGGCTTTTGGCCTAAGTGGGGCTCAACTCCATGGTGACCAAGAAGGTGCACCTCCGTAGTACGACGAGGAGGCTCCTTCGTCCTGGTACGAGCTCGAGGACTCCCCTGTGTAGTGCATAGAGGGGTCGTATGAGGGCGCGTCCCCCTGATAGTGTCCATGGAAACCACGACTGCGTAGCTTCTCATCCATCTCCTCCTTGGAGCGTGACCAAGGTCCGTGGGAAATACAGAACAAAGTGGTTTGGGGAAGAGGAATCTCTCTCTCTCTCTCTTCCCCGTCAGTAAACAACATTCTATAAACCAGACTCTCAAGGGTAGAGCCAGCAGTGACAAAGTGAAGCGCTTTCATGGCAGCTCAATCAAGCCTCTGAGGAGCCAAAACTGTATCATTTGGATCAACAAAAAGGTTTAAAGCACCAACAACACATGCAGCAATAATTCCCCCATAAATGGGTCCCTTAGCAGCTAAGCGACGGGCAATGAGAGAACCAAGATTGTATCTGGTTTCATTGTTAAGTGCAGCAACTAGGAAGGCCAAATGATAGTTGCAAATATTGCTAGTGTTCTCCCTACCAAGAACACTAGTGGCAAGATAATAAGCAAAATACCTGATAGTTGGGAGTTGAATATTTCTTATCTTTCCCCGCTAGGCTCTACGGTCATCATCATTAGTTATCCCGGGGTAGAGCTCCAACAAATCAGCGGGTTGAGATGGAATATTATTCACCGTTCCAGCTGTGCCAATTCCCAAGATTTCACAAAATTTCTTCAATTTCATGGAGAAAGGCCTGTTATATATATTGAAAGACACATCTATCTTGAAAGGGCTGTTAGAAAAAGACAAACTCTCCACAAAGGTTTTAGTGAGCATATCATACTGCACACTCTCATCCTGCATATAACTCATTAGTCCAACCCTCCGAACCAAGGGTAGGAAATAATTGAGAATCCCTGTAGCCCGCTGTAATGCCCTAGAAAATATTCCAAAATAAAATTGCGTGTTATTTTCTATTTTGCATCATCATGACATCATGCATACTTTTGCCCTAAAATATTTTCATCAAAAGCCTATTTTGTTTTCTAATGAGTCCCTCCTTTAATTTCAAATCAAAACCCTGGTCTTTTTCAGAATCTTTTATTTGTCTAAAAACTAATTATAAAAGCCTATTTAAAACTAAAATAAATAAATAAAAATAATTTTAGGGGGAGGCAGCCGGCCGGGCCAAACGGCCCAGCTAGCCACCTACGACCCCGTAAGAAAACCCTTGCAAATCCTAACCCTAATCCTAGCCCCACACACACACACCCGCGGCCGCCGCCAGCTACACGCGCGCTCGTGAGGCAACACACACACACACGCACCCACTGCACACGCACACCCCGACCCAGGACACCACAGCAGCACCCACGCACACCGCATGCACCCAGAACACGCACACACAAATGCAACGCACGCACCAGCACCAACACGGCACCACACACGGAACACACAACACGCACGCAACTTCACGCGACCCGCCTCGGTCCCATTGCCATGAACCCATCTACCATTTCGCGATCCCCTTCGCCTTGCCGCCATCTGCCTCCTCTGCTTCGGCCTGTCCGTGCTGCCGCCCGGCCTCTCTAGCGAGCGACCTCACCGGCCGCCGCCGGATCGTCGCCGTTCTTCGCCGCCTCCTTCGACCCCCTGTGTCGGCCCTTCTCTCGAGCCAGCGTCGTCACCGCCACCTCCCTGCTCACTGTAGGCCCGCCGCCCGGGATCTCCGGATCCGCAGCGCCCGGTCTTCGCCGCGCCCCCGCGCCTCTGCCTAGCTAGCCCGGCTTTCGCGGCTTCATGCCCGCCGCCTGTCGAGCCCGGCCCTCCTCCTCCTCCTCCAGCGTAGGCCTGGCCATTGCCTCTCCCAATCCCGGCCATGGACGCGCGTCGACCACTCCCTCTCGCCATCGTCCTGCACCGCCACCGCGGACGCCTCCTCTCCGTCCTACCCAGCCGTCTTGCCCTGGCCATGGCGTGGCCCCGGCTTGAGGGCCCTTGCCTGCAGACGCTCGAGCTCATCCTCGAGACCCTCAATCCTCGATGACTTGCCACCCGGGAGATCCTCTGGTGCATCTCGCCTGTGCAAGTTGCAGCGGTTCTACAAGCTCTATATATCTTGTGTCTGTTCCAGGTCCAAGTACATACGTGTATCACTGTATCAGTTTGGAGCCTACCTTGCTACTGCTGGTCCTCCCTGGTGCTTGTGGTGATGCGATGTGTAGTAAACTGGTGGTGGATGTACTAATGTGGAGCTACCCGAAGGCCCTGTTCCCGGCGTCCGAAGACCGATTCTGGCGAGACCGAACTCGAACCACATCGAACCAAGAGCTTCGGGCCAATGTGTGAACCCTCTCAAGCCCTTATTTTATAAATGGACATATTATATTTGTTGCATATTATTTATCATGCTTGCACACATGTTTGGTGTTTTGGGGGCATTATGCCGATTCCTCTCATAATTAAATATGGAGACCATATGCGGGCGAATCTAGTCTAATATTGGCTCCATTTAAATTGGTGTAGCGAATCACTATGTTTTGTCTTGTTAAGTCAACATTTAAATTGCGGGGTAGTTAAATAACTCGAACCATAATAATTATTTGTCGGAATCTCGAATTCGATTAATATTGCTAAGTGGGATCGCATATTGCCATGTCATGCATCATATCATATACATGCTCGATCTTTCGCCCTAGTATTAAATACTGCATCTGTTGCCTCTTCTAGTGTTTTGCTTCTCCACCGGATAGGACGATGAGAGAATGCGAGTTGCGACAAGCCTCCGGTTTCCTGACTTTGTCTCACATGCGAGCATTCTCCCCCTTCTACCTGTTTTGCATTTATAGTATTTACTTCCTCCAATTGATCTATTGCTATCCTTATTGCCGATGCTTTAGTATTGTCCCCTTTAATTACCTGTTCCACTATATTGCCTTGGTTATCCTAT
Organism: Avena insularis; assembly: GCA_023614405.1. Classification (NCBI taxonomy): domain Eukaryota; kingdom Viridiplantae; phylum Streptophyta; class Magnoliopsida; order Poales; family Poaceae; genus Avena; species Avena insularis. Next base: position 221,257,061 of record CM042693.1, read on the forward strand.
TGTCTTGTTTGACTAGCTAGCCTTGTCCTTGCGAGTCGTAGGCATGCTTAGTATCGCTCTCATACAGGTGGAACATGATACCCGGATATGGTTGGTGATAAGATAATTAATCTGATATTATTGGTTATGGTTTCACCTAGTGATAAGGCCCCGGCAGGGACCACCTTTGGGAACTGCTTGAGCCAACCTAGGACCCGTTCGTTCTACGATACCAGTTCTGAGTTGATCGCGCTAACCAAATGTGGGGCCTCTGGGATCCCTCCTCAACTACCGGCGCTATTCGTATATCCAGAGGGTTACAAAATTGGTTTTCCATTTGGTGCATACGCATAATATGTCCTCAGACATGGGTGAGTTGATATGTCTTCGGACTTGATATTTTGGTGGATTGCCATGGCTTGCATACATAAAACACGGTACACGGTGGCGGCACCCATGGTGTGTACAAGTTACCCCGCAGGGCCCGATCCACCAGTAGGCGCAAACGCTGTGCCTCCCTCGAGAATCGTCGTACCTCTTGGTTGGATTCCCCACAGTAGGTGATGCCTCTGGATATGCGCGTATTTATGGGACAGTTCTTGTTGTGAGATTCGGATGGCACGCGTGATATGTTGCCTAAAGGGTTGAGCATGCGTTTGGGTACAGTAGTGCACCCCTGCAGGGTAAATCTTTTCGAGAAGCCGTGTGTCCACGGTTATGGATGCCTCAGGAGTACAGTGTCATGATCATAGACAACGCCACTAATGTTTTGCCTCTAATAATATGATTAGTAATTAGCCTTATCAAATAAATACCTGCTTAACTAAAATTGCTACTATGTGTGTTCCGCTAGAGGACTTCCTCGACTGGTCTTCGAGGGGGAAATCTTCGGATGGGTTATGTTTGGTGTTATATTGTTGTTACCGCATAGCGCTCTCTTATCTCGCTCTAATAGCCGAAGTTGTAGCGTGTCTCTATAAGTTAGATAGTGCAAGCTTTGCTGCCGCTGAGCCCACCATACCTATGTAGGCGAGGATCGCCGAATTCTAGTATCGCCGTGTACTGGCCTCAGTACTGACCGCTCTCTTCCTGTTTTCCTTTGCCCTTTGTCGGCACCCTTTTGGCTTGACAAGTATGTGGTTGACGATGTTAGCAAGGTTACCCTTCAGGCTTGGCCTGGGCAGGGTTAGACCCCGCTTGGTTATTCTTCAGGACTCTTAGTCCCATTTGGATCTTGTCCGTACTCGGATACTATTTTGCTTTCTTCTTGAGTTGTATCTTCGTATTGTATCTTTCGCATTCTTGACTCGTGGAGTCATTGTTGTATATATAAGTACTTGTGGACTCTGCTGTAAACTACTGTGATGTAACTACTTGTAATCAAATCCCACCCACGCGAAAGTGTCTAGTGGGCGTCTTTGAATCGCTTCTATGCGGGTTTTGGCGGGAAATGCTAAGATCTGCATAGACCCGATTAGGGGGCGTTACACCCGCAAAAAGGTTGGACAAGGGAAGGTAGAAGGGTGCACATCCCCCTCATCTCCCTCGTTGCCAAATCATGGTGTAATGAGATCCTCATTGTATGAGGGCCTAGCTCGGCAGGATGATCTTGAAGGCCTTGTCCTCCTAGGTTCATCACTCTCAAATACTTCACCAAAGGTGTGGTTGTTCATGACCCCTTTTTTCTGAAATTTTTAGACAAACATCAAACCAAGTGATTTCCAAGTTGATAAATGATGAGAAACTACTATAGGAACTTGCTAAAGGGCTAAATATGCATCAAAATGAAATCTCTAAGCATAGAACAAGCACGCAAGCTCACACAACCCGATACCTATAGTAGCAAAATAATCAAGATACAATCTACTAATCACAAACCTAATTGGACAAGCGGAGGAGGCACATACCAAGGAGCAATCCCTCCAAAAATCAGCAGCAAAGATGGGCTGAGCAAGGAGATCGAAAATCAGGAGCAAGAATAGTAGGAACTCGAGCTTGAGAAATTTTTCCGGTGTTTTTAGGGAGAGAGAAAGAAGTTGCTGGGAGGAGGCAACTTTGAGGGCCTCAGGTGGGTCCCACCCAGGCCAGGCGGGCCCTTGGGGATGGCCGCGCTACTAGGAGTGTGATGGCCTGGTGGGTCCCCCTGGGCCACTCCAGGTGTCCTCTGCCCCTTTTTTCGAGGAAAAATTTAATATGAATTTTCTGGGATTTTTCGGGAAACTTTATTTTTGGCCAACTTTTAGGGTATGAAAATTGATTTTCTCGCAGAAAAGATTTTTACAGAAGAAGCAAAAGTAAACAAAAACCAAAACTATAGAATTTCTAAGACACTCTAACAAGCAAACAACTAGCAAAACTAAAGCTAACAAGAGAAAGAGCAAAGACTATGAAGGGGTAGAATAAAAGTGAGCAAGTATAACCACTATGAAAACATTGTTTTGTTCATTAAAATCCTTTTGTTAACAAGGTTGATCAAGTCTTATTACCAAAACAATCGTATATGAAACAAAACTTTGCATTCCACAAAGGGATTATGTTACCTCAAACTTGATAGCAATGGCCCCAATCATAATAGTTTCAAAGCTTTCTTGTGGAATGGGACAATATATTTCTCCAGCCTTGATGCTCTCAATATTTTCAATGGAATTCAGGCAATAGCTCTTATCAATCTTCTTGGGGAAATATATAGTATGCTCTTTGTCATTAATATTAAATGTTACTTTTCCTTGATTACAATTGATGACGGCACCTGCAGTATTAAGAAAGGGTCTCCCAAGAATAATAGACATATTATCATCTTTAGGCATTTCAAGCACAATAAAATCAGTTAAAACGAAGCAATTATGAGCTACTTGAACAGGAACATCCTCACATATACCAATAGGAATAGTGGTTGACTTATCAACCATTTGCAAAGATATATCAGTTGGTATTAACTTTTCTAGCTTAAGTCTCTTGTAGAGAGAAAAAGGCATAACAGTAACTCCATCTCTCAAATCACATAAAGCATTTCTAACATAATTGTTCTTAATAGAGAAAGGAATAGTTGGTATACCTGGATCACCAAGTTTCTTTGGAACCTTACCATTGAAGGAATAATTAGCAAGCAGAGTAGAAATTTCCTCATTACGAATCTTCCTTTTATTAGAGACAATATCCTTCATATACTTTGAATAAGGAGGCAACTTAATAGCATCAGTCAAAGGAATTTTCAAAAATAAAGGTTTCATCCACTCACAAAACTTGTTATAGTGTTCTTCCTACTTTTACTTGTGTTTATTATTGGGAAAAGGCATAGGTTTCTGCACCCAAGGTTCTCTCTCAGTACCATCTTTTTTAGCAATAAAATCTTCCTTTGTGTACCTAGTGTTCTTAGTGTGCTTCTTAGGTTCTTCCTCAACTTCCTCCTTATCAGGAGCATCATTTTTATCATTACCACTCTCAGTTTTAGCATCAGAGAGAGATATACTATTATGATCTACAGCAGGTTCAGAGGGTTCCTCAACTATTTTATGTTTCTTTCTCTTACAAGGACTATCACTACTTTCACCTTGTTGAGAGTCCTGCTCAATTCTTTTAGGGTGTCCTTCTGGATATAAAGGATCTTGAGTAGCTATACCACTCCTAGTTCGAATTCCATAAGCATATTTATCTCCTGAGGCATTAACTAGCATAACTTTTTGTACCTTAGCAAGTTGATCAATTTGGGTTTGAACCATTTGAAAGTGTTTACAAAGCATTTTAATATCATTAGCAGTTCTTTCCACAATATCTTTCAACTCATTTATAGCTCTAGAGTTTTCCAATAAATGATTCTGAACTTGTTTATTAAAATTACCTTGTTTAACAATAAATGTGTCAAGTTCCTCTAAACATTGATCAGGGGGCTTACCATAGGGAATATCACCTTCATAAAACTGGAGAGAGTGTAACTCAATAGTAGATGAGTGGGGAATTGGCTTACATAATTCTTCTATAGGAGGTATATTCTTCACATCTTCAGCTCTAATACCTTTCTCCTTTAGACATTTCCTAGATTCTTTCATCACTTCATCATTTAATGCAATTACTCTCCTCTTCTTTGGTGTTGGTGTTGGAACTAGTTCAGGCACAACTGGTTCAGGAGTAATAAGCTCAGGTGTATTTAGCTCAGTTGAAGTCCAGTCATCATAATTATTTCTTATTTTAGCCATTAATTCTTCAGCATTTGTAGGAGTTCTTTTCCTGAAAACACAATCAGCAAAACTATCTAGGTATGTCCTAGAATCATCAGTTAGTCCATTATAATAAATATCAAGAGGCTCATTTTTAGGCAATGGACATCTAGGATGTGCATGAATCAAGGCACAGAACCTTGTCCATGACTCAGGCAATTTCTGTTCTTCTCCCTGTTTAAAATCAAAAAGTATCTACAGAGCAGCATGTCTAGCAATAGGAGGAAAATATTTGTGGAAGAAAGAAGCAATCAAACAATCAGGACTATCAATGGAACCAGGAGGTAATCTACTAAACCAAGCATTGGCTTCTCCTTTTAGTGAAAAAGGGAAGATCTTAGTAACAAAGTACTTGCGCATCTTAAAATCATCAGAGAATAAAGCACTCATAGTGAAAATCTCATTCATATGAGCTACAACACTCTCATTTTCAGTCCCACAAAAAGGTTTTTTCTCGACAATGTCTAAATAGGATAAATCAAGAGAGAAATCATAATCTTCATCTTTAATATCTATGGGAGAGGTGGCAAACTTAGAATCAGAGGATAGTTTAGGAATAATGGTACGTAACTCAAGGAGACTCTTAATAGCACTAGCACCATGTGTGTTTCGGCACTCTAAAATAAATTCATCAGTAAACTCAATGTAACCATCATTAATATCATATCTCTCTCTAGACTCAAGTTAGCTAACAGGTGCAACAGTGTCTTCACTAGGAGTTTTAGAATTTCCTTGACTAGCCTTAGTAGCATCTAAGAAAGGACCTAATGAACCACTCGTATCAAGCACAGTAGAAGTAACATCATGAGTATCAGAAGCAATTTTAGATTCAGCAGTAATAGCAGTGTGTGTAGCATGAGTATGTGGTGGTGGTGTAACAAGCTTACTTATGACAGACGGTGAATCAAGATCAGCAGAGGTGTTTAGGACGGTACCACTTCTTGTAGTGGATGTTAAAATAGGAAAATTTCCATCATGAAACTTCCCCATGATGAAAGGAGTAGCAGTGAAAAATAATAGATCCAAGTGAACTTACAAATAAAGCTATGCTCCCTGGCAACGGCGCCGGAAAATAGTCTTGATGACCCACAAGTATAGGGGATCGCAACAGTCTTCGAGGGTAGTACTTCCCAATTTTTTGATTCGACACAAGGGGAGCCAAAGAATACTTGCAAGCCGTAACAACTGAGTTGTCAATTCAACTGGACCTGGAAATAGTTCTTGCTCACAAAAGTTTATCAGTAGTAGCAAATAGTAGGATATGAGTGTGGTAGGCACAGGGATGGATGGACGGGAGTTGCATGGAAGAGTCTAAACATGTAACTTCAAGATCTAGGGAAATTGTAGATAAATAAGAATAAGTATCCAAGTACTAAAATCATAGGCATGTGCTCCATATATAGTCATGCGTGCTCACAATGAGAACTTGCACAACATCTTTTGTCCTGCCAGCCCGTTGCAGCGGGGCCTCAAGGGAACTACTGGCAATTACGGTGCTACTTTTAATAAAGCACCGGAGCAAAGCATTAACACTCCATGAACACATGTGATCCTCACATCATAGCCATCCCCTCATGTTGTCCCAATTTCTGTCACTTTGGGGCCTTTGGATCCGGACAGTGATATGTATACACAACTTGCAGATAAGATCACAAACAATACTATCATCATGAATCAATAATAAATTCAGATCTGAGATCATGGCAATCGGGCCCTAGTGACAGACATTAAGCACAACAAGTTGCAACAAAGTCAAATAGCACTAATAGAGATACTAGGCACTATGCCCTAACAATCTTATTCGATTACATGATAGAACACATCCAATCCCTACCATCCCCATAGCCTACAACGGGGGATTACTCACTCATGGATGAGGGAAACATAGATGGTTGATGGAGAGGCATTGTTGATGACGATGGCGATGATCCTCTCCAAATTCCCCGTCCCGGCAAGGTGCCAGAACGGAGTTTCTGGTTCCGAATCGCTGTTTCTGGTGGTGGTGGCGCAGCGGAACTCTTTCTGGAAAAAATTCAACCTCCCCCTCGGTTTTTAGGTCAAGAGGCAACTTATAGGCAAAGAGGGAGGCCGAGGGGGTGCCTGAGGTGGTTGTATCCCTAGGCGCTCGGTGGGCCCACCCGCAAGGCATGGGGTGTGGGCCCCTCAGGCCTCCACTCCGTCTCGTATTTTTGGCATATTTTCCGGGATTTTTCCTAATATTTGATTTTCTGCACAAAAACTAGACACCAAGGTAATTCTGCTAAAAACAACGTCAGTCCGTGTTAGTTGTATCCAAATCACACAAGTTTAGAGGAGAAACAATAGCAAAAGTGTTCGGGAAAGTAGATACGTTTTGGACGTATCAGCCGCCGCAAGCCATACATTGACAGCGAGGGAAGGCAGGTCATGCCCACTCCTATTCTCAACCTAGCCATCGCCAAGACCCTTCTAGAGAAGGATAGATCACCCGCAGTTGTGGAACAGGTCTATGACCTTGTAGCAAAGGCGGTAAAACAACAGGAAAAGGCCACCTCTCAGAGGCTTGAGTCTGATCCAGCATATTGCCAGTCTAGCAATCCTAAGCCTCCATGGGACCGATGTCCTCAGGATGCCGGGTCACAGACGGGTTCATCAGAACAAAGACGGTGGGATGCACGCAATAGGAAGGACGCTATCCCCATATCCTCCGACCATGGAGGCAAGGCTCATCCGCATCGCCCATCTCCACCGCCCCGGTTTCCCCGACATCGCGAAGACCCCAAAGCTCACCATCGTACTGCCTCCGCTAAGGAAAAGTAGCATCGTCATCCCCGACAACACGGAGCAGCCCCGTCACGATGGAGAGCGCAACCAAGGACACAAGAGAAGGTCATACCATGACCCTCCACGTTCGACAAGCAACCACGACAAGCGCGAGGTGTCGCAGGAGGGTAACAGCAAGAAGGCTAACCAACCACCATCTCCGCCTCTGTCGCCACCTATCATCCACCATGGCGGAGGGGCTCGCGTCATTCACGCAGCCCATCCCCTGATGACAAGAAGAAAAAAATCAAGCCCGGAGCCATACGACGCACGTTCATGTCTTGACAAGATTCACAAGGCCCGGGAAGGACAATACCTGGGACCATGTTGCTTTGGACCTGTAATACATACCGCAACTTACCCTAGGGGTTTCTAGATTGACAAGACAATCAAGCCCTATGACGGCAACAACAAACCAACTACATGGTTGTAGGACTACGGCGACGCGGTGGAGATCACCGGGGGTAACGTCAATGTTGCTGTCAAGTACCTCCCACTGATGTTGACGGGCATGGCCCACCAATGGATTGATGACTTACCGGAGAAGTCCATTTGGAACTGGTTGGACATGCAAGAAGCATTCACCAAAAAGTTCGAGGGTACGTATAAGTGTCCCTGCACTATTGGCGATCTAGAGCAGTGCGTGCAAGAGAAAGATGAGTCATCTCGCGCCTACCTCTCCCGTTGGCTGGATACGAAGAATTCCTAAACCAGGAGTGCACGCTCAGACATCCATGGCCGCCTTCATCGATGGGTTGGAGAAAGGTACATTGCTCCGACATAAGTTGAAGCGCCTACAGGACAATCACATGATCGATCTCAACCAGATGATCCAGCTGGCCAGTGAGTTCATGGTTGACGATGATGATGCTCGCGGCTCCTTGCTGGCAACATCCGTTCCAACCCAAGCTAAGAGGAACAACAACACCAAGCGGAAGAACCCGCTAGAAGAAAAGCAAACCCCCGACATGGTCGCCATGACATTTGCAGGACGGGGTGATAGCGGACAACGTGTCCGGGGACGGGGGGCTGGTCATGGGCAGTAGCGAGGTAGTGAAACTACCACGGCAGTTGTCAACACCCAGATTTTTAATCCCAGATGCCTATTATGCCATACATCGCAATCCCAGGATTACCATTTTTGCGAGACATAACAGAATTGGATACCACAGTACATCATCCATTACAAACCGTACATAAGTTCTTACACAAATAGGGATCTCATGATCCAGTTTTTAATACAACTTCAAGCAGCGGAATACGTAATAATAACGGTAGCGTAGGCGAAGCTCCATCTTCGGGGTTCACAGCCAATGCTGACGATGGGAGATGATCCTTTTTGTCGTCACCTTCCTGGGGTCCATCCTCCAGGTACTCCTCTTCATAGTCTGGCCACGGGAATAGCCAGGGACAAAGCCATGAGTACTCTTTAAGTACTCGCAAACTAATACTAACAAGTGAAAGGGGTTTTTTGTAATAGGACACTAAGCTCTAGGGTTGTTTTGCAAAAATCCATATTTGTCTCTACTAAGTTCAGAAGTAAGAGAGCTAATTGAAGTTTATAACACCTAAGTGGGAGCTTGTATCTCATGCCACAACCCTGTTGTGGTCAAGTCAAAGTGTCAGTTTATTTCACAAGTCTTTTGAAAACATCTGAGGGGGGAACAGTATGGCCACTCCAACTGTCCATAACCGCGGACGCGGCTATTCGAATAGTTTGACACTCTACAGAGATTGTACACTTTGACCACAACATTCGATACATTCGTCAGGAACAAATCCTGAATTCACCATACTCAGTATGCGGATAATCAATCCTAACCTTTCAATTACACGCCCTAGTATAAGCACCTCTCATGTGAGTTTGGCCTCCCAACCATGACCAACTGTCATCTTGGGTACTGCACAGGTGGACAATCTTCACAAGGTAGCCTCATCTCAGACCTTGGCCGTGAGGGAACTAATACTAAGGTATATAAGTTTCCAGTCAAGCCCTACCCAATCTTCGGGTATTGTGGTTGTACGATAAAATTGGAATGGTATCGCATCCAGACAACCATCAGTTTTATAAAGGGCTAAGGCTCATGCCTCATCATTTTCATCACCAAAATCATCAAGTGTTCAGAAACACATGTCCAAAACATTTCAATAGAATTATCCATTATTCCAAGGTTTTCATAACCATTTTCCACCAAGTATTCCCATCTAAAGTTGATCAAGGTTTATGCTTAGCACTAGCATTTACAAGTGGGGGTAAGCACTAATGAGGGGTGGTACACTAGTGGAGTTTAACTAAGTTTAATCTTATGCCTTAAGAACATCAAGATTATCTAGCTTAGGCCAAGTTTTATGCTCTTTATGCAACCTTCAATTATCTTTCTAAATCTACCATTTACTTAAGAAATCTCTAAGTACTAGCTTTGATAAAGAAATAAAGTAATCAAGCTTGTAAGTAAAACTAGGATTGGTTTATCAAGTGGATATGATCACATATGCTTAAGGCATATAGTGGGCATAGTAACAAGTAGTGGTTTGTGGCATCAGTAGGGTATCTTGCAAGGGTTAGATTGCATTGGTCCACTTAGTTAATAAAGCCTGCCTTGTGCAGATTAGTGGTTGAAGTTCTCCTCGGCTTCTTCTTCGTAGTATCCTCCTTCCTCCTCGTATCCTTGGTCGGTACTAGCGTCTATAAATAAATACGAGGTACACAATCACCAAACAATACTTAACTACTTGCAATCATCACACAAAAGGGTCCTATAGATGATCTAACATCATCACTAATATTACAAGATTAAAGTTTGGTTTAATTCCTTTTATTTTTAGAAAAGTACTTTCTACTCATTGAAAAACTACTTAAGATTTAATATTCTCCAAACCAAAACATGGGATCATGTTGACACATGTCATCACCACATATTTTAGTCCATGGGAATGTGATTTAAAGTGGTGTCACAATTTAATAAGGTTTTACCCTTTTATTTTAATTAATTAAAGTGGCTAGAAATGCCTATGAGGCATTCTTTTATTACTTGAATATTCTTTCTGTAAGTAAACCTATATATTTTTATATATTCTGAAAGGTATGGTTAAATGTGATTTTTGAGAGTTGGAATCAACTCAAAAGCTATCATGGTTTTAATTTGAAAAATGTTTGAATGCAGAAAAGCTTCTGCCTTGTTATGTTTACCATGGATGATCTATAGACCCAAATGACTTGAATCCAACGGGCCTGGATTCAGCATTCCTAGACCTTTCTAACAAAATTGGTTTCATTAAATTTGGTTCACTGAATCGACCTGGGTTGATTTTTTAAATTGGGTAAAGAAGTGTGTTTGAAATAAAATGGAAAAGGTTAAATTCAAATAATTGGGCTGCGCGGGAAAGGTTAACGGGCTGGCCCAGTGACACTCAGCTGTGAGCTCAGTGACAGGGGTTCCACCAGTCGGTGGCTCTTTACGAGCGATGACGGGGAGCACTATGGGACGTTCGATCTAGTTCTAATCCAACGGCTGAGAGTCATCGTCGACGTTGAGCAACGAGGGCGAGAAACCTAAATGCGGCGATGGGGGTTGCTGGGGATCACGGGTTGAGGCGGTCGGCGAGGCGGGCGAACGAAGAAGTCGACGACGGCGAACTCAGGGGTAGTCGCGGCAGCTCCTGGGGTGGATGAAATCGACGGCGCCCTTCTTCTCCAGAGGCGGCCTGCTCCGACGCAATTCCGGCGATGTGCTGCTCGCCTTGCTGTGGGACTAAGGTGGGATGGTTCTGGGTGAGAGAGGAGTGGAATGGTGTGAAGAATTCGAGCAGGGGAGGCCTCTATTTATAGTCGCGACGGTGAGATCGAACGGCATGGGCGGGCGACGGTGGCGACATGGCTACAGGCTGCTAGAGGCATGGCCGGTGGTGGCGATCGCTTGGTGGTCTCCTGGCGATGCTCTACGGCTTTAATGCGCGCGTAGGGGCGGTGCGGTTTGGTCTGGAACCGCGACGCTACGCAGCGCGGGCGCGTCTTCGACGGCGAGCGGTGGCTACGGGGCACGGGCGATGTAATGGGCATGTCTGGCGTGTTCCTGGGATGGTGGTGATCGTGTATGCTTGGCGGCGCGCGGCCTTGCGATCTGCATGGGCTTCGGTCGGCGTGGCGCTCTGGCGCATGCTCGGCATGGTTACCGAGCGGGGTTGGTCGAGAGGAGGCGGTGAAGCATGGGTGATCTCCCAGACAAGGTTGGCACGGCTAGTTTCCTCTCTAGCTTGTTGTAGACATGTGTGGCAAGGGTGGCTTCGGTTGTTCACCATTGATGGTTTTGGCAAGCTCACAGTGGTGCTAGTGCTTGTTTTAGTTAGCTAGATGATCTACTGAGCTGGTTGTGAGCTAGATAGGGAACCAGTTAGGATCAAAACACTGCACACTATTGTGTTTTGATTTTGTTTGATTTGTGTGTGCCAAGTGTTTGATGAAATGGCCGCATGAATTCAAGTTTTGAATTTTGAAAAGATTTTTGGTGGGTGTGCTATGTTGGTGTTGGTGAGTCTGCAGATGCTTGGGTTTTGAAAGTTGAGCTTGTTTGAGTGGATTTTGAAAAAGTGGGATCTTCCCATATGATAAAGATTCAATTTTGAATTGTCATTTAAACTATGCATTTGAAAGTTTTTGGATGATCACAAAGTGGGCCTTGATACTTTGTTATGAGTACAATCAAGGGGTGCAAAGATCCAGAAACGTTTCTGTTAGGTTCTGAAAGTTTGAGACAGCCAAAGTAGTCATGGGAGTTAAATTGGTCAAAATGACCATTCTCTTATTTTATTTGTTTTGATTTACTTGTCTTTGAGAAAAGTTTGGGAATTTTTTAGATGATGTTTATTTCACCTAAGAAACATTTTACAAGCAAAGAAACACACAAACAAGGTTGTTCCAAAGAATTCACAATGGGATGCATACACACATGCATGCTTTCATATTTTTATTTAGAAAATTTTTTGTTAACCCTAAATTTGATGATTAGAGTTTGATGATCCATGTTTAGTATTTTTGGGATGTTACAAACCTTCCCCCCGTAAACAAAATCTCGTCCCGAGATTTGAAAAGGACGAAAAAGATTACCTAGAATTTGAAGAGATCGGGAAACTCTGTCTTGATGTGATCTTCGCGCTCCCAGGTAGCTTCCTCTTCTGTGTGGTTGCTCCACTGAATCTTGAGAAACTTGATGCTTCGGGTTCGGGTAATCCTGAAAGCTTCTTCCAAAATACGGATGGGTACTTCGGGATAGGTCAGGTCATCGTTGATCTCTATGGTCCGGTGGTCAATATTTTTGAACACTTCGGTCTTCTCGGGGACTTCGAGACACTTGCGAAGTAACGAGATATGGAACACATTGTGCACAAATGACATCTCTTCGGGTAGTCCCAATTGATACGACACTTCTCCTCGACGGTTCAGAATCTTGAAAGGTCCGATATATCTGGGGGCTAACTTTCCTTTGAGTTGGAAATGTTGCATTCCCTTCAATGGCGACACTTTCAGATAAACAAAATCTCCTATGTTGAAGGCGAGGTCTCTACGTCTCTTGTCAGTGTAACTCTTCTGTCTGGACTGGGCGGTCTTGAGGTGCTCACGAATCGTGTGAACCTTCTCTTTTGCTTCTCGTAGGATATCGGGTCCAAAAATCTGACTCTCTCCTACTTCCGACCAGTTCAAAGGGGTGCGACACTTCCTTCCATACATGAATTCAAATGGGGCCATTTGCAAACTGGCTTGATAACTGTTATTGTAGGAAAATTCTGCAAACGGCAGACAATCTTCCCACTTGGATCCATATTCTAACACACATGCTCTCAGCATATCTTCGAGTATTTGGTTTACTCGCTCCGTTTGTCCATCTGTTTGAGGGTGATACGTGGTGCTGAAATCTAGGCGGGTTCCTAAACCTTCTTGGACTTTCTTCCAGAATCTCGAGGTAAACTGAGTTCCTCGATCCGATACGATGTTCTTGGGGACTCCGTGCAAACTAACTATCCTAGCGATGGACAACTCTGCTAGCTTTGAACTCTGATATGTGGTTTTAACGGGCAAGAAATGGGCGACTTTGGACAATCTGTCCACTATGACCCAGATAGAGTCATTTCCCCTACTAGAAGTAGGCAGTCCAGTGATAAAGTCCATTCCAACGGAATCCCATTTCCATTCCGGAATCTGCAAGGGTTGCAACAATCCAGCGGGTCTTTGATGTCCTGCCTTGACTCGCTGACAAATATCACCCTTGGCGATATAGCTTCCGATTTCTCTCTTCATCTTATGCCACCAAAATTGCTCTTTTAAATCTTGATACATCTTAGTTCCTCCGGGATGGATAGAATAAAGAGTATCATGAGCCTCCTTCAGAATAACTTCTTTCAACTCAGAATCTGCTGGTACACAAAGGCGTCCTTTGTACCACAGAACTCCTTCTTCGTCTTCGGTTAATCCAGGTACTTTGCCTGTACCGATACGACGCTTGATTCCGTCGATGCTAGCATTTCCTTTCTGCGCCTCTTTGATCTGACTGATCAAAGTGGGATGGAGTTCTATGCTATCCAAAAATCCTTCACTTACTAATTCCATTCGAAAATCTTCCATCTCTTTGTGCAAACTTGGTTGCTCCTTCAAAATCATGGAGTTCAAGCGACACGGCAATCTGCTAAGGGCATCGGCTACCACATTGGCTTTACCAGGGTGATAGTGAATGTCCAGATCGTAATCCTTGATTAGCTCAATCCATATTCTCTGTCTCATATTCAGCTCCTTCTGAGTGAATATATATTTCAGACTCTTGTGATCCGTATAGATCTCACAACGGTTTCCCATTAGGTAATGCCTCCATGTCTTCAGGGCTAGAACTACGGCTGCAAGTTCAAGGTCATGGGTTGGGTAATTTTGCTCATGTTTCTTTAGTTGTCGAGATAGATAAGATATAACTTTGCCTTCTTGCATTAGCACACATCCAAGACCGATCTTGGATGCATCACAATACACATCGAAGGGCTTCGTGATATCTGGCATGATCAAGATTGGGGCTGAAATAAATCTTCTCTTGAGTTCTTGAAAACTCGCTTCACATTTGTCGGTCCATTCAAACTTCTTGTCCTTCTTCAGCAATTGGGTCATAGGTCTGGCGATACTTGAGAATCCTTCTACGAATTTGCGGTAATATCCCGCCAATCCGAGAAATGCACGAACTTGGGTTTGAGTGGTTGGGGCTTGCCAATCTTCTACATATTTCACTTTGTCCGGGTCAACGGCAATTCCTCCGGCTGATACAATGTGACCGAGGAATCCTACCTCCTGTAACCAGAATTCACATTTGCTAAACTTTGCATACAGCTGATGCTCTCTAAGGGTTCCAAGAATGGTCCTTAGGTGTAGCTCATGTTCGTCTTCCGATTTGGAATAAATCAGAATGTCATCGATGAAAACAATGACAAACTTATCCAGGAAGTCCATAAAAATCTTATTCATGAGATTCATGAAATAAGCGGGGGCATTGGTTAATCCAAAGGACATAATGGTATAGTCGTATAATCCATATCTGGTGGTCAAGACAGTCTTGGGAATATCCTCTGCCCGAATTTTGAGTTGATGATAGCCAGTCCTAAGATCAATCTTAGAAAACACTTTGGCACCGGTCAACTGATCAAACAAATCTTCTATCTTGGGCAAGGGGTACTTGTTCTTGATGGTGACGTCATTCAACTTCCTATAATCCGTACACAAACGGTTACCTCCATCCTTCTTGTCCACAAACAAGACAGGTGATCTCCATGGTGACACACTTGGTTGAATCAATCCTATTTCCAGCATGGCATCCAGTTGCTTCTTCAGTTCTGCTAGCTCTGACGGGTTCATACTATAGGGTCTCTGGGCTATGGGTCCGGTTCGAGGGATTAGTTCAATGATAAACTCGATATCCCGATCTGGGGGCATACCGGGAAAAACATCTGGAAATACATCGGGGTATTCACAGACTATCCGGACTTGGTCAATGGTAGGTTGGGCTATACTCTTGTTACACATGAATTGGCGAGGTGAGGTTTCAGATATATGCTCGACTGATATTCCGGCTGTACTGGTCATGGTTATGGCTTTCTTGGCACAGTCAATCAATCCTTTATGTTTGGACATCCAATCCATTCCTAGTACTACTTCCAAACCTTTAGTTCCGAGTACTATCAGATTAGCATAAAAATCTATGCCATGGATTCGGATAGGGACGACTTTGCAAATTTGCCTAGCCTTGGTGGTTGATCCGGGAATTTGAACGATCATAACATGCTTCAGTTTTGTTGGTTGAATTTTACTAGTGCATGCAAATTCTTCGGTGACAAATGAGTGCGATGCACCAGAATCAAACAACACTCATGCAAGTACTAAATTAACAGAAAACATACCCAGCACGACGTCTGGCGCTTCCTGAGCTTCTTCAACATGCATGAGAAAAAGATGGCCATTGCAGTTGAGTGAATTCCCTAGGGCAAATCTCCTTCCTGGCTGAACACGACGCTGCTGCTGAGCTGGGGTGTTGGCATTGGGTGCTACAACATTCTTCTTGTTGGGGAACTCGTTGGAATAGTGGCCTTTATTTCCACAGTCGTAACAAGTCACTTGCGACTTGTCCTTTGCTGCTACAGGCACGGCATTGCTTCCAGTCCTCGGGGCAGTGTTGGTGTTGGCGGTAGCATTGTTGTTGTTGAACTTGGGTGGGGCACGGTTGAAATTGCTAGAGTTGCCGGGGTTGTTGTGATTTCCTCCGGGTCTAGGGTTTCCACGGTTGGGATAGGTCAGACGGTTCATCGGGGGTCTGTTGGTTCTTGGGGCAAATCCTGGAGATGGGTTAGGGCGATACTTTGGGGTCTGACGGGTTCCTGGCTGATGCATCATATGACGCTTGCGGTTCTCATTGGCTTGGTTGATCTTTCCTTCCATCTGGATAGCAGAGTCGACATGGGCTTCAATATCCGCAAAGGGGATATTGACTAACACTGTCTGCATCTCATCGTGCAGACCATTCAGGAATCTTTCTTTCTTCTTGGCTTCGGTGTCGATCTCATCCAGGGCATACCTAGCTAATGACAATAATTTGTCACGGTATTCCACTACGGTCATCCTTCCTTGCTTCAGCTCTCTGAACTCGTCTCTCATTCTCTTGATCAAACCCGGTGGCACATGGGTTCTGCTAAACTTGACCTTGAATTCCTCCCAGGTCATCATTTGGCCTCCGGTCATTGCACGAACACTGTTCCACCATGTCCTGGCATCTCCGGCTAGATAGTGGGTGGCGAATAGAACTTTCTTGTTGGCTTCCACTCCAGCGACTTCTAGGTTATTTTCCATGGTTTGCAACCAATCATCGGTGTCTAGGGGTTCTTCCGACTTAGTGAAAACAGGTGGGTTGGTATTCTGGAAATTCTTGAGTTTAGATCCATGGTTGTCCTGATTTCCATGGCCTTGGTTGTTGTGGGCTAGCTGGGCTATCTGCTGCAGGGTGGCTAGATTGGCTTGACGTTCCGCTCTTTCAGCTTCGCGGTCTGAAGTCAACATTTGCAGAATCTGCAACATCGGGTCCGGGGATGAACCACTTCCTCCACGTGGCATCTGAAGATTGAGATAGATCGTGAGAAAAGAGGGAAATTTCTAAGGTTTTGGGTCTTTGAAAAGTTTTTAAAGTTTGACTCAGATTTTTCTAGCAACTTGCTTTTTCATTCATTCATTCATATCACCCGATACAACACACACCACAACAAAGAAAAACATATGGTTTTAAGAACCATTCTGAAAACTATGATACAGTGGGACCGAATACTGCTCACTACGCTAGTGCTCAAGTGCTACTACTCCTTGGAATCTGTGGCTTCATCATCCTCATCATCATCGATGAAGGCGAAATCGTCCTCATCGGTGAAGAAGTCCATAGCCTGATCCTCCAGAAAATCATCGTCATCGCTGAGATAGGAGTAGGGGTCTTGACGAAGATCCTCTCCGGCATTCTCCCTTTCTTCCAACTGCATGTCTCTCTCGTGGATGGTCTCCTCCAAAGATGAGATACAGTGGCGAAGACGGGCAATGATGCGCTCCTTCTTGTCGAGTTGACGGCGGCGATACTTGCGATCCTTTGCTAACATGGCGATGGTCTGATCCTTCATCTTGATGATGGCAGACTTGTGGTTAGAGTAGTCACGACAGTTATCCAACTCCTGCTGACGATCGTACATCATGAAGCTAAGCTGGTCCAATTGAGTCTTCAGTTCGGGGTGGTATGGTGCTTCCAGTGGTTGTCCATTTGCATAACGCCTCAGGCAAAACTCAAAGCGAGTACCCTTGATCTGATTGATGCTCTGCCCACACAGACGGGAAAGAGCTTCCTGCATGGCCCTGGCAAGTCCATCGAGCCAGTTGTTCTCTCTTAAGGTAAACTGAATTCCTTCTACAGTGGGAGGTTCAATCTTTCCTCGAAGACTTGCAACAATTAGCCACTGCATATCTTCTCCTCCTTGATCATTGAGATGAGCTCCGAAGAACTCGGGGTGCAGACGCTCCAGAAGTTCCGAAAGCTGGTCCAAATCCCTCTCAAAGATAAGGTCTCCTCCATCCCCCAACTGATAAAACTTGTTGTACTTCACGTCCATCTATGAGAATATAGGATGAGTAAGTTAGTAGAGTGATTAAGTGTGTCAATATTTTATGTATATTGCAAGAGTTTTTTAGGAACATGAATTTTCATGAAAGAATCCAAGGGATAAGAATAAGAATAAGTTTTTGGTAAATATTTGTTTTCTTTGGTTTTGAAACTAAGTTTTTCATTCAACGTCCAATCTAACTAGGATCTCCTATGGTCAGGATGGCTCTGATACCAACTTGTCAACACCCGGATTTTTAATCCTAGATGCCTGTTATGCCATACATCGCAATCCCAGGATTACCATTTTTGCAAGACGTAACAGAATTGGATACCACAGTACATCATCCATTACAAACCGTACATAAGTTCTTACACAAATAGGGATCTCATGATCCAATTTTTAATACAACTTCAAGCAGCGGAATACGTAATAATAACGGTAGCGTAGGCGAAGCTCCATCTTCGGGGTTCACAGGCAATGCTGACGATGGGAGATGATCCTAGTTGTCGTAACCTTCCTGGGGTCCATCCTCCAGGTACTCCTCTTCATAGTCTGGCCACGGGAATAGCCAGGGACAAAGCCATGAGTACTCTTTAAGTACTCGCAAACTAATACTAACAAGTGAAAGGGGGTTTTTGTAATAGGACACTAAGCTCTAGGGTTGTTTTGCAAAAAGCCAGATTTGTCTCTACTAAGTTCAGAAGCAAGAGAGCTAATTGAAGTTTATAACACCTAAGTGGGAACTTGTATCTCATGCCACAACCCTGTTGTGGTCAAGTCAAAGTCTCAGTTTATTTCACAAGTCTTTTGAAAACATCTGACGGGGGAACAGTATGGCCACTCCAACTGTCCATAACCGCGGACGCGGCTATTCGAATAGTTTGACACTCTACAGAGATTGTACACTTTGACCACAACATTCGATACATCCGTCAGGAACAAATCCTGAACTCACCATACTCATTATGCAGATAATCAATCCTAACCTTTCAATTACACGCCCTAGTATAAGCACCTCTCATGTGAGTTTGGCCTCCCAACCATGACCAACTGTCATCTTGGGTACTGCATAGGTGGACAATCTTCACAAGGTAGCCTCATCTCAGACCTTGGCCATGAGGGAACTAATACTAAGGTATTTAAGTTTCCAGTCAAGCCCTACCCAATCTTCGGTTATTATGGTTGTACGATAAAATTGGAATGGTATCGCATCCAGACAACCATCAGTTTTATAAAGGGCTAAGGCTCATGCCTCATCATTTTCATCACCAAAATCATCAAGTGTTCGGAAACACATGTCCAAAACATTTCAATAGAATGATCCATCATTCTAAGGTTTTCATAAACATTTTTCCACCAAGTATTCCCATCTAAAGTTGATCAAGTTTTATGTTTAGCACTAGCATCTACAAGTGGGGGTAAGCACTAATGAGGGGTGGTACACTAGTGGAGTTTAACTAAGTTTAATCTTATGCCTTAGGATGACATCAAGATTATCTAGCTTAGGCCAAGTTTTATGCTCTTTATGCAACCTTCAATTATCTTTCTAAATCTACCATTTACTTAAGAAATCTCTAAGTACTAGCTTTGATAAAGAAATAAAGTAATCAAGCTTGTATGTAAAACTAGGATTGGTTTATCAAGTGGATATGATCACATATGCTTAAGGCATATAGTGGGCATAGTAACAAGTAGTGGTTTGTGGCATCAGTAGGGTATCTTGCAAGGGTTAGCTTGCATTGGTCCACTTAGTTAATAAAGCTTGCCTTGTGCAGAGCAGTGGTTGAAGTTCTCCTCGGCTTCTTATTCGTAGTATCCTCCTTCCTCCTCGTATCCTTGGTCGGTACTAGCGTCTATAAATAAATACGAGGTACACAATCACCAAACAATACTTAACTACTTGCAATCATCACACAAAATGGTCCTATAGATGATCTAACATCATCACTAATATTAAAAGATTAAAGTTTGGTTTAATTCCTTTTATTTTTAGAAAAGTACTTTCTACTCATTGAAAAACTACTTAAGATTTAATATTCTCCAAACCAAAACATGGGATCATGTTGACACATGTCATCACCACATATTTTAGTCCATGGTAATGTGATTTAAAGTGGTGTCACAATTTAATAAGGTTTTACCCTTTTATTTTAATTAATTAAAGTGGCTAGAAATGCCTATGAGGCATTCTTTTATTACTTGAACATTCTTTCTGTAAGTAAACCTATATATTTTTATATATTCTGAAAGGTATGGTTAAATGTGATTTTTGAGAGTTGGAATCAACTCAAAAGCTATCATGGTTTTAATTTGAAAAATGTTTGAATGCATAAAAGCTTCTACCTTGTTATGTTTACCATGGATGATCTATAGATCGAAATGACTTGAATCCAACGGGCTTGCATTCAGCATTCCCAGAAATTTCTAACAAAATTGGCTTCATTAAATTTGGTTCTCTGAATCGACCTGGGTTGATTTTTGAAATTGGGTACAGAAGTGTGTTTGAAATAAAATGGAAAAGGTTAAATTCAAATAATTGGGCTGTGCGGGAAAGGTTAACGGGTCGGCCCAGTGACACTCCGCGGTGCGGTGCTCAGCTGACAGGGGGTTCCACCAGTCAGTGGCTCTTTAACGCCGGCGATGCAGGGCACTATGGGACGCTCGATCTGGTTCTAATCCAACGGCTGAGAGAGTCATCGGCGTTGAGCAACGCCAGCGAGGCAGAAACCTAAGCGCGCCAGTGGGGTTGCTGGGGGCTCACCGGGGTTGGCGAGGTCGGCGAGGCGAACCACGACGAAGTCGGCAGCGAACTCAGGGGTGGTCGCGACAGCTCCTGGGGTGGACGAAATCGACGGCGCCCTTCTTCTCCAGAGACGGCCTGCTCCGGCGCAATTACGGAGATGCGTTGCTCACCTTGCTCCGGGACTGAGGTGGGTTGGTTCTGGGTGAGAGAGGAGTGGAATGGTGTGAAGAATTCGAGCGGGGGAGGCCTCTATTTATAGTCGCGACGGTGAGACCGAACGGCATGGGCGGGCGACGGTGGCGACATGGCTACGGGCTGCTAGAGGCATGGCCGGCGGTGGCGATCGCTTGGTGGTCTCCTAGCGATGCTCTACGGCTTTAATGCGCACGTAGGGGCGGTGCGGTTTGTTCTGGAACACGCGACGCTCTGCGTGGAAGAGGCGGCGTCTTCGACGGCGAGCGGTGGCTACGGGGCACGGGCGGTGTAATGGGCATGTCTGGCGTGTTCCTAGGATGGTGGCGATCGTGTATGCACGCGGCGAGGGCGGCGCGCGGTCTGTGGGCTTCGGTCGAGCGTAGCGCTCTGGCGCATGCTCGGCATGGTTGGGAGAGGCACGGGCGCGGCGTTCCTGGGTGTTGTGTTCGACGTCTTCGAGGCAGGGCTGGTCGAGAGGGGGCGGTGAAGCATGGGTGATCTCCCAGACAAGGTTGGCACGACTTGTTTCCTCCCTAGCTTGTTATCGACATGTGGGTGGCAAGGGTGGCTTCGGTTGTTCACCATTGATGGTTTTAGCAAGCTCACAGTGGTTCTAGTGCTTGGTTTAGTTAGCTAGATGATCTACTGAGCTGGTTGTGAGCTAGATAGGGAACCAGTTAGGATCAAAACACTGCACACTATTGTGTTTTGATTTTGTTTGATTTGTGTGTGCCAAGTGTTTGATGAAATGGCCGCATGAATTCAAGTTTTGAATTTTGAAAAGATTTTTGGTGGGTGTGCTAGGTTGGTGTTGGTGAGTCTGCAGATGCTTGGGTTTTGAAAGTTGAGCTTGTTTGAGTGGTTTTGAAAAAGTGGGATCTTCCCATATGATAAAGATTCAATTTTGAATTGTCATTTAAACTATGCATTTGAAAGTTTTTGGATGATCACAAAGTGGGCCTTGATACTTTGTTATGAGTACAATCAAGGGGTGCAAATATCCAGAAAAGTTTCTGTTAGGTTCTGAAAGTTTGAGATAGCCAAAGTAGGCATGGGAGTTAAATTGGTCAAAATGACCATTCCCTTATTTTATTTGTTTTGATTTACTTGTCTTTGAGAAAAGTTTGGTAATTGTTTAGATGATGTTTATTTCACCTAAGAAACATTTTACAAGCAAAGAAACATATAAACAAGGTGGTTCCAAAGAATTCACAATGGGATGCATACACACATGCATGCTTTCATATTTTTATTTAGAAAAGTTTTTGTTAACCCTAAATTTGATGATTAGAGTTTGATGATCCAAGTTTAGTATTTTTGGGATGTTACAGCAGTGCTCCTTGTTCCACAGACGTAGGAGGAGTACCGTGATATTCCATGCCTTGTACACCTCGATGCCAACGTCAAGGTCACTCACACCAATCGCCACTACAAGTTCTTCAATGACCTAAAGGAGGACCCGGAGTCTGGTTACAAGCGAAGCCAGAAGAACAGACCGCGAGGCAAGGGCAAAGGGAAGAAGAAGGAAGAGGAGTCCAAGGATTCGAGTGACATGGACGAGGATGTTAACCCCAAGCACGCCAAAAAGGGAGATGGCAAAGGAAAGAACCCCTTCGAAAAGAAGGCCGCCATCTACCACACTTTCCTTGGCATCCCTACTGTCCGGGCATAGAAAACGTCCATGAGGATACTGATGGCCACCATATCCCCAGTTCCCCAGTACCTGCGCTGGTCGGAGATTCCAATCACTTGGGACAGGAAGGATCACCCAGACCTCATCCCTACGGAGAACCAGTACGCCATGGTCATCAACACCCTGATTGACGGCAACAAGTTCACCAAATGCATGGTGGACAATGGAAGCAGCATCAACATCATGTACCTGGATACGCTGCACAAGATGAACTTGATGGAGGCCAACCTAAGGTGGACCAGCACCGTGTTCCATGGCATAGTTCCTGGCCGGGAGGCTCGGTCCCTTGGGTGCATCACGCTTCAGGTCGCTTTTGGCGATGTTAATAATTACCGCCAAGAACGCATGACCTTCGAGGTGGTCCCCTTCGAGAGCGTGTACCAAGTCATAGTCAGACGCGACATGTTCCACGCCTTCATGGCCAAGCCCTGCTTCGTCTACAACAAGCTCAAGATACCCGGACCAAACGGCATCATCACCGTATCCGGAAGCTATACAAAGGCAAGGGACTGCAAGATTGGAGAAGTAGCCTTTGCAGAAGCTGTCCTCTACAGCGAAGCATTCAAGGATATCTAGAGCAAGGTCGATGCCATGGATATGCCGGCATCGAAGAAGCAGATTTCTGACTCTGATCCCGCCTTCAAGGCCGCCATCGAGACCAAGCCGGTGGAGCTTGTGGTAGGCGATGCCTCCAAGACCACCACCATTGGGACGAACCTGGACCCTAAATAGGAAAGCGCGCTCATAGAGTTCCTCTGTGAGAATAGGGACATCTTTGCATGGAAACCTTCAGACATGAAAGGTGTACCTAGGGAACTTGCCGAGCACATCTTGAATATTGATCCAAAATGCAAATCGGTGAAACAACCTCTACGACGCTTCGGAGACGAGAAGAGACGCGCCATAGGCAAAGACATAGCTAGGCTACTTAAGGCTAGTTTTATCCGTGAAGTCCTTCACACCCTATGGGTGGACAATCCTGTACATGTCCCCAAAAAGGGAACCAAAGAATTAAGAATGTGCGTTGATTACACCGGCTTGAACAAAGCGTGTCCGAAAGATCCATTTGCTTTGCCTCGCATTGACCAAGTCATTGATTCAACGGCTGGCTCGGAACTTTTGTGTTTTCTCGATGCATACTCAGGATACCACCAGATAAAGATGAGTAAGTCGGACCAATTGGCCACTTCGTTCACCACACCTTACGGCACGTTTTGCTATGCCACGATGTCCTTTGGGTTGAAAAACGCATGTGCTACATCCCAGCGGACTATGCAGCATTTCCTACACGATCAAATTGGTCAGAACGTTCATGCCTATGTGGACGATATAGCGGTGATGTCTAAAAAGTCAAACGACTTAATCTCTGACTTAAAAGAAACCTTTGATAATCTCCGGAAATACAACATGATGCTTAACCCTAAGAAGTGCGTCTTCTGGGTTCCAGCCGGAAAATTGTTGGGCTTCATCGTTTCCCAGCGCGGATTCGAGGTAACCCAGAGAAGATCAAGTCCATCCTAAACATAAACCGTCTAACATGACTGAAGGACATACAACGGCTAACAGGCTGCATTGCAGCAGTAAGCCGGTTCGTCAGCCGACTTGGAGAGAAGGCTTTGCCGATGTACAAGTTTTCTGAAGAAGGCGGACAAATTTACATGGTAGTATGAAGAAGATGCTGCACTCAATAAGCTAAAGGAGATACTTTCCTCAGCACCTATACTCGTAGCACCCGAGCCTATGGAGCCTATGTTGATCTACATGGCGTCCACCAACCGGTAATCAGCATCATCGTCGTGGTAGATCGGAAAGAACCAGCGCATGAGTACAGAGTGCAACGACCAGTTTACTATGTAAGCGAGGTCTTGACAGAGTCCAAGTAGCGTTACCCGCACTACCAGAAGCTACCTTATGGAGTGTTCCTTGCTTCTCGGAAGCTAAGGCACTACTTCCAGGAGCACCCTATCACGGTTGTGAGAAAAGCTCCACTGTCCGACATTATCAATAACATCGATGCTACAGGAAGGGTTGCGAAGTGGGGCATTGAACTTGCCACCTTCGAGATCACCTACAAGAGACGTGACACTATCAAATCGCAGGTCTTGGCGCATTTCATTGCAAATTGGACGGAGATGCAGATGCTACCCAGGTACCAGAGCCTAAATACTGGGTGATGCAATTTGACGGATCAAAGCTACTCAACGGCTCGGGGCCTCGTGTACTACTACAGTCACCAACAGGGGAAAAGCTACACTACGTTCTACAGATCCACTTCAAGGCTACAAATAACACGGCGGAATATGAAGCACTCATTCACGGACTTCGCATAGCCAAGGATATTGGCATCAAGCGCATAGTTTGCTGTGGAGATTCCGACTTGGTTTCCCAGCAGGTGGCTGGCACCTGGAACGCGCGGTACCCTATGATGGCGGCTTATCAAGATGAAGTGGACGAGATAGCCAAGAGCTTCTTGGGATACGAAGTCAAGTATGTCCTGAGGGAAGAAATTGATGCGACTGATCTGCTATCAAAGCTTGGATCAGGGCGCAAACAAATTCCGCCTGGCATTTTTCTAGAGAATCTACAGACACCATCTGTGAAGGGAGCGGACCTCGAGAACCCGGATAGAGTTGAATCTTTTGTTCACACAGTGACAAAGATCACTCCGGCTTGGACAAAACCGTTCATGGAGTATCTCGTACACGGAACTTTGCCCATCCACGAGTTCGAAAGTCGGCAAGTAGTACGTCGAGCAAAGGGCTATACCATAATCAATGGACAACTCTATAAAATAAGCACCACTGGTGTATACCTCAAGTGTGTTTCCCAGCTATAGGGTATTCAAATCCTTTGTGAGATCAATCTCCGAGATTGCGGGCATCACGCCGCTCCTCGATCGTTGGTCTCCAAAGCCTTCCGGCAAGGATTCTACTGGCTGACCATGAAGGCGGACACCGACAAGCTAGTTGAGACATGCATGGGATGCCAGTATTATGCCCGACAACCACATGTTCCATCTTAGGGATTGTAAACAATACCAATAACTTGGCCGTTTGCAGTCTGGGGGCTAGACATGGTTGGTCCATTACAGACGGCACCATGTGGGTTTACGCATATGCTAGTAGGATTTGATAAATTCACCAAATGGATAGAAGCTAAACCCATTAGAAAGCTTGATGGGGCAACTGCCCTTAGGTTTGTCCGGGATCTAGTGGTGAGATTTGGTTTTGCACATAGAATTATCACCGACAACGGCAGCAACTTGTCACTCGGAGAAGTGGAAGCCGATTATTGGGAGAAGGGCATCTGACTTGACCTAGCGTCTGTGGCACATCCACAGTCCAATGCGCAAGTTGAGCGAGCCAATGGATTAATTCTGTAGGGAATCAAGCCACATCTTGAGGCACTGCTACATAGAGCAGTTGGAGCCTGGGCGGAGGAGTTACCATTTGTTCTATGGATTTTACGAACTACACCTAACAGATCTACCGGCTATACCCATTATTTCATGGTATATGGAGTAGAAGCCATCCTACCTTCCGATATCCTTCACGATTCACCAAGAGTTGCCGCCTATGATGAAGATGACGCTGAAGAATCCAGGCATCTAGATGTGGACCTTCTCGAGGAAGAGCGCGCATTGGCATGCCAAAGATCCGCCATCTACCAGCAGAAGCTATGCAGCTACCATAGTCATCGCATTCGGCATCGCTCGTTTAAAGAGGGGGATCAGGTGCTCCGACTTAAGTAGAAGAAGTCACACAAATTATCCCCGTCATGGGAAGGACCGCTCATCATAAGAAATGCGCTACTCAATGGGTCTTACTACCTCTTTGACTATCGTGAACTTGAGGATAGACCCAACAATGATCATAAGTGTAAGTGACGTGACCTGGATGATGACTACCCGGAGCTTGATCAGCCATGGAACATAGCACAGCTACGTCCTTTTTACACTTAGCATATTTTTTATCTACTGTGTACCTCTTATATGAACAATGAAAATAAAGCGCTTTGGTTCACTCATATTCTTGAGTCTTTTACCTCCTTTAGTGTTTATTTTTGGATCGTATAAAACCTTTATGCGCAAGTTTTGCATTTGCACTTGTGAAAATTCCGCCTACGAGCGTTACCTTAAGTTTTCTGCTCTACACGTTCTTTGTTGTTTTTATGTGGATTCTGGAGTAGTGACTTTTAGCACTCAAAGTCGGTGATTTTGTGCTTAGGTTTTTGACAGTGCCATTGGGCATCATCACCTGAGCGCATGGTTTCGACTCACGAAAAGTCAAGAATAAAAACCAAAGTAATGGATAAGCCAGCACTTGCTTAAAAAACATATACATGATGGAACTAGTACTTAAGTAGCAGGAAACATACAGCTATTGTTTTCCGCCTTAAGATTAAAACCATAGTTTTTCCGCATACATACATCCAGAGGAAACGAATATTACAAAGTGTTTTTTCATTCCTCTAGCGCAGGAGACTTTGAGGTAGCATCATCGGCGGCAGGAGAGTTATCCTGATCATCTTCAAAGTCGGTGGTCTTGAGGGACTTGGAGGAGATGTGCTGGTCGCCATCGATGATATCGAGAGGCACAAAGGAGTTTGGATCGACCAACTCGGCGACCCTGGTATCGTAGCCGGCGAGCGATGACCAAATAGCCTTGTGATCAATCTTCTAGCCGTCATCGTCTATGTCGGGCAGACCCAAGATCACCGTGTCAATGTCGGCATTCTCATAGTGGGCCTTGACCATCGCCAGCGACACTCTTGCACCAGCCCGGGGACATGAAGCTTTCCAGCTTACGATACACTCAGGGGCTTGGCTCAGAATCTCCGGGTACTTCATGACAGAATCCACTAACTTGATGTCGATGTTCAGGGGCTTGGCAATCTCTTTGGCTTGCTTGATGGCGGTACTGATGAAGTTGTCGGAGAGGACCAGGCATTCCTTTGGCGGAGGAGGAGTATTGGTTAAACCAATAGGAGCTGCATTTTTGACCAAGCAATGGAGTACATGAGTTCACATGACATAAAAGTTCAGGGTACCTGACTTATAGAAAGTACAAGACGGAGATTGCTTACCAAAGATGCTTGCCTCGGCTTGTTGGAGCGTCTCCGCCGTGGAGTCCCGTTCTTGTCGAAGGACCTTGTAAGCCTCAAGGTTGCGTTTATTCTGCTCTTCGGCAGCTTTCTTCCACTCCTTGAGGATCGCAATTTCCTCCTTCAGTCGGTTGATCTCCATGTTGGCAGACTCCTGCATGGCTTTCATACACGCTTCATGCATCTTCAGAGTGTCAGCCCTCTCCTGCTTGAGGATATTGTTCTCGCTATCCAGTAGTTCTATGTGCTTGAATTGCACGACAATTTCCTTCGCCTTGGCAATAGTTTCTGCATGACGGAGAAATGACATCACACAATGAGTAGTTAGAGAGTGATGGCACAAGACCAAGTTTGAGTGTGAAATTGAAAAGAAAAACAGAATCTTGCTCTTCGTGATTTGATCCTTCAAGAAGTCAGTTTTACCCTTTTTAGCTTCCAAATCAGCACGCATCTTGTGGAACTTCTCATTGGCGACGCCTCTCCGAGCATTCTCATTCTGTGAAGAAATTCAAAATTACTTAGTCTACTTGGAGCATCTAGCCGGATAGATATCCACCTAGAGGCTTGGGGGCTATAGTGAGAGTTTTTAACTCGGAAAAATGCTTAGTCTTTCTTTAAGCATCTAGTCGGAACTAATTTTGTTTCAACTAGAAGCTTGGGGGATACAGTATTGAAATTTACAAACACTGCGTATGCTACTCTAAAAGTATCTAGTCGGAATAATTCATTCAAACTACATACTTGGGGGCTATAGTGCGAAGTTTTCTAGCTTAGTCACTCTTAGAGCATTCAGACATAAATACCTATGGTTTTCTGTCTAAATCCTCGAGGGCTACAGTGGGATACTACATATGAAATGCAAAAGGCATACAAAACATACAAGTGCAATGATCTTGAGGTTGGTGGTGCTCTCGGCAAGTATCTTCCCAAAGGCAAGTCTGTTTCTGCAAAGGATATCCGCTTGCTTTAGCAACTCCTCAAGACCACATGTTGGAGAAGTTGACGCAGCACTAGGAACCAGAGTTGAGCTACTCGGTGTAAGCACCGGTTAGACGATCTTCGGAAACTCTATTGGTGCCCTGGGTGCAGTGGTGCCGCCAGCGGCAGAAGTTCCGCCTTCCATCATCTCCTTACCGCTACCAGTGGCATCCTTAGTCGAAGCTTTAGACACTTTGGATGCAGTACTTTCTTGTGTCGCTAGCTCGCCGACAACAGCAAGTTCCGCGGCAACACCTGGGTCCACTTCCATGGCGGAAGGTTTAGATGTTACTTTAGCTGGAGAGCTTGTCGGAGCGGCAGCAGGCTGGACGCTTGGAGTTGTAGGGGCGATGGCGGTAGATGCTTGGTGAAACATTTCTTTAATGTTTTTAGAAGCCCCCGATGTTTTGGAGGTCTTCTTCAAACTCATACTGCCCTTCTTCCTGAAACATGCAAAAATATAAGTACAGGAACAAGACGAGCAAGAGACAATGTCGGATGTTAAGAAGCTTACACAACAGTTGGTGCTTTGGTCAACGGGATACCAATCATTCTTCTTTTCTCTGCCTCCAGGGAGGTTGTGGAATTCTTGGAGGCTCCACCCTCCATCTTCTTTTTCTGTATATTTCTTTTTGACGGAGGCCAACCTAAGGTACTCATTTGTTTTCTGTATATTTCTTTTTGACGCATGCCCTAGTTGTTCCGTCTTGCATATACCTTTGCATCTAACACTTAGGATTCACTTAACAGGTAGGAGACTTGGATGATGGCAAGAAAAATAAGATGGAGGGTGGAGCCTCCAAGAGATCAACCGCCTCCCTAGAGGCGGAGAAAAGAAGATTCACCGGTATCCCTTTGAACAAGGCACCGAATGTTGTGTAAGCTTCTTATCATTCGACATCATCTTTTTCCCATCTTATTCCTGTACTTATACTTCTACATATTTCAGGAAGAAGTCTACTTTGATTTTGAAGAAGACCTACAAAACATCGGGGGCTTCTAAAAACATTAGAGATATGCTTGTTCAGGCTTCTCCCACCATCCCCCCTCATACCCCTAGCGCTCAACCTTCTGACGCACCCATTGGATCTCCGGCAAAGGTAACATCTGAACCTTCCGCTATGGAAGTGGAAAATACTCCTTCTCAGGAGGTCCCAGATGCTGCCACGATGATCCACGTTGTCGGTGAAAAGGCGATGCAGGAGAGCATGTCTTCCAAAGTGGCTGAAGCTCTGGCTAAGGATGCCATTGGTAGCTGTAAGGAGTTGATGGTGGAAGGCAGAACTTCTGTTAAAGGCAGAACCTCTGCGCCCATGACCCAGGCCGAGCTTCCCAATATTGTATACCCGGTGCTTACTCCGGGTAGCTCTGCTCTAGCTCCTGGTGCTGCGCCGACTTCTCCTTCGTGTGGCCTTGAGGAGCTGCTCAAGCGGGCGGAGATTGTTCGGGTTAACACACTTGCCTTCGGCAAGCTGTTTGATGAGAGAGCCAGTAACCTCAAGATCATTGAACTTGTAAGTTTTATATGCCTTTTGCATTTCATACATAGTATCCCACTATAGCCCCCAAGGATTTAGACAGAAAACCATAGGTCTTTGGGTCTGAATGCTCTAACAGTGACTAAGCAAGAAACTTTGACTGTAGTCCCCAAGTATTTAGTTTTAATGAATTATCCTGACTAGATACTTTTAGAGTAGCATACATAGTGTTTGTAAATTTCGATACTGTAGCCCCCAAGCCTCTAGTTAAAACAGAATTAGTTCCGACTAGATGCTTAAATAAATACTAAGCATAGCGTTGAGTTAAAAATTCGTACTATAGCCCCCAAGCCTCTAGGCAGAGATTTATCCGGCTAGATGCTCCAAGTAGACTAAGTAGCGTTTTGTTGTTTGTAGAATGAGAACACTCATAGGGGTGCTGCCAACGACAAGTTCCATAATATGCGGAAGTACCTTGAAGCTGAAAAGGATAAAACCGCCTTCTTGAAGGAACAGATCGCCAAGGGCAAGAGTCTGTTATATTTTCAGTTTCATGCTCAACTTGATCTTATGTTGTTACTGCCGACTAATCATTGTGATTTTTGTCATTTCTCCTACTTGTAGAAGCTAATGACAAGGCTAAAGATATTGTTGAGCAATTCAAGCACATACAAGAGCTGGATAGCGAAAACAAAATCTTAAAGCAGGAGAGGGCTGATTCTTTGAAGATGCATGAGGATGCACTAGCTGATGTCCAAGAATCTAAAAACACGGAAATCAACCGCCTTAAGGAGGAGATTGTGATCCTCAAGGAGCAGAACTAAGATACTGATGAGCAAAATACTAAGAACCTTGAGGCGTACAAGACCCTTCAAAAGGAACGAGACTCTATGGCAGAAACTCTCGAGCAAGTAGAGAGCTGCATCTTTGGTAAGATTCTCCATCTTGTACTTCTGAAAACCAGGTACTTTGATGTTATTGCATTGAACTCATGTACTCAAACATCTTGGTTGGAAATGCAGCTCCTATTGGTTTGACCAATAACGCTCCTCCGCCAAAGAAATGCATGGTTCTTGCCAGCAACTTCATCAGCACCGCAATCACCCAGGCCAAAGAAATTGCCAAGCCCTTGGACATCAACATTAAGGCAGTGGACTATGTAATGAAGTACTCGGAGATCCTTTGTCGAGCCCACGAACGTATCGTAGGCTGGAAAGCTTCATGTACTCGGGCTGGCGCTAGGATGGCTCTAGCCATGGTCAAGGCCCACTATGACGACACCGACATTGCCACGGTGACCTCTGGTCTGCCAGACATGGATGAAGATGGACAGGAGATTGATAACGATGCAATCTAAGCTTCGCTCGCTGGCTATGACAACAGGGTCTCCCAAGTGGTCGATGTGAATTCCTTCGTGCCTCTTGAGGTACTTCATGCCGATCAGAGTAGCTCCGAGTCCCTGAAAACTGCCGACTTTGATGGCTCTCCTGCCGTTGATGATGCGACTTCGATGTTTCATGCACTAGAGAAATGAAAACACTGTGTAATATTTGTCACCTATGGTTGATTTGTCTATGCAGAAAAACAATGTTGTTATCTTAAGGCAGTAAACTATGGCTATAAGCTTCCACCTGCTTAAGAACTAATTCCAGCATGCATATATATTTAAGCAAGTGTTGGCTTATCCATTATTCCGGTTTTTATGCTTGACTTTTCATGAGTCGGAAGACCCTTAGTCAGAACTATGCACTCAGGTGATGATACCCAATGGCACCTGATACATCCATTTTGCATCACTATTGTATATCATAATTTACTATTATTCATTGATATATTTCATATTTAGAGATGATACTTATGTTATTTCATCTATTTTTCAAGTTTTATGTTTTTTGGAGAATTAACTGCTAGAGTCAGAATTTTGCTGGAAAAAGCACTATCTAGATGCAATATTTCCAAAGATCAGAAAATCCCAGAAAATATATGGAAATTACTATTTTTTCAGAAGACGAAGGTAGCTGGAAAAGGGAGCGGAGATGGGCCACAGGGGGCACACACCACCCCTAGGCGCGGCCCCCTAGGCCGCACAGCCAGGTGGTGTGGCCACCCTGGCCCACCTCTAGCGTCGCCCTTTTGTGTAATGAAAACCTAAGACGGGGGGAGCGATCATAGAAATATTCCGCCGCCTCTGTGGGACGGAAACCACAGAGAGATAAAAAGCTCTCCGGCAGGCAGAAATCTGCCAGGGAAATTCCTCCCCGGAGAGGGGAGATCATTGCCATCGACATCGTCATCTAGTTGGGATTCATCAGGATCATCATCATCATTCTCATCATCATCTACACTAGCACCATCACCACCACACTATACCGCTGTCACAATTGGATTGAATCTTGTGTAGTTCATAGGGGAAACTTTCCCGGTGTTGATTACTTGTTGTAGTTGATGCTATTTAGTGGAACCATTAGATTATTGTTCCTATTCAGATTGTTACTTATCATTATTTTGATCTCTGATCTTGATCCATATGATGTCTTGTGAGTAGTTCGTTTACTTCTTGAGGAAATGGGATAAGTCATGTTGTTAGTAGTGGAATTATGTTGAGTAATATTTAGTGGTTTGATATTTATGTTGTGGTGCTATTCTTCTAGTGGTGTCATGTGAACATCGAATACATGATACTTCACCTTTATGGGCCTAGGAGAATGCATTCTGTACTTGGCTACTAATTGTGGGGTTGCCGGAGTGATAGAAACCTAAACCCTCGTTAGGAAACCACTGCATAAGGGAGTGTAGGATCTCAGAGTTTAATGTTGTGGTTAGATTTTTATCTTAATTACTTTCTTGTAGTTGTGGATGCTTGTATGCGGTATAATCACAAGTATGTATTAGTCCAAGTTAGGGTAGTACATGATCATAGGTTCACCCCCATAACACTTATCCAACCAATGAAGATTAATCGACTATATGAAGCGAAAGCACTTAACAATATTCGCATGTGTCCTCGAGAACATTTGGTCATCATAAGTAATACAACCGGCTTGTACTTTGCTGAAGAAAGGATTGGGCCACTCGTCGCAATTATGATTATTTTCTTTTATTTACTCGCACTTTATTTATCCACATTACTAAAACCCCCTAAAAATCCGTTTGCTAGTATTTACAGTGAATCCTTGATCCAAAACGCTTGTCAACACCTTCTTATCCTTGTTGGATTCGACACTCTTGTTTATCAAAAGTACTACGATACACCTCCTATACTTGTGGGTCATCAAGACTATTTTCTGTCACCATTGTCGGGGAGTGAAGCGCTATTGAAGAGTGGAATTCGTAAGAGGAAATTTCTACTGTGAGTATTTTTTTTATTTCTGTCTATTATTTTACTTCATTACGATAACACACTTGGTTTCCTATTTGGTAAAACTACTCTCATTGCTAAGGTAGTAGATGAACCACCGTCTGCTGAATTGGATCCTCATAAAATACCTATGAAAATTGTTGAATGTGTTATGAATAACTGCTATTTTGGAGATGGAACTGTCCATCCTGGTGATTATTTGCTCTTTATACATGAATTTGAGAGTTTTTCAAGAGTGCAGGTATTACAATGCATCAAGTTAAGAGAAAGCTATTCTCTATATCATTTAAAGGCAAAGCTGTGGAATGGTATAAGCTGCTAAAGAATGGCCGATCTATTAAATGGGAGAAGATTGTACCTCTCTTTTATTCAAAATTCTATCCTCCTAGTGAGATTCATAAAGATCGGAATCAAATATATAATTTTTAGCCTCATGATAGAGAGAGTATTTCCCAAGCTTGGGGGATACTGAAGTCACTAATGCTCAAATGTTCCATTCATGAGCTCCCTAATAACATTATTATTAATAACTTCTATGCAAGGCTTCCTCTTCATGATAAGGATTTATTGGATGCTTCTTGTGCTGGATCATTTACATGTATGAAAGAAGAATCTAAATGAGATCTTCTCGGCCGTATTCAAGAAAATTCTGAAGCATGGGAGAATAACAAAGGAAGAAAGTTAGGTATAAGTTATGATTATGAATGCATTAAATCTTTTATGGGAACTGATGACTTTCATAATATTAGTGATGTTTATGTTCATGATTCTCAAATTCTTGCAAATTGTTTTAAGGCCTTTGCCTCTTATCTTTATATTCCAAAAAATGAATGGAACAAGTACCATGCGCCATATAAAGATATTGTTAATTGTGTTCCTGCTAGAAATATTGAAGTTTGTACTGTTGATTGTATTTTGCCTGAATCTTATATTGAGAAAATACCTTTCCCTGCTAAGGTAAACGAACATTCTATGATAACTAGCATGCTTAACAAAAGTACAAAGAAAGCTATAGAACCTGATGAACAAATAAATGTTGAACCTGCGGTAGCAATTGTGAAATACCTTGTTACTAAAAATGTAGAAGATGGACACATTATATTTGTGAAGATGCTTCTAATATTGTTTCACATCCTAGTAGAACTAGGAAAGCTAGTGTTCATGTGCTTTCTGTCAGGATAGGTGATCATTGCTATTATGGTTTATGTGATATTGGCGCAAGTTCAAGTGCTATTCCTTATGAGCTTTATAGAGAAATTATGCATGAAATTGGTCCTTGTGAACTTGAAGAAATTTATGTGGTTATTCAGCTTCTTAATAGAGAGACCATCTCTCTAATTGGTATTGTAAGATATGTGGAAGTTATTTGTTGTAAGACTAAATATCATGCTGATTTTCTAGTACTTGGTTCAACTGCTAGTAAAACTTGTCCTATCATTTTTGGTAGACCTTTCTTGAACACTTGTGGTGCTATTATAGATTGTAAGAAGGAGAAAATTTTAACTAAATTTGATGGAGAATCTTATGAGTTTAATTTTTCTAAATTTGCTAAAGATCCTTATGAAAATGAATTGCCTAATGAGGATTTTAGAGTTGAAAAACATGCTTCTATCACTCTTGCTCCTAACAATGCTTTGCAGCAATATATGGAAGATCACATAAGTGAGATCTTCATGGAAGAAAGAAATGAGATTGACGAGATTCTTATT
Organism: Avena insularis; assembly: GCA_023614405.1. Classification (NCBI taxonomy): domain Eukaryota; kingdom Viridiplantae; phylum Streptophyta; class Magnoliopsida; order Poales; family Poaceae; genus Avena; species Avena insularis. The sequence continues at coordinate 221,291,966 of CM042693.1, forward strand.
TGTCAACCTGATATGCTTAAGAATAATCTACCTGTGGAAGATTTGGGTACCACATTACCACCTAAAGAGGATCATGTTTTTGATCTAAAACCTCTACCTAATGATCTTAAATATCCTTATCTTGATGATAAGAAAATTGAAGGGAATATGCCCTGAGAGGCAATAATAAAGTTGTTATTATGTATATTCCATGTTTATGATAAATTTTTATTTTGCATGCTATAGTTATATTAATACGGAAACGTTAATACATGTGTCTTTAATAAACAAATATAAAGTTTCTAGTTATTCCTCTCTTATAAACTAGCTCGTTCATTAACAAGATGATCAAAGGTTTCCTGATCATGGACATTGGATGTTGTTAATAACGAGGTCACAACATTGTTGGAATGATGTGATGAACATTCATCCGAAGTATAGCATTACGATCAAAGTCATTGTGTTTATATTTCTATAACATCATATGAAGTAATCCTAGTCCTTAGACCAGGAGATCATGTCAATCACTTACACTGGAAGAGTATCTTGATAACATCAAATGTCACACCATAGCAGGGTGACTATAAAGGTAAGTTCAGTGATACAAAGGTGTTATGTAGAGGATCACAGATCAAGAGTGTAATTTGTCCATCCCGATGACGAATAGATATACTCTAGGCCCTCTCGGTGATATCACATTAGTTAGCTTGCAAGCAAGTAATTTGATCACTAGAATGTTATATCACGGGAACAAGAAAAGAGTACATGTCGGTAATGAGATCAAACTGTTGGAGATGTGCCATAGAGGAAATAATAAAAGTAGTTATTATTATTTTCTTTGTGTTTATGATAAATGTTTACATTCATGCTATAACAGTATTAACCAGAAACATTAATACTTGTGTGATTTGTAAAATAATTAGAGTCCCTAGTAAAGCCTCTTTATAATACTAGCTTGTTGGTTGACAGATGATAATGGTTTCCTAATCATGAACATTGGGATGTTATTAACAACAAGATCATATCATTAGGAGAATGGTGTGATGGACATACTCCTGTAGATAAGTGCAGCATAAGTATCAAGTCATTTCAATAGTTCGTTTGCTATAAGCTTTCTGATACATAGTAACCTAATTCCTTCGACCATGAGATCATACTAATAACTATCACCGATTGGATACTTTGATGACATCAAACACCACACCGTAACTGGGTGGTTATAAAGGTGGCACTGAGTGTTCAGAAAGTGTGTGTTGATGAACATGGATCAAGCGTGGGATTTGTCCATCCATATGGCGGATAGATATATTCCGGGCCCTCTCGGCGGAATGTCATCCAATTAGCTTGCAAGCATGAGACTGGCTCATAACGGATCACAAATCAGGGGAACAAGGAAAGAGTACTTATCGGTAACGAGGTTGAACTAGGTATTTACAGATACCGACGATCAGACCTCGGATAAGTAAACTATCGCAAGACAAAGGGAAATTGGTATCATATGTAAGTGGTTCATTCAATCGCAAAGTAATCGTAGAAATATGTGGGAGCCATATGAATTTCTAGATTCCTCTATTGGTTATTGATCGGAGAAGAGTCTCAGTCATGTCTGCATAAATCACGAACCATTGTGAGACACACTTAATGATTCTATGTTGTTTAGTAGATATGGAATGTAAGTAGGGAGACCGAATGTTGTTTGGAGTCTCGGATGGGATCCGGGATATCACGAGGAGATCCAGAATGGTCTGGAGAATAAGATTAATATAAGGAAAGTCCAATTTTGGAGTTCGGGAATGATTCCTGTGTTTTCACCGGAATTATCTAGAAGGGTCTAGAAGGTTCGCCGAACCGGAAGGGGAAGGGTGCATGAATGTGTCATGACTAAGTGGAATGATTGCGTCATGTCCTAAGTCACATGGTTGGGCATTTGTAAGAAAGAAATAAAGCTCCAAATTGAATGTCAAATGGCAAGTTTGAAAAGTCAAACTGGGACAATGTATCCTAGTGGATGAAGAAAATAATCCTTCTCTCCCTCCACCACAGGCCAAGTAGGAGAAGGAGTTGGTGAAGGATTCAAACTCCCCTCTCCCAAGCTGCCCTCCCTCTTAAAAATAGAGGGGATGGGGTGCCCCAAGGGACTCACCACAACCAGCCCCTCCCACACTGCCGCCGTCGCAGCGCAGCCGCTGCCGCCGCGCCGTCTCCGGTTTTTTGTCGTCGCCCTAGCAGCCGCCGACTGCACCTCCTCCTCCCTGGCTTCTAAACCCTAGTTTGCCGGGGAAACCTTAATACTCTACCATTACACTCTCCGGCTTAGGCGAAGCCCTGCGGGATCTTACCTCTACTTCCGACACCATGTCGTCGTGAATCGCGAGGAGAGAACTACAACCTCCACTGCCTGCTAGAACAAGGGAGAGAAAGGTCATCATCGAGTACCGAACGTGTGACCGACTGCGGAGGCACTGCCAAAACACAACGCCGGAAGGATCGTCTATGCGATCTTGAGATCGGCAAGTGTATGACTACATCACCCACGAGAATCTGCTCTCGTTAACCGCTTTGGAATCTTTGACGGTGAGTACTCTAATCGACTCATTGCTACAATCTAGTAGATAGATCCTAGCTTGTTTGTGTTCATGCGGTAGGAAATTTTTGTTTTCCATGCTATGAAGCCCTAGATGGTATCAGAGCCGTGTCTATATGTAGATCTGTTGCACGAGCAGAACACAATGGTCATTGTGGGCGGTGGTGCTTTTATTATCAATTGCTTTTTGTGTACTTTGCATCTTGCGGTATTGTAACACCCCACTTTTAGATAATTATATATTAGGGTTTTGATTGCGCATTCATAAGCATCATCATTTAAATTGTGCATTGAAGAAATAAATCAAACCCTAAAACCCTAGCTTTTCCCTCTCTCTCTATTTGAAAAGCAATTCAAAATGGTTTTTAAATTTTTTTGAAATGACAAAATGTAAGGAACCCAAATTGTTACAAGGGTCCTTGCAATATTTTAACATTTGCAAATGCTATGGTATTTTTCAAATGATCAAAAATAGATTTGAAATGAATTTGCAAAAGAAAGAAGTAAGAAAGCTAAATAGAAAAAGATTTCTGAAAAAAATAGAATAGCAGTAGCCGTGGCAGGCCGGCCTAGCTAGCCCAGCTCTCTTCTCTCCTCTCCCTGTCACCCTGCGCAGCAGTCAGCGCATCACTCGTAGCTCGCAACCAGCCCAGCAGGCGCCAAGCGGCCCGATACCCTTTCGTTGTCTTCCTCCTCGGGAGGAAGCCGCTGGCTATCGCCGCCTCTGCCGCCGGCCGCGCCATGATCCCTGCCGACGCCTGGAGCAAGGATAAGATCGCCCGTTCACGCCCCCTCTCCCTTATCCTCTCATTCCCCTCCCTCTGGAGCTCTCTCTAGCTCAAATGCGCTCAATCCTGAAGCCTAGCCCCATAGGTCGCCGTCTCCGGCCTTTCCTCGCCCAGCCGAGCTCACCAGCGGAACCCTCTCTCTCCTCTGGTTCTTCTCGTTCAAGAACGCGACCCGGAGCAACCCCAGGCGCTGCAATCGACACCTCGTGCCCGAGCTCCGGCCGCCGATACCGCCATTGATTCCGGCCAAGACTCGCTTAGCCGACCGTCTCATCGCGCTCACGGTGAGCTCCTGGTTCTCAGGGAACTTCCTTTGCCTCCCTCTTTTCATCTACCGATCCCGCGTCGTGCAACGGTCACTACCGCTGCTGGCCATCACTGTACGAGCCACTCCGGTGACCATTTCGAGGTGGCGTCGCCCCTATTAGGTCTGCCCCGGTGCCCTGGTTCGAACGGGCTAGGTTTCGTAGCCTCGCACAGCCTCCTGCGTCGTCCCCGTCACCGTCTGGAAGGCCACCTCCGGCATGATGTCACTCTGACATCATGCTGACGCCAACAACACATGGTCAGGCCCAGTCAAACCCCGGTCCGGTCCCACCTGCTCGCGTGGCTAGCTAAGGTGGCCCTGGGGCCCCTCTGTCAGCCACTGCGGCTGGGTAAGCCTCGATGTAGAAAGAATTCAACTCCCAGCGGATGTCACAGTGACGCAATAAACCCTTTTAATTGGTTTAATCATTTATGAAATTGATTTAAATATTGTAAATTCAATAACTTTTAATTTATAAGTCAGAAAAATACAAATAGTATATCAAAATGTTCAGAAAAATGAGAGCTATCTCTTTAAGCAATAATAATGCATTTTTCAACAACTTAAATGGCAATTATAATTAGATGAACATAGTAACCCCTCTCATATACATTCGGAGTTTCCCCGAGTTAGGGTTTTCACCGCTCGGAACCCCGATTAAGTTGTCGAGCATGCTTTAGGGTTACACTTCGATACAAATTAACTTGTCATATCATCATCCTTGATTGAGCATTGCATCGATGCCATGTGTTGATTGTTTCCCTTTCTTTCTGGTGTTTGGTTCTTCTCGGTAGAATACGATATCGAGATAAAGATCGAAGACTGAGGTTAACACCATCGAAGTTCGAAGATCGACGAACAATACTTGACCAACTATAAACAAGTCAAGTACAAGGCTCCCGAAGATCTGCCTATTGTTTATCAACTGGCAAAGGGAAGCATAGCCCCACCATGATATAATCCTATGATTTCGAAAGCATTTCAATTCCTGCCATGATGCATACGATTCTACTATGGTGTTTTATCGGTAGATAGAGTATCCTATCTATTGCATTACTTCCTTTGAGCTTATATTACCTGATCCACTGCTGCTACCATAACTAGGTTTGGCTATGTGCACTGCTAGATCTTTTATATGTGATTGCTTAGCCATGCATAGCTGTCCATTCTGGTCCATCCAGATGATGTATCAGATGCAGAGAATCTAGTATGAAAGGAGAACGTGATGAGATGATATCAGAGGTGATATGAGTTAAACATGCTAAGGCTTGTATGGGAGGCCACGGTGGGATGTGGTTTTTCTAGTCCCATGCTCGCCACAACTAGGAACCGAGTTCTTGCCTTTGGAACCGAGACGAGCGTACAACCACACGGGGCCTGGAAAACCTCACGAGCAACTAACTTCCCTAGTAGATTCCATGAGTCACATAGTTCGGGTGTTCCATTTGACATATGCATAGAAAACCTTTTGAAAGATTTGCCGGGTGCAGGTGCATTCATAACAGGTAGGTAAGCGTGGCCGAGGTTGCTTGGGCTAGATAGCACCCCTGGTAAAACAACCTCTCCTCACATATTTAAGTACCGGCTTCGGGATTTGACCCGTTATGGCGGAACCATACTTATTGCGTGACTCATGGTCTCAGCGAAAGCAAGGTAAAGGTCGTGTCTAACCACCCTCTAGCGGCCCTCCAAGGAAGAGGGCTTATCTAGTGGCAATAAGAGAAGGTTAGTACATGTGGGTAAAGTTGTACACCCCTCTAGGGTTAAATATTTTCGAAAAGTCATGATCACGGTTATGAACGCTTCGTGACCAGATTCTAAGATCATAGAGAACTATAACCTAAACATAAAACTTGGTAGTCCAACGTGTGCTTAAGGATTCTTCCTCATGGGTACGAGGGGGTGATCCTAGTTCAGGTGATGATGATTATTTGGTGGATATCAAAATATGATGATCAATATTTAGGAGATGTCGCTCTATTATCCCCTTTTAAAATACTCTGTTTAGACGAGCTTATTCTCTCTCTCGTTTCATAAACAAAAGTGGCTTTATGCAAAACAACTCCACCAGCTAGAAGTCTTGCGGAGTACACCATGTACTCACCCTTGCTTTGTTGATACTTTTGGCAGAGTAAGTGTTCACCTGGAGATGAGTCCCGTACAACATCAACATCGATGAGTAGCTTGGGTTCCCGGCCGGCAGTCTGGAATCTATGGACTGGGATGTCATCGTTATGCTTTAGGCATCTTAGGCCACTTGTTAAGTTTGCTATACTTAATAGCATAATTTGCCTTCCATTGTTTGATGTTTGTGGTAAGTGACCTCTGCTTGTAATAATTTGGTTCTTTGCTCAGTTATGAGCTTGCTGTAATAAATTTTGTGCCGTAGGGTCACTACCGTGTTACCGATTCTTCACTGTATATTCTCGAGCTCAAGGTTAAGCTTATGTCGGACGGAGGTCTGGGATTTGTTTAGCCCTGATCCCAGGGGTGTCACAGTTTTTGGTATCAGAGAAGTATCGACCGTAGGAAAACCTTGCTATTGGTCGATGTTGAGTCTACTACTTGTGAAAACTATTTTAAAAGGTGAAACGTATTTGTGAAAACTCTATTATGCTTCTTTTTCTTGTTATCCAATTTCGCTCTAACTCTGGGTCATCTTATCTTGTATTGCTTTTGGAAAAATTTTGATATCTCTTCTAGTCTTTCAAAGCTTAGGTGCCTTCTAGGCATGTCATTTCTCAACCAGTTGACCTAGTGTTGATTCTCTAGAGTTATGTGTGTTGTGAATTCCTTGTTCCCCTTGCTCTGTTTCATCTGAGAGATTCCTTTCCATCATGATCTCTCTATCTTTTGGACCCACAATATTATATTATTGGATCTTCAGTGTTTTGTTCTAGGCTTCGATGTTTCCTTTCGCCTCGAGTGCCTCCTTTTCGTTTGTTGGATACTTCAGAAGTCGTTTCTTCTTCTGGAAGCTACCTCGTGATCACTATCTTGCAGTGTACACTATGTCACTCAATAAGTAGTTACTCCTTTCTCGGGTTTTAAACCTTCGACTTGAACCGAAGGTCCCGGATTGTGCTAGATTCTGGTGTTGTGAATCTTGTACATGAAGCTGACCTTTAGCCCAAGATCCAATCCTTTGACCCCTGTCGTTAATGTTCACACATTACCTCAGGATTGCTGGTATTGCCATTCTAGCCTTGAAGCCTGTGGTGTTTGTCGCGATTGAACTGTGACAACTATGGACTTCCCCTACCACCTGCTATGGCAGATGTTCTTTAATGGAACCAAATAGATCATGACAATAGTACTCATCGAGAGTTTCACATCTATACTCGTGACTCTGCCACACCTTTTCCCTTCTTGGAATTGGTTTTCGAAAGATTGTTGACTTATGCATCATCATCTCAGGATTCTATCCTGAGTATGTTCCCTTTTCCTTTGTTGTTTTGTGACCTTTGTTTACCAGTTGGTAGCCAAGTAGTAAATGTGCATTGGTGTCTTCCGATGCAAGATACTCTTGTGGTCCGTCAAGACAAACCATTTCAGAATGTCTAGGAGAAACAAACTCCAACACCTCGTCATACCTAGGACCATGTTAAAGCATTGTAATCTGCAGATCAAGAGGCGTTGATAAGCTTCTGTCTGTTCCACCTTAAAGTATCACACCCTTTCATACTAAGAGGTCGTGCTAAGTTTCATGAGCCCTTACTGAAGTGATACTCTCACACATCTTTACCCACCCTTCCTCGAGCCTTCATGCTCGTGATTGATGCATGTGCGTAATAATGTGGCCATCTGAGATTCTTAGCAATTATTATTGCTTTGAACTCTAAGGATATTTGTATCATTCTTAGCGTGATTGGTTAACCCTATCACTAAGCGAAGAATGATTATGCTACGAAGTTCGCTATTCTAGTACACTCCCCTCAGTCAAAGAGTTAGGCTTGACCCGAAGCTCCGAGACTATGTCTTCTTGCCTTACAAGGCAAGTCTTCTTTGGAACTAAGTGATGTATCGATGGTCCGTGATATTCTAGATGTCTACTAGAAGTATCGTCATGTTGCCACATGACCGTATTGTAAAGTTCTTGAGCAAGCAAGTTCTCTGAACTGCACCTTTATCCAAGGATCCGTACTGGATACCCCTGAACTTGTTGGTTGAGCTTAAACAACAACTTGGAGAGTTGTAAAACAAAAGTTCCAACTGACTCTGTTACTTCTGAAAGGGATATCTAGTTTTGTTCATGTTGAAGTAAGATAGTATTTCCTTTGTGGATATGTTATCTTTCCCCACCTTTGATTTGATTTGGGTTATCATCAAATCAAACTCAGTTTCAAGGACTATCTTGATGGTGTTTCTACTTGTGATGTTTCACTTGAGTACATCTTCATGTCTTTGGTCTGACCAACCGTTATGCTTTGTTCATGCAACATACGAGTCCATCTTCTTGGAGTGTCTCGATAAGTTTGTTGTTGAGCCCATCGACAATATCCTTATCTTCTCCTTGTTAGATTGGGTTTATACGGAAAAATTGGCATTGATGTTGGAAACTTTTGAGAACCATCTTTGAGTCATCTCGAAGTATGTGTTCTGGATGTTAGTAGCAACCTTCTCTAATTCACGTGCAAATGTTGAAAGATGTTGCCGTGGATTCGAGAAGAGTTATTTCCGTTTCTTAAGGATTCATGTGTGTTCCATTGATAGTACTTTATGTGTGCGCAATTGTCTTTCGACAAGTTTCTAATACATGAGTCTAGCAATTTAGCTCATCTTTTTGAAACTTAACACCTTAGTACCTATCTTGAGAATCTAGTAACTTTACCTATGCGGTAAATGTTGCAAACTATCTATTCGGACATGCTGCGTCTGAAGTATCATTCCACTTAACCAAAGATGAATCTCAAGTAGCAATGATGGTTGGTGTTCCTCAAGGTTTATACATAGGTCTATTTGTAATTTTGCAAGATTGATGTAATGGTTGACACACTTAGCCAGAAAGACCTTTGCCATATTCTCTTGAATCAGCAATAACAACCACTCTTCATAAGGCTCCTTCTATGATTTATTATAGGAGTTTTTCTTATGGTTTCCTTGTATCCGAAGTCCGACCTTTACTTGATGATTACTTCCTCCAACATCAAGGAGAACATTTAAAGTAGTGTTGCTAAATGTCTCTCGGTCGATCCTCCAGACCCTTTATGTTGTCAACCGTTTTGTTGTGCCAAGTACTTGAAGTTTGAGAACGAAGTTTCTTTCTTCTCATCTCATCAGGAATCCTTTTCATCATTTATCTAGTGGTGTAAAGTGATATCATGATCTTTGGCGAAGATTTTGATATAACTGGATGAATAAAGAGTTTCCTTCGTTTTCTCAACCATGTTTTAGGAGTTACTATGATTTTGGTAATCAGAAGTTCCTCTTGCTACGTGTTCCTTGCGAATCTTATGAGTCCTGTCCACAAAACACCTCTCTGTCTTAAGACTTCTATTGGATGAAAGAGTGAACCTTCTATGTCAAAAGTAGTTCAAAAGCTTGGTTTTTTTGATCCACATCTCAACAACCTGAACTCTCTACTTAACCCTTTAGTAGAGGTTCCCTATCGAAGTTTGTGGTCATGTTCTTTCTGTTGAAGCCTTCCTCTTCAGAAGCTTAAACCATATGAGTTCCATGGTCTCAATCCTTATGAACACCATCTATCTAACAACTTGAAACCATCTCCTCTTGTTTCCTCCGTTACCTTGACGTGTTTTATGTTTGTCATCTCAGAGTTGTTTCTAAACACTTCATCCATGAGTTGACCATAAGATACTCGGTGTGTTGTTTAGTGTGTTTCCCTCTTATCTTAGAGTAACCCTGTTTCTTCCTCTCTCTGTCTCTTTTCCTACCTTTGGAATCTCGGGTCGAGATTCTCGTAAGTTGGATAGAGCTGTAACACCCCACTTTTAGATAATTATATATTAGGGTTTTGATTGCGCATTCATAAGCATCATCATTTAAATTGTGCATTGAAGAAATAAATCAAACCCTAAAATCCTAGCTTTTCCCTCTCTCTCTATTTGAAAAGCAATTCAAAATGGTTTTGAATTTTTTTTGAAATGAAAAATGTAAGGAACCCAAATTGTTACAAGCATCCTTGCAATATTTTAACATTTGCAAATGCTCTGGTATTTTTAAAATGATCAAAAACAGATTTGAAATGAATTTGCAAAAGAAAGAAGTAAGAAAGATAAATAGAAAAAGATTTCTGAAAAAATAAAACAGCACCACTGTAGTGGCAGCTAGCCCAGCCCAGCTCTCTTCTCTCCTCTCCCTGCAATGCAGCCAACAGATCACACGCAGCCCGCAACCAGCCCAGCACGGCCCAAGCGTCCCGATACCCTTTTGTCGTCTTCCTCCTCGGGAGGAAGCAGCTGTCTGTCGCCGCCTCTGCCGCCCGATGCCGCCGGCAGCGCCGTGATCCCCGCCGCCGCCTGGAGCAAGGATAAGATCGCCCGTTCACGCCCCCTCTCCCTTATCCTCTCACTCCCCCTCCCTCTGTAGCTCTCTCTAGCTCTCGCGCGCTCAATCTCGAACCCTAGCCCCGCAGGTCGCCGTCCGCCTTACCATCTCCGTCCTTCCCTCGCCCAGCCGAGCTCACCAGGGGAACCCTCTCGCTCTTCTGGTTCTTCTCGTTCAATAACGCGACCCGGAGCAACCCCAGGCGCTGCAACTACACCTCGTGCCCGAGCTTCGGTCGCCTATACCGCCATCGATTTCGGCCAAGACTCTCTTAGCTGACCGTCTCATCGCTCTCATGGTGAGCTCCTGGTTCTCAGGGACCTTCCCTTTGCCTCCCTCTTTTCCTCTACCGAGCCCGCGTCATGCAACTGTCACCACTGCCGCTTGCCATCGCCGTACGAGCCACTCCGGTGACCATTTCGAGGTGGCGCCGCCCTTATTAGGTCTGCCCCGGTGCCCTGGTTTTAACGGGATTGGTTTCGTAGCCTTGCATCGCCTCTTGCACCGTCCCTGTCGCTGTCTGGAAGGCCACCGCCGGCGTGATGTCACTCTGACATCATGATGACGCCAGTAGCACATGGTCAGGCCAAGTCAAACCCCGGTCCGGTCCCACCTTCTCGTGTGGCAAGCTGAGGTGGCCCTGGGGCCCCTCTATCAGCCACTGCGACTGGGTAAGCCTCGGTGTAAAAAGAATTAAACCCCAAGCTGATGTCACAGTGACGCAATAAACCCTTTTAATTGGTTTAATAATTTCTGAAATTGATTTAAATTTTGTAAATTCAATAACTTTTAATTTATAAGTCAGAAAAATACAAAATAATATATCAAAATGTTTAGAAAAATGAGAGCTATCTCTTTAAGCTATAATCATGCATTTTTCAACAACTTAAATCACAATTATAATTAGAAGAACATAGTAACCCCTCTCATATACATTCGGAGTTTCCCCGAGTTTGGGTTTTCACCCCTCGGAACCCCGATTAAGTTGTCGAGCATGCTTTAGGGTTACACTTCGATACAAATTAACTTGTCATATCATCATCCTTTCTTGAGCATTGCATCGATGCCATGTGTTGATTGTTTCCCTTTCTTTCTGGTGTTTGGTTCTGCCCGATAGAATACGATATCGAGATCAAGATCGAAGACCGAGGTCAACACCGTCGAAGTTCGAAGATCGACGAACAATACTTGACCAACTATAAACAAGTCAAGTACAAGGCTCTCGAAGATCTGCTTATTGTTTATCAACTGGCAAAGGCAAGCATAGCCCCACCATGATATAATCCTATGATTTCAAAAGCATTTCAATTCCTTCCATGATGCATACGATTCTACTGTAGTCTTTTATCGGTAGATAGAGTATCCTATCTATTGCATTACTTCCTTTGAGCTTATATTACTTGGTCCACTGCTCCTATCATAACTAGGTTTGGCTGTGTGCACTGCTAGAGCTTTTATATGTGTCTTCTTAGCCATTCATAGCTGTCAATTCTGGTCCATCCAGATGATGTATCAGATACAGAGAATCTAGTATGACAGGAGAACATGATGAGATGATATCAGAGGTGATATGTGTTAAACATGCTAAGGCTTGTATGGGAGGCAACAGGGGGATGTGGTTTTTCTAGTCCCACGCTCGCCACCACTAGGAACCGAGTTCTTGCCTTTGGAACCGAGACGAGCGTACAACCACACGGGGCCTGGGAAATCTCACGAGAAACTAACTTGCCTAGTAGATTCCATGAGTCACATAGTTCGGGTGTTCCATTCGACATATGCATAGAAAACCTTTTGAAAGATTTGGTGGGTGCAGGTGCATTTATAACAGGTAGGTAAGCGTGGCCGAGGTTGCTTGCGCTAGATAGCGCCCCTGGTAAACCAACCTCGCCTCACATCTTTAAGTAACAGAGAAAGAAAGGTAAAGGTTGTGTCTAACCACCCTCTGCTGACCCTCCAATGAAGAGGTCTTATCTAGTGTCATTAAGAGAAGGTTAGTACGTGTGGGTAAAGTTGTACACCCCTGCAGGGTTTAATCTTTTCGAAAAGCCATGTTCACGGTTATGAACGCTTGGTGACCAGATTCTAAGATCATAGAGAACTATAACCTAATCATAAAACTTGGTAGTCCAACGTGTGCTTAAGGATGCTTCCTCATGGGTACGAGGGGGTGATCCTCCTTCAGGTGATGATGATGATGATTTGGTGGATATCAAAAGATGATCAATATTTCGGAGATGTCGCTCTCTTATCCCCTTTTAAAATACTCTGTTTAGACGAGCTTCTTCTCTCTCTAGTTTCATAAACAAAAGTGGCTTTATGCAAAACAACTCCACCAGTCAGAAGTCTTGCGGATTACACTCTGTACTCACCCTTTCTTTGTTGATACTTTTGGCAGAGTAAGTGTTCACCTGAAGATCAGTTCCGTACAACATCGACATCGATGAGTAGCTGGGGGTTATCGGCCGACAGCCTGGAATCTATGGACTCGGACGTCATCGTTATGCTTCAGGCCTCTTAGGCCACTTGTTAAGTTTGCTATACTTAATAGCATAATTTTCCTTCCGTTGTTTGATGTTTGTGGTCAGTGACCTCTGCTTGTAATAATTTGGTTCTCTGCTCAGTTATGAGCTTTGTGTAATAAATTTTGTGTCGTAGGGTCAGTGCCGTGTTACCGATTCTTCACTGTATATTCTCGAGCTCAAGGTTAATCTTATGTCATACAGAGGTCTGGGATTTATTTAGCCCTAATCCCAGGGGTGTCATAGGTACGGTGGGATGGAGCGGCCCGGGCTAACCTTACATGACATCATTCATGAGACTTGCTCCACGCTCAACATGCAACTTGTATTGCATAAGTGGCTTTGCGGGTGTGTGTCTCTCCCATCATAGTATAGATTCAATTTACAACTGGCACTTGATAGTTCAAGCATCAACGTTGTGGTTCTTGTTGGTAAGTTAGAACGACAATTATTGAAAGCCCCAAAACACGTAAAACATGCAAATAAAATTAGAGGCGTCTAACTCTGTTTTGCAGGGGTGTGCTGTGATGTGATATGGCCATGATTGTGATTATATGTGATGTATGCAATGTTCCTTATTGTAAGTCGGCAACCGGCAGGAGCCTTATGGTTTTATTTTAATTTCCTTAAGACCTACGTGTCTATTATTCAAAGTAGTTGTAATAGTTGATGCTGGTGGACGACAACTATGGAGCGGTGCCATTGACCATGACGCCACGACGGTGATGATGGAGATCATGTTCGTGCTTGAAGATGGAGATCAGAAGCACAAGAAGAAAGGCCATATCATATCACATATTTTGAATTGCATGTGATATTAATCCTTTTATGCATTTTGTATTGCTTAGTTCGCAACGGTATCATTATAAGATGATCCCCCTCACAAAATATCAAGTTATAAACTGTTCGTCCTTATTAGGCACTGTCAACACCCGGATTTTTAATCCTAGATGCCTGTTATACCATACATCGCAATCCTAGGATTACCAGTTTTGCGAGACATAGAAGATTGGTACCATAGTTCATCATCCATTACAAACCATAATAAAGGTCTTACAAATAAAGGATCTGATGATCCAGTCTTAATACAATCAACGTAGCAGAATAATATAATAACGGTAGCATGGGCGAAGCTCCATCTTCGGTGTCACAAGCAATGCTGACGATGGGAGATGATCCTAGTTGTCATAGACTTCCCCTTGTCCATCATCCTGGTAGTCCTCCTCATAGTCTGGCCATAGGAATAGCCAGGGACAAAGCCATGAGTACTCTTTAAGTACTCGCAAACTATCACTAACATGTAAGTGGTTTGAGTAGGAATCCTAAGCTCTAGGTTGTTTTGCAAAAAGCCAGATTTATCTCTAACTGAGTTTAGAAGTAAATAAAACTAACTTAAGGTTTTGCAACACCTAAGCGGGAACTTAATTTTCATACTCACAACCCTGTTGTGGACAGGTCAAAGTCATGATTCATTTCACAAGTCATTTTGAAAACATCTGACGATGGAACAGTATGGCCACTCCAATTGTCCATAACCATGGATGTGGCTATTTGAATAGTTTGACACTCTGTAGATGTGGTACACTTTCACCACATAATTTGATACATCCGTCAGGAACAATCCTGAATCACCATACTCAGTATGCGGATAATCAATCCTAACCTTTCAGTTACACACCCTGGTATAGCCACCTCGCCTATAAGTTTGGCCTCCCAACCATGACCATCTGTCATCTTGGGAACTGCACAGGTGAACAATCATCAAGAGGTAGCCTCAGCTGAAACCTCGGCCGCAAGGGAACCCATACTAGGATATATAAACTTCCAGTCAATCCCTACCCAAACTCAGGCATTGTGCTTGTACGGTAAAATTGGAATGGTGTCGCATCCTAACCCAACCATCAGTTTTATAAATGGGCTAAGGCTCATGCCTCAACATTTTCATCATCAAATCATCTGGTGTTCATAACACATGTCAAAACATTTCATTAGATTGACTCATCATTCTAAGGTTTTCATAATCATTTTCACCAAGTATTCCCATCTAAAGTGATCAAGTTTTATGCTTAGCACTAGCCACTAATGTTGGGGTTAGTCACTAATGAGGGGTGCTAATCAAGTGTGACTTATCCAAATCTAATCTCATGCCTCAGTATGAGATCTAGTTCTATCTAACTTAGGCCAAGTTTTATTCTCTTTATGCAACCTATAATATCTTTCCAAAATTCACAAGTCACTAAGTAAAGGTAAACAAAGAATTTTCATAAATAAATAAAATAATAAAGAATGTTGGGGTTAGTCACTAACTGGGATTTGGTATAATCAAGTCGTATAACCCAAATATGCCTAAGGCATCGCATAGGTTAATTGGTATTGTGGGGCTTGCAAGTATTAGCTTGCATAGTCAACTTGTAGTGTTAGGCTTGCTAGGATGGCTTGGATTGAGTAGTGCAGTGGTTGAAGTTCTCCTCTGCTTCTTCCTCGTAGTAGTCTCCTTCCTCTTCGTATCCTTGGTCGGTACTAGCGTCTATAAATAAATATGAGGTACACAATCACCAAACAATACTTAACTACTTCTATTTGGCACACAAAGCTTCACACTAGATGATCTAGCATCATGATAATCATCACATGAAATAAAGACTTAGTCTTATTTTATTATATTTTAGAAAAGTAATTTCTACTCACTGAAAACTACTTAAGATTTAATATTCTCCAATTAAAATATGGGATCATGTTGACACGTGTCATCACCACATATTTTAATACTTGGGAATGTGATTTAAAGTGGTGTCACAATTTAATAAGGTTTAACATTATTATTTTAATTAATTAAAGTGACTAGAAATTCCTATGGGGCATTCTTTTAATACTTGTCCATTATTACCTCAAGTAAACCTAGATATTTTTATATATTCAGAAAGGTCTTGTCAAATGTGATTTTTTGAGAGTTGGAATCAACTCAAAAGCATTTTTGAAAAATGTTTGAATGCAGAAAACTATCTGCCTTGTTATTTTTACTATAGGTGATCTATAATTCCAAATGGTTTGTATCCAATAGGCATGGATTAAGAATTTCAATACCTTTCTAAAAAATTGGTTTCATGCAATTTGGTTTAGTGAATCTCTCTGAATTAATATTTGAATCAACAGACAGAACTAGGGTTTAAACTAAAATAGAAAAATGTAAATTTGAACTAACTGGGTCACGCGGGAACTAACTGGGCCGGCCCACTGAGCACAGCACAGCGCACGGGCTGAGTTAAGTGGTGACCCCATCTATCAGCGACTCTAATTCCGCAAAGCGGTATGGGGCAACCTGGACTGTGCGATTAACATCTAATCTAACGGCTGAGGTGTGTTGTCTCCGTCGGGCATCCCGGCGAGACTGAACCCTAACACAGCGGTGGGGGTTATGTGAGGCTCACCAGGGCTCCAGCGAGAGGGGCAATGCCGCACGGGTAGAGCTCGTTGGGGTCGGTGATACAGTGAGCTAACGGCATGGCTCAGGGGCTAGGACGGTGCGTGGTCTCCTGGCGATGCTCAAGGACGTAATGGCGCGGCAAGGGGCGTTCGAGAACGGTCGGAACGCGTTGGTGCTCTGAGCAGCACCGACGACGGTTTTGACAATGCACGGGTGCTACGGGTCGCACGGCGGTGAACGGGGGTGTCTGGGAGGTTCCTATGGTCATGGTGATTGTAGGCACGGGCGGCAACAGAGAGGCGTGGCGTGTGCGAGCATGTCGGGCACGACTCTCTGGCGTGTTCTCGGCATGACGCAAAGACATTGGTCGCGGCGCGTTCTCTCTGGTCCAGTGCCTGGCTTCTTGCGAGGGCTGGACAGGGGGTGGCGGTGGATGTTGGGCTACCTCCTGGACATGGCGGCTAGGCACGGCGCTTGCTCCTACTAGCTAGCCATGGTTGGCTGGCAAGGGGGTGCTCAGGTTGGCTCAGCACTGGTGCAAGGGTAGGGTTCTAGCTTGTTCAATGCTAGTGTGCTCACTGGGGGGACAAGGGTGAGAAAAGGGAGACAAAGTTTTGAATGATCACTGCTCAAAACAGTGAAAGTTTGGCCAATTTGATTTGTGTTTGCAAGGTGTTTGATGAAATGGCCGAAAAAAATTATATTTAAATTTTTGGATGAAATTTGGTGGGTGATCTAGTCACATACTTGGTAGTCTCTGGTTGCTTGGGTTTGTCAAGGTAAACTGGTTTGAGTGGTTTTTGAGAAATGGTGATCTTACCATATGAACTAGATTCAATTTTGAATTGTCCTTGGCATAGTTTTGTAAAATGTTTTTGTGGGTTTGCAAGGTGGGCTTGGGTTCACTTTTACTTGGTCTAGCAAGGGTTAAAATAATGGGATTTGTTTCTATTAGGAATCTTGGACTAGAAACACTCAAAGTGGTCTAGTGAACAAGTTTGGCAAAAATGACCATTTGCTTATATATCTTATTTTTGATTTTCTCTTCATTTTATTTTGCTTGGAAATGATTTAAATGATGTTGTTTTCATCTTTAAACCAATCCTTGCCATTCATAACAATCAAACAAGTCATTGCAAGCATTCATGCATTCATCACATACACACATGCATTCATATTGATTTTAATTCACAAAAGTTTTTGTTAGCCCTAAACTTGGGTGATTATAACATGATAACCTTGATTAATAGTTTTGGGATGTTACAGGCACCATTGCCAAAGCGCGTTGTTTCAAAGAACGACGTGATGATCAGGTGTGTTAGATTCTGCGAGTGTATACAATGGGAGCAAGCCAGATTAGCTCATGCAAAAGGTGAGGTTTGATCTTGACGATCCTAGCATGTACATACATGGTATCGAAACACGGATCACCAAAAGGTAAAGCATGAATCATATAGTAGATATGATGAACATGTTGATTGTTCGCCTTTGAAGCTACAACATCTCTCGTGATGATCGGTTTTGATGTGGTGGATTTGGTTCGTGTGATCACTAAAACAATGTGAGGGATGTCACTACTAGAGAAAAGGCTATAGGAGACATGCTTATAGGAGGCACATTTAGACCATATGCGCCTCCTATAAAATATGGGAGGCGCACTCCTTCTCCATGCGCCTCTAGTATAAAAATAGGCGAGGCGCATATGATAAGAATGCGCCTCCTATAATCCATGTACGGACGAAATCAAGCAGCCCCAGATTATGCGAGGCGCATTCTAGTCATATGCGCCTCCTATATATCAGATAGGCGAGGCGCATATGGGCAGAATGCGCCTCGCATAATCTGTGTGGGTCCGCGTGTTGGTAGGTGCTCGAATATGCGAGGCATATATGGTCATATGCGCCTCCTTTATTTGACAATATGCGAGGCACATATGGTCATATGTGCCTCAAGTAACTCCTGCGGGCCCGGGTGGAGGTAGGTGGCCGCATAGGGAGGCGCCTCCTATAGTTTAAATTATAGGAGGCACATATTGTGCAATATGCGCCTCCTATAACCTGGCACCACCTTTTTCCAGCTTTTTGCACATGGAGCCAACTACCACCCCACTCACTTGTCTCACTTCCTCCTCCCCCACCAAGACAAATTTGGTTGCCCCCCTCCTCCTCCCCACCTCATTTCCCCCATTGATTCACCATAGAAGCTCGCTCAACCTCCATTGGTTGACACTCATATGTAAGTGAAGTCTCTTGCTCCTCTAGAGTGTGCCTCAAGTAACTCATGCGGACCCAGGTGGAGGTAGGTGGACGCATAGGCGAGGCGCATATGGTCATATGTGCCTCCTATAGTTCGAAGTATAGGAGGCACATATGGAGCAATATGCGCCTCCTATAACCTGGTCGGATTAAAATTCAAAACAGCCACCTACCACACCTATATAACACCTACCACCTCTCCTCCTTATCATTCTCCTTCTCCTCCACCTCTCCTCCTTCTCCTCCACCTCTCCACCTTCTCCTTCTCCTCCATATCTCCTTCTCCCCTTCTCCTCCTCCTCCACTCTCCTCCTCCTCCTCTTCCTCCGGTGACCTCCTCCTCCGATGACGACCACTCCGGCCATGGCCTCCACAACCACACCGACCATCTCCTCCTCTACCTCCGGTGGCCTCATCCTCCTCCACCATCTCCGGTGATCCCCATGGACATGACCTCCCGCACATGCCTGCGGTGGTAGGTTGCTCCAACGAAATTCTGGCCATATCTAGATCTGGCCACTTTTTTTGAAATTGAAAAATAATATACGAGGCGCATTCGAATCAATATGTGCCTCGCATATGCAGAATATAGGAGGCGCATATCAATATGTGCCTCGCATATGTAGAATATAGGAGGCGCATATCGATATGCGCCTCGCATATGTGAAGTATAGGAGGCGCATATCATATGCGCCTCGCATAAAAAATATGCTTTTAGGTGCGCCTCGCATAAGGTTTTCTCTAGTAGTGTGTTGTTTTGAGTGGGAGTCCACCTATATTAATTTAACTATTAATTAGAACTCAATTTGTCATAAACTTAGTCTAAACTATTGCAAATATGTTGTAGATCAATGGCGGCCCCTACCATTAATTTTAATGAGTCCCTAGAAAAACAAAAGTTGAAAAACAATGGAAGAAACTTCGCGGATTGGTTCCGCAACTTGAGGATTGTCCTCAATGTTGGTAATTTGACCTATGTGCTGGATGCACCGCCGGGTGATCCACCTGCAACTGATGCTACTGATGAGGTGAAGAATGTTTTCCTCACTCAGAAGAATCAGTACTCCACAGTTCAGTGAGCTATCTTGTATGGTTTGGAATCGGAGCTTCAGAAAAGGTTTGAGAACTTTGACCCACATGATATTGTCCGTGAACTCAAAATGATACTTGAGGCTCACACGGTAGTTGAGAGTTATGAGGCTTCTGAAAAGTATTTAACTGCAAGATGGAAGAGGGCGGGTCCGTCAGTGAGAATGTGCTTAAAATGTCTGGGCATGCAAGTAATCTCCAAAGCTTAGGTATTGTGATTCCTAATGCTTTGGGGATTCACCGTGTCCTCCAATCACTACCACCAAGTTACAAGAACTTTGTGATGAACTATAATATGCAAAACATGGACAGTTCGTTGCTTGAACTCTTCTCCATGTTAAAGTCTACGGAAGTGGAGATCAAGAAAGAGCACCAAGTGTTGATGGTCAGTAAGACCACCAAATTCAAAAGTCAAGGCAAGTCTAAGAAAAGGGAAACTTCAAGAAGGGAGGTAAGAAAGTTACTGCGCCGGCGAAGAAGACCAAGGCTAGGGCTAAGCCTGATACTGAGTGCTTTTACTGCAAAGGAGAAGGTCACTGGAAGCAGAATTTCCCTAAGTACTTGGCGCATTTGAAGAACGGCAACATCAAGAAGAAAGTTATATCCGATATACATGTTATTGATGTGTATCTCACTTGTAGTCATAGTAGTGCCTAGATATTTGATACTGGTTCGGTTTCTCATATTTGTAACTCGAAACAGGTGCTGCAGAATAGACGGAAACTAGCGAAGAATGAGGTGACGATACACGTTGGAAATGGATTAAAGGTTGATGTGATCGCGGTCGGCAAGCTACCTCTTCATCTACCATCGGGATTAGTTTTATACTTAAATAATATTATTTGGTGCCTACATTGAGCATGAACATTATATCTAGATCATGTTTATTGCGAGACGGTTAATTGTTGAAGCCCGAGAATAATGGTTGTTCGATTTATATGAGTAATATGTTTTATGCACATGCACCTTTGATAGATGGTATATTCTTGTTGAATTGATTGTAGTAATACACATATTAATAACATTGAAGCTAAACGTTTGAAATTGAGCGATAACTCGACCTATATGTGGCACTGTCATCTTGTTCACATTGGAGTGAAGCGTATGAAGAAACTCCATTCCGATGGACTTCTTGAATCACTTGATTTCGAATCACTTGAAAGATGAGAAGCATGTCTGATGGGTAAAATGACAAAGACTCCATTTTTTGGTGTGATGGAGCGAGCTACGGACTTATTGGAAATCATACATACTGATGTGTGTGGCCCAATGAGTGTAGAATCACGCGGTGGTTATCGTTATGTTCTTACTTTCATGGATGACTTGAGTAGATATGGGTATATCTATTTCATGAAACATAAGTCCGAAACTTTCGAGAAGTTTAAGGAATTTCAAAGTGAAGTGGAGAATCAACCTAACAAGAAGATTAAGTTTCTACAATCTGATCGTGGAGGTGAATATCTAAGTTACGAGTTTGGCGAGAATTTAAAGAAATGGGGAATCCTTTCACAATTGACACCGCCTGGAACACCACAACGTAATGGTGTCTCCGAACGTCGTAACCGGACTGTCTTAGATATGGTTCGTTCTATGATGTCACTTACAGATTTACCGCTATCGTTTTGGGGTTATGCATTAGAAATAGCCGCATTCACTTTAAATAGGGCACCATCTAAATCCGTTGAAACGACACCGTATGAATTATGGTTTGGGAAGAAACCTAAATTGTTGTTCCTTAAAGTTTGGGGTTGCAAAGCTTATGTAATGAAGTTATAACCCGACAAGCTTGAACCCAAAGCGGAAAAATGGGTCTTCATAGGATATCCGAAGGAAACTATTGGTACACCTTCTATTATAGATCCAAGGGAAAAATCTTCATTGCCAAGAATGGATCCTTTTTAGAGAAGGAATTTCTCTCGAAAGAAGTGTCTGGAAGGAAAGTAGAACTCGACGAGGTTGTCAAACCTTCTCTCGGATTTGAGAGTAGCGCAGCACCGGAAGAAGTTCCTATGGAGCCTACACCAATAAGAGAGGAAGCTAATGATCTCGGTTGAAGTTACTACGAAACCTGGCAGGTCAACGAGAACTCGTACCACTCCCGATTGGTATGATCCCGTTATGAGTGTCATGTTGGTGGACAACACCGACGACCCTGCGACATATGAGGAAGCGATGATGAGCCCAGATTCCAATAAATTTTAAGAAGCCATGAAATATGAGATTGGATCCATGTACGAAAACCAAGTATGGAGTTTGGTGGACTTATCGGATGGACGGAAGGCTGTCGAGAACAAATGGATTTTCAAGAAGAATACATATGTTGATGGTAATGTTACTGTCTATAAAGCTCGACTTGTCGCAAAAGGGTTTCGACAAATTCAAGGAGTTGACTACGATGAGATTTTATCACCAGTAGAGAAGCTAAAGTCTATGAGGATTGTTTTTAGCAATCGCTGCATATTATGATTATGAGATATGGCATATGGATGTCAAAACAGCATTCCTCAATGGAGACATTGATGAAGAGTTGTATATGGTATAACCCATAGGTTTTGTCGATCCTAAAGATGCTAACAAGGTATGCGAACTTCAACGATCCATTTATGGATTGAAGAAAGCATCCCGAAGTTGGAATCAATGTTTTGATAACGTAATCAAAAGTTTTGGTTTGATACAAACTTATGGAGAAGCTTGTATTTACAAGAAAGTGAGTGGGAGCGCTGTAGCATTACTAGTACTATATGTGGACGACATATTGTTGGTTGGGAATGATGTAGACCTTCTTAATAGTGTCAAGGATTATTTGAATAATAATTTTTTAAATGAAAGATCTTGGCGAAGCAGCTTACATATTAGGAATAAAGATTTATAGAGATAGATCGAGACGCCTAATATCGTTGTGACAGAGTACATATTTGGACAAAGTTCTAAAGAGCTTTGGAATGGAAGATAGCAAGAAAGGGTTCTTGACCATGTTGTCCAATACGACCTTGAGTAAAAAATCAAAGTCCTGCTACGACAGAAGATAGAGAAAGGATGAGTAGGACTCCCTATGCCTCAGCCATAGGATCTATCATGTATGCCATGCTATGTACTAGACCCGACATTGCATATGTTGTTAGTTTAACTAGTAGATATCAAAGTCATCCAGGAGTGGATCATTGGACAACGGTCAAAAACATCCTTAAGTACTTGAGAAGAACTAAGGATATGGTTCTTTCTTATGGAGGTGATGAACAACTTGTTGTTAATGGTTACACTGATGCTAGTTAGAACACCGATCCGGATGATTCTAAATATCAATCTGGATACGTATTTACTTTGAATGGTGCAGCAGTAAGATGGAGGAGTGCAAAGAAAAGCATAGTGGCGAGATCTTCAACTAAATCAGAATACATAGCTGCTTCCGAGGCTTCACAAGAGGCGATATGGATGAAGGAGTTCATTACAGAGCTCGGTGTGGTTCCCAGTGCACTGGACCCAATGTCTATCTACTGTGATAACATGGGCGCCATAGCCAATGCGCAAGAACCAAGGTCACACAAGAAGCTGAAGCATATCAAGATGCATTTTCACGCTATTCGAGAGCATGTCCAAGATCATGACATAAGGATTTGCAAAGTACACACAGATTTGAATGTGGCAGATCCGTTGACTAAACCTCTCCTAAGGGCAAAACATGACCATCACCAAACCGCCATGGGTGTTCGGTATATTACCATGTAATCTAGATTAGTTGACTCTAGTGCAAGTGGGAGACTATTGGAGATATGCCCTAGAGGCAATAATAAAAGTAGTTATTATTATATCTTTGTGTTTATGATAAATGTTTACATTCATGCTATAACAGTGTTAACCAGAAACATTAATACTTGTGTGATTCGTAAACTAATTAGAGTCCCTAGTAAAGCTTCTTTATAATACTAGCTTGTTGGTTGATAGATGATCATGGTTTCCTGATCATGAACATTAGGATGTTATTAAAAACAAGATCATATCATTAGGAGAATGGTGTGATGGACATACTCCTGTAGATAGGTGTAGCATAAGGATCAAGTCATTTCAATAGTTTGTTTGCTATAAGCTTTCTGATACATAGTAACCTAATTCCTTCGACCATGAGATCATACTAATCACTATCACCGGATGGATACTTTGATGACTTCAAACACCACACCGTAACTGGGTGGTTATAAAGGTGTTGAGGAACATGGATCAAGAGTGGGATTTGTCCATCCATATGATAGACAGATATAGTCCGGGCCCTCTCGGTGGAATGTCATCCAATTAGCTTGCAAGCATGAGACTGGCTCACAACGGATCAAAAATCAGGGGAACGAGAAAAGAGTACTTATCGGTAACGAGGTTGAAGTAGGTATTTAGTGATACTGACGATCAGACCTCGGATAAGTAAAGTATCGTGAGACAAAGGGAAATTGGTATTGTATGTAAGTGGTTCATTCAATTGCAAAGTAATCGTAGAAATATGTGGGAGCCATACGAATTTCCAAATTCCTCTATTGGTTATTGATCGGAGAAGAGTCTCGTTCTGCATAAATCACGAACCGTAGGGAGACACACTTAAGGATTCGATGTTGTTTAGTAGATATGGAATGTAAGTAGGGAGACCGAATGTTGTCCGGAGTCTCAGATGGGATCGGGGATATCACGAGGAGATATGGAATGGTCTGGATAATAAGATTCATATAAGAAAATTGCAATTCCGGAGTTCGGGAATGATTCCGGTGTTTTCATCGGAATGATCTAAAAGGGTCTAGAAGGTTCGCCGAACCGGAAGGGGAAAGGTGCAAGAATGTGTCATGACTAAGTGGAATGACTGTGTCATGTCCTAAGTCACATGGTTGGGCATTTGTAAGAAAGAAATAAAGCTCCAAATTGAAAGTCAAAAGGAAAGTTTCAAAAGTCAAACTAGGACAATGTATCCTGGTGGAGGTAGGAAAGAATCCTTCTCTCCTTCCACCACAAGCCAAGTAGGAGAAGGAATTGGGGAAGGATTCAAACTCTCCTCTCCCAAGCTTCCCTCCATCTCATAAATAGAGTGGAGGGGGTACCCCAAGGGACACACCACAACCAGTCCCTCCCACACCGCCGCCGCCGGTTTGTCGTCGTCTCCCTAGCCGCCATCGACTCCACCTCCTCCTCTCGAGCTTCTAAACCCTAGTTTTCTAGGGGAAACCCTAATACTCCACAATAACCTGCTCCGGCTTAGGCGAAGCCCTGCGGGATCTTCCCTCTACTTCCGACACCCCACCGTCATGTTGCCCGAATCGCGAGGAGAGAACTACAACCTTCGCTGCCTGCTGGAACAAGGGAGAGGAAGGTCTTCATCGAGTACCAAACGTGTGACCCACTACGGAAGCGCTGCCAGAACACAGCGCCGGAAGGATCGTTTACGCGATCTTGAGATCAACAAGTGTACGACTACATCACCCACGAGAATCTGCTCTCGTTAACCGATTTGGAATCTTCGAGGGTGAGTACTCTAATCGACTCGTTGCCATAATCTAGTAGATAGATCCTGGCATGTTTGTGTTCATGCGGTAGAATTTTTTTGTTTTCCATGCTACGAACCCCTACACAAACTAGGTATGGAGATACCGATGATCGAATCTCGGACATGTAATATATCGCGAGACAAAGGGATTAAGTTACATGCGTATAAGGTTCACACGATCACAAAAGTCATTGTTGAATGTGTGGGAGTCAGTGTGGATCTCCAGGACTCGCCGCTGATTATTGATCGGAGAGGGGTCTTGATCATGTCTGCATTATTCGCGAACCATAGGGTGACACACTTAAGGGATACCAACACCATTTGGAGCAAATAATATGTCAGATAAAGAAAAAGAAAGCGCTGGAATTATTTCACTAGACACCGAAATTGTTTCGGTTGAAATTGTTGAAATTGGTTCTGCTTGTGAAATTGAAATGTTGTAAGGGGTTTTATGTGAATGTTTGTTAATTAAAGTAATTAACAAAATTCTGAATAAATAAATAAAAGGAGTTTCATTTAAAGAGATATTACATTAAATTTGGTGGAAATTTAGTGGGAATTTGAGTGGAGAAAACGGAGGGTCATCATTATATTTTTTTCATACAATCCCCCAAATAGAGGGATCGGGTTCCATTATCAACAGATAACGAAACAACACACCACACAAGTTTTTGTTACACAGATTTTCTGATCCACCTAGGGGATCAAAGCAGATAAGTCTCCATATTACAAACCAACGCACGCAACTGAAAGGAAGAAAAAAGGGGAAAGCTGGAGACGCAAGAACACCACACGCAGGCTAGCGATAGTAGTTCAAACAAGAAATCGAAAATGGAACATCCCAAAATGGCAGGAAGGGCTCAAAGACTCTTTTTCTACAGGCAACATCATATCCTCCTCCTTTTCCCCCGTCCCCTCTCAAGCTCAGGGGCCTCATGGGAACAGTCTTCAGGGATCGCCGGCAGTCCCAAGAAAGGAATAGGAGCCACATCCATAGCCGCAGCATCAACCAACGCATTCTGTTGCAGGACATCAGCCCCCGCA
Organism: Avena insularis; assembly: GCA_023614405.1. Lineage (NCBI taxonomy): Eukaryota > Viridiplantae > Streptophyta > Magnoliopsida > Poales > Poaceae > Avena > Avena insularis. The sequence continues at coordinate 221,317,977 of CM042693.1, forward strand.
TGCAACATCTCCCGTTCTTCCTCACCATGTAAACCTACCCAATAACGAATGAAAATACATGCATACATAACAAAATCAACAGGGGAATTAATAAGTTTTTTTTCAAAGCAAGCTCTGTTCCTGAGCTTCAAGATAGCCCAACAGATCGCTGCTACCACCGTAATTTGCTCATTCCTGCTAACTCCCCAAAAGTGAGGAGCCCACCAGAAATACTGAGAAAAGGACCCAGGGCTATTCCCAGCACCGATAGATTTAGCAACCACCCCCTATACATACTTAGCTGCTGCACAGGTGAAGAATAGGTGCCCAATGTATTCACCTTCACTACAAAATGTACAAGTAACATCCCCTTCCCATCTTATCTTTTTCATATTATCCTTAGTGAGAATAGCATTGTGCCAAATCAACCACGGCCAGATCTTAATCTTCAAAGGAATTTTTGCTTTCCACAGATTCTTGAAACTCCTGTCAATCCCCACATTCGAAAGATGAGAGTACATAGATTTGACAGAAAACCTGCCGGATTTATTCCATAGCCACACAGGTCTGTCTTTTTCGTGACTCAAACTCATCCCATTCAATAAGCTTTTTAACTGTTCATGATGGTTCATCCCATTAGCATCTAGCCATCGTCTAAAAGAACATCCCCACCTTTTTTAGCCATATCAGCAACAGAAATCGATTGATTCTGACAGAAATCAAACAGATCAGGGAACTTACTTTTCAAAGGAACATCAAAGAACCAAGCATCATGCCAAAATTCAGTCAGCTCCCCATTTCCAACTTTCATTTTTCTGCCAGCCAGATAAAGATCCCTGATCTTCAGCAGATCAGTCCAACAAGGAGAATCACTCTGTTTTTGTTTCACAGCACTGATCCCCCCTTTTTTCATATATTCTTTCCTCAAAAAAACTTGCCAGGGTCCTTCCTCGGCCTCAAGCCGCCACCACCACTTACAAAGAAAGCAGATGTTAAATAATCTAATATTCTTGATCCCCAAGCCTCCTTTCTTCTGGGTCTACATACAGATTTCCACACCAGATGATACTTTCTTTTGCCCACCCTGCCATACCAAAATAAGGCTCTCGTCTGCTTTTCTACGTCCTCCACATTTCTTTTGTGCAAAAGGAACATAGACATGGGATAAACAGCCACACTGGAAACACAAGCAGTAATTTTAACATGCCTACCCCCAGAGATAAAGCTCCACCCATCCAGCCATCTAATTTCTTTTTCAGCCTATCCCCAATAAAGCCCATCTCACCATCGCATCTTCTCTGCAAACGGCCCCAAATATTTAATAGGCCAACTACCTTTCTGATAATTAAACAACTCAACATAATTGGAAAACTTATCCTCATCATCCAACAGCATCATCACCCCAGTCTTCTCAAAGTTATTTTAAGGCCACACATGGATTCAAACAAATATAACAACAACTTCAAATTTCTAGCCCCCTCAACATCATCCTTAATGAATAGGATAGTGTCATCAGCATATTGCAGAATAGCAATCCCTTTATCAAACAGATTATAAGCCAACCCTGTAAACAAACCACTAGCTTAGGCATTAAGAACCATCTTAGCCAAACACTCCCCTGCCAGATTAAACAAAAAGGGAGAAAAAGGATCCCCTTGCCTAACCCCTTTAAAGCTGCCAAAATAAGGACCAACTTCCCCATTCACCTTAACACTGAGAGTACCCTGAGTGACCGCACTCTGCAACCAAACCAACCAGTCTTCACTGAAGCCTTTCTGTTTACACCAATAAAATAGGAAGTCCCAATTGACCTTATCATAGGCCTTTTCAAAATCAATCTTTAGAATCACACCCTGCTGCCTCTAAAATTTTGATTCTTTCAGGATTTCATGCAACAAAGTAACCCCATCAGCAATAAATCTCCCTTTGATAAAAGCAGTCTGGCATGTATCTACAACTTCCCCATCACAGGTTATGTCCTAACTGTCAGAGTTTTGGTACAAATTTTAAACAGCACCTGAAGCAGACAAATGGGCCTATACTTCTGAATTCTATCAGCATCATCACCTTTGGGAAAAATAGTAATCACCCCATAGTTAATACTCCTTGATCAATTTTATGTGCATAAAAATCATCAAAACCAGCCATAACATCTTCCCTTATAATAAACCAACAGTGCTGATAGAATTCAATAGGAATTCCATCGGGGCCAGCTGCTTTGTTTTTCTCCATCTGGTCAATGACCTCCTTCACCTCTTTCTCAGTAAAAGGTACACCCATCTTCTCCCTATCTTCATCATTAAGCTTCTCCCAAGCCTGCCAATTATCATCAGGAAGTATAATAGAAGCCACCAGCGGGACCAAACAAAGTTTTATAATAATTGGTAGCATGCACCAAGAGATCATGAGTTCCTTGAATCTCATTCTCCCCATCTTTCATAGAAAAAATCATTTTCTTTCTCCTCACCCCATTAGCAATCCTGTGAAAATATTCAGTGTTATTATCCCCTTTCAACAACCAGTTATCTCTTGACCTTTGCTGCCAGAATCTCTCTTCGTTCTCATACACTTCAAACAGTTCTTTCTGAACTGATGCTTTCCTTTTCAACTGTTCTGCACTAAGTAAAATCAACTCCTCTATACTTTCTAGTTCCTGAAGCTCTTCCACTAACCTTTTTTTTCTCCAAACCCCAGATATGAGCACCCCACCCTTTCAGATCATTCTTGACATTCTTTAGCTTTTTCTGCAAACTATCAAGGCTGTTCTTCCCTCTGATAGGTTTTCTCCAGATCTTCTCCACTCTGAGTAAAAATTCCTCACTCTGTAACCAACCTTTCTCAAACCTGAACTCTTTGCCACCTTTTTCCTGCCCTTCCATAGTGTCCAGAATCAAAGGACTATGATCAGAAACCTCCCTAGTAAACTTGTGTACTGTAGTAAGAGGAAATAACCTCTCCCATTTCTTGCAAACTAGTATCCTGTCAAGTTTCTCCAAAGTAGGATTTTTCTGATTGTTGGACCAAGTGAACTGTCCCCCAGACATTTGAATTTCCCTAAAACCATATGCATTAATAATAGAGTTAAACATATGTCCCCACTTGTTCAAAGAATGACCCTTATTTTTCTCAGAAACAAACCTAATCACATTAAAATCACCACCCACCAGTAAAGGAATCGACTGGTCCTGACAAACATCAGCTAATTCTGTCAAAAACTCCTCCTTATTTTCCTCTTGAGCAGCCCCATACATCACAACCAAATGCCACTTGACTTGTTTATGTACATCAAACACCTTCATCTTACCATGGGATCTGCCCACAGACACATCCATCTGAGTCAATTTGGAGGAACGTAGGACCCCCGAAATGCCCCCAGATCTCCCCACAGAAGGCAACCAACTCCAGGATAATTGATTCATAGGATCAATCCTCCTAAAAAAGTCAGAAGAATAATCCTTCTTAATAGTTTCTTGCAAACCAATGAAATCCACTTTTTCCTGTCTTAACAAATCATTCAAATAAGCACTCACACCTTTTTTCCAACACCTCTAATGTTCAAAATAACACCTATCATAATACGATTTTTGTCTCTCTTGTTCCAGTCACAACACCACTCATAGGGTGATAGTTGTGGACCTTCACAGCAGTAGCCTTTAACTTTCTATTATTCCCACCAAAATCAGTTCTCATCTTCTTCCTATTTTTCTAGAAATCACAGGGGTAAATTCCCCTTCATCATTACTATCGTCCTTCCAATCATGAAACAGGACTTTCTCACTCAAATCAACCTCTGCCATAGCCTCAACCTGTTTCCTATCCTGTAAACTATGCCTAGCAATTTATAAATCTTTCAAGGTATTAATATGTTCTAAAGATATAGATGTAGCACCAACTCCCATCTCCAAAGACCTATGCATAATAACATCATCATCCAGGGCAGCAAAGGAATTATAAAAAGTTAAGTTGGTACCTGACAGATCCCTAGTAGACTGCTGAGCCAAATGACTTTCTTCCATGCTCCCAGACCCACCCTGAGCAGCCACCCTTGAACTCATCCTTACTGCTTGCTCATCCACACCAGTCACATTCTCAGATTGAGAACCCACACTTTCTTGGGTGGAGACAACATCAGGCTGAGACAAACCAATAGCCACTACCTCTTGATCTTGGCTCTCTACCTCCATATCATGAGCACCACCCATCCCAGAACCTTCACCATTACCTTTTTGCCACTATTAGAAGATGAACCAAAGGATTTCTCAGAAGACACATCACCACCCCTTTGTTGATCAGCCTCACCCTGTTCCCCTTCCTCACCCAACAAATGGCCATATTGTTTCTTGAGCTCATAGTACTTATCACTGCCTTTGTCCTTCAACAAACCTCTGATAAAATCTTCAAAGCTCTGAGGCCCAGCAGCATCAGGAGGAATGACCTCATTAACAAAAGGATGAGCCAAATTCTGGATGACCTCCATGTGAACATCACCTAACCCAACATTACCCACATCAGCTTCATGAACCCCATCTTGTGGGCCCACAACAACCTCTTTGTCCAGAACATTACCATGACCAGTATTACCACCCTCCACATTCTCCTTGATGACAATCCCCCTTGTATGACCACCACTTCCAGAACTGGCCCAGATATTAGCCATTATAGTTCCAAAAGAGATTTCACCAGAATCTTCTTGTTCCACCAGCACCCCTTTACCTTTCTCCAAACCAGCCCCACTAGCACCACCACCAGTATGTGTGCGACCACCACTCACCCCACCAGCACCTATACCAGCCCAAGACCCTTGTCCATTATCACCATCAGGCCTATTATGCCTAGCCTCCTCCTCATCCCTCCCATCAAGCACATTGACATCATCCTGCCCATCAACACCCACTGATATAGGAATGTATATGAGTGGAGCTTCCACCACATGAATGAGGGAGAGGTGGGGTCACCCACTATGGCCGGCGGACATGCCCCCTTGGGCTGCCCCCCCTATATAAGGAGCACCTCCTCCTCCTCGACTCCCACACCTCCTTGTGAAGGATCTCTCTCCCCCCTTTAGAATTCCCCCATGGTCTCGGATCAGCGAGATACATGTTCCCGGTGGCTTTTTCTGGAAGGATTTGTTGCTTCCGCTTCTTCGCTGGAGCGAGGGCATGGAGGTTTTTGGGATACCCCAAACGTGTGTGCGATCACGGATGCACCAGTGCTTTGCGGTACTGGACTTGATGGTGCTGGACCTGCTGGAGCGGATGGACTTCTTCTCGATCTTGAGATCGGCAAGCGTTTGACTACATCATCCACGAGTACAACCTAGTTAACGCTTTTCGGTATTTGAGGGTATGTATTCTATGGATGTATATCCACCCGTTGCTTGTATATAGTAGATAGATCTTGGTACTTAGTTGTTTCCATCGCAGGAAATTTTTTTTTTGCTATGCTGTGAATCCTATAGTGGTATCAGAGTCGGATCTATGCGTAGATGCTTTGCACGGGTAGTACACATATGAATATGTGGGTGATGATGATCATGTTATTTCTTCTTGTTTGTACTTTGGATATTGGTGGCATAGTGGGATAAAGCGGCCCAGACAAACTTTACATGTCCTCGCACATGACACCTGTTCCACGCTTGACATGCAACTAGTTTTGCATATGTGGCTAGCGGGTGTCTATCTCTCCTACTATAGTCAATATCTAATTTATAACGAGTTGTTAATAATTTGGTTATCCTCGTTGTGGTTCCATGTTTGTTGGTAAGAACGGTTCTATCTTCGAAAGCCCTAAGCCACCTAAATTTGCAATGGATAAATTAGAAGCATCTAGTTTAGATTGTTGCGGCTAGTGTCATGGTATGGTAATGTTGTAAGTAAATGTATAGTTGATACTCTTACAACACACCTAACGTGTAAGGTCCATAAACCTTGTCCTTACACACAAAGGAATGATAAAGATCATACCACGATGCACATGATGGTGATCAAGTGAAAGAACCATATCATTTCACTTTTCACATATGATGTTTGTTTGCATCTTATATTGCTTGTTTGGCGCTTTAGTAGCATTATAAGATGATCCCTCATTTAGATATCAAGATAAAAATATGTTCTCCCTTAAGTATGCACCGACTATGTTTTGCCGCTTAAAGAGATCACGTGATGATCGGGTGTACCTGAATCCACGAACATACATCGGGTGTAAGATAATTTTACACATGCAAATACTAAGGTTCTTACTTGGCGAACCTAGCATGTACATACAAGGCCTCGGAAAATGGACCGAAAGGTTAAGAATGAGTCATATGTTTGATATGATACCCATATAGATGCTCGCCTTTGAAGCTACACCGACTCACGTGATGATCGGACTTGGTGTAGTGGATTTGGTTCATGTAATCACCAAAAAGACATGAGGGATGTCATTTTTTAGTGGAACTTCATTTCTAATTTGGATTAGTAGAACTCAATTTATCATAAATTAAATCAAAGTGAATTTGCATAATTTGTTGTAGTCATTGGCATTCGTTCACCACCTTATGCTTAGTTGTAATTGAGATAATATAACTATAGAATTTTGGATATTTACTTTATGAACTGGTATCGTATTTTTTTTGAGTGTCAATCTAAAGTTTAAAGTCCTATTGCAAACTTTCAGCAAACGCATTTACTCTGTGAAGTTTAATAATTAGTATTAAATCAAGAGTGACAATTCCAGTGTTAGTATCTAAAGTATCATGTTTGCCTCCATGATTCTTGATTTAAATATTGAGGTTATCTAGGAGCTTAAAGAATTGTTTCAGAAACCATAATGTGTGGCAGATATAATGATATCTGAAACAATGTTTTTGGTTGCAATATGATAGAGTATAATATATGTTCTCATATTGGATGAGAATTTTCAAAGGTTGGAGATTCTAGACATCCTAATCATCCAAAAAGGTTTTGGAAAGTAACATTATACTCACGATTCACCTTTTTAAGCTACATTAGCTTGATCACGAAAGTTTTCATGATAAGGATGAATAGAAGATGTAAGTAAAGTGTTTACTACACTAAAAGTTTACTAAATAATGATTTTTGAAAGAACGCCAAACATCTGATGATGGCAATCTACTTCCAAGTGCAAGTCCAAAGGTATTAGTATTTTACTATACACGCTTTTGACTATGTGTCATGTATATGGCGCGACTGTTGATGTTGATAGATTCTGTTAAAAGGAAAAGGAAATGCCGAAAGAGAATATATAAAATATTTGGCAAAAAAGGAAAGACTAGAAATATCCAGTTTAGGTATATAGATGATATACATGTTATGGTTGTATTCTTTGCTTGTTAAACAATGCGGTTCTTGGGTATTGGATACCGAATTGGTTGGTATGAAATATCATACAGAACAACACAATTCATGAACTACAATGGCCTAAGTAACCAGTAAGAGAATATCTGATGATGTTCATCAAAAACAAACAAACAGTTGTTTGTATTTCTCGTTGACATCAAAGCTTGCCTTCAAGATTTGTTTTAATAATTGTTATTTAAATTTGGTGTTATAAGAACAAAGATTGTTCAAATAATTACCGTATTCCATATAAGATGGATGCTTTACAATTCTAGTTGGAGAAATCACATCCTTAAAACCTAATGCTAAAATATCGCAAGACAAATGATTGAAAGATCACTTACAAAGTGACATCACCGGTTAAATTATATTGGAAAGAAAAACATGATGAAACTCCATGTTAATGGATTTTTGCAGTCTTTGATTTAATCAAATGACGCTTGTGAGACTTTCCTTGGGATAATTAAAACTTCGTTCAAAGGCCAAAGAAGAACAAACGACTAAATTATTGGAATTTATACATGTTGATGTATGTAGTCCATTATGTGTAGTCGTAAGCGATGGATTTCAACTTCATATGCTTTCTCTAGAAATTTGAGTGAATATTCACTTAATGAGGAAGAAGTATGAAATATTTGAAAACAATCAAAGACTTTCAAGATTAAGTGGAAAATCATTGCAACAAGAAAATAAATAATTTATGATTTGATTATAAAGGGATTTATTTGAGTTACAAGTTTAGCAAAACACCTAAGGATTTGCATCTCCCGAAACACTATAGGAATATGGAGTGTTTGAGATATGCAATGAAACCTTGTTTAACATGGTAAAAATCAAAGGTGTCATTTATAAAACTGCCATTATATTTTAAAATATTAAAGATTTAGAGACTACCACTTTTACACTGAAAAGAGCACCATCATGATCCGTTGAAATGACACCATAAAGGTTATGGTTTGGGATAAAACCCAAGTTGTCCTTTCCTAAATTTTGGTATGCTAAGCATAAGTAAGATGTTTACAACCAAAGTCAGATGAGGATGTCTTTGTAGGTTATTTCGAATAACCGTTGCGTATTCCTTCATAACATCGAAGACAAAAGAGTTTGTCGCTGAGAACGTCAAGTTTCTTGAGAATGAATTTTTTGTAAAAGTTAAGTGGGAGGACAATAGAACTTTGATAAAGTTGATGAACCTTAGCTAAATGTGCTGAGTTGTGCAGCACTGGAAATTGTTTCAGAGGCAGACATAATGCTCATAGCTTATGTGCCTCAAAGGATGTGTTCACGGAGATCTAAGTTCCTATTGAACCAAGTAGGTCGAGTAAACAATCAAATACTAAGATTTGAGAGTAAATCATTATTGTTTGACAATGACGAACCGACTACCTGCAAAGAAGCGATGATGGGCCCAGACTCCATCAAATGGCTTGAAGCCATATAATCCGTGATAGTTCCATACATGAGATATCAAGTTTTTTGAACATGGAAGACCCTCCGGAAAGGTGTAAAAACCTATTGGTCGTATCTGGATCTATAAAGAAATAGACATGGATGTTTCATGGATGTTTCACATCTATGAAATAGTCAACATGTCATAAAGTATTTTACAACAATGTTCAAGGAGTTGACTATGAAAAGATTTCATCTTTCATAGCGATATTTAGTCTCGACGGATTAATGTAGAAACCACTACATATAATTTAGTATATGGTAGTTGAACAAACAAAACAAAGTTCTTGTAATAGAATGGTTACCTAGGACGTGTGCATGACATGATCCAAAGGGTTTTGTCAATTCAAAGGATGCTAAAAAGGGCATGCAAACTTCAATTGTTGAACTAAGCATCACGGAGTTGGAATCTTCACCGTGATGATACTGTTAAAGGAGTTTTTATCAGGAGACGATGAAGATGCTTGCATTTGCAACAAATTAAGTGGGAGCGCTGAGACACATTTCTAATACATTATGTGGAGCACATATTGTTGATTGGAAATGATGTATCTTTTATTGACAAAGGTTAAGAATTTGATTTCGATGAAAGACTTAGGCAAAAACTTGAATATTAGGCTATATGGATAGATTGTGACACAAATATGGTTGTGCCAGACGTACATATATGAGATATTGAATGACTTCAATATGGAAACAACGAGAAAAATTCCTGTCGCATGGAAAAGAATTGAATCAAGACTCAAGTGTATTAACAATTGATAAGTGAAACAAGATTCAAGTACTTTGACACTTGATGAGTGAAATCACAAAAATGTTTTGATCAATCATACCGTGATATGTACACATCCAGATATGTCCTATTCTTTGAGTATTATGAGCATATACAAGAATGAATCATAAGATGATCATTGGACGATAGTAAGGATATTCTTATAATCTTTTGGAAAAATTAAGAATATATTCTAGTTGTATAAGAGACAAATAGTTCATTGTAAAATGACACTAGTTCTTTTACAAGATATAAATTAAGTTTATCTCAATTTAAACTATGGGTGACACATTGTAATGGAAAGGATATTCCATGATGGATTTGGATGAATTCCAAAGTTAAGACATTATGACGGATACTACAACAAAAGGCTAACTATATGACTACTATAGTAGCAGCAAAGGAGGGCGTTTGTGTCAAGTAGTTTGTTATCAAACTAAGGTGTGGTTCACAATGGTCTAAGACTAAAGATATATTGTACGAAAATAGTATCGACAGTTTTAACCCCAAGGAACTAAAGGTCTCACCAAAAGACCAAATTTATACAATTCCATCTCATTAGAGAATGAGTGATGCGTGAAGACGCAAAGACATGTAAATACACACAAACCTGAAAATGTCAGATCCAGATATTATGTTAACCACTAGCAACCACGTATATGCAACACCATAAAGCCATAGGTGTTCAATACACAAAGTTTTCAAACTAGATTATTGTCTCTTGTGCAAGTGGGAGACTGAAGGGAATATGCCCTAAGAGGCAATAATAAAGTTATTATTATATATATTACAAGTTTATGATAAATGTTTATTTTACATTCTATAATTGCATTAATACAGAAACGTTAATACATGTGTGTTTAATAAAAAAATAGAAAGTTCCTAGTTATGCCTCTCTTATATACTAGCTCGTTCATTAACAAGATGATCAACGGTTTCCTGACCATGGACATTGGATGTTGTTAATAACGAGGTCACAACATTGTTTGAATGATGTGATGAACATTCTTCCGAAGTATAACATTATGATCAAAGTCAATGTGTGTATATTGCTATAACATCATACGAAGTAATCCTAGTCCTTAGACCATGAGATCATGTCAATCACTAACACTGGAAGAGTATCTTGATAACATCAAACGTCACACCATAATAGGGTGACCATAAAGGTGGGTTCAGTGCTACGAAGGTGTTTTGTAGAGGCTCATGGATCAAGAGTGGAATTTTTCCATCCCGATGACGGATAGATATACTCTGGACCCTCTTAGTGACATCACATTAGTTAGCTTGCAAGCAACTGATTTGATCACTAGAATGTTATATCTGGGGAACGAGAAAAGAGTACATTTTAGTAATGAGATCTAACTAGGTATGGAGATACCGATGATCAAATCTCGGACATGTAATATATCGCGAGACAAGGGGACTAAGTTACATGCATATAAGGTTCACACGATCACCGAAGTCATCGTTGAATGTGTGGAAGTAAGTACGGATCTCCAGGCCCCGCTGCTAATTATTGATCAGAGAGGTCTCAATCATGTCTGCAGTATTCGCAAAGCATAGGGTGACACACTTAAGGGATACCGACACCATTCAGAGCAAATAATATGCCATAGAAAGAAAAATAAAGGGGAGGAATTATTTCACTAGACACCGAAATTGTTTCGGTTGAAATTGCTAAAACTAGTTCTGCATGTGAAATTGAAATGTTGTAAGGGGTTTTATGTGAATGTTTGTTAATTAAAGTAATTAACAAAATTGTAAATAAATAAATAAAAGGATTTTTATTTAAAGAGATATTACATTAAATTTGGTGGAAATTTAATGGGAATTTGAGTGGAGAAAATGGAGGGTCATCTTTATGTGAGTGGAGCTTCCACCACATGAATGAGGGAGAGGTGGGGGCACCCTCTATGGCTAGTGGTCATTCCCCCTTGGTCTTCCCCCTCCCCGATATAAGGAGCACCTCCTCCTCCTCCACTCTCACACCTCCTCGTGAAGGATCTCTCTCTCCCTTTAGAATTCCCCCATGGTCTCGGATCAGCGAGATACATGTTCCCGGTGGATTTTTCTAGAAGGATTGGTTGCTTCCGCTGCATCACTGGAGCGAGGGCTCAGAGGTTATCCGGATACCCTGAATGTGTGTGTGATCATGGATGTACCACTGCTTTGCGGTGCTGGACTTGATGGTGCTGGACCGGATAGACTTGTTCTCGATCTTGAGATCGGCAAGCGTTCGACCACATAATCCACGAGTACAACCTAGTTAACGCTTTTCAGTCTTCTAGGGTATGTATTCTATGGATGTATATCCACCTGTTGCTTGTATCTAGTAGATAGATCTTGGTACTTAGTTGTGCCCATCGTAGGAATTTTTTTGTTTTTTATGATGCAAACCCTACAAAAATATATCCTGTTATTATTATTTCTAAACTTTCAGGAAAGGAAGAGGGAAGATTATTGTAAGTATTGAAGAAACACTGAGGAGCTATGGGTTATACTCTTGATGATTTAAAAGGGATTTCTCCTACTATATGTTAGCATGCTATTAATATGGAACCTAATGCAAAACCAGTTGTTGAACATCAACACCGTTTAATTCCCAAGATGAAGGAAGTGGTAACAAATGAGGTATTGAAGCTTCTTGATGCTGGTATTATTTATCCTATTGCTGATAGTAGATGGGTTAGTCTTGTTCATTTTTTCCCTGAGAAAGGAGGAATTACTGTTGTGCCTAATGAAAATAATGAGTTTATTCCACAAAGAGTAGTAGTTGGTTATAGGATGTGCATTGATTTTAGAAAGGTTAACAAAGTTACTAAGAAATATCATTATCCTTTACCTTTTATTGATCAAATGTTAGAAAGGTTGTCTAAGAAGACTAATTTTTGTTTTCTTGATGGTTATTCTAGGTTCTCTCAAATTGCTGTTAGAAAGCAAGATCAAGAGAAAACCACTTTTATGTGTCCTTATGGAACTTATTCTTATAAGCGTATGCCTTTTGGTTTGTGTAATGCTCTTGATACTTTTCAAAGATGTATGCCTGCTATCTTTCATGGTTTTTGTGAAGAAATTGTGGAAGTGTTCATGGACGATTTCCCCGTCTATGGAACTTCTTTTTATAATTGTTTGCATAATATTGATAAAGTTTGGAGAGATGTGAATAAACTAATCTTGTTCTTAATTGGAATAAATGCCACTTTATGGTTAATGAAGGAATTGTCCTTGGACATAAAATTTCTGAAATAGGTATTAAAGTTGACAGAGCCAAAGTTGAAGCAATTGAGAAAATGCCCTATCCTAGGGATGTTAAAGGTATTCGTAGTATCCTTGGTCATGCTGGTTTCTATAAAAGGTTTATTAAAGATTTCTCCAAGATATCAAAGGCTCTTACTAATCTTCTCCAAAAATATGTACCATTTGTTTTTGGTGATGATTGTAAGGAAGATTTTGAAACTCTAAAGAAAGCTTTAACTACTGCTCCTATTGTCCAACTGATTGGAATTTACCCTTTGAAATTATGTGTGATGCTAGTGATCTTGTTGTAGGTGTTGTTCTTGGACAGCGAATAGATAATAAGTTGAATGTTATTCATTATACTAGTAAGACTCTTGATGCTCCTCAAAGGAATTATGCTACTACTAAAAAAGAGTTCTTAGCTGTAGTCTTTGCTTGTGATAAGTTTAGACCTGATATTGTTGATTCGAAAGTTACTATTCACACTGATCATGCTGCTATTAGATATCTTATGACAAAGAAAGAATCTAAGCCTAGGCTTATTAGATGGGTGTTGCTTTTACAAGAGTTTGATTTACATATTGTAGATAGGAAAGGTGCTGAAAATACCGTTGCTGATAATTTCTGTTGATCCTATGCCTGTTAATGATAGGTTTCAAATTGAACAGTTGGCTGCAATAAAGGTAAGCTCGTGAGAGAGTCCTTGGTATGATGATTATGCTAACTTTATTGTTTCCGAGTATTTGCCTCCAACCTTTACAGCTCAGCAAAGAAGGAAATTCTTTTAAGATTTGAGGCATTATTTTTGGGATGACCCACACTTATATAAAAGAGTGGATGGTATTATAGGAAGATGTATTCCAGAATATGAACAACAAGAGATATTGAGGAAATGTCATGGTAGTGCTTATGGAGGACATCATGCTGGAGATAGAATGGCAAAAAAGGTTCTACAGTCAGTTTTTTATTGGCCTAATCTTTTTAAATATGCAAGAAAGTTTATTTTATCATGTGATGAATGTCAAAGAGTTGGTAATATTTCTAGACGCAGTGAAATGCCTATGAATTATTCTCTCGTCATTGAACCATTTGACTGTTCGGGATTTGACTTTATGGGTCCTTTTCCTCCTTCAAAAGGTTATACTCATATTCTTGTTGATGTTGATTATGTTACTAAGTGGGTAGAAGCCATACCTACAAAAAGTGTTGATGGTGAGTGATGGGATATGCCGCATGGGGCATACCCAGCAGGACGTTTCCTACTGGCCCAAGCTGCCAGCGAGTGGGCCTATAGGACGGCGACTGGATCGAGACTTAACAAGAAGCTAGGCGACTGGAATCTGGTGGCCCAGGAACGTAGCTAGGCCCAGTCGGATTAGGTCAAGTACCCTCCGAATCATTAACTAAACCCTAGCGAGGTGATCCTATATAAAACTCCCTAGGGTCCGCATAGAGGACACGTTCCATCATACAACCCCTGCGACTCGCCGTCTAGTCGTCGAGCTCGCCCTTTGTACTCTCCATCAATACAATCTAGCAGGAGTAGGTATTTACCCTCCAGGTGGCCGAACCTGGGTAAACCCTTGTGTCTCCGCCCTCATCTCGCACCGCAGATGGCTGGCCGCCCTTGCCCCTCGTTCTACTACTCACTGCAGATTGCAGCGTCTGTCCTGGCCATTCCCACGATAGTGGTGCCCACCGTGGGGCCTGGCCGGTCAGGCCGGTGTTCTGCGGCGATATCCAATCTGCCCATTAACGAGAAGGTCGCCACCGGCCGCACGCTCGCGATCGGCGAGATCCTCTAGATCTTGCCGAGTAGCTACGTCCCGGCGGCGCGCCCCGTCACGCACGACGTGACCATGCCGGTCGGCACGATCAGCCTCTTCGTCGGCTTCACTGACACCATCGTCTCGGAGGACTCGGCTCGCATTCGTAGTCTCTACCGCGCGACTGGTTCTCCGAGAATCAGGTCCGCACCATCCACCGCCTCGCCTCCGAGTATGACTCGGCCAACAGAAACCTGGCCAAAACCACCGTGGTCGCGGACGACGCGGCCCTCAACGACGACGCCGACTCGGCGACCCTGACGTTAGTCACCGGATCCATCGTCACCGCGTCATCCGCAGGCTCCATCACCCAGTTCTCCAGCATGGGAGACTTCGAGGACCCCTCCATCCTTGGGATCTTTGACTCTGACTGTTGGGGAGGTGACCTCGGATAGGGTAAAGACGGGGAAAGACGAAAGGATGTTCCCCGTCCAGTTTCCGAGTTATAGTCTGAGTCGGCCGAATCCTGTAGAGGTCGGCCGAGATAGGAAAGGGCAGGACCCTTATGATAATGACAAGGCATTACCCGGCCGAGATACTGCGTAAATCAGCCGGGTTAGCCCGAGTAACCTTAATGCAGGTGAAGGACGAGCCGAGTTACGCGAGGCAGGACCGAATGATACGAAGCTTGCAGGAGAAGGAGAAGCCTAAATTCAAACTCTAGCCACAGGGTAGGGAGAATCTGAGCAGAGCCAAGCACAAGGGACAAAGGCACAGAGCGACAGAGGGGCAGAAGGAGGTCACGAAGGTGACAGTCCTGAAGCCCGAGGCACCCTGGAGGGGCCCTCTGGAACCTTGCCGTCATTAGAGGGGCGACAAGGAAAGGAGGCCGCCAAACTACTATTTTGGGACAAGCATATTCCTCGAATATGCTTGCCACGTCAGCCCTAAAGGAACCCAAGGCTCTCCTTTATAAGGGGAGGCTTGGACCCTGAGGAAGGGATCGGCTCATTTTTAGTACCGTGAGGCTGGTAAAGCTCTTCCTTTCTCCTTGTATACAGCTCAAGGAGCACTTGTAGCCCAAGGAAGGAGAAATAAAGATCTTTACCTTAGTCTTTTGTGTGTAGAATCAACTACATCTTCCCTCCCCAGATCCCACTAGCATCGATTGGCCCCAAACTTTAGCCTACCCATGGCATCTGCCGTGCCACCGCCACGACAGTTGGCGCCCACCGTGGGGGCAGCAGCGGTGCTACCTGGAGTCATGATCCGGACAGGAAACTTCATCAAAACTGGCGAGCGCATTGTCTCTGGCTTGGTCCGGAGACTTGATCTCTGTGACTACGTCAGTGACAACGCAGGCAGCTTCAAGGGAAAAACTCCTCCGCGCAATGGCGTCTTCATCAACTTGGGCATGCACCAGATTTACGTCGGCGTCGACATCTCCGGCGTTTATCCTCACCAGGTTGTTGTTGCAGGAGAACCTCCCCTTAGAGCCGCGAGCAGTCCGCGCGGAGCACGCCCTGTCAGCAACGTCGAGGTGATGGTCGCGGCCGGGGTACAGGCTGGAGTAGCAGGCGCAGGATCAAGCAGAGACCCGGCGGCGAGCGTGCAGGTCGCGCCCAGGCAGACAGCTCCACAACCCACCGAGGTAATCCCTTCAGTGGCCAACCAGGTCGAGGTGCAGGAGACAACCCCAAAGGCACCAAGGGTAAGAGGGCCACCTCTGGAAAGACTAGAAAACATTCGTCAGGCAACCATAGATAATCTGACTACACCTGTAGCGCCGATACTTGATCCGGCAAATGCTCAGGCAAAGTTGGAAGAAACCAGGCAAAAGGTGCTAGTAGAGGCAAAAAAGGTGTCGGCCTTGCGGGAGTCCTTAAACAGGACCCTACGAGAGTATGCCAAAGCAAGCAAGCTTGACGTCGCCCCCGAGCGGGTTGACGAGTTGAGATTAAGAGGAAAGAACCTCATAGATGATATCAAAAGGAGCATGATGCCCATAAGGCAGAATCAGTTGATTTAGGCTTGCCGAGGTACAGTACCCTGGCAAAGAATCTGAGAGCGGCAAACGCCGCAGCATTAGAGTTAGAAGGATTGACCGGCGAAGCCCGGCAGAAACAACAAGAAAGAGTGAATGAGCTGGTGCGCATTGCGAACAAGCAGAATGAAGAAATGCTCAGAGCAGACCCGGCGAGGCCAGGGGCCTCGCGAATGGTTCACTCGGCTGGAGCATCACCTGCCTTATCTGTGGCAGCAGCATCTTCACCCGGAAACAATGCACGAAAAGACAGAGCGGTAACTTTGGGAAAGAGAAACAAGAAAATTGTTCCATATGATCCGGCGATAGCCGGAAAAGCAAACAAGAACAGAGGCAATGGAAGCCGAGGTAACAGTGGCGAGAGAAATCCCGGCCGTGCTGAGAAAGGCGGCGGAAGCCGAGGCAATGGAGATCTCGGCAGAGGAGAACTTGGAAGAGGAAATCACGAGAACAATATCCCGGTCGAAGGAAGGAGAGAACCGCCGCACAACCCGCAGCCGAGACATGAACCTCGGAAGGAAAGAGAAGCGAGACCAGCTCGCCACAATCAGGTGAATGAAAGGTACAATGATGGTTATTCTGAGATGGAATATGCAATCCATGGTGGAAATAACCACTATGGAATGCATGACAGAGTTCTGTACAGATATTTGCCATCAAATGATGCCAGAGTAAAGCTAGACCGGCTATACCGATCCGAGTTGCTGGAAGAACAGGGTCCACCGGGTCCGACATGCTTCGGACCACAGATCATGGGCGAACCGCCTGTGCCGAACTTTCAGCTGGCAAGAGGCACAAAAACATATAATGGGAGCACCAAACCACAAGATTGGTTGATCGATTATGCCACTGCTGTAAAAATAGCAGGTGGAAACTTACGATGGGCCGTGCGGTATGTCCCGCAAATGTTGGAAGGACCAGCTAGAGTATGGCTGAATAATCTGCCAGCAGGCAGCATCAACTGTTGGTTGGATTTTGAAGAAATGTTTGTTAGCAACTTTACCAGTAATTACAAGAGGCC
The DNA here is from genome assembly GCA_023614405.1 of Avena insularis. Taxonomy (NCBI): domain Eukaryota; kingdom Viridiplantae; phylum Streptophyta; class Magnoliopsida; order Poales; family Poaceae; genus Avena; species Avena insularis. The sequence continues at coordinate 221,335,588 of CM042693.1, forward strand.
AAATAGGCTGCAGCAGCTAGCCATGAGCAAGCAAAGGCCGAATGAGATGGACAGAGAGTTTTTAACTCGATGGTGTAACCTGAGAAATTCGTGTGAAGGAGTTATAGAATCACAAGCAATAGCTTGGTTCGCTCAAGGATGCCGCTATGCCAGTGTGTTATGGCAGCGACTACAAAGAGATATGCCAACCACATTGGCAGAAACCATCAGAATAGCGGATTCCTATGCATTGGGAGATCCGATGCAACCAGAATTAATGTCGGCAGATCATCGGGAGCATCAAGATCAATATGCAAGAGATGTGGCCGGGTCATCTAGGCGCAATGACTTCAGAGGAAGAAGAAGAGAGGAAAGACCAGATTATAGATATGGTTCGACTCAGGTGGCAGCAATAGTGCAAGATCAGCTGAGTCACGGAAATAGTCAGCGTCAAAAGAATGGTCCTCAGCAATGGATTCCAAGGAATGAAGGGAAAAACAGTGGACACCAGAGCAAAAGAGGCAGTGGCAGGAGAGGCCGAAGTACACGTTTGAATATATGTTAGATCAGCCATGTAAATTTCACACGTCAAACCCGGCCAGGTCGGCCAACCATACAACCCGCCAATGTGCATGGATGAAAAATGCAATGGGTAACCCCGCATACATCTGAGCGCCTCTCCAGCACATCAAGACATCACCGCTTGACTGGAGCAAATGCACAGCAACTGATGTTACCACCTCCTCCCCCGAGGTATGAAAACTCGGACCGGAGAGATGCGGTGCATCAAGTGATAAACCAAGGTTCGGATGGAAGGACAAATCCAGGAAATAATGGACGCAATGATTACAGAGAACATCATCAGTCGTATTGCGTGTTCACAACAGAGCAGCAAGACAAGTAGAGTGTACAGCGCCGGCATATGGAAGTAAATGCAGTTATGCCGGCAGTACCAAGATATGTGTCTTGGTCGGATCAAGAAGTAACTTGGAGCATAAAGGATCACCCCAAGATAATGCCCAGTCCGGGGTCGTATGCACTCGTGTTAGATCCGACATTTGTCGGACCAAGCATTAATGTGAAATTTTCAAAGGTGCTTATTAACAATGGGAGCAGTATCAATATCATGTACAAAGATATAATGCATAAACTTGGAATATCGCAGAACATGCTGCAGTCCACGAGGACCACATTCCATGGGATAGTTCCAGGGCTTTCATGCGAACCCATTGGAAAGGTTCGAGTGGATGTGTTATTCGGCACAAGAGATAACTGCAGAGCAGAAAATTTGGAGTTTGAAGTGGTGGATCTAGAGAGTTGCTATCATGCTCTACTCGGACGGCCAGCATTAGCCAAATTCATGGGCAGCTGCCACATAACTTACCTGAAAATGAAGTTACCCGGACCACAAGGGGTAATAACAGTAGCAGGGGATTACAGGAAGTCAATGGAATGTGCTTTAGCCGGGTCAAATCTAGCCGAATCATTGGTAATAGCAAGAGAAAAAAGAAGGATTCAGGAGGTAGAAGCCCTTGCTCAGTCGGCACAGCTGAATATGCCGGCATTAGCTAACCCACATGGAAGTGTCTCCTTTCAGCCGACTAAAGAAACAAAAAAGTTCCAGATAGATGAGCAATTCCCAGAGCGCACCGTCACTATTGGTGACGGCCTAGATGCTAAATAGGGAAGCGAGCTCACCAACTTCCTCCGTGAGAATCGGGATATCTTCGCATGGTCAACTCAGGATCTGCAAGGTGTGCCGAGGGAGTTGCCTGAGCACTCTCTGAATGTGAGGCCAGGAGCAAGGCCGGTGAAGCAACCTCTCTGCCGCTTCGCCGAGGACAGGAGAAAAATAATAGGGGATGAAATAGCTCGGCTCCTTGCGGCCGGGTTCATCATGGAGGTACTGTATCCGGATTGGCTATCAAACTCGGTGCTAGTGGAAAAGAAGAAGGATGATCCAAATGTAGCCATTGTATGGCGAATGTGTATCGATTACACGAACCTGAACAAGGCGTGTCCAAAAGATCCTTTTCCTTTACCTAGAATAGACCAAGTCATTGATTCGACCGCTGGTTGTGAACTATTATCATTTGTAGACGCGTATTCTGGTTTTCACCAGATACCGTTAAATCCGTTTGATCAAATAAAGACTGCGTTTATTACCCCGTACGGGGCTTATTGCTATCGCACCATGCCATTCGGCCTGCGCAACGCAGGAGTGACGTATCAGAGATGCATGCAAAAATGTCTACATGACCAGATAGGAAAAAATGTACAAGTATATGTAGATGATGTGGTTATCAAAACCAAAGAAAGCAAAACGCTACTGGATGATATCCGGCAGACTTTCGCGAACCTGAGAAGGTTCCGAATGAAGATTAACCCAGAAAAATGCACATTTAGTTTGCCAGCGGGAAAATTGCTCTGTCTTCTCATATCTAGTCGAGGTATAGAGGCCAACCCAACTAAGATAAAAGCAGTGGAAAGGATGGAATTGCCAAGATGTCTAAATGACATACAAAAGTTCACAGGTTGTTTAGCCTCGCTCAGCCGATTTGTATGTCGGCTAGGAGAGAAAGCACTACCACTTTATCAGCTGATGAAAAAATCGGATAAGTTCATTTGGACTCCACAAGCAGACAATGCATTTCATGAATTGAAAAAGGTGTTGGTCACAGCGCCGGTCTTGGCTTCTTCATTATCAAAAGATCCTATGTTACTTTACATAGCAGCCACCAACAGAGTAGTGAGTGCTGTGATCATGGTGGAACAAATTGAAGATGATAAATCAGTACAGAGGCCGGTGTATTACCTAAGCGAGGTACTATTAGCCTCAAAACAAAATTACCCACATTATCAGAAGATGGCATATGGGGTGTACATGTCAGCAAAGAAACTTAAACATTACTTCGAAGAGCACCCCATCAAGGTGATTTGTGAAGCACCCATAGCCAACATATTGAGCAACAAAGATGCAAGTGGCCGAATAGCAAAATGGGCAATTGAATTGTCACCTTATGCTCCGCAATTCGATAGGAGAGATGCAATCAAATCTCAGGCTGTGGCCGACTTCTTCGTAGATTGGGCCGAGGTACAACATGAGCCACCATTACCAGATCCGAATTATTGGACGATGCACTTTGACGGTTCTAAACTAAGAAATGGTTTGGGGGCAGGAATAGTGTTAACCTCGCCAAAAGAGACCAGCTGAGATATGTGCTGCAGATACATTTTGCCGCGTCAAACAATGTAGCCGAATATGAAGCACTAGTCCATGGATTGAGGTGAGGAAAGAGATTGCCATATGCCGAATCTTGTGCTATGGAGATTCAGATCTAGTAGTACAGCAAGTCTCAGGCAATTGGGATGCTTTGGATGATAATATGGCTTTGTATAGATTTCATGTGCAAAAACTCAGTGGATACTTCGAAGGATGTGAATTTCATCATGTACCTCGGGCAGAAAACGACGCCGCAGACACATTGTCAAAACTCGGATCAACCAGACAGTCAATTCCCCCAGGTATCGCCCTAGAGCACCTGAGGAAACCATCAATAACGCCGTATCCAGAGTCCGAATCCATATTTATTCCGGCAAAATCAAGAGAGGATAATGTGCCGATGGAAATTGACAAGCAATGTATCCCGGAATTTCCAAAAATAAAGCCAGCTGACGCAAGGATGAGTATGGAGAAATCCGAGGTAGTTATGCTGGCAGAAAATATGGAAATAGATAGTGAGACTACACCAGATAAAATCACACCTATATGGGCGCAACCCATATTCTCTTGCCTTAGAGATGCGATTTTGCCGAATAACGAGATATTGGCAAGATAGACAGTGAGAAGAACTAAAGCTTATACAATCATAAACAATGAGTTGTATAAAAGGAGTGTCACAAGTGTATTACAAAGATGTGTGAGCTCGGCAGAAGGCCAGGAGATCCTCCTAGATATACATCAAGGAGAATGTGGACATCATGCCTCATCCCGAGCTTTAGTGGCCAAAGCGTTCATGCATGGGTTTTATTGGCCAACAGCGTTGAAAGAGGCCAAAGAACTGGTCGAAAAATGTAATGGTTGCCAAAGATATGCCAGCAAAATACATATTCCTTCGTCCGAGTTAAAGACAATACCAATTACTTGGCCATTTTCTGTATGGTGCTTAGATATGGTGGGACCATTTAAGCCGGCCCGAGGCGGGATGACCCACATATTAGTAATGGTGGACAAATTCACAAAATGGATTGTAGTGAAACCAATAAAGAAATGTGATGGACCCACAACAGTGAAATTCCTCAAGGATATTATCTTAAGATATGGGTACCCACATAGTGTTATTACAGACAACGGTACAAACTTTGCAGATGGAGCTTTCGCTAGATTCTGTCAACAAAAGCACATAAGATTAGATGTCGCCTCTGTGGCTCACCCAGCATCCAATGGGCAAGTGGAAAGGTCTAATGGACTAGTACTGTCTGGAATAAAACCACGACTCGTCGAACCGCTGCAAAGGTCGGCAGGATGTTGGATTGAGGAACTACCAGCAGTACTATGGAGCCTCAGAACTACTCCAAACAGATCAACAGGCTATACACCATTTTTTCTAGTGTATGGGGCAGAAGCTGTGCTTCCAGCCGACATAATACATGACTCGCCAAGGGTTACCCGGTATACAACCGCTGAAGTAAATGAGGTAGCTCGGCAAGATGATGTCGATCTGCTAGAAGAAGCCAGAGAGCTGGCGCTATCAAGATCAGCTATATATCAGCAGGACTTGCGACGATATCACAGCAAGAAGGTGAATCCAAGAGTGTTTAAAGAAGGAGATTTGGTTCTCCGGCTGGTGCAACGCACGGCCGGCATGCACAAGTTGTCGCCTCCATGGGAAGGACCATTCATCGTGATCAAAGCATTGCACAATGATGCGTATTACCTAATCGATGCTCAATCACCAAGAAAGGACAGGGCAGACAAAGCCGAAGAAGAATCGAAAAGACCATGGAACGTAGCTTTACTTCGTCCATTTTACTCGTAGGAGTCATCTATGACACATTGTAAAGTGATGCCTCAAGATGGAGCACCAACTATGTATTGAACCTTGGCGTCCAGAGCAGTGACTCGGGGACTGCCATATGTTGTTTTAAATTTCATGTTATGTATCAAACCTCGGCGTCCAGAGCAGTAACTCGGGGACTGCTATATGTTGTTTTAAATTTCATTTTATGTATCAAACCTCGGCACCTTGAGCAGTGGCTCGGGGACTGCACTATATTGTTTTTAAGATTGGTTTATGTATTAAACCCCGACACCTTGAGCAGTGACTCTGGGACTTCCCCATATTGTTTCTAAGTTTGATTCATGTATTGGACCTCGGCGCTTAAGCAATGACTCGGGGACTGACATATATTATTTTTGATTTTGTGTTATATATCAAACCTCGGCACCTTGAGCAGTGACTCGGGGACTATCTTATATTATTTCTAAATTTGGTTTATATATTAAACCTCATTGCCTTGAGCAGTGGCTCGGGGACTACCCTATATTATTTCTAAGTATGGGTTATCCTTTGTTACAAGAGTAGGTATCAAACTTTGGCTCCCAGAGTGATATTATTTCGCTCCACCCAAATACGGTCTTCAAGGTTTATGCCCAGATTAACAGTCCAAACCACAGTGGTCAAGTGGCAAAGATTATCAAAGTCCGGCAATAGTGGACGCCGAACTACGGGAGAACAAAAGCAAATATATACTCCAAACTCAAGAAATTGAAGGCCGCCATTCAGACAAACAGGACCAGTTAAACAAAGTAATAACGATTACAACCACATGTGTCTCAGCGGCACACGTCAAAAGAAATTCATACCGCACAAAAGACGGACAAATGTTTGACGTACATCATACGCCCAGCATACCAGGGGTAAGAAATGACTTAGAGTTCTTTAGCTAGAGAGGCAGTAACTTGGTCAGGGGATGGGCACTCCGAGGTAGGTGGAACTTCGGCCGAGGTTGCCTCGCCCTCCACAGACCCAGGAGCGACTTCAGAGGAAGCCCGAGGCTGTTGAGGAGCGTCAGCTTGCGCAGTGGAATGCCCAGTACCTTTGGAGGAGGATCGCGCGTCGCCGTTGCCATCCGAGCTCGAACTGGAATCACCAGAAGCAGCCGAGTCACCCTCATCTTTGCCCTGTTCAGCTGAGTTATCATCCGAGGCATCCTCAACTTCGACCTCGTCCTCCGGATTAGGAAGGAAACTCGGACCTTCATTCCAGTTGTTCATGTCGGCATACTCAACAAGCTGGAAGGCACGAGCTTGCCGGAGAGCGACAAAGTCTGGGTCTTCAACCCAACGGGAACCAGTGCGCAAATTTCTCAAAGTATCAAGAGAAATATCTTCATACCATGACATGATGACAGTGAGAGCCATATCAGCACCAGCTCGTCCGGCCGATTCCCTCCAAAGACTTAGTTGTCTCTTAGATGCCATTAATCTTTCTACCAAGAATTTGAATTCATCAATATTAGGAGTCCCAGAAGTATTCGGCCAGAGAACATGGTAGGCTCGGATAGCTGCCTGCACCAAATCCCTACCCATTATCTTCATCGGACCAACTGCAGCGCCAACAGCAACTAAGAAATCTTCCATCGAGTACTCTGAGTCCGCATCAGCAGGAACACCTCGGCGCCCACGAGCACTAATCACCGCTTTAGAGCTCACGGGCTTAGCTTCTGGAAAATGGTCTGCGCAGAACACATGTGCGTTAGTAAGAAGTAAGAAAGGGAAAAAGATAACTCGGCCGTAGTCAGAAGCTTACGATGAATATAGCTCAGCATTATCTGAAGATCTTTATCCCAGTCAATCTTGCTCTTCTCAAAGCGAGTAATCTCCTCGCTCATCCCCCGTGTCTTCAGTTCGGCAACCTCGAGGAGCTCTTTATTTTTCTGCAATTGCAGAGCTAACCGATTCTTCTCCTCGGAGAACTCCTGGTCGACATTTTCTAATTCAGACTTCTGAGAGAGCTTAAGGGACTCCACCTCGGCACGCAAGCGAGCTATCTCGTCATCTTTATCCTTTAGCTGCGCCGAGTGAGTAGCGCTTTGTTCTAAAAAATGCAGCATCACATCAGGCATGGGCGTGCCATCTTGGTGAGATGCTGCAAAGGTTTGTAACTCGGCTTTACCGAATCCAAAAGAGTTAAAAGAAACTTAGTGCACACTTCAAAGGGGAGTATATAAAGTAAAAGAGTAACTAACCTTCCAGGGCCTTGACCCTCTTCTCAAGACGGATGTTAAGATTATTGATGTTCTCTGTTTACCAACAAAGTGAGCAAACATCTCATGTACAAAACAATAAGAGCTTCGGAGATGACGCAAGAGTTTGTCGACTTACCATCTTTCTTCACCACAGGAATAACCTTCTCGTACTTTTCTTGCAATTTTCTATGCACAAAAAGCAGCCTTTGGAATTCGCGGTCCGCCGGTCATGCGCAACCTAAGCAATAAAGCAAATAGTAAATGGATTTTCAAAGCTAATATAGATCCGAGTCAAGCAAAACTTAACCAGGATCTAGGTGGCTGGATATTCAAAGCTAAGACAGATCCGAGTCAAGCAAAACTTAACCCGGATCTAGGTGGCTGGATATTCAAAGCTAAGACAGATCCGAGTCAAGCAAAACTTAACCCGAATCTAGGTGGCTGGATATTCGAAGCTAAGACAGATCCAAGTCAAGCAAACCTTAACCCGGATCTAGGTGGCTGGATATTCAAAGCTAAGACAGATCCGAGTCAAGCAAAACTTAACCCGGATCTAGGTGGCTGGATATTCGAAGCTACAACATATCCGAGTGAAGCAAACCTTAACCCGAATCTAGGTGGCTGGATATTCAAAGCTAAGACAGATCCGAGTCAAGCAAAACTTAACTCGGACCTAGGTGGCTGGATATTCAAGGTTCAGACAGACCCAAATCAAGCAGAATTTAATGCAAATCTAGTTGGATGGAGGTTCGAACTCTAAGATAAAACTGAACTAGGTAAAGCATCATAAAACTTCCAAACGAATAACAGGTTATTCGGTTGCAAGCTTCGGGGACTAGAGTATATATAATAGCATCCGGAGAACTAATCAAAACTCCATAAAAACAATTACCTCATTCATCTTGTCACTTTCAAGAACGATCTTGGCAGCCTGATGTAGGCGGCTGCTGATATCGGAGAGTTGAAACGGCTGGCTGCTTGGATTACCCTCGAACTAATCGGCAGCGTTCCAATTGTTGGCATACTCGACCAACGAGCCGAGACTGTTCCCACTCTCCGTGCGAGTCAGAACTTTACCTCGGACATGTTGGGTAACAACCACCGCCGCTGGACTCTTGTGAAGAGCAAGCTGTCTATCAGAAGCCGGGGTAACAGTGCTCTTGGCAGAGGAAATCCCCTTGCACAGCGCATCAGCAATTGTAGGCTGAGATGAGCTGGCAAATCCTTTCTGAGAGGGCGAAGGCTTGGTAACAACAACCTTTCTTGCCTTAGGAGAGGCGTCAGTAGGAGCCGATACCTCGGCACTTGGAACAGCGTCCTTGGGAGCTGGAGGAATTATGGTTGCAGAGGGCGCCGAGATATTGATATCCTCGGCTGCAGTTGGTGTCGCAGTGGAGACCGCGGGGGTCGAAGGAATCTCAACAGAAACATCGGGGTTCATGGAGGATGCAGCAGGTTCGGTAGGAATATCTATGGGCCGAGATGTATCGGCATCAATAGGAGAAATCTCAGGCGCATCATGGCGAGGTGGCGTCTGATTTGGAGCAGTAGGAGAAGCAACGCGAGTAGGACTCTGAACTCTGGTATCCTCAGGAGGCGGAGGAGAACGCGGCCGAGTCGTGTGACTCGTCATGCTGGGACCGCTGGGCTTAACAGAGAGAGGAGCCCTGCACAGACAGAAAAGGTCAAGTTAGAAGAGAGAAAGAAAGAAACAAGAAATACAAACAAAAGTAACTCTCCCAGTAACCCCGGGCATAGTTTTACGCTTCGGAGGGTGCTGGGCTGACTTCTTTATTCGTTTCCTGGGAGCAGCTTCTGAGGCATCAGCTGGAGCTCTACGTTTCCCCGAGGTAACGGGAGGCCGGGAGGCAAGAGGCTCGGCGTTGTGAACCTGACCGGCCGGATTAGCTGAGAAAATAGAAGCCGGAAATGCATAAGAAATTGGCATTGCGGCAACTACCTCTAGAACTTGGACCTCGTCCGAACCACCTTCCTCCTCATGGGCCGGGGTCTTGCCGCGAGCACGAGCCGGAGCGAGATCCGACTTGGGAATGAACTCTTCTGAGTCCGGCTCCCCGCTGTCCGGAGTATTCTGATCCGCAGGCCACGGGAGTGTCAAAACCTCGGCGTCCTCAGTCTTCTGCTCCTCAAACCTCTGCAGGACAAGAAAGAGATAAATTAGCAAAAAGAGTCACGGACGCGGTTAGGAAGAAAAATACAAAGGCATAAACTCACCTCGGGAGGGGGATGCTCGCGGGTGAACGGCTTCAATCCCCAGGCCCAGTCCTCCGGCATCTCTGTCTTAAAGATAGCCCGGACACGTTTGAAGATGAGGTAGTTGTCCAGCTCCACCGTCGAGACTCGGTTGGGATCGAGAGGACCGCTCATGTAACAGAGCTTGTGTGTGCATTTCTGGAAGGGGCAGATCCGGCTGCTGATGAAGGTAGTCATCAGATCCTCACCGCGTAGCCCGGAGCGGATCAGTTCCTTCAGCCGAATCTCAAAAGCCTCGGCCAGAGCATGACTCTTCCTCGGATTATAGGTCCAGTTCTTCTTGGAAGGGGTGCCAATGGAGAAGGCAAGAAGCCGAATCCTATCCTCATTCCCAGAGTTCTTAACATAAAAGAATGACTTATGCCACTTCTTGCATGATTCTAAACCTGCGACGCGAGGAAATTCGGATTTCCTCCGAGGAGTGATTGACGCGGCACCACATTGGGTAAGCAGCTTCTCGGAGGGATGAAGAGATTTGTCGGGGACAACATTGGATCGAATCTGGAAAAACTTTGACCAAACGTGCACAGACGGCCATAGGCCGAATTATCCCTCCGAGGCACAGATGAAGGCAGAAAGAGAGGCAATGGCATTAGCAGGCAGGTGATGCGGCTGCAGGCCGAAGTAATTAAGGAATTCCCTAGCAAAATCACTGAGGGGGAGACCAAACCCGCGAGCAAAATGTGACATGAAGACTACATATTCGCCCTCCCTAAGAACTGGAGAGGATTCGCTGCCGGGTAAGCGACAAGCTACGTCGGCAGAAATCCGGCGAGTTCGGATTAGCCACTCAACCTCTCGGCGGGTGACAGAAGAGCCCTGCCACGAGCCTCGCTCGGGCCCAGAGGCAGCATCGTCATCCTCAATAAGGGCACCACTGACGGAGCTCGACATGACGTTGCCGGAGAAATTTACGGAGGAAGAACTGGCGGCGGAGGAAAACATAGAACTGCACGGCCCCGTCGTGATTCTACGCGGAAACGGCGGTGGAGCAGCGAAGGAACTACCGCGCGAAAATGAAAGGGAAGCAGAGGAATCTAGAGGAGAGCCTAGGCGATGGGACCGGAAGAACTCACCGGCGACGACGACAGAGCAAGCGAACAGGGACGAGGCAGACGGAGCAGTGCGGTGGGATCCCTGCCGTCGGAGACCCAGATGAACGCACTGCGGCGGAGTCTCGAACGGGCGCAGAGGCGAGAGGAAGAAGAAGGGTGCAGGTGAGCGGAGGGGGAAAGTGAATCTCCCAACCCCGCGCCCCTCTTTATAACCGTGCCGCCTGCGAGGTAGTGGGATCGTGGGTGTGACAGTTGACCGTGTAGATCGTGTATGCCGCACGACCGCACGCTGCTAAGTGGAACCGCACCATGGACCACACGGTGGAAAAGAAGGTCACGATCCCCGACCGAAACAACACATGAGGCGTCGCAGCGCCAACGCGACAGGCGCAGTAATAACTATAGCCTGTCAGTAAATACTGTAGTGGAACAAAAACTAGAGAAACAATGATAAGTATGACACGTAGGACGAGGCGTACACGAGAAGATATGATGATACCTCGAACGAGAAAAAGATAACTCGGAAACAATGCAGAACAAATATCATGAAACTGATATGGCCCGGCCGAAGTATTTGGCGAGGCCATACCAGCTTCGGGGACTAATGTTGGGGAGGTGACCTCGGATAGGGTAAAGACGGGGAAAGACGAAAGGATGTTCCCCATCCAGTTTCCGAGTTATAGTCTGAGTCGGCCGAATCCTGTAGAGGTCGGCCGAGATAGGAAAGGGCAGGACCCTTATGATAATGGCAAGGCATTACCCGGCCGAGATACTGCGTAAATCGGCCGGGTTTGCCCGAGTAACCTTAATGCAGGTGAAGGACGAGCCGAGTTACGCGAGGCAGGGCCGAATGATACGAAGCTTGCAGGAGAAGGAGAAGCCTAAAGTCAAACTCTAGCCATAGGGTAGGGAGAATCTGAGCAGAGCCAAGCACAAGGGACAAAGGCACAGAGCGACAGAGGGGCAGAAGGAGGTCACGGAGGTGACAGTCTTGAAGCCCGAGGCACGCTGGAGGGGCCCTCTGGAACCTTGCCGTCATTAGAGGGGCGACAGGGAAAGGAGGCCGCCGAACTACTATTTTGGGACAAGCATATTCCTCGAATATGCTTGCCACGTCAGCCCTAAAGGAACCCAAGGCTCTCCTTTATAAGGGGAGGCTTGGACCCTAAGGAAGGGATCGGCTCATTTTTAGTACCGTTAGGCTGGTAAAGCTCTTCCTTTCTCCTTGTATACAGCTCAAGGAGCACTTGTAGCCCAAGGAAGGAGAAATAAAGATCTTTACCTTAGTATTTTGTGTGTAGAATCAACTACATCTTCCCTCCCCAGATCCCACTAGCATCCATTGGCCCCAAACTTTAGCCTACCCACGGCATCTGTCGTGCCACCACCACGACACCGACTCTGGGTCGGAGAACTCCGGCGAATTCCACGCCAGATCCGGTCACAATCTCGCGACCTACATGGCGAGCGGCGCTGAGGCCCCGCCAGACCCCTTCTCCACGCCGACCCCACCTACCGCAACGGCGACGGAGGTCGAAGAACTCCGCCTGCAACTGGCGGGCGTGGTCCGCAAAGAGCAGGCCAAGCGTGAAAAATTTCGCCTCGAGCAGGTGACGGCGCAGGAGCTCCCGCGCTATCACCAGCTCTGCATCAGGTCACGCCTGAACCCCATCGTTCAGGCCCGCGCCCTGAACTTCGACGACGAGAACGACCCGGCTCGCGCGGCCAACCGCATAATCTATGAAAACGTGCCACTAGGAGGAAGCGCTCGACCACCACTAGGCGCGTCAGCGAACGGCGCTCCCCAACCACCACCCGGCCGCACGCTGCCTCCAAACCAACCGCGGATCATGATCTCCGCGCAGGAGCGGGATGCAAACGGTCTCCCACTGTTTTCTACTCCGATGGATAACGTCATCATGAGTCGAGCCGCGGTCGACAACATCAACGTGACCGGGGAAGGCGCCCTGCAGATCCAGTATGCCAGGGCCCTACTCGCCAAGGCCGTTGAGCAACAAGCCGTGCGAGCAGACTCGCGGGGACGCATGTACTCCCACTCGTCCGGAAGCAGGTTGGCCTCGAGCGGCCGCCCATCGATGGCAAACACCTTAAACTGCCCGCCCACCGAGCCCCTGCAGCTCCAACCGCGACCCGCGAAGGGGGCACTCTCCACCAACGACCTGCGCCCGACGAACAACATGGTTGCTGCCAACGGGCAGCCAGTCGACGCGTAGACCCACATCATCAACAACAACAGTTGGCACGCACGCCAGCCTTACGACCTGAGGCACATCCTCACCAATCGCCGTGACGGCGAGCCAAGGGACCGCTCAGCCGAGTTGGCCCCCAGTGTTTGGACCAATGATCCGAGGCGAAAAATACCGGGTGAACTTCAAAGCACCGAAGGAGATAGAGAAGTACGACCCCTTCGTGTGGCTAGACACGTACATCATGGCGTTGGGAATCACCGGCCACACTGACCTGCTCGCTGCCCACTACCTTCCCTTGATGATGGAGGGATCATGCCGGCAATGTATCAACACCCTCCCCGCAGACATCATCGATTCCTGGGAGGAAATGCGTGATGCCTTCGTCAGGCACTTCAAGGGCTCTTACACCCGCGCCACAACCATCGAGGACCTAGAGCGATGTGTCCAGGGACCCCGCGAGTCGACCCGCAGTTGGGTCCAACGATGGCAGGACCTGTGGTACAACGCGGCCGGCATCCACCCGGACATGGAGATTCACTTCTTCAAGATCTCGTGCCGCTACGAGCCCTTGGTCGCCAAACTCAAGCGAGTGTACAAAACACTCGACAACATACCGGACCTCCTCGAGATCGCTAAACGGTACGCGGAGGAGGACCCTAACCCAGAAAATGACGACGAGTCGGGAGGAAACCGTCGCAGAAGCGGCCATGACAATGGGAGACGACCCGAGTTACGCTACAGCAACACTCGCCTCACCGGCAAGCGCCGCGGTGATGGGCGAGTCGACTTCGTTGCCAATGCTAGCTATGCTCCGCGTGAGCCCAAGAGCTTCCTCCATGATGGCGGTAACTACAAGGAGAAGTCGAGGTTCGACCCCACGACTCTCCTTAACCAGCCCTGTGTATTCTACAACATGGAGGGGAAGCCCGCCACGCACACGACCGCCAACTACCACGCCCTGAAGGAGATTGAGAAGGCACGGCGCACACAGGAAGACCCCAACAACCACCTGCCAAATGGTGCAGCATTCGTCAATGACGCCGGCTCGCTCCACACCTTTACCGGGTTCAGCACCAAGTGCGAGAAAAAGGTCATCGCTCGCGTCGTCGCCGTCAACACGGTATCCCAGGTCGACGTCCCGCGCTTCCTCAACTGGTCTGAGCAGCGGATCACCTGGAGTCACGAAGATCACTCACCACGGATCGAATATCCGGATCGAGTTGCCCTGGTGGTCAAGCCCAAGGTGCGAGACTATTGGATCGCCAAGACGCTGATGGACGGCGGAAGCTCCATCAACATTATCTACTTGGACACGTTCAGGCGATTGTGGCTCCCGCTGTCGATGATTGAGACGACCTACACCACCTTCCACGATATCGTCCCTAGTCGAAAGGCGTACCCGATCGGCAATATGACGCTTCCAGTCACCTTCGGCACTCCAGCGAACTTCCGCACCGAGCGGATCGTCTTTGAACAGGTGCCCTTCAACAACCCCTACCACTACGTCTTTGGGCGACATGCATTTGCGAAATTCATGGCGGCACCCCACTACACGTACAACACGATGAAGCTCCCAGGGCCGTGTGGCATCATCACCGTCCACGGCGACCCCGACATTGCCGCCGAGTGCGAGGCCAAAGGCACCTACCTCGCTGATGCCTTCATAGTGGCAGAAGCCAACCACGCGGAGGATCTCGCAAGTTCGCGAGCGGGGTAAACAATGACAACCCCACGATTCTCAAGAAGCCCAACTCGGAGGGTGGCAGCTCCACCGCCTTTGAGACAACGACGCACACTCGCACCGTCGAACTAGTCCCAAGCGACTCCGGCCAGACGGTGATGATCGGGTCGAGTTCCTACGTGAGAATCGCAACATCTTCACATGGAAGCCTTCCGACATGCCTGGTGTCCTGAGGGAACTCGCTGAGCACAAACTCAACTCCGACCCCAAAGCGCGACCCGTCAAGCAGTCTCTGCGGCCCTTCAATGAAGAGCGCCGCCGAGCAATCGCCAAGGAGGTGCAGCGTCTACTCGCGGCAGGATTCATTCGGCCAATCAAATACTCCAAGTGGCTGGCAAACCCAGTCCTGGTCGAGAAGAAAAACGGGACCTGGAGAATGTGTATCGATTACACAAACCTAAACAGCGCCTGCCCGAAAGAGCAGTTTGTCCTCCCACGGATCGATCAAATCATCGACTCAACCGTGGGCTCGGAGTCGCTGTGCTTCCTCAACGCCTTCTCTGGTTACAACCATATCAAAATGGCAGTCGAGGACGAGGAGAAGATGGCGTTCATCACGCCATTCGGAGCCTTCTGCTACACCGCTATGACCTTCGGCCTCAAGAACGTCGGGGTGACCTACCAGAGGTGCATGCAGGAGTGCCTTGCGAGCCAAATTGGCCGCAACATCCATGTCTACATCGACGACGTGGTGGTAAAATCCACTCGCCAGGGCGATCTACTCGCCGACGTGGCAGAAACCTTCGCAAACCTACGGAGGTACAAGATCAAGCTAAATCCAGGAAAGTGCACCTTCGGTGTACCTACTGGACAGTTGCTAGGGTACGTCGTCTCCAAACGAGGGATCGAGGCGAACCCCACCAAGATCAACATGATCGCCCGGCTCGGTAAACCCGAGTGCCTGCACGACGTCCAGAAGTTGGCCGGGCGAGATGCGGCTCTCACCCGCTTCATCCCCCGGCTAGGCTAGAAGGCGATGCCCCCTCTATCGCCTAATGCGCAAGAACCCCACATTCCAGTGGGACAAGGAGGCAGACGACGCTCTCCATGCACTCAAGGAGGTGCTACTCGCGGCCCCGCTGCTCGCCTCCCCATAAACAAGGAGCCCACGCTCATCTACGTCGCTGCCTACGAGCGAGTCGTCGGCGCCGTCATGGTCGTCGAACGACCAGACGACCTGTTTACTACATCAGCGAAGTCCTAACCGAGTCGCGCCAGTGCTACCCGCAGTACCAGAAATTGGTATATGCGGACTTTAGAGCCCAGCGGCGACCGCCGACTACTTCCAGGAGCACCCAATCATGGTCGTCTCCTCAGCACCGTTGCAAGACATCATCCGCAACCGTGAGGCGACCGGGCGAGTCGCCAAGTGGGCCGTCGAGATCGGAGTCCACAACATCAGGTACGAGCCGTACAAGGCAATCAAGTCGCGGGCTCGAGCAGACTTTATCGCCGACTGGGAGGAGGCGCAACAGCCAGAGAAACTGCCGTACCTCCACTACTAGTCCCTACACTTCGACAGCTCGAAGAATGCGGATGGTGCAGGGGCAGGGATCGTCCTCACATCTCCAAAGGGCGACAAGCTACGCTATGTCCTGTACCTCGACTTCACCCCCTGCACCAACAACATGGCTGAGTACGTGGCTCTCCTCCACGACATGCGAGCAGCCAAGGAAATAAACATCAATCGTCTGTGCTGCTACGGCGACTCCTACCTGGTCGCCGGGCAAGTCGCCGCCACTTGCGACGCAGTCTCTCCCACCATGGCGGCATACCGCCAAGAAGTGGAGCAGCTGGGAGGCCACTTCGCTGGCTACTCCGTCGAGTGGATCGATCAGCGCAAGAACGAGGAAGCCGATACCCTCTCCCGCATCGGGTCGGCTTGCCTCGTGCCACTCGCCGGCGTCTTCCTCGACACCATCACCAAGCCTTCCATCTCTCCCACGCAGGAGATCGACATCGGAATTCCGATGCAACCAGAAGCAGCCCTGGTCGTCATGCTTGCTGAGCCAAGCGACTGGACTGCGCCATACATCGCCTACTTGGAGGGAGGGACCCTACCCGCTGACTAGATGGAGGACCGGATGATAGTACGCCGCTGAAAATCCTTCGTCATCCTCAATGGTGATCTCCACAAGCGCAGCGTGACCGGCGTGTTCCAACTCTGCGTCCAACCCATAGAAGGTCGCAAGAACCTCCAGGACATCCATGCTGGCGACTGCGTCCACCACGTCGGCGCTCTCTCCCTGGTCACCAAGGCCATGCAACACGGCTTCTACTGGCTCACCGCGCACGCCGACGCGGTCGACATCGTCCAACGCTGTGTCGGATTCCAGAAGTACGCCAACCAGAACCACGTCCTTAGCTCAGCACTCAAGACCATCCCCATCACCTGGCCATTCTCCGTGTGGGGCATGGATATGTTAGGCCCCTTCAAGAAGGCGCCCTCTGGCTTCACCCACCTCCTAGTTGCAGTCGACAAATTCACAAAGTGGGTGGAGGCCAAGCCAGTCCGCAAGTGCGACGGGAAGACCACCACCAAGTTCCTCCACGAGCTCATCCATCGCCACGGGTTACCCAACAACATCATCATGGACAACGGCACCAACTTCGCCAAAGGAGCCACGGCCAAATTTTGTGAGGAGCACAACATACGACTCGACCTCGCCTCATTTGCCCACCCGGAGTCCAACGGCCAAGCGGAACGCGCCAACCAGAGCATTCTCCATGGCCTGAAGCCGCGACTGCAAGTTCCACTCGAGCAAACTCCAAGGTGCTGGGTCAAAGAGCTCCCCTCTGTCATCTGGGGCATCCGCACCTCCGTCAACAGGTTGACAGGTTTCACCCCTTCTTCATGGTATACGGTGCCGAGCCCGTCATGCCAACCGACCTCGAGCACGACTCGCCTCGGGTGGTCAACTACGGGGAGGCCGATAAAGAGCTCGCACGCCAGGACGGAGTCGACCAGCTTGACGAAGCACGCGACCTAGCTTGCTCCCGCACCACCATCTACCAGCAAGGGCTTCGCCGCTACCACAGCCGGCGAGTACGGACTCGCACCTTCTAGGAAGGCGACCTGGTACTGCGTCTGATCCAGGACAAGAAGGGCATTTACAAGCTCTCTCCCCCTTGGGAGGGACCATTCGCCATCGGGCGAGTCCTGGGCAACGATGCCTACTACCTCACCGACGTCCGAGGCGACGGAAAACTCAACGTCAAGCGGCCGTGGAATGTAAACCTCCTACGAAAGTTCTACTCCTAGAACTCCAGACATGTACCCCCTACCTGCAATGAAATAAGGAAGATCGATTCGCACAAATTGTGTCCACTCTCCATACCTTGTGCCATTCGCACTCGTAATGACAGCGCTATTCTACTCGCTGAAGTCAACCCATGGTTACACGACCGGCACGGCCAAGTAGTGCGGTACGAGGGCACCGAAAATTTCGGGCCTCGCATCGTCCATGAAAAAATCCAATCCCGAGCCCCATCGGAGTTGCCTCGCCCGACTGGCTTTCCAAGCCAAGACAACTGCATTTGCTTCCCATAGCGACCCAGTCCTCCACATCCTTGGCGCAGCGACTCGAACGGCTAATTACCACGCTCGGGGACTGACACCAGTCCAAAATCGAGCTACTAGGGAAAACACCAAGTATGAGAGCGCGCCCCGGACTCGCCGCGCGACTGGTCCTATGGATCAGGTGGAGTGACACGCCAAAAACAACACGACCCGTCCTCACCTACCTTGGGCATGCGAGTAGAACCGCCAAGTACCACGCTCGGGGACTCGGCCAGTCGACCCTGTTCGCGCCCGGGAAAACAGCTAAGTACAGAGCACCCCTTCGAGTCTCCATGCGACTGGCTTTCCAAGCCATGGCGAGTAGACCTTAACTTACTAACAGTTTATACAACATACATATACATAAAAACGAGGTAAACCCCATAAAAGGGTGGACACGCTCGGGGACTCGCACAACCCACAATCAAATCAAAAACATTGACAAAAGCATCCTTGCATTCTTTCAAGAAGCAAAATTTGTTCGCTTACAAGGGCAGTTACATGGCTATTCTAACTAACACCAGTCGGCAACCTATTCTACTCCGTAGGCTTCGACGACGAGGCACCACCACTCCTGCGATGGCGGATAAAGGGAACCCACGAGTTCGAAGGGTATGTCGTGAGTTCACCCGCCATGGCCGCTCGGAACAGCTGCTCCACCTTGAAGTCATGGTGCGCCGGCTCGGAGTCGTTCGGGGCAACGACCGTCTCCTGGTACGGGATAAGGTCACCCATCACCCACACCCGGTCGGTGTACACCGCAGCCCGCTCCGTCAGCTTCAACACTTCGGCGATCTCGACCACGCCCGTCGATGAAGGGTACCCTCTCGTGACATCGTCGAGGTCGAAGTCGTCGGGGAAGTGCGCGAGCCAAAGGCTCAGCATAGTCGCTGCACCACGACGAAAGTCCGACAGCGATATGAAGTCAACCATAGCCGGGGCCTTCTCCAGGTAGTGCCAAACCTTGATGAGGTCGCTGGGGATCACCTCCGTGGGCGAGATCTCCTGAAGGTACGCCCGAATGCAGGTCGATGAAAGAGCGGCAGAGTCAACCAGAGTGGTGACACATTGCCGCGCATCAGTAATCCTTCCTGCAACATACACACCGATAGTAAGGAAGGCTCCAGCAAAACAAAGTGACCCACACGCTCAGGGACTCGCCAAAAACAAAGAACTCACCAATCAACGGGCGACAGTGTTCCGTGATGAAATCCTGAAGACCGGAGAGATCATCCTGCAGCCCGACGACGAGCGCATCTAACATCTTCCGCTCCTCAGCAGCAGAAGCAACGGCTTCCTTGGCCGTGCCATCTGCCGAGGTCGCCTCCGCCTTTGCCTCCTTGAGCTCCCGCTCCAAGTTGGCGATTCGCTTCTCCGCGGCGCTCAAGGATGACTGCGCAGCCATCAGTTTACTTCCCGGGACATTGCCTTGACGAGCCTTCTCCATCGCGGCCGCGTGACCCTCTACATCAACAAAACCATTAATACGAGGAAAGCAAACTTTACAACCAGTAAAAAGCACGACATCCACTCACCTGCAGCCGCCCGAAGCTGCTCGTTCGTTCCTCGGACAACGAGGAGCTCCCTCTCCACACGCTCCCTGGCGGCAAGTCGCTTCGCCGACTCGCGCTGCAGGCCCTGTGCAATCATGGAAGCATGAGCAACGAAATTCCTAAGTGCCTAGTCGCTGGAATTCAGCGACTAGCCACTCTGGGACTGGACAGCGAAATTCCTAAGTGCCTAGCCGCTGAAATTTAGCGACTAGCCACTCGGGGACTGGACAGCAACGAAATTCCTAAGTGCCTAGTCGCTGAAATTCAGCGACTAGCCACTCGGGGACTAGACAGCAACGAAATTCCTAAGTGCCTAGCCACTGAAATTCAGCGACTAGACACTCGGGGACTGGACTTCAAAACCAATAAGGATCCGACCGCTGAAATTCAGTGGCTCGATCCTCGGGGACTGGACATACCTGGATGGCGGCACCTAGCACGCCGTGAAGCTCCAATGCATCCACAAACGGAGGCCTTTGCTATGAAACAAGGGAACGTCGCCACCACGGCTCCCGTGCCACTCGAGACCAGGCCCGTTGCCCCGACCGATGCCACGGGCTCCACCCGCTGCGACTCCGCGTCCACCGTGGACTTCGAGACCACATCCGCTCCAATTGGAGCTTCGGTCGGGGCGACCGCAGGCTCGTCCGAAATCGTGATGACCTCGTCACCCTTTGCCCTCTTTGCGCCTTTGACAGGTGCCTCGACTTCGTCGCCCTTTCTTTTCTTTGAAGGGTCGACTAGTGCCTCTGCGGCACCCAACGGGACCTTGGCCACCAACTTGTTACCTATTTTCTTCACCCCAGTCCTACAAAACAATACTATCAGCAAACCCGCCAGTCAGATATGAATTGATTGGGCAAACAAAAAAACTCAAGAATACTCACTTGGCGACTGGGATAAAACGCAGGCCAGTACGAATGCTGGCCGGCTTCTCCAACTCCGACCCTAGTTTCCGACTAAGACCCGTCTCGAACATGTTCTGTGCCCAAGACATCGATGGTTTCTTCGAGGACGATGCCGCGGCAGGAGGATCAGCGGCGATCGCCACGGGTGCTCCCCTCGGTGGCGACGTTCCCGCGGTTGGAGCTGCCATGAGCCCGGTGACTGGGACGAAGGGTGGCGGCAGCGACGCCAATGGCACCTCGCCTTCTACA
The DNA here is from genome assembly GCA_023614405.1 of Avena insularis. Lineage (NCBI taxonomy): Eukaryota > Viridiplantae > Streptophyta > Magnoliopsida > Poales > Poaceae > Avena > Avena insularis. The sequence continues at coordinate 221,356,367 of CM042693.1, forward strand.
ACGGTCGCGTCGACCGCCGCGGTCGCATGCGCCGGTGCGTCGGCCCTAGCTTCCTCGGCCGCACTGGTAGCGTTGAATCTACTCGCGGACCAAGGCGGTGACACCGGCTTAACCGTCTTCTTCTTCTTCTTCGGTGGCGGTGGTTTCTTCTTCGATGGCATGACCTCGCTATGCGAGGTATGCTCGGGGAGCTCATCGTTGTCCTCGTCGTGAGCCTCGAGGCTCTTGCTGGCCTCGAGCTCGCGTTGATGCTGCCCGCGGGTCTTGCGGACCGTGGGTGCGGCGACTTCCATGGCCTCGTCGCCACCGTCATCATCGTTGTCATCATCACCGCCCCCGTCACTTCTGACACCGCCCATGTCAGGCAAAGACTCACTGTCATCCTCGGCGGACTCGTTCGAGTTCTCGTCGTCTACGGTTGGAAGCGAACCTTCCACCACTTGGAACAACTACAACAACAAGGAGAAATTGGCATGACCGTGAATGCAAATCTGAGTAGCGGCGTACAGGTAGCGCTCGGAGATTGGTTTGTTGCTGCCGCGGCTTTCGGATCCGGAACCGTAGGTCCCTTCATCCGATGGTGGATCACACAGATCAGAGTTGCAGCTGCTGCTGTCATAGGACTCGTTTGTCGATGGTGATGTGCATAGCACGGGGTGTGGAGCCCATGAAGCAGACCTGATCGATGGCAGGGAACCCGCTCTGGAAGGCGGAGAGTGAGGGTCTTCCCCACCCGAATAGGATCTCGAGTCCGTCGCCAACGGTCTCGAAGTCCTTCATGGTGGGCGGTGAAGTCGAAGGTGCCAAAGAGGAGATGACTCTCTGTCGCTGTGGAGTTGTAGATCGCTCGGGTTGGGACCGTCACGATCGCACAATCAGCGTCCCCAGTTCCCACATACGGCGGCAATTGACGTGGTTTAATCTCGTCAATGACCATTGTTATGGACTTGGGTTTTGGAGAAGATGGGGATGCTGGAGATTGCGGAACGGTTAGCAAACAAGAAACACGGGGACACAAGGTTTACCCAGGTTCAGGCCCCCGGAGGGAAAACCCTACTCCTGCTTGTCTGCTCTTGATTACGGCGGAACCGAAAGTTACAGGGGTGCACAGATGCAATCTGGCATGGAGGTGTGTATGCGGTGGTATGAGGTGCCCTCCTCGCTGTGCCCTCCTAGCCTTTATATAGAGTTAGGCAGGTCCCAGGCACAGATCGAGTCGGTTACAGGTTTTAGGTTTACCCCTTTGAATTTTCTATCTACTCTAGTCTTGCTCTCCAAGGATCCGAAGGCATCATGGGCCATGGCCACCCGAAAATCTTCATGGGCCGGCGTATATTTGTCGTGGGCCTTCCTTGGGCTAGACTAGGTATGCTGAGGTCATGTACCCGCAAGGTATAACCATGTCAATGACTGCGAGTGCATAGGAAGGAAAGGACTTATCGTTGGAGCCTTGCGCTTTGCTATGTAAGGGGCGACACCGGCCTTCGCATCGAGATACTCTGCCTTGGTGATTTTCTTTAAGGCCAAGGTGTAGTCGTTGAGCCTCCACTCCGCAAGGAAGGACTTCGCCGGGTCGTCTTTGCCCGTGTACTCGTCAATGTAGTGGGAGCGACTGGCCAGAAGCACTAGCCGCTGCCCGAACCAGCAATTGTACAGATTGATGGTTTGGAGGCCATTCTTCTTCAAAATGCGGATCGTCTGCAGCATCTCGTCGACGACCATCCGCTGGTCCAGCGGGAGCTTGGCAACTTGGAGCTGACGCGGCTCGGGCCGGTCGGCGGAGTACATCGGAAGCGCCACCTCGTCGCCCGGCGGCAACTCGGTCAGGTAGAACCAACTCTTCTTCCACTCGTTCGCTGCCTTATTTGGCAGCATCAGGTCGAAGAAGGAGGCCTTCGACATCAACTGAAACGTGAGGCCGCCTGCGACCAGCATCGGCCCGCCTGCTTCTTCATGTCCGATCCTCCCATGGAATAGATCTTGCCACAGGGGAAATACGACCGGCAGCCCAGGTAGCACTCGCAAAATGTCACAAGAATGGAAAGTTGCTCGATACTATGCGGACCTAGGTCTGACGGCTGGATGTGGGGAATACGAGCCCCCTTTCTAGATGGCTTGTGAAGCAGATGAACTCTCCCTCGCGTGGAGCTGGTATCACTTCTCCGGCCGTGGGGATGCGCCGTCTCCCAGCGCGAAGGATCCCCGCCTCCTCGAATGATTTCAACAGAACTTTTGTGCACTTGGATCTGCCCCATGGAACCGTCGAGGGGGCCATCAATTGGAGGATCTAGGGTTGTGAGTCGCTCTGGGTCACTCCGATCGCTCCGAAGGAGCGGAAGACTACGAGCGCATGAGATCGGAGGAAGTGAGGGAAATGATCGTCCTTCACCCATCACTCTCCTTATATAGCGGTTGTTACCCGCCATCTTCGGGGATCCGTTACCACGCGGTGATTACGCCGATATTATCGTTGGATTACCCAACGGCTAGTTTGACCGGCGCTGACGGTCCAACTTCGTCTACTCGTCTCGCCATCTTCAGCGACTTGTAAATTCACCGACCTAATCACCATAGCAGTGATAAGACTATTCGCCGACCCATTCGCCACACTGCGATTAGATTGGTTGCTGTTATTGCGATTAAGATAACAAGTTCCCTCTTTCATTCAGGGAGTCCATCGCCGATTCAACTGGGCATCCAAATTGGACCCGCATACTCTGACTGCTAATGGACACCTGCAACGAATCCACGATGGCCTCGAGGACTACTGATGGGGATATGCCGCATGGGGTATACCCAGCAGGACGTTTCCTATTGGCCCAAGCTTCCAGCGAGTGGGCCTACAGGACGGCGACTTGATCGAGACTTAACAAGAATCCAGGCGACTGGAAGCTGGAGGCCTAGGAGCGTAGCTAGGCCTAGTCGGATTAGGTCAAGTACCCTCTGAATCCTTAACTAATTCGGTTGTAGATCTGTAAACCCTAGCGAGGTGAGCCTATATAAACCTCCCTAGGGTATGCATAGAGGACACGTTCCATCATACACCCCCTGTGACTCGCCGTATAGCCGCCGAGCTCGCCCTTTGTACTCTCCATCAATACAATCTAGCAGGTGTAGGTCTTTACACTCCGGGGGCAAACCTAGGTAAACCCTTGTGTCTCCGCTCTCATCTCACATCGCAAATGGCTGGCCGCCCTTGCCCCTCGTTCTACTACTCGCTGCCGATTGTAGTGTCTGCCGTGGCCATTCCCACGACAGTGAGACCTCCTTAAAAATGCTTAAGGATGTTATTTTTCCTAGGTTTGGTGTACCTAGATATCTTATGACTGATGGAGGTTCTCATTTTATTCATGGTGATTTTAGGAAGACCCTTGCTAGATATGATGTTAATCATAGAATTGCTTCATCTTATCATCCCCAAACAAGTAGGCAAGTATTAAATATATCTTTAAAAAGACTGTTAATAAATCTAGAAAAAATTGGGCTAGAAAGTTGAATGATGCTTTATGGGCTTATAGAACTGCTTATAAAAATCCTATGGGAATGTCTCCTTATAAAATGGTTTATGGAAAATCTTGTTACTTGCCTTTAGAATTAGAACAGAAAGCTTATTGGGCAGTGAAAGAACTTAATAGAGATTTTAAACTTGCTAGTAAGAAAATATTGTTTGACTTGAGCTCTTTAGATGACTGGAGAAGTGAAGCTTATGAAAATGCTAGACTCTTTAAAGAAAAAGTTAAAAAATGGCATGATCGGAGAATTCATAAGAGAGAGTTCCATGTTTGTGAGAAAGTTCTATTGTATAGGTCTCATCTCAGATTTTTTGCAGGAAAATTATTCTCAAAATGAGAAGGACCATTTATTATTGAAGAACTGTATCGTTCAGGTGCAATAAAATTTTCTTCATTGAGAGACAACACTACACAAGTGGTGAATGCTCAAAGGGTGAAACATTATATTTCTAGAGATTCTTATAATGAAGATATTAATATTATTTAAGTGATGACTCCAGAAGAATTTATTAAAGACCAAATTCAGGAATCTGCAGAGTTCGTTTTCGAATAGTTAATAGTTTTGGTAAGAAAAAGTTTACGAAAAACTTTCCAACTTATATTTTTGTAGTTTTTATTTAATATGGAAGATCATGAGTCAAAAGAGGGATGGAAACGTAGTCCGAGGGGATCACACCACCCCTAGGCGTGGGCCCACCTAGCTGCACCACTAGGTGGTGCGGCCGCCTTGGAGTTTGTCTCCGACCAGTTTTCTTCAAGTACCTTGCTTTTGACGTTAAACTTTGTGATATATAATCCCCCGGATCCCCCAAGGTCCATATATTGTTTTCTCGTCGTGTTTTTGTTTCGACCTGTGCTGTTCAAATGTCTTGCCAGGGTTCGTCTTCAGAGGACTATGAGTTGCGACGCCGGTGCGAGCTCCTTTGCAATCATGAGCAAAGGACTTTCGTCGGATGGGTGGAAGAAGAAAGGATCACAGCTAGGCGCGAAGACATGGATCACAGCGTCGAGGAGGAAGTAGATAACATGTCAGCAAGCAAGGAGGGGCAGATTGCTGTAGGATCAAGGGAAAGAATATCTACTCTTGTGGGGTCAATTAACACTAGACGTGCTTTTTATCATAATATGCAGGGACTGATGCCACCAGTTCCAGACCTTAGCTCCCGCCCTGCAGTAGTGGAAGCCCTTCGATGCACTAATGAATTTTCCGATAAGTATCGTGTTCTGCGGAGAGAGGTGGAGGTACCTCAAGAGGAGAATAACAGGCTTCGCAGGATGCTGGAGAATTTTCTTACCCCGATCATGATCATACCACCACCACCGAAGGAGCAATTCGTCATCAGGTTTTGGCATTCCCTTGGTTTGTTCCAAACTTGGGGGAGTGCCACGGTATCACATTATTATCTTTTAGGATTTCTATTTTCGTGCCCTTGGTTCATTAGTTGTACTCAGTTTTCCCCAGCCGCTTAGCTTTTCCTCACTTTCCCCTTGCCATGTTAAGAAACCCTCGCGAGCGCTCGCAGGCGCTCGGATGGAGGGATGCAATCAGGTCAAAGGCTTGACCGTTACATGCTGACTAGTGGGACCGCATTGGGGCGGTTCGGGCATTTAGCATTACGTTACGAGGCATCGAACATTATATGCCTCACCAGTGGGGCCGCTTTTGTGCGGGTCCTACCATGGACGATACGTGCTGACAGGTGGGGGCCAGGATACACGTCGGACCCGCCATCCTTCTCTCTCTGCCTTGTGGGCCGCTTTTTCCTAATTGGGTGGCCGGTGCAGGCAATGACAAATGGGGTCATTCCATGGGGACATCGAAGCCAATGAACAATGGGGCCGTCATGTGGGGACGTCGAAGCCAATGACTGATGGGGCCGTCATGTTGAGCTGGAGGGGGATTTGCATATTCTCCATGTTTTATGTTGCAACTTGAATATTTGCCATTTTTGTGTGTCGCTGACATGTGGTGGTCATGTGGCAAATGTGCAAATTTCAAAGAAAATATTCGTTTCGTGGGGCCATCGAAGCCAATGAATGATGAGGCTGTCATCTGGGGTGGTGATGACCCACAAGTATAGGGGGTGTATCATAGTACTTTCGATAAATAGGAGTGTCGATCCCAAGGAGGAGCAGAAGGTGTTGATTAGTAGTATGGAGCAGGAAATCTCTGTAAATACTTAGCAAATGGATGTTTAGGGGTTTTCTGATAAAGCAAGGAAATAAAGTGCAATTAAATAAAGACAACAAATAATTGCAGTAGTGGCCCAATACTTTCTTAGCAAAGGACAAGCCGGTGGAAATTCTAATGAGGAACAAACGTTCTTGAGGACACATGGGAATACTGTCAAGTGCTTTCGTTTCATATAACTGATTAATCTTCGTTGGTTTTATAAGTGTTGTGTGGGTGAACCAGTGCTAATGTACTGACCTTACTTGGACTAATACATACTTTTGATTAATCTCCTTTGCAAGAATCTGCAACTACAAGAATTGAATTAAGATAAAAACCTAACCACAGCCTTAAACTCTGAGATCCTACACAACCTTGTGCAAAGGTTTCCTATGGGGGTAAAGGTTTCTGTCACTCCGGCAACCCCACAATTAGTAGCCAAGTACACAATGCATTCCCCTAGGCCCATAAATGGTGAAGTATCATGTAGTCGACGCTAACATGACACCACTAGAATAATAGCAACACAACTTAAATATTAGACCATTGAATAATACCACAGCACAATCCAATAATAACAACATGACTTCTCCCATGTCCTGAAGAACTAAACAAACTACTCATGAGACATCATATGGATCAAGATTTGAGATAATATGATGATGGATAATAATCTAAACATAAATAATAATTCAATGGTTCCACTCCCAAGCATCAACTACAATAGTAATCGACACAGGGAAAGTTTCCCCTTAAAACTACGTAAGATTCAACACAATTGTTACAGCGGGATGGAGTGGTGATGATGGTGCTCGTGGAGTTGATGGTGTGGATGATAATGATGATGATCCCGATGAAGTCTAGCTTGATGATGGTGTTGATGGCGACGATCTCCCCTATCCGGGAAGGAATTTCCCCGATAGAAATCTGTCTACCGTAGAGCTCTTTCTCTCTTGGTGTCTTCCACCCCGCAAAGGCGGAATCTTTCTATGGTCGCTCCCCTTGTTTTAGGGTTTCAAGGAGAAGATATAGGCGAGAGGGCAGAGCGAGAGGTGGGACAGGGCGGCCACACCCATGTAGGTGTTGGAGATATGCCCTAGAGGCAATAATAAATGTAGTTATTATTATATATCTTTGTGTTTATGATAAATGTTTACATTCATGCTATAATAGTATTAACAAGGAAACATTAATACTTGTGTGATTTGTAAACTTAATTTGAAGTCCCTAGTATAGCCTCTATACTTCACTAGCTTGTTGGTTGATTGATGATTGTGGTTTCCCTATCATGAACATTGAGATGTTATCAACAACAAGATCATATCGTTAGGAGAATGATATGGTGGACATACTCCTATAGACAAGCGTAGCATAAAGATCAAGTCATTTCAATAGTTCAATTGCTATATGCTTTCTGATACATAGTAACCTAATTCCTTCGACCATGAGATCATGCATATCACCTTTACTGGATGGCTGCTTTGATGTCATCAAACACCACACCGTAACAGGGTGGCTATAAAGGTGGTATTGAGTGTTCGGAAAGTATTGGTTGAAACACATGGATCAAGAGTGGGATTTGTCCATCCATATGACGGATAGATATACTCTGGGCCCTCTCGGTGAAATGTCATCCAATTAGCTTGCAAGCATGTGACTGGCTCACAAGGGATCACATATCAGGAGCGAGAAAAGAGTACTTATCGATGCGAGGATGAACTAGGTATGCGAGATACCGGCGATCATAACCTCGGATAAGTAACATATCGTGAGACAAAGGGAAATTGGTATCGTATGTAAGTGGTTCATTCGATCGCAATGTAATCGTAGAAATATGTGGAACCATATGAATTTCCAGATTCCTCTATTGGTTATTGTTAGGAGAAGTGTCTCGATCATGTCCGCATAATTCACGAACCGTGAGAGACACTTAAGGATTGACGTTGTTTGAGTAGTTATGGTATTATGAGAAAGAGACCGAATGTTGTTGGTCTCGGATGGGATCCGGGATATCACGAGGTGATCCGGAATGGTCCGGAGAATAAGATTCATATAAGGAAAGTCCCGTTTCGGAGTTGGGGAATGGTTCCGGTGTTTTCATCGGGAACATTCTAGAAGGTCCCGGAATGTCCGGCACTCGGAGGGAAGGGTACATGAATGTGTCATTACATATTGGAATGATTGCATCATGTACTAGGTGTCTTTGCTGTCCAAAATAAAGGGTTTATTTAAATCCTAAATTGAAAAGTCAAACGGCTAGTTTGAAAGTCAAACGGCAAGTTTTGGAAAGTGGAAAGAGGAGGAGAAGAGGAAACCGACTTGGGGGAGGAGTCCCTTGGCGGGCGCCTCCCAAGGCCGACTTGGGAGGGACTCCTCCCTTGGCCGCCCTCCCACCTATAAAGGGAGGGCAGGCTGCCCTCCTAGCACACACAAGTTTCCACCTCTAATCTCCGGTTTAGAGCCGTTTTGGTTTAGAGCTTCTAATTGCTTTAGCCAGCGGTTTAGAGCCTTCTAATTGGTTTAGAGCCTTCTAATTGGTGTGTCTAATTACTAGACCACTAATAGCCTCTCTCATAAGCTCCACCATACTACTTTTGGCTTAAGGCGAAGCCTGTGGGATTTCCCTCTACTTAGGTACCACGCGTTGTCTTTGGAATCGCGAGGAGAGTGCTACAACCTCCATTCTTTGGAACAAGGGAGAGGAAGGTCTTCGAAAATCGCGAGCGTGTGACCGATTACGGGGCGCTTAGGAGCGTGGCGGGAAGGATCGTCTCACGCGATCTTGAGATCGGAAGAAATCGACTACATCACCCACGAGAATCTGCTCTCGTTAAACACTTTGGAATCTTCGAGGTGAGTTATTCCATCGACTTCGTTGCAATCTAATAGATAGATCTTGGCTTGTTTGTTTGTATGATATAGAAAATTTTTGTTTTCCATGCTACGAACCCCTACAGTGGTATCAGAGCCGTGTCTATATGTAGATCTGTTGCACGAGTAGAACAAAATGGTCATTGTGGGCGTTGATGCTTTTATTGTCGATTGCCTTTTGTGTACTTTGCATCTTGAGGTATGTTGGGATGAAGCGGCCGGGCTAACCTTACATTACATCGTTCATGAGACTTGCTCCACGCTTGACATGCAACTCGTATTGCATAAGTGGCTTTGCGGGTGCCTGTTTCTCCTAGCATAGTAAAGATCCAATTTACAACGGGTAATCAACAATGCTAGTATCAATGTTGTGGTTCTTGTTCGTAGGTTAGAACGACACTTATGGAAAGCCCCAAACCACGTAAAATATGCAAAGAAAGTAGAAGCGTCTAACTTTGTTTTGCAGGGTGTCGATGATGATATGGCCATGATTGTGATTATATTTGATGTATGCAATGTTCCTTATTGTAAGTTGGCACGGCGGGAAACCATATGGTTGTCTTTAATTTGTTAAGACCTGCGTGTCTATTCAAAATAGTTGTAATAGTTGAAGCTGGTGGGCGACAACCATGAAGAAGCGTCATTGACCTTGATGCTATGCGGTGATGATGGAGATCATGTTCGTGCTTGAAGATGGAGATCGGAAGCACAAAGAAGAAAGGCCATATCATATCACATATTATGAATTGCATGTGATGTTAATCCTTTATGCATCTTGTATTGCTTAGTAGACGACGGTAGCATTATAAGATGATCCCTCATGCACATAAATTTCAAGTTCTAAAGTGTTCACCCTTAGTATGCACGTTGCCAAAGCTTGCTTTGCTTCAAAGCACCACGTGATGATCGGGTGTCTTTGATTCATGGTGAATACAACGTAAGCAAGCCAGATTTGCTTATGTGATAGCTAAGGTTTGATCTTGTGAGCCTAGCATGTGGACATGGCCTCGGGAACACGGATCGCGAAAGGTAAAGCGTGAATCATATAGTAGATATGATGAACATGATGATTGTTCGCCATTGAAACTATATCAACTCTCGTGATGATCGGTGTTGATGTAGTGGATTTGGTTAGTGTGATCACTAAAACAATGTGAGGGATGTTGTTTTGGTGGGAGTTCACCTAGTTTAATTTCATTAATTAATTTGAACTCAATTTGTCATAAACTTAGTCTAAACTATTGCAAATATGTTGTAGATCAATGGCAGCCCTACCATCAATTTTAATGCGTTCCTAGAAAGAAAAGTTGAAAACAATGGAAGCAACTTCGGCGGATTGGTTCCGCAATTTGAGGATTGTCCTCACATGGTAATTTGACCTATGTCTGGATGCACATTTGGGTGACCCACTGCGGTGATGCTACCGATGAAGTAAAGAATGTTTACCTTGCTCGGAAGAATCATTACTCCATAGTTCAGTGTGCTATCTTGTATGGTTTAGAATCAGACTTGAGAAAAGGTTTGAAGAGTCGGACCCATATGATATTGTCGAGGATCTCAAATTAATTTTTGAGACTCATGCGGCAATTGAAAGTTATGAAGCTTCGAAAAGTTCTTTAGCGCAAGATGGAAGAGGCGACTCGTCGGTGAGCATGTGCTTAAGATGTGCACGCATAAATAAACTTCAAAGCTTGGGTATAGTGATTCCTAATACTTTGGGGTTTACCGCATCCTCCAATCACTACCACCAAGTTACAAGAACTTTGTGATGAACTACAACATGCGAACATGAACAAAGAGTTGCGAACTGTTTGCTATGTTAAAATCTGAAGTGGAGATCAAGAAAGAGCACCAAGTGTTGATGGTCAATAAGACCACCAAATTCAAGAAAGGCAAGTCTAAGCGAAGGACACTTCAAGAAGGGTGGTAAGAAAGTTACCACGCCGACGAAAGAAGACCAAGGCTGGACCTAAGCCTGGCCCGAGTGCTTTTCTTGCAAGGAGAGAAGGTCCTTTGGAATTGCCCAAAGTACTTGGCGGATTTGAAGAGCAACATCAAGAAGAAAGGTATATCTGATATACATGTTATTGATGTGTATCTCACTAGTATTCGTAGTAGTGCCTGGGTATTTGATCTTGGTTCGGTTGCTCATATTTGTAACTCGAAGCAGGAGCTGCGAATAAGCGGAAGCTAGTGAAGAGCGAGGTGACGATGCGCGTGAGAAGCGGATCAAAGGTTGATGTGATCGCGGTCGACGCTACCTCTTCATCTACCATCGGGATTAGTTTTATACTTAAATAATTGTTATTTGGTGCTGCGTTGAGCATGAACATTATATCGGGATCTTGTTTATTGCGAGACGGTTACTTGTTTAAATCCGAGAATAATGGTTGTTCGATTTATATGAGTAATATGTTTTATGCACATGCACCTTTGATAGATGGTCTATTCTTGTTGAATCTCGATAGTAGAAATACACATATTAATAACATTGAAGCTAAGCGATTGAAATCAGCGATAACTCGACCTACATGTGGCACTGTCGTCTTGGTCACATTGGAGTGAAGCGTATGAAGAAACTCCATTCCGATGGACTTCTTGAATCACTTGATTTTGAATCACTTGAAAGATGCGAGGCATGTCTGATGGGTAAAATGACTAAGACTCCATTTTCTGGTCTAATGGAGCGAGCTACGGACTTATTGGAAATCATACATACCGATGTGTGGTCCAATGAGTGTAGCATCATGATGGTTATCGTTATGTTCTTACCTTCACGGATGACTTGAGTAGATATGGGTATATCTATTTCATGAAACATAAGTCCGAAACTTTCGAGAAGTTTAAGGAGTATCAAAGTGAGGTAGAGAATCAACGTAACAAGAAGATTAAATTTCTACGTTCTGATCGTGGAGGTGAATATCTAAGTTACGAGTTTGGCGAGCATTTGAAGAAATGTGGAATACTTTCGCGATTGACACCGGGAACACCACAGTAATGGTGTGTCCGAGCGTGAATCGAACTCTCTTAGATATGGTTCGTTCTATGATGTCACTTACATATTTACCGCTATCATTTTGGGGTTATGCATTAGAAACAGCCGCATTCACTTTAAATAGGGCACCGTCTAAATCCGTTGAAACGACACCATATGAATTATGGTTTGGGAAGAAACCTAAATTGTCGTTCCTTAAAGTTTGGGGATCTGAAGCCTATGTAAAGAAGTTACAGCGGACAAGCTTGAACCCAAAGCGGAAAATGCGTCTTCATAGGATACCCGAAGGAAACTATTGGGTATACCTTCTATCATAGATCCGAAGGCAAAATCTTCGTTGCCAGAATGGATCCTTTCTAGAGAAGAATTTCTCTCGAAAGAAGTATTTGGAAGGAAAGTAGAACTCGGCGAGGTTGTCGAACCTTCTCTCGAAATTGCAAGTAGCAGCACGGAAGAAGTTCTGTGGTGCTGCACCAATAAGAGAGGAAGCTAATGATGGTGATCATGAAACTTGGTTGAGGTTACTCTGAGCCTCGGAGGTCAACGAGAACTCGTACCACTCCAGTTGGTATGATTCCGTTATGAATGTCATGGTGGTGGAAAACACCGATGACCCCGAGACATATGAGGAAGCGATGATGAGCTGATTCCAATAAATGGCAAGAAGCCATGAAATCCGAGATTGGATCCATGTACGAAAACCAAGTATGGACTTTGGTGGACTTACGGATGGCGAAAGGTCATCGAGAACAAATGGATTTTCAAGAAGAAAACAAATGCTGATGGTAATGTTCTTGTCTATAAAGCTCGACTTATGTCGCAAAGGGTTTCGACAAATTCAAGGAGTTGACTACGATGAGACTTTCTCACGATGTAAGCTAAAATCTGTGAGGATTATGTTAGCAATCGCTGCATATTATGATTATAAGATATGGCGGATGGATGTCAAAACAGCATTCCTCAATGGAGACATTGATGAAGAGTTGTATATGATGCAACCCAAAGGTTTTCGATCCTAAAGATGCTAACAAGGTATGCAAGCTTCAACGGTCCATCTATGGATTGAAGCAAGCATCCCAAAGTTGGAATCAACGTTTTGATAAGGTAATCAAAAGTTTTGGTTTTATACAAACTTATGGAGAAGCTTGTATTTACAAGAAAGTGAGTGGGAGCTCTGTAGCATTCTTAATACTGTATGTGGATGACATATTGTTGATTGGGAATGATGTAGACCTTCTTAATAGTGTCAAGGAATATTTGAATAATATTTTTTCAATGAAGGATCTTGGCGAGCAGCTTACATATTAGGCATAAAGATTTATAGAGATAGATCGAAGCAAATATCATTGTCACAAAGTACATATTTGGACAAAGTTCTAAAGAGGTTTGGAATGGAAGATAGCAAGAAAGGGTTCTTGCCCATGTTGCTAATCGACCTTGAGTAAAACTCAAAGTCCGACATCGAGAAGATAGAGAAAGGATGAGTAAGACTCCCTATGCATCAGCCATAGGATCTCTAATGTATGCCATGCTATGTACTAGACCCGACATTGCATATCTTTAGTTTAACTAGCAGATATCAAAGTGATCCAGAGTGGATCATTGGACAGTGATCAAAAACATCCTTAAGTACTTGAGAAGAACTAAGGATATGGTTCTTTCTTATGGAGGTGATGAACAGCTCGTTGTTAATGGTTACACCGATGCTAGTTGGAACACCGATCCGGATGATTCTAAATCACAATCTGGATACGTATTTATTTTGAATGGTGCAGCGATTAGTGGAGGAGTGCAAAGCAAAGCGTTGTGGCGAGATCTTCAACTGAATCGGAATACATGGCTGCTTGGAGGCTTCACAAGAAGCGATATGGATGAAAGAGTTCATTCTGAGCTGGGTGTGGTTCCTAGTCTGGACCCAATGTCTATCTACTGTGATAACATGGGCGCCATAGCCAATGCGCACGAACCAAGGTCACACAAGAAGCTAAAGCATATCAAGCTGCGTTTCCACACTATTCGAGAACATATCCAGGATGGGGATATAAAGATTTGCAAAGTACACACAGATCTGAATGTGGCGGATCCGTTGACTAAACCTCTCCCGAGGGCAAAACATGACCAACACCAAACTGCCATGGGTGTTCGGTATATTACCAAGTAATCTAGATTAGATGACTCTAGTGCAAGTGGGAGACTGTTGGAGATATGCCCTAGAGGCAATAATAAATGTAGTTATTATTATATATCTTTGTGTTTATGATAAATGTTTACATTCATGCTATAATAGTATTAACAAGGAAACATTAATACTTGTGTGATTTGTAAACTTAATTTGAAGTCCCTAGTATAGCCTCTATACTTCACTAGCTTGTTGGTTGATTGATGATTGTGGTTTCCTATCATGAACATTGAGATGTTATCAACAACAAGATCATATCGTTAGGAGAATGATATGGTGGACATAAACCTATAGAACAGCGTAGCATACAGATCATGACATTACAATCGATCAATTGCTAGATGCTTTCAGATACATAGTACCCTAAATCCTTCGACCATGATCTCATGCTTATCACCTTTCTGGATGGATGCTTTGATGTCATCAAACACCACACCGTGAGGTGGCTATAAAGGTGGTATTGAGTGTTCGGAAAGTATTGGTTGAAACACATGGATCAAGAGTGGGATTTGTCCATCCATATGACGGATAGATATACTCTGGGCCCTCTCGGTGAAATGTCATCCAATTAGCTTGCAAGCATGTGGTGGCTCACAAGGGATCACATATCACGGAGCGAGAAAAGAGTACTTATCGATGTGAGGATGAACTAGGTATGCGAGATACCGATCATAACCTCGGATAAGTAACATATCGTGAGACAAAGGGAAATTGGTATCGTATGTAAGTGGTTCATTCGATCGCAAAGTAATCGTAGAAATATGTGGGAGCCATATGAATTTCCAGATTCCTCTATTGGTTATTGTTCGGAGAAGTGTCTCGATCATGTCCGCATAATTCACGAACCGTGGGAGACACACTTAAGGATTGACGTTGTTTGAGTAGTTATGGTATTATGAAAGAGACCGAATGTTGTTGGTCTCGGATGGGATCCGGGATATCACGAGGTGATCCGGAATGGTCCGGAGAATAAGATTCATATAAGGAAAGTCCCGTTTCGGAGTTGGGGAATGGTTCCGGTGTTTTCATCGGGAACATTCTAGAAGGTCCCGGAATGTCCGGCACTCCGGGAGGGGGAAGGGTACATGAATGTGTCATTACATATTGGAATGATTGCATCATGTACTAGGTGTCTTTGCTGTCCAAAATAAAGGGTTTATTTAAATCCTAAATTGAAAAGTCAAACGGCTAGTTTGAAAGTCAAGCAAGTTTTGGAAAGTGGAAAGAGGAGGAGAAGAGGAAACCGACTTGGGGAGGAGTCCCCTTGGCGGCGCCTCCCAAGGCCGACTTGGGAGGGACTCCTCCCTTGGCATGACCCTCCCACCTATAAAGGGAGGCAGGGCTCCCCTCCTAGCACACACAAGTTTCCACCTCTAATCTCCGGTTTAGAGCCGTTTTGGTTTAGAGCTTCTAATTGCTTTAGCCAGCGGTTTAGAGCCTTCTAATTGGTTTAGAGCCTTCTAATTGGTGTGTCTAATTACTAGACCACTAATAGACTCTCTCATAAGCTCCACCATACTACGCACTTGCTTAAGCGAAGCCTGGATTTCCCTCTACTTAGGTACCACGCCGTTGTCTTTGGAATCGCGAGAAGTGCTACAACCTCCATGCCTGCTGGAACAAGGGAGAGGAAGGTCTTCGTCAGTACCGAACGTGTGACCGACTACGGGCGCTCTTGGAACGTGGCGCCGGAAGGATCGTCTACGCGATCTTGAGATCGGAAAGAGTACGACTACATCACCCACGAGAATCTGCTCTCGTTAAACACTTTGGAATCTTCGAGGGTGAGTTATTCCATCGACTCGTTGCCACAATCTAATAGATAGATCTTGGCTTGTTTGTTTGTATGCGATAGAAAATTTTTGTTTTCCATGCTACGAACCCCTACAGTAGGCACGCCCTAGGGTGACCCGCTCCTAGGGGGTGTGGGCCCCCTGTGGCCCAACTCCGCCTCCCCTTCTGGCATCCTTCGTCTTCTGGGAAAATACTATTTTCTGTAGTTTTTCTGGTATTTTTCTGATCATCAAAACGCCGCTTTTTCCATCAGAATCCTGACTTCGGCAGTTCATCCTTTAAGAATCATCCAACATGCAAAAACAGATGAAAAGACATAAGTAACACCTCTTAATCTGAAATATATCAATGAATAGAGGCAAATTATGATATAGAATGGTGATGCAAATTGGATGTATTAGGTGGGGCCTCGAAGCCAATGATTGAGGGGGCCGTGATGTGGAGCTGGAGAGGGGATTTGCATATTCTCCATGTTTTACGTTGCAACTTGCATATTTTCCATTTTGTGTGTCGCTGACATGTGGTGGTCATGTTGCAAATATGCAAATTTCAAAGAAAAGGTTTGTTTTGTGGGGCCATCGAAGCCAATGAACGATGGGGCCGTCATGTGGGGCGGTCGAAGCTAATAACCGATGGGTCCGTGATGTGGGGCTGGAAGGGGGATTTGCATATTTGGCATGTTTTAGATTGCAACTTGCATATTTGCATTTTTTGTGTTGCTGACATGTGGTGGTCATGTTGTAAATATGCAAATTTGAAAGAAAAGGTTCGTTCTGTTGGGCCATCAAAGCTAATGAACGATGGGGCCGTCATGTGGGGCGGTCGAAGCCAATGACCGATGAGGCCCTGGTGTGGGGCTGGAGGGGGGATTTGCATATTTGCCACGTTTTAGATTGCAACTTCCATATTTGCCATTTTGTGTGTCGCTAACATGAAGTGGTCATGTTGAAAATATGCAAATTTCAAAGAAAAGGTTCGTTCTGTGGGGCCATCGAAGCCAATGAACGATGGGGCCGTCATGTAGGGCGATCGAAGCCAATGACCAATGGGGCCGTGATGTGGGGCTTGAGGGAGGATTTGCATATTGCCACGTTTTATATTGCAACTTGCATATTTGCCATTTTGTGTGTCACTGACATGTGGTGGTCATGTTGCAAATATGCAATTTTCAAAGAAAAGGTTCGTCCTGTGGGGCCATCAAAGCCAATGAACGATGGGGCCGTCATGTGGGGCCGTCGAAGCCAATGACCGATGGGGCCGTGATGTGTGGCTGGAGGGGGGTTTGCATATTTTCCAAGTTTTAGATTGAAACTTGCATATTTGCCATTTTGTGTGTCGCTGACATGTGGTGGTCATGTGGCAAATAAGCAAATTTCAAAGAAAAAGTTTGGCAGATATGCAAAATTGGCAAATATGCAAAAATCTCGGAGCAGCTACTCCCCCAAACATTAACAGGTGGGGTCGTGTATGACACACATGAGGTTGGATCTCTCTCTCATCCGCTCCCAGCCCCTAGCCCCGAGCAGCTGCTACCCCGCCGACGGTCAGAGCAGCCATCGTCGGCGCGTCGGCGGCTCCGTCCTACGGTGCGTCGGATGGACTACCACGCTACACCTCAACCACGGCTCTAGCACATGTTTTGTCCGCATGGATTATACGTTGAGGCAGTATCGACCGCAAGCAGGTCCGCCGCCCATGACAATCGGGATTTTGTTCCGCTGCCATAGCTCGACGCACGGTCGCAACAATTGCTAGTAGTGCTTGGTAAGACCTTCGCTCCTTCTCCACACACCCTAATCGATTCGGTTCCCGTAATTTCCTCGATATTGCAGGGGTAAATTAGTCTTCAATGTATGGTCGTAACGGGTACACCGGCGAGGGTGGGGATTCAGTCATGTCATGGCCACGTTCTCCTTCTCCTACCATGTCGGAAGTGTAGGTAGCTCCTTCTCTTTGTACTACCATTGAATTTGAAGTGCCTCCATGGCTTGTCAGACTGATTTTAATTGGGTTTGTTTTGGGATTGTTACAGTGTGCTATGAAGGCCGATGATCCATGGTACATTGCATACCAAGATGAATCAACCCAGTGGTCTAGCCATTGAATGGATTTGGAGGAGATGGTTGCCAATTTAGGTGATGAATTGGCCCATTAAAACATGTTGATATTAGAGCTGAAGCGTAGTGTCTAGGAAGAAAAGAAGAACTCAGATCTTATTCGCAAAGAGAAGTTGACACTTGAGGCTGATCTTGCCGTATCTTATCTAGTGGTAGAAAATCTAAAACATGAACTTGAAGTGAAGGGGGAGGAGAATAGTAGATTTATGTGGGAAGTTTTAGTAGTTTTCATCCCCATCCTAACAGTTACACTATAGGGTTGTGATGAAGGTGGCACATGTAATGATTAGTTGAATTGATAGCTAATTTAGATAGTAGAATTGTTATCAATGGATGGTTATGAGTTCCTGCAAATTTAGTCACCTTGTGGTCCCAAAGTTTTCATGAGAATACATTGCGGGTCCCGAGTTGCCTGCCATTGGATCTAGCTGCCCATAGTTGGCGTGCGAAATGCCATGTAGACTTGTAGCATTGATAGCGGCATCCATTCCCTGTTCTTCCTAACGTCCCATTCTTCTTCTATAGAGAGGAGATCTGTCAAAGAAAGTACTACTCCCTCCGATCGAATTTAGTTGACCCAAATTCATCAAGATACGGATGAATCTAATACTAATTCATGTCTAGGTACAATTGAATCTAGACAAATCTAAATCAACTAATACAAGCCCGCCGGAGATTGTCAAAGCAAGTACTGCTACTTATGAATCAGCATATCCACCGATCTCACGGCTCAAATACATAATCCCTTTGACCCATATTAGCAGTAAAATTTGACTAGATACGTTTCATATCTAGATGAATCTAGGTCAACTAATATGGGTCGGAGGGAGTATCATATTTATTCAAATTGGTTCACGGGGGATTGATCTAGGCCGTCGTGGTGATGTTGCGGATGATGGCTCCAATCATCGTTGCATCGATGACCACTGTTGGCACCGCCGTCGCCTTGGTGTCTTTAATCAGCAACGGATCTGAGGTGGTGAACATGAGTGAGACGGATAGAGACAAAAAATTCAGATGCTTAGATCCTCACCACTGCATGCCGTTCAAGCCGCCACACTTGGACCGGTGCCGCCGCAAGCCGTTCTGACCCCCATTCTTAGGACTGCACTACCGCACGCCGTTCAGACCGCTGGGCTTAGATCCGCACCGCCGCACGCCGTTCGGACCTCCAGGCTTAGGTTCGCGCCGCCGCACGCTGTTCGGACAACCACGCTTAGAACCGCACCGCCGTACATCGATAGGAGGGAAGGAAGATGCGGCTGGTATACGTGCGACAGGGAAAGGGAGGGAGAGACATCCAGCCTGTCGGGCTCTCCTCTCCATACAAGGTAGGTGTACCCATCAGGAGAGAGAGAGACCTCCAGCCTATCGGGCTCTCCTCTCCATACAAGGGAGGTGCACCCATCAGGAGAGAGACCTCCAGCCCGTTGAATCATGATGTATCCAACGGTGGTTAGCCAAGATCTGTGTGACATACATCTCGACCAATCAGAGCGCAGTAGCTGCTATGAGGGTTTGAGTCAGGATAGAGGGGAAAAGTGAGGAATACTTTAACGGGAGGGTGTTGGGGATATACTTTCCGGGTATACCCACAGGACTCGCTGACCAGGGTGGCCCACCAACGAGTTAGATCTTTGCTTCACGGGCGGCCCAGTCAGAGAAAGAGGAGGAGCCAGTTCCGGCTATGACAAGGCCCAGAAGAGTTACCGACTTAGGCATGTAGTATTACTTGTAGTCCAAGCTATACTGTAACACCCTAGTTTTAGCTAATTACTATTAGGGTTTGTTTTGTGCATCATGAGCATCATGCCTTAAAATTTGCATTGAGGAAAATAAAGAAAATCCTAAACCCTAATCTTCCACCTCTATTTGCCAATCAATTCAAAATAGTTTTGAATTTTGAAAAGTGACAAAATTAAAGGATCCCAAATTGTTTAAAGGGGTCCCTGCAGTATTTTATATATTCTATAAAATCTCTGGTGATTTTGAAATCACCCAAAACAAATTTGAACTGAAAATTCAAAAGGGAAATGAAAAACAGAAATTGAAAAAGGTTTTCTGTAAAAAAAATGGAGCAACCTAGCTAACCAGGCCGGCCCAATCTCTCTCCTCTCCTCCATGCCGCCCACCCGCGCAGCAGCCAGCCCAACATGGCACACTCGGCCCGGTACCCCTCTGCCGTCCCTTCCCTTTCTTCTTCCATGCCGACAGAAGGAGAAGCTCCTCCGTGGCAGCGCCGATGCCGTCCTTCGGTGCCGCTTCTCTGCCACTGTTCGTCGCCTATTGGAGAGGGGATAAGACCCCGCGCTGGCACCCACTCCGTCCTCATCATCTTTCCCTCTCCCTAGCTCTCTTCCTCATGTTCCTCCTCTGGCCGAACCCTGGTCGCCCAGTAGCCGGACGGCACCGTCGCTCTAGACCGTCCCAGGCCAAGCCGTGGCCACCATCGAGACCGCCATGTCGTTCTCTTCTTCCTCAACAAGTCAATCTAGAAAGGGCGCCCACAATCAAGCCAATCGTGACCTCCTTCCCGAGCTTCGGCCGTCGCCGTCCCCGTCAATTCCGGCCACCCTGGACCTCGCCGTCGAGTTTGCCGCGCTCCTGGTGAGCTTCTGAAGCTCAAGGTGAGCTTTGTCTGGCCGCTTGTTTGCTGTAAGCTGTCATACACCATGTTACTACAAGTTCCGTCGCCGCTGCCCGCCATACTGCTAGCTCCGGTGACCACTCCGCAGCGGCGCCACCATCTTTAGGTAGCCCACGTCGCCCTCTCTCTAACACCCCCATCCACGCAAGCGCGCACGTCTTCCTCCGCCGTTCCGCGCCGCCGTCTGGCCCGTTGCCCGGCGTTCCAACGTGGCACCCGTGTGGCATCCACGTAGTGCCTGCGTGGCCCAGGCCCACTCGTCAGCCTCTCTAGCTAGCTTCTGCCTAGGTGAGAAATAACAACCAGCCCCCCGGTCCCTCTTGCTTGCGTGGCATGCTGAGGTGGCCAGTATCCCACTGGTCAGTCAAGTGGCTAGGCTCAGTAGCGGTGTAAAAAGTTTAACCCCCACAGCTGATTTCACAGTGATGCCATAATTCAATTTAAATTGATTAAATAATTTCTAAAATTGGTATAATATTGTAAATTCAATAACTTTTAATCTGTAATTCAGAAAAATACAAATAATATATCAAAATGTTCAGAAAAATGAGAACTATCTATCTATGCTGTAATCATGCATTGTTCAACAACTTAAATGACAATTTTAATTAGAAGAACACAGTAACCCCTCACAGGTGATTCCGGAGTTTTCCCCGAGTTAGGGTTTGCGCCCCTCGAAACCCTGATTAATTTGTCAAGCATGTCCTAGGGTTACATTTCAATGCAAATTAACTTGTCATATCATCATCCTTGCTTGAGCATTGCATCGATGCCATGTGTTGATTGTTTCCTTCTCTTTCCGGTGTTTGGTTCTTCCCGGTAGAATACGATATCGAGATCAAGATCGAAGACCGAGGACAACACCATCGAAGATCGAAGATCGACGAACAATACTTGACCAACTATAACCAAGTCAAGTACAAGATTCCCGAAGATCTGCTTATCGGTTATCAACTGGCAAAGGAAAGCATAGCCCCACCATGATATAATCCTATGATATCGAAAGCATTTCAATTCTGCCATGATGCATAGGATTCTATGGTGGTATTTTATCGATAGATAGAGTATCCTATCTATTGCATACTCCTTTGAGCTTATATTACCTGATCCACTGCTCCTAGCATAACTAGGTTTGGCTTGTGTGCACTGCTAGAGCTATCATCTATGTTCTGCTTAGCCATGCATAGCTGTCAGTTCTGGTCCATCCAGATGATGTATCAGATGCAGAGAATCTAGTATGACAGGAGAACGTGATGAGATGATATCAGAGGTGATATGATATTAAACATGCTAAGGCTTGTATGGGAGGCCACGGTGGGATGTGTTTTTTCTAGTCCCATGCTTGCCACCACTAGGACCCGATGTTCTTGCCTCTTGAACCAAGACGAGCGTACAACCAAACGGGGCCTGGAAAACCCCACGAGTGACTAACTTGCCTAGTAGATTCCATGAGTCACATAGTTTGGGCGTTCCATTCGACATATGCATAGAAAATATTTTGAAAGATTTGCCGGGTGAAGTTGGTGCATTCATAACAGGTAGGTAAGCGTGGCCGGGGTTGCTTGGGGTCAATGGAGCCCTTGTTAACCAACCTCGCCTCACATCTTTAAGTACCGGCTTCGGGATTTGACCCGTTGCGACGGAACCATACTTATTGCGTGACTCATGGTCTCGGCGAAAGCAAGGTAAAGGTCGTGTCTAACCACCCTCTGCCGGCCTTCCAAGGAAGAGGGCTAATCTTAAGTGGCATTAAGAGAAGGTTAGTACGTGTGGGTAAAGTTGTACACCCCTGTAGGGTAATAATCTTTCGGAAAGCCGTGTCCATGGTTATGGACGACTTGGTAACGGACGTGATGATCATAGAGAACTTGAACTTAATCGTAAAACTTGATAGATCCACGTGTGCTTAAGGATGCTTCCTCATGGGTACGAGGGGGTGATCCAAGTTCAGATGATGATGACTTGGTGGATATCAAAAGATGATGATTAATACTTTGGAAACATCGCTCGCTTATCCCCTTTTAAAATACTCTGATTAGACGAGCTTCTTCTTCCTCTTGTTTTATAAACAAAAGTGGCTTATGCAAAACAACTCCACCAGCCATAAGTCTTGCGGAGTACACCCTGTACTCACACTTGCTTTGATGGATACTTTTGGCAGAGTAAGTGTTCCCTGAAGATCAGTTATGTACTACATCGACACTAACGAGTAGCTTGGGGTTCCTGGCCGGCAGCCTGGAATCTATGGGTTGGGACGTCATCGTTATGCTTCAGGCCTCTTAGGCCATTTGTTAAGTTTGCTATACTTAATAGCATAATTTGCCTTCCGTTGTTTGGTGTTTGTGGTCAGTGACCTTTGCTTGTAATAATTTGTTTTTCTTCTCAGTTATGAACTTGCTGTAATAAATTTTGTGTCGTAGGGTCACTGCTGTGTTATCGATTCTTCACTGGATATCCTCGAGCTCAAGGTTAATCTTATATCAGACGGAGGTCTGGGATTTGTTTAGCCCTGATCCCGGGGGTATCACAGTTCTTGGTATCAGAGCAATACCGACCATAGGAAAACCTTTCTATTGGTCGATGTTGAGTCTAGTGCTTGAGAAAACTATTTTAAAGATGAAAACTATTTGCGAAAACTCTAGTATGCTTATTTTTCTCCTTATCCAGTTTCGCTCTAACTCTGGGTTATCTTATCTGGTGTTGATTTGGAAAAGTTTTGATACCTCTTCTAGTCTTTCAAAACTTAGGTGCCTTCTTGTCATGTCGTTTCTAAGCCAGTTGACCTAGTGTTGAGTTCTTCAGAGTTGTGTGTGTTAAGAATTCTTTATTCCCTTTGCTCTGCTTCATCTGAGAGATTCCTTTCCATCATGATCTCTCTATCTTCTGGACCCACAATATTATATTGTTGGCTCCTCAGTTTTCTGTTCTAGGCTTCGAGGTTTCCTTTCGCCTCGTTTGCCTCCTTTTCATTTGTTGGGTACTTTAGAAGTCGTTTCTTCTCTTAGAAGCTACCTCGTGAATACTATCTTGCAGTGTACACTATGTCACTCAATTAGTAGTTACTCCTTTCTTTGGATTTTAACCCTTGGACTTGAACTTAAGATCCCTGATTGTGCTGGATTCTGGTGTTGTGAATCTTGTACATGAAGCTGACCTTTAACCCAAGATCCCTTTTGCTGACCCATGTTGTTAATGTTTACACATAACCTCGGGATGGCTAGTACCTTCTAGTATAGCCTTCAAGCTTGTGGTTATTTTCGCGATTAAATTGTGATAGCTAAGGACTTCGCCTACCACATGCTATGACAGATGTTCTTTAATGGAACCAAATAGATCACGACAAGAGAACACCTCGAGAGTCTCGCATTTATATTCGTGACTCTGCCACACCCTACCCTTCTATGCATTGGTTTTCGGAAGGTTGTTGACTTATGCATCCACATCTCGGGATTCTATCCTGAGCATGTTTGTTTTCCTTGTTGTTTTCTGACCTTTGTCTACCAGTTGGTAGCCAAGTAGTTATCTGCATTGGTGTCTTCCGATGCAAGATACTCTTGCGGTCTGTCATGACAAACCATTTCGGAGTGTCAGGAGAAACAAACTCCAGTACCTTGTCATATCCAAGACCAGGTCAAAGCGTTGTAACCTGCAGATTAAGAGGCATTGATTAGCTTCTATATGTTCTACCTTAAAGTATGACACCCTTTTATACTAAAGAGGTTGTGCTGAGTTTCATGACCCCTTAATGAAGTGATACTTCCACACATCTTTACTCACCCTCCCTCGAGCTTTCGCGCTCGTGAGTGATGCATGTGCGTAATAATGTGGTCATCTGAGATTCTTAGAAATTATTATTGTTTTGAACTGTAAGGACATTTGTGTCATTCTTAGCGTGATCAGTTAACCCTGTCACTAAGCAAAGGATGATTGTGCTACCAAGTTCGTTATTCTGGTACACTACCTTCGATCAAAGAGTTAGGCTTGTGCCGAAGCTCTAAGACTATGTCTTATTGCCTTACAAAGCAAGCTTCCTCTCGAACTAAGTGACATATCGGTGGTTCGTGATATTCTATATGTCTTCCTAGAAGTACCGCCATGTTGCCACATGACCGAGTTGTCAAGTTCTTGAGCAAGCAAGTTCTCTGAACTGCTATTTTCTCCAAGGATCCATACTAGATACCCCTGAGCAAGTTGGTTGAGCTTCAACAACAACTTAGAGAGTTGTAAGACAAAAGTTCTATCCGACCCAATTCCTTCATAATGGGATGTCTAGTTTTGTTCGTGCTGAAGAAAGATAGTATTTACTTTATGGTTATATTATTCTCCCCAATCTTTGATTTGATTTGGGTTATCGTCAAATCAAACTCAGTGCCAAGGACTATCTTGATGGTGTTTCTATTTATGATGTTTCACTTGACTACATCCTCTTGTCCTTTGGTCTGACCAATATTGTTGTCTCGTTCAAGCAACATATGAGTCCATCTTCTTGGAGTGTCTCGATAAGTTTGTTGTTGAGCCCATCAATGACATCCTTATCTTCTCCATGTTATATTGAATACATATGGAACATTGGGCATTAATGTTGGAAACTTTTGAGAACCGTCTTTGATTCATCTCGAAGTATGAGTTCTGGATGTTATAAGTAACCTTCTCCGGTTCACGTGCAATTGTTGAAAGATGTCGTCGTGGATTCGATTAGAGTTAGATTCGTTCCCTAAGGAAACATGTGTGTTTTATTGTTAGTATTTATGCGTATGCAGTTGTCTCTCGAAAAGTTGCTAATACATGGGTCTAGCAATATAGCTCAGTCTTTTGGAGCTTTGCACTGTAGTCCATGTCTTGAGAATCTAGTAACTTTACCCTTGCGGTAAATGTTGCAACCTTTCTATCCGGACATGCTGAGTCTGAATTATCATCTCACTTAACCAAAGCCGAATCTCAAGCAGCAATGATGGTTGGTGTACCTCAAGGTTTTGACATAGGTCCCTTTGTAAATCTGGCAAGATTGATGTAATGGTTGACACAACATAACCGGAAAGACCTTTGCCATATTCTCTTGAACTCAGCAATATCAATCACTCTTCATAAGGGTTCTACTATAATTAATTATAGGAGTTGTGCTTATGGATTCCTTGTATCCGAAGTCCGACCTTTACTTGGTGTCTGATTTCTCGAACATCAAGGAGAACATTTAAAGTAGTGTTGCTAAATGTCTCTCGGTCGATCCTCTAGACCCTTTATGTTGGCAAGAACTTCGTTGTGCCCAAAAATTGAAGTGTGAGAATGAAGTTTCTTTCTTATGGTGTCATCAGGAATCTTCTTAACTATTCATCTTAGTGGTGCAAAGTGATACCACAATTTTGGAAAAGATTTTGGTATACCTGGATGGATAAAGAGTTTCCTTCGTCTTCTCAAACATGTTTGAAGAGTGGCTATGATTTTGGTAATAAATAGTTTCTCTTTCTACATGTTCCTTGTGACTCCTATGAGTCCTCTCCACCAAAACACCTTTCTGCCTTAAGCCTTCTGTTGAATGAAGGAGTGAACCTTCTATGTCAAAAGTAGTTCAACAACTTGGTTTTGTTGATCCATATCTCTGCAACTTGAAATCTCTACTTAAGTTGTTTAGTAGAGGTTCTCCATTGAAGTCTGCGTTATGTTCTTCCTGTTGGAACCTTCCTCTTCAGAAGCTTAAACCCTTCTGAGTTCCATGGTCTCAATCCTTATAAAGACCATATATCTAACAACTTGAAACCTTCTCCTCCTATTTCCTCTGTTACCTTGGCGTGTTTCATGTTTGTCATCTCAGAGTTGTTTCCAAACACTCCATCCATGAGTTAACCATGAGATACTCTGTGTTGTTTAGTGTGTTTCCCTCTTATCTTTAGAGTGACCCTGTTTCTTTCTCTCTCTGTCTCTTTTCCTACCTTTGGAATCTCGGGTCGAGATTCTCGTAAGGGGGATAGAGCTGTAACACCCCATTTTTAGCTAATTACTATTAGGGTTTGTTTTGTGCATCATGAGCATCATTCCTTAAAATTTGCATTGAGGAAAATAAAGAAAATCCTAAACCCTAATCTTACACCTCTATTTGCAATTCAATTCAAAATAGTTTTGAATTTTGAAAAGTAACAAAATTAAAGGATCCCAAATTGATTAAAGGGGTCCCTGTAGTATTTTATATATTCTATAAAATCTCTGGTAATTTTCAAATCACCCAAAACAAATTTGAACTGATAATTCAAAAGGGAAATGAAAAACAGAAATTGAAAAAGGTTTTCTGTAAAAAAATGGAGCAACCCAGCTAACCAGGCCGGCCCAATCTCTCTCCTCTCCTCCCTGCTGCCCACCCACGCAGCAGCCAACCCAACACGGCCCACTCGGCCCGGTACCCCTCTGTCATCCCTCCCCTTTCTTCTTCCACGCCGATAGAAGGAGAATCTCCTCGCGCCGATGACGTCCTTCCGTGCCGCTTCTCTGCTGTTGTTCGTCGCCGATTGGAGAGGGGATAAGACCCCGCGCTGGCACCCACTCCGTCCTCATCATATTTCCCTAGCTCTCTTCCCCGCGTTCCTCCTCTCGCCGAACCTTGGACGCCCAGTAGCCGGATGACGTCGTCGCTCTAGACCTTCTCAGGCCAAGCCGTGGCCACCATCGAGACCGCCATGTCGTTCTCTTCCTCCTCACCAAGTCACGCTAGCAAGGGCGCCCGCAATCAAGCCAATCGCGACCTCCTTCCCGAGCTCCAGCCGCTGTCGTCCGCGTCAATTCCGGCCACCCCGGACCTCGCCGTCGAGTTTTCCGCGCTCCTGCTGAGCTTCTGAAGCTCAAGGTGAGCTTTGGTTGGCCGCTTGTTTGTTGTAAGCTGTCGTGCACCGTGTTGCTGCAAGTTCTGCCGCCGCCGCCCACCGTACTGCTAGCTCCGGTGACCACTCCGCAGCGGCACCACCATCTTTAGGTAGCCTGCGTCGCCCTCTCTCTAACACCCCCATCCACGCAAGCGCGCACGTCTTCCTCCGCCGTTTCACGCCGCCGTATGGCCCGTTGGCCGGCGAGCCAACGTGGCGCCCGTGTGGCGTCCACGTAGTGCCTGCCTGGCCCAGGCCCACTCGTCAGCCTCTCTGGCTAGCTTCTGCCTAGGTGAGAAATAATAATCAGCCCCCCCGGTCCCTCTTGCTTGTGTGGCGTGCTGAGGTGGCCAGTACCCCACTGGTCAGTCACAGTGGCTAGGCTCAGTAGCGGTGCAAAAAGTTTAACCCCCATAGCTGATGTCACAGTGATGCCATAATTCAATTTAAATTGATTAAATGATTTCTAAAATTGGTATAATATTATAAATTCAATAACTTTTAATCTGTAATTCAGAAAAATACAAATAATATATCAAAATGTTCAGAAAAATGAGAACTATATATCTATGCTATAATCATGCATTGTTCAACAACTTAAATGACAATTTTACTTAGAAGAATATAGTAACCCCTCACAAGTGATTCCGGAGTTTTCCCCGAGTTAGGGTTTGCGCCCCTCGGAACCCTGATTAAGTTGTCAAGCATGTCCTAGGGTTACATTTCAATGCAAATTAACTTGTCATATCATCATCCTTTCTTGAGCATTGCATCGATGCCATATGTTGATTGTTTCCTTCTCTTTCCGGTGTTTGGTTCTTCCTGGTAGAATACGATATCAAGATCAAGATTGAAGACCGAGGACAACACCATCGAAGATCGAAGATCGACGGACAATACTTAACCAACTGTAACCAAGTCAAGTACAAGATTCCCGAAGATCTGCTTATCCGTTATCAACTGGCAAAGGCAAGCATAGCCCCACCATGATATAATCCTATGATTTTGAAAGCATTTCAATTCTTCCATGATGCATACGATTCTACTGTGGTCTTTTATCGATAGATAGAGTATCCTATCTATTACCTGATCCACTGCTCCTAGCATAACTAGGTTTGGCTCGTGTGCACTGCTAGAGCTATCATCTATGTTCTGCTTAGCCATGCATAGTTGTCAGTTCTGGTCCATCCAGATGATGTATCAGATGCAGAGAATCTCGTATGACAGGAGAACGTGATGAGATGATGTCAGAGGTGATATGAGATTAAACATGGTAAGGCTTGTATGGGAGGCCACGGTGGGATGTGGTTTTTCTAGTCCCATGCTCGCCACCACTAGGACCCGATGTTCTTGCCTCTTGAACCAAGACGAGCGTACAACCACACGGGGCCTAGAAAACCCCACGAGTGACTAACTTGCCTAGTAGATTCCATGAGTCACATAGTTTGGGCATTCCATTCGACATATGCATAGAAAATCTTTTGAAAGATTTGCCGAGTGAAGTTGGCGCATTCATAACAGGTAAGTAAGCGTGGCCGGGGTTGCTTGGGGTTGATGGATCCCTTGTTAACCAACCTCGCCTCACATCTTTAAGTACTGGCTTCGGGATTTGACCCGTTACTGCGGAACCATACTTATTGCGTGACTCATGGTCTCGGCGAAAGCAAGGTAAAGGTCGTGTCTAACCACCCTCTGCCGGCCTTCCAAGGAAGAGGGCTAATCTTAAGTGGCATTAAGAGAAGGTTAGTATGTGTGGGTAAAGTTGTACACCCCTGCAGGGTAATAATCTTTCGGAAAGTTGTGTCCACGGTTATGGACGACTTGGGAACGAACGTGATGATCATAAAGAACTTGAACTTAATCGTAAAACTTGATAGATCCATGTGTGCTTAAGGATGCTTCCTCATGGGTACGAGGGGGTGATCCAAGTTCAGATGATGATGACTTGGTGGATATCAAAAGATGATGATCAATACTTTGGAGACGTCGCTCTCTTATCCCTTTTTAAAATACTCTGATTAGACGAGCTTCTTATTCCTCTCGTTTTATAAACAAAAGTGGCTTATGCAAAACAACTCCACCAGCCATAAGTCTTGCGGAGTACACCCTATACTCACCCTTGCTTTGATTGATACTTTTGGAAGAGTAAGTGTTCCCTGAAGATCAGTTCTGTACTCCATCGACATCGACGAGTAGCTTGGGGTTCCCGGCCGGCAGCCTGGAATCTATGGGCTGGGACGTCATCCTTATGCTTCATGCCTCTTAGGCCATTTGTTAAGTTTGCTATACTTAATAGCATAATTTGCCTTCCGTTGTTTGGTGTTTGTGGTTTTCTGCTCAGTTATGAGCTTGCTGTAATAAATTTTGTGTCGTAGGGTCACTACTGTGTTATTGATTCTTCACTGGATATCCTCGAGCTCAAGGTTAATCTTATATCAGACGGAGGTCTAGGATTTGTTTAGCCCTGATCCCGGGGATGTCACATATACATAGTTACCGACTCTGTAACGTAGCCGAATAGATCTCTCCTATAACCCTAGGCCCCAGTGACTATATAAACCGGCCCTATGGGAGTCTTTAGGGAACAACACAACGTAACAACTTGATACACAACCAACTCGCAAAGGAGAACCTCTCTTGTAATCCGCTGTAACATCCGGCTTATGCCGATATATTACTAGGTTGCTAGCAGGAGAAGGATCCGATCAACGCAGTCAGATCTACACCTGGGTAAACTTGTGCTCACCACTATTGGAACATCCGACGTCTCACACCCCATCCTTCGAACGCCACTAGGACCCCCTATGGCGTACTTGTCGATAATCCGACGATAGTTGGCTCCCACCATGGGGAAGGTGACCTTTGGAGCATCATTCCGCCATGGGTCGCGTGGTCTACGCCAGTGATGTCCCTCTCATCCTTGTCGATGAGACTTGTATTTTGGCTTCAAAAACCGTGACAACCTACGTGATCATGTCAATCGGCGAGATCGATATCTATCTTGGTTTGGCTGAACCAGCCCAACCCACCCTTGAGGTGATGACCATGGCAGAAGAAAAATTCGGATCTACTTTATCTGCAGAGGCAAAAGAGTTCAGGGTCCCGAGAAAAATCAAACCCACCCAGCCCACTCCTGTAGTGGAAGAAGAGCTGGAAGAAGAATCTAGATCTGATCTCTCAAGCAAGATCGGATACACATATGAGGAGTACATCTGTTATGGATCCAGCTCTACTGACGTTGAAGCGGAAACCAAGTTATACAAATACCTCAAGAACATGAACAAGAAGAAGCACTGTTTCGTGTACCACATAAGCACTGGATCCGACTTTGTCGATGCTAGAGCTAGTAGCGATTCGTTTCTAGATGCAATCGAAGAAAAAGCTGACTCACCTGGCTCCCCTCACGAGTCAATCACGTCGCAGGAACTTTGAGACTTCGACAAAGAGATGGAGGAGTATGAACAAGAGCACGTCTCCAAGCAAACGCAAGGTGAGCCAGAAAATCCTCCTAGTCCATACGATAGCATGGATGGAAGCTACACCTCGCAAGCTGATATGGACACCAGAGATTCCTCCGAGGTCCACAAGCCAACCATGATGGATAGTACCGACGGAAGTTTATCCCCCGGTACCAGACCGAAAGCCGTCTTTGCCACTGGTACGCACGTTAAGGCTACTGGGAGGTCAAAGAAGAAGAAGAAGAACAAAAATCCGACACCGGCAGAGCCGGACGTCGAGGAAACCAACGAAGAAAAAGTTGATGAAAAGATCGAGATGGAGAATCAAGATGGATATCCGATTAATACATCCCCGCTCGACCCTCCTGTGGATGGACACGTTGTCACCAAGGGTGCATGTGAAATTTATGGAGATGCTCTCACAATTCCAATCCCAACCGCTTTGGATCTTACACCAGAGGCTTTGGAGAAAAGGGTTGAGGACCTGGAAAAGCATCGCTTGTTTCTACTTGAAGAGGCCACGCGCCTCTTGGAGATGAGGCAGCAGTTATACAGTGATCCTGCCAAGTATCAATCATATTTCAAGCGACATCCAAACAAGACAAGGGGAGGTCCTTTTCTTGCTAACAAGAATCCGGATATCCACAAGGATCTATTCGACAGAAAAGATGGAGAGAAGATCCGAGTCTATAGCACGTCATTGGAAAACACTGCTGCAGCTTGATCCGTCCTTGCCAACAATTCGTCTTCGCAGCAGGTTCAGCAGTGCGTCGCGCTGCTGGACAAAGGATTAAAGCAGTAGAAAACAGCCGCGTCATTTAGTGGCAAGTTGGCCTCAAAGTCCGTGTTTTGCCACACTTGTGCTGACCAAAGCGCTGACGTAAGGATTCACAGGGATACGACTCAACGCTATCGTCCCCGTGGAGAAGTAGAGAATTCAAGATCCAGCTCAAACGGCCACTCTCGCATGCCAGCAGGTGACTAGGCAAGAGTTATTCCGGCTGTGTCCGAAGACGCCATCAGGGCAATGGTTCCTCATTAGGATCATCATCGGCAAAACAACCCCTATAGAGAAGACCTTGAAACACACCGCCAGCGAGAGGAGCAAGATCGGCTAAGGATGCCACCACCAAGCCGTCTGGCTAGCAATGCCGGACGAAGAGATGATCCCGATCGTCCTGAATCAATTAGGGACGATGCCCGAAGAAACAGGCATCAGAGTCATCATAATGAGGCTCCGCTGCCACCACCACGTAACCCAGCCGGAAATAATCCACTAGGGCCACCATCGTCTCCTAGCTGCGGCCATGAAGGATCCAGACGCAGCCATGGAAGTCGTAGGGGCGGAGGCGGCAATGGTGAGAGGAGAAGCAAAAATCCAACTCCACCGCGCAGAAGCTGCGAGCCTCCAAATCGCCCATCTCTATCGCCAAACGACGCTCGCCATCGCATCGAATCAAACATAGAAGCGCGGTGGGTACGAGGAAGAGGACGTATATGTGGGACCGAAGTGCTTTGGACCATGCATACGTCAAACCAAATTTCCGGTTGACTTTGGTATTGCCAAAGACTTTCAGCCCTATGACGGTGCGACTCGGCCAGATACCTGGCTCCAGGATTTGTTCCAGGCCTGCTGCATCGCCAAAGGAGGAAACAGCCTGGTTGCTATCCTATTTCTCCCGCTCATGCTGAGGAAGATGGCTCGATCATGGCTCAATGAACTACCAGAGAATTCAATTCATAACTGGTATGATATGCAAAGTGCGTTCTTTTCAAACTTCGAGTGAACATACAGGAGGCCCTGCACAGTCGGAGACTTGCAGTGTTGCACCCAAAGACCCGAAGAAACCTGCCGGTATTACCTCAGATGCTAGATCGACACGAAAAACTCATGCGAAGGAGTAAACGAGCAAACTGCGATAGAAGCTTTTATTGTAGGACTTCTAGTCAGACTTTTACGTCAAAGACTGAAGCGTGACCATGTCACATATTTGGGAGAAATCATAGAGACGGCAAGCAAATATGCTGACGCTGATGATGATTCGGAAGGGCTGCTAAATATTCTGGCCAATCCAAATGCGGCCAAACAGCCAAAACCAACTCAGAAGAGCAAGAACACCTCGGACGAAAAGCCGGTTCCGAACAATGTAGCTTCAACGCAACGTTCGGATCCGGAGGGCGAGGAGGGAGTGGAGGCTGCCGAGGTAGAGGCTGAGGAACATACCGAATCCAGGGCAGAGGAGATCAGCAACCCGAAAGAACCTATACCTAGGCTGACATTGCGAACAATCCCTGTGTCCACCACTTGGATAGTAACGGAGATTCTACCCACACAAATGCCAAGTGTCGTTTCAACGACGACATCAAGAAAGACGAATCCGCTGGCTACAGAGCCAAGCGACAAAAAGGAAAGAAAAATTCCGAGAAAGGAAAGGAGCCCAAGGAAGATTCCGACATGGAAGAAGCAGAAGCTGCCGCAGAGCCCAAGTCGGATGGAAAGAAAAATTTTCCGACTAAGAAAGACGCATACGTCTGCTTCCTTGGATCCCAACCTGCTAAGGATAAAAAGGCGGTTCTTCGTGAGCTCAATGCCACGGTTCCGGCTGTCCCACAGTTCCTGGACTGGTCAGAGGTTACCATCACCTTTGATCGTTCAGATCACACGAGGAAAACACATCGTCAGGGAAATTACCCTCTGGTCGTCAATCCTCTAATTGATGGCTATGAGTTCTCTAAAACACTCATGCGCGGTGGAAGCAGCATCAACATCCTCTACATTGAGATGCTCCACCGTATGAAGCTACACGAGAGCCAGTTGAGTTACAGCAGTGTAACTTTTCATTACATTGTAACAGGAAGACATGCGGATTCTCTGAGTGAGATTACTCTGTACGTGACATTCAGAACCCGAGACAATTACCGGACCGAGCCACTCTCTTTTGAGGTGCTACCGTTCAAAAGTTCTTACCACGCCATCTTCGGGCGTCCGGCTTACTGGGCGTTCATGTCCCGTCCCTGCTACATCTACAACATGATAAAACTTCTAGGTCCAAAGGGTGTAATCACCGTACGGGGAAATCCGAGGAAGGCACAAGAGTACGACGAAGGATCTGCTGCCTTCGCCGAAGTCGTGCTGCACCCAGGAGTACCAGGAAATCAAGAAGACCATCAATCCATCCGAGATGCCCGCTACGAAGAACGAGGTGTTGAAGCCAAGTTTGCAGTTCAAGGAATCGGAGGATATGAAGAAAACATCGCTGAAGGAAGATGATCCCTCCAAGACGACGAAATAGGGGTAGGCTTAGGCCACGGATAGGAAAGCGCGCTCATCGAGTTCCTCAAAGCTAATAGTGATATCTTCGCATGGAAGCCATCTGACATGACTCGAGTACCTAGGAAACTTTCTGAGCACTCTCTTAATGTGTACCCAGACGCTAAACCTGTCAAACAGTCCTTACGATGGTTTGGTGATGAAAAGCGCAAAGCAATAGCCAAGGAATTAGCCCGCCTAGAACTAGCGGATTTTATAACAGAGGTCATCCATACAGATTGGGTGGCAAATCCTGTACTTGTCCCTAAAAAGGACACCATTGATTTAAGGATGTGTGTTGAACAAAGCATGCCCAAAAGATCCGTTTCCCTTGCCAAGAATCGATCAAGTTATCGACTCAACGACAGGGTCGAAACTACTCTGTTTTCTAGACGCATATTCCGGATATCATATAATACCAATGAAAAAGTCGGATCAAATTAAGAGGTCATTTGTCACTCCTTTCGCAACCTTCTGCTACAAAACTATGCCTTTTGGCTAAAAAAACACAGGAGCAACGTATCAATGTACTATGCAATGTTGTCTTAACGACCAAATCGACACAACGTCCATGTATATGTAGAAGACATAGCAGTTATGTTCAAAAAGAAGGAAACTTTAATTTCCAACTTGGATGAAACATTTGCTAGTCTACAAAAATTCAACATGATGCTAAATCTGAAGAAGTGTTTCTTTGGAATTCCAACCAGAAAATTGTTAGGTTTCATCGTCTCTGAGCGAGGAATAGAAGTGAACCGAGAAAAAATCAAGGCTATCCTAAACATCACCAGGCTGACTCGCTTGAAGGACGTACAGCGTCTCACTGGTTGCATTGCAGCAGTGAGTCAGTTCGTCAGCTGGCTCGGCGAAAGAGCCGCACCTTTATACAAACTCTTGAAGAAAATAGAAAATTTGTCTGGACTTAGGAAGCTGAAACAGCCCTGCAAAGTTTGAAAGATCTACTTTCAAACCCACCAGTTCTCGTAGCGCCAGAACCTCAGGAACATATGTTACTATACATTGCAGCGACCAACAAGGTCATAAGTGTGGTAACAGTAGTTGAGCGCGAGGAAGAAGGCCACGAGCATAAGGTGCAGCGGCCAACTTATTACCTGAGAGAGGTCCTGATAGAATCAAAAAAACGGTATCCACATCACCAAAAGCTAGCCTTTGAGTGTTCTTTGCATCTAGAAAGCTACGCCACTATTTTAAAGAGCACAAGATCACAATGGTGAGCACTGCTCCCCTACAAGATATAATCAATAACCGCGACACCATAGGACGTGTCGCAAAGTGGGGAATAGAGCTTGCAGCTTTCGACATTACGTACAAACAACGTACAACAATCAAGTCCCAAATTCTTGCCGACTTTGTTGTTGATTGGACAGAAACGGCAGAAAACACAGGCCCTCCAGACTTAGAATTTTGGACACTTCACTTCGACAGATCAAAAGCACGAGGAGGATCGGGGGCTGGCGTGGTGCCCAAATCACCCCAAGGAGATAAGCTGTTCTATGTGTTGCAAATACACTTCGCGGCAAATAATATTGCCGAATACAAAGCACTGCTGCATGGGATACGCATGGCCAAAAACATTGGCATATCAAGACTCATGTGTTACGGAGATTCGGATTTAGTTGCTCAGCAAGTATCAGATATCTGCAATGCAAACAAACACATGGCAGCATACAAAGCTGTTGTGGATGAACTATCTAAACGTTCGAGGGTTTTGAGGTTCAACACATCCCTCGAGCAGAGAATGAGGAAGCAGATGCTCTATCAAGGATAGGCTTTATCCGGAAACAAGTATCGGATGGCGCTTTTTTAGAGAATTTAAGAGTCCCCTCCATAGTCGTAGTTGATGAGGACTATCCGACAAAATCCGACTCACCTTTAATAGCAGTTCTGGCTGTAAATCCCAGCTGGACAAAACCCAATCTGGATTTCCTGATAGACGGAAAATTACCTGAAGACGAAGTCTTGAGCCAGAAGATTGTCCGACGAGAAAAATCCTACACTATAATAAATGGTGAGCTCTATAAATGGAGTGTTTCTGGCATGTTTTATAGATGTATTTCTTCAGAAGAAGGAGTAGAAATATTAACATAAATCCACGAAGGCGAGTGTGGTCACCACGCTGCAGCCAGATCCTTAGTGGCAAAAGCTTTTCGACAGGGATTTTTTTGGCTTACAGCTAAGGCAAATGCCGATAAACTGGTCAAAACATGCAGAGGCTGCCAAAAGTATGCTCATCACGCACATGTTCCCGCTGAACAGCTACCGACAATCCCTATTACATGGCCGTTCGTGGTATGGGGGCTTGATATGGTAGGGCCGTTTCGCACGGCAAAATGTGGATTTACTCACCTACTAGTGATGGTGGATAAAATTATAAAATGGATTGAGGCTAAACCTGTAACAAGTTGCGATGGAGCCACAGCCAGAAAGTTCATCGAGGACGTAATCATCAGATTCGGATATCCGCACAGTATAATTACTAACAACGGGAGCAACTTTTCCATGGGTGAACTTGCCGAATTTTGCGAAGAACAAGGGATCCGAATCGATATTGCATCAGTCGCACATCCACAAGCTAATGGACAAGTCGAAAGAACTAATGGCCTTATTGTACAAGGAATCTGACCTCGCCTCGAGGCACCGCTTCATCGGGTCGCGGGGGCTTGAGCGGAAGAATTACCGTCTGTGGTATGGAGTTTACGTACAACTCCTAACAGATCAACAGGCTACACTCCTTTCTTTTTGGTGTATGGTGCAGAAGCAGTTCTTCCAAGTGATCTAATTCATCAAGATCCACGAATAAAAGAGTATATCAAAGAAGATGCAGAAGTTTCTCGAGAAGATGATCTCAATATAATTGAAGAAGTATGCGTCGTTGCTGAGCAGAGATCTAAAGCCTATCAGCAGAAGTTCCGCAAGTATCATAGTCAGAGAGTGCAAAACCGTTCTTCCAGAAAAGGCAATTTGGTTCTCCGACTTGTGCAAAAGAGAAATCACAAACTTTCCCCATTTTGGGAAGGATCTTTTATGGTTAGCAGGGTTCTGCATAATGGGTCATATTATTTAACCAACATGAGACCAGTCAAGGAAAGACCTGATACTCGAAAGAGAAAGAGAGCTGGTGGCAGCATAGACCCATATGAAATAGACCGTCCATGGAGTATTGCACACCTACTTCCCTTCTATTCTTAGTTATATTTCCGTGTAATCATATATTTACATATTCAAAGTGAAATAAAGTGATGGTTTCCTTATATTTTATCTTTGAGAAGTTTTTGCCATCTTATTTCCAAAAGAGCATGTAATTTTTTCAAAAATGCCAAAATGCTTGAAAGAACTTTATGCTCATGTTCATTCTGGTTAAGATTTTTGAACTTCTAAAAATGTTACCTTAGGGTACAAAGTTTAATTTATTGACTATACTTTGGTTTTTTATCTGATTGCTTATAAGCGGGCATTTTCCAAGTAATGAGTTGTTGGTACTAGAAGCCGACTTTGTTTTCGAGTTTAAACTGGTTTAGCAATTGCGCTTCGTTGCTCGGCAACATTTCCGTGCTAAAGGTTGGCCGACCCATGAAAGGGACGAGGCAGAGAGCCAGATAAAACGACAAGTATAGGCATAAAAACACAAAGTGCTTAAGAAATTTTCTAGCACAGGCATAAAAAATATATAAGAAAAAGTGCTATGATAGTAAAAGCATCAGTTTTTAAAAAACAAGCGCAAAATAAAACATTGTTTTCATCATTACATTGCCACAAGTTCAGAATAATGCATAAGTATTATTTATGCTGTAGAATCAGGCGGTGGTGATGAAGCAGGTGGAGCACTGGAGTGAACAGCATGGTCGCCCTCAGTTTCATACTCAGAAGCATTGCTGGCTTCTGGCTCTTGGGGCGAGCGAGGCGCGGTGACGGATTCAAAGAATGGCGTCATGTAGTTGGTCATCTTCGCCACGCAACAAGCATAACCTGCACAAGACTCTTGGATAGCCTTGATGTCTTGCGGGTTACCCTCATCATCCTCCTCGGCAATGCCCTTGGTGACGTGCCAGATTTCCATTTCGCTGTGGTGGCTCATCACCATGGTCAGAGCTGTCTGAGCAGCAGTCCGAGCATAGGAGATCTTCCAGTCTTTGATAAGCTTCGGAATCTCCTTGACCGTGTCCCTCACCTCGTGCACTAACATTGTGTGCAAGTCGGAAAGCTTGATGGCTTCGCCAACATCTTCTAGAGTTTGGCGGAAGTCATACAAGACATCTCCTACGAGTTTAATCTGCTCGAGGTGAGGTTCGGAGGTAGGAGAGTCG
This sequence comes from Avena insularis, assembly GCA_023614405.1. NCBI lineage: Eukaryota > Viridiplantae > Streptophyta > Magnoliopsida > Poales > Poaceae > Avena > Avena insularis. The sequence goes on from CM042693.1 coordinate 221,394,596, forward strand.
GAAAGATTCAGGGGGTCTTGGAAAGAACCAAAAAGTCAAAATTCAGCCGAAACGAAAGTCAAAAAATCAACAACAAAATAAAAGATTCCAAAACCTTACCTAGCACAGAGTGATTCCATTGAGCATGCTCCTTGTGGAGGCTGCTTAGTTCACTGGCTGTGGCCTAGGAAAGATCCCTCTGAATATCGAAGTCCTTCTTGAGATTAGCTAGTTCTTTGTCTCAGAGGGCTAGGAGATTCTCGAGCCTCACGGTCTCGTGATTGCTTGACTCCAGGACTGGAGCTACGAATTTCTCTGATTCTAATGTTATCTTCTCAAGCTTGTCCCGGAGTTCAGCATTCTTTATCTCCAAGACCTTGAAGTTTTCGTCTTGCTCCACCATCTTGCTAGACTGGCATAACACTTCTGCAAAGACAAAATATCAGTTGGACAATACAAAGTTTTACTATGACAAAAAAGATAACTAACAAAGAATAAGTCAGAAAATATTACCTTCTGCTTCATCTTTCTCAACTTTCAACTTTGAATTCTCAAAGCGCAAAGCCTTGATTTCTTTGCGCTTATTGCTAATATTCTTGAGCAATTCCTGGTTGGAAGATGCAATTTTCTGTAAGTTTAGAGACGGAATAATAGTGAGACGGCTACTAAGACACGAGCTGCAGATTTAGCTAAGTAAAATTATAGCACAAGCCTTGGGGGCTACACTAAATCGTTCTTTTGCAACCTAAAAGCATCAACTCAGATCCAATGATGTTTATCCAACTATATGCTTGGGTGCTAGAGGATATGATAATAAATGCAAATAAGAATCAGAAACTTACAATGTGTTCCAGGTGCATCTTTTCAAATCCGAGTTTGGTGCTGTGAAACACCTTCTCGGTAAGGGTGAGGGAAGGAACATCCGTCACTGGAAGTTCGCCACATGCGAGTTTAGCGTCCCGGACCAAAATTTGGTCCAAGAGGCTACCCAGCTTGACGCCCTCCTCCTCTTGGCTCGCTTCCTCTGGAGTCAAGGTTTGCTTCTCAAGACTAGATTGAGCCAGTCTGAGGATCTCTTCCTTCTGTTTCCTCTTTAGGCCAGAGACAGCGGAGCTGACCACCCTACCATGGGATCATTACCCTTGGCGGGTTCACCCTTGTTAGTTGCCTGGTCATCAACGGTGACCAGGGCTTTCGAGATTTTGCCAGCATCAGGAGAGGCAGAAGCTCCTGTGCTGATGGAGTACTGGATGGGGTCGATGGCGACACATCAGGGGAGATAACAAGCTTCTATTGCCGCATCTGCTTGCCCGGCTTGCTATCCACCTTGTTCCTATTCTTGAACGCTTATTTAGCTCTAGAACACGAAAATTCTAAATATTGGGTGTGCTCTGGAAATAAATAAAGGTACAAAAGTACTGAAAACAAAAGACAGGGTGCTTAATTTTTAACTACCATCAGCACTTGGCTACCAGCAGCAACAACAGCTTCTTTCGCCTTACGCTTCTTGGAGGTGGGGGCGGCAACTTCTTGCACCTCGTCATCCTCTGTCGCCTTCGGATCGTCTAAAGCATAACCCTCTATTGGATCTAGCTCAGACTCGGAGAGTTTATCGAGCTGACAAAGTCGAAAAGCATCGATGAAAACAGAGTCGAAGAAACAATAGAAAAGAATGACGAAACATAAAAGAAGAGTTGAAATAATTATCGGAATTAGAGGACGGTTGGTCGTATACATCTTCATGGAAACTTCCAGATATTTTTGTTCCACTCTTTCATTGATCAAATATTGCATGAGGGTCTTGTAGTCCTTCACCGCAAGCTGGCTTGAACTGACCCGCATCTTGTCCTTCTTGTCGCTCGTGATCTGGTGCATGAGGCGACCTCCATGGTGCTGGAGAGGCTGAATCCAGCGCTCCAGCCAGTAGTGGATCAAGTCGGATCCACGGAGGCCCTCATGCTTCATCAAAAACTCGATCCGCCTCTTGGCAAGGATCAAAATATCCGACAGCTCTGGTGCCTCTACATCCCATGAATTTTGGTGGGGACCGGCTCCGTCGACAAACGCCGGAAGACCTTCCGCCTTTCCAGGAGCCAGAATATCTTTGTGATAAAAGAAAGTTCCGGCCCAGCGTTTGATGGACTCACTAGCATTAATCCTAGGATAGACTCGGTTTCTCCTAAGGACTAAGCTAAGAGTGTGGGTGATATAAGGCACACCGACACTGATGGAATTCTTCTGAGTACCATAGTAGTACCGAAAAAGGGTCAGACTTGGCCTAATGCCAAGAAACCCCTCGCATAAAGCTGCATGAGTGCTAAGCTCGAGCAGACAGTTGGGAGGAAGATTATGGAGTTGCGCACTATAGTAGTTGAGGACTTCGACAAGGAAGTTCGACGATGGCAAGCTGCAGTCGCGATCGACGTGAGTGCTGAACAACACCCTCTCACCATCAAACGGGGCAGGAATGGCATGCCCTAAGGCGCTCCGCAATGCACCGACGATGATGAATCCTTCGTCCTCCATGACTTGGAGTTCCGTGTTGTCCATGGCGCTGGGGATCCAAAGACCCCGCATCTTCCTTTCTTCCGCCGCCGACGAACCCGCCGCCACCGCTCCTGAGGTCATGGCAGAAGCCATGGATCTTGGAGGAAAAAGGCCTGGTGGGGGAGAAGGAGAGATTTTTTCTCACGGTGAGTAGATGGGAACTGGTGCGGAGTGCTCGAGGAGTACGAGGAGGCAATGAATGAATCGATGGAGAGGTAAATCTGAGAGAAAGGGTTTTCTCTCCTTTTTATTTATCTCTACATCAAGATCCATGCAATGACACACGCAATTAGCGCCACGCGTATAGGAGAGGGCGAGTTATCTTCCTTGTGACTCTTCTGCCCCCTCGATTTTCACGCAGGCATTAAAATGGCGTTTTTTCCGTAAGGAACAGACCCACCAACGGTCGTGCTGATGGAAATCCTGTCAGTGACAGGACCTGGTCTAAAAAGTTGTCAGTCTGCACGCCACTGAAAATCCGCATTATGTTTCAAACCAAGCAGGGAAAAGACTAAGGTCAAAGCAAAATATATCTGAGTCGATTGACTCGGAATCCTACATTACTGAATAAAGTTTTCGGGAACCCTTCAAGATTCTCAAGACGAACAAACCATCAAGCTAGACGATTTATCCGACTTTGGATCTTGGAGACTTCCGGGGGCTATTGTTGGGGATATACTTTCCTGGTATACCCACATGACTCGCTAAGCAGGGTGGCCCACCAACGGGTTGGAGCTTTGCTTCACAGGCGGCCCAGTCATAGAAAGAGGAGGAGCCAGTTCCGGCTACGACAAGGCCCAGAAGAGTTACCGACTTAGGCCTATAGTATTAGTTGTAGTCCAAGATGTACAAGTTACCGACTCTGTAACGTAGCCTAATTGGTCTCTCCTGTAACCCTAGGCCCCGGTGAATATATAAACCGGCCCTATGGGATCCTTTAGGGCACAACACAACGTAACAACTTGATACACAACCAACTCGCACAGGCGGACCTCTCTTGTAATCCGCTGTAACATCCGTCTTACGCCGATATATTACTGGGTTGCTAGCAGGAGTAGGAACCGATCACCGCAGTCAGATCTGAACCTGGGTAAACTTGTGCTCACCGCTCCTGGAACATCCGACGTCTCACACCCCATCCTTCCAACGCCACTAGGATCCCCTATGGCATACTTGTCGACAATCCGACGATAGAGGGGAAACGTGAGGAAAACTTTAGAGGGAGGGGAAACTGAGTAGAGCTAACGAAAACAAGGGCACTCAGATAAAAAAATCAGTAAGGGAAATTCAAGCTTTTGGCATAAAAAATGGAAAAGGTGTTATTTGAACAAAATAATTCGTCTTGGCCAACATTATATTGTTTGCAACTCAGATATACACAAGTGTTCAAATTTGTCCTCATTTAGACAAAGTACGTTTTGGGATGGGTTATTTTGGAGGTTGATCGAGTAGAAAGCCATGCATCTTCATAGCTAGTACTCATTCCAACAAGGGTTTAAGAAGTGGTTTAGGGGATAAGTCCATTTCTCTTTATTTCCTTTTCCTTATTATTCATGCTAGGTTGTAGGCAACATAACGAGACTCCATTTAAAGGTTGCACTATGTTTTGACTTTTTTTAATTAAACTAACCCTAAAACCATTTTTTAATTTAACCACTTAGAAAAATAAAAATGTGGCTGATTAGAAGTTAATCCAAAATTTCTAGTTTCATATGGTTAATCAATCCAAGATACACGGGTGCCAAATTTTGGATCAATTGGTCAACGTTTAAGCCATGAACTAGCTAAACCCCATGTGTTGATCACATGTAGAGGGCAAAACTGAGCAGTGCTAAGCAACTAGGTGCATGACCATAGAAACTTGCAATAACACATAAATTATGGGATTATCCAACATACAAACTTGGGAGTGTCACACTAGTTCGAATTAAATACAAACATTGATAGTAGTTAATATTTATCATACAAATTCAAATTAATAATTCAAATCCATTTTTTTCTTGCTCCTAGTGTTTTTTGCTGGGTTCACCACCTTGCTCCTGGTGATCCTAGCTGGAATATTCTCGGAGTCCACCATCAGATTCTTCCGTTTTTTTCCTTTGTTCTTTTTCTCCGTATCCAACTAATCAAGTGCTTTAGTCTGTCATACAATTGGTTCAATCACGTTTCGATTCGCTGGTTCACATGGTTGAAAAAGCATTGTCCCCATTTCAGCCATATGCTTGAACTTTGCTTCAATCTCCCACGCAGTTGATGTAATATCATCTTGATCGACTCGTTCAATCTCCCCTGCATTTGGTTCAATATCCTCTCGATTGACTAGTTCAATCTCCCCTGCATTTGGTTCAATCTCCTCTCGATTGACTGGTTCAATCTCCGCTGCATTTGACTCAATCTCCTCTCGATCCACTTGTTCAATCTCCTCTGCATTTGGTTCAATCTCCTCTACATTTGGTTCAATCTCCTCTGCATTTGGTTCAATCTCCTCTTGATCCATTGGTTCGATCTCCCCTTCATTTGGTTCAATCTCCTCTTGATCCATTGGTTCAATCTACAATGTATCCATTGCTTCATTCTCCTCTAGTTCAAATGCTTCATTCTCATCTGCATTTGCTGCTCCCGCCTGATCGTCCATTCCATAAGCTAGGTCCACTGCATTTTTACAAAGCCTAGCAATATGCCCTAGGATCCCACAACATTTGCACTTACGTTATCAAGGTGTGCACCACCCTCTCCACTAGCTCTTATCCTATTCTTCCTTGGCCTACCTGCTAGTCTAGTAAAACTGGAGGGTATAGCTTGAAGCCTGGATCCATTCCATCCATTGGTCTTTTCCCAACATGGCTGGAACATTCTGAGCATATGCTGCCCTAAATTTGGCAACGGAGAAATACTCTGACACGTACAGATCAACTTCACCCTCTTCACCTCCTAGAACACCCATGAAAAACAATGCATGTATGCAGGGTTTCCCACGGAGCTGTCATTGCCTGCAATGGCATGTCCTGCCAACCAAACTCACTGGATACCTCCATTGTCTATCTTTACTATCATTGTACGTTACCTTAGCCTCCATTCCTCTTCTAATGCATTTCATCTTCAATTGTTTTGCCCTGGCATTCAAAGACTTAATCAAAGATGGGAGGATGAGATGGCCAACATATACTGTTGATGCAATTCTTTGATGCAAATCGATATTTATCATGATCATTTGCCTAATCTTATCAAATATTTTCCACAGCATAAGCCGTTTCAATGACATGACCTTTGCATTGAAACTCTCGGCATGGTTAGTTGTTACATAGTCTACCTTGCAAATTTCATTGAATCAGCTTCTTGACCATACCATTCCATGATGTGCATCCAAGTACTCCTTTACTGTAGGTTTTTGTTTATACAACACTTCCAAATGATACAAATGCTTCCTCAAACTGCATGTGTATTAAGTTGGCCATAGGTTGTCAGTATAAACTTTACCCTTGAATTTCTTTGTAAAATTCTGCACTAAGTGTCGCATACATTCCCTATGCTCCACTCCAGGGAATACTACTTCTATAGCTCTCTCCAAACCTTTGCAAGCGTCCATGTGGATAGTAAGTCCTGGTGGATGACCTATAAGGTCGCGCAAATTCTCGAGAAACCAGGTCCAACTTTCCTCTGACTCAATCTCCAAAACTCCATAAGCAACAAGGAACATCCAATTGTGGCCATCAAATGCAGTAGAAGCTACTAGTTGTCCTTTAAATCTGCCATGAAGAGTTGTTGCATCCACAGCCAAATAAGGCATGCAAACATCCTCATGTAGGGTATTGTAATATTAAATTTTTTAGAAATTTCTTTTATGAGCGTTGTTGCACCAAGTGATGGATTCGCTCTCATCCAATCCATGATTGCATCTGCCAACCACCTAGTATTTGCTAGTTTTGTTTTGTCCTTTGGTTGACCCCCTTGAGGTGGACAAGAATGTTCTAACCAGTTAATTTTTATCTGAAACATAATTAAAATGTCAGGTACAGCTAACAAACTCTAGATAGTAATCTAAAATACACAAGTGGTTGTAATACCTGAACCAAACTGCTCTTGGGCATAGTGGATGCATGCATCCTCCACCTACACCTCTTGTATGGGCACTTCAATGTGAACCTTGTTGGATCACTCTTAATAACATCATAAGCATTATTGGTGTGAATGAAATATGTAGTAAGGTCATTACAACAGTCCCGCATCGTTTCAAAGATGGTGCCTTCTGAAATCTTAGGATCGTCCCTGTCCCACTCATTTACTGGCAAGTCCTCACCATCGTACTCGGCTAAAACGAGGTTGTCATTGTTCTCCTCATTCTCTTCATCATCAGTATCATCAAATCTGGCACCGTGGGCAATTTTATCTGTGTATTGATCCTCTAGTGCCTGTTTACTGAATCAATCTACAAATTCAGGAAACATCAACTCATCCTCATCATCTAGTGGAGGCACTCCCTCGTCAGGCTCTGCCTCGTCCTCCACATCATCAACACGAGCGGTTTGGTTTACACTCACAGTCCGAACAGATAGTACTGCTGTGGACCTATAAGGATCGTCGGGGCGCACGCAATTATCAGAGACAGCAGAGACACATATGCCCGACAACTTGATGACGCGTGACCACTAGAAGGTGATTTAACACTCTTTCCCCTGTGCTCAATTTAGGTTGCACATGGGGACGAATTCGACCAAAATGTTTGGCAGCATTCAAAGAGAAAAGCATTACCAGATCATCTCCGCTAGTTAGTGGGAGCAATCTTTGCTCGCTAATGTTGAAATATTGCAAATCAACTGAATCGCCACTCCTCCAGGGGAATTTACAATAGATTTTATTTATCAAATCTCTACAAGTTATGGAGGTTGCAACCACCACTGGGAAGTAAAATCCAAAGAGATATTGTTCACAACCATGAATTACTAGTATCCAGTCTAATCGCTAGCCGAAATTCCAGCACTAGATCAATCCTATTCGAAAAGCAAGGAAGTTAGTTGAGCACAAGTGATTCGCGCTCAGATACTGCCAATAATCAACCCACAAGATGGAAATGATGCTTACCCAGATGGAATCCATGTGTTAGATCCCTGTGATTCCACCCAATCTTCTCCTTGCTCGACGCGGATGGACGATGCACCAGCCTGCGTTGCATACTGTTCCACGAAAGGGGTAGATCTAGCGGGGGAGTTAGTGCAGCCAGAGGTGGAGTAGGCTCCGCGGCTAGGGAGAGGGGCCGACTCTAGGGCCGAGGATGACATAAGGTAGGAGGGCACAACGGCGGGGCAGCGGAGGGGCAGTGTGGGAGCTGTTTCAGGCTCGGGGGAAGAGAATGCTTTGGGTGAGCGAGAATGGCTGGTCCGACGTGTGACGAGGTTCGATCTCGTCAATGCCCATTGTTATGGACTTGGGTTTTGGAGAAGATGGGGATGCTGGAGATCGTGGAACGGTTAACAGACAAGCAACATGAGGTTTACCCAGGTTCAGGCCCCCGGAGGGAAAACCCTACTCCTGCTTGTCTGCTCTTGATTATGGCGGAACCGAAGGTTATAGGGGTGTGCAGATGCAATCTGGCATGAGGTGCGTATGAGGTGAGTTGAGATCCTCCTCGCCGTGCCCTCCTAGTCTTTATATAGATAGGCAGGTCTGGGGCATAGGTCGAGTCGGTTAGAGATTAGGGTTTGTACCCTTTGAAATTCTATCTACTCTAGACTTGTCCTCCAAGGATCTGAAGACGTCATGGGACTGGGCCATCCAAAATCTTCAGAGGCCGCGTGTCTTGATGTGGGCCTTCCTTTGGGATGGACCTGATATACCAATGTTGTGTACCTGCGGGGTATAACCATGTCAGTATCCCCCGAGTGTTCAGTTGGATCGTAAATTCGTCTGAGGACTCTTTAATCTTTCAGGTGCTATGTAGTTGAACCTGTTTCACAAGGATAAATGTTTTAGTTTATAGGGATTATTGATACGTGTGCCCGACTCTACCGACGGATCAGGGTCAGTTAACTGTCATAGAACAAAACAACACGATCTTCATCAAAATCGAGTCCCGGACTCGAATTCGGAATGATTGCTAGCGTAATTTGACTTAGGCCATTGAGGTCTTACAGGAGTCGAATCCCAGTGGTTTTCAGGTGATGTACCCAACGCGTCCGTCATGATTTCTCATCGTGTCTGCTAACACGGAAATTTACTAGCAGAGCGCAGTCAGGTGCGTTACCAGGCCATCAGATGAGATCTGTAGGGCTTATCTTTGCATCGTAGACACAACATCCGAAATCTTGTCATCTTGAAGATGTTTTGGGTGACCAAGGAGATTGCTTCTCACTTAGCGTTGGTTTGGGCAAGGTTGCCAAAAAGATTTTTTCGTACTTGATCTGAAGGATCGCAGTCAAAGAATTCATAGGGTGCGGCGGCCTCCTATGGGAGTAGTTTCGAGTGTACATTAGTCGTAGACTCGAGCAGAGACTTTAGTTCAGTTGTTTTCAGCTTAGATCCGAAGGACACAATTTTTTTCGGATTCTCAACCAATCCTCCTTCTGGGAGTAGACCCCGAGTCTGAAGTGGAGTTGCAGACTCGACGTAGGACTCGAAGATAGCTGCGAGGTGTAGTACCTTAGTCATTTCTCAGGACTCGAACGTGATGCAGGACTCCGAGCCACTGAGATACTCAAGGATGGCTGGTGGGGAGGCTACCGCTAGGCTGACTTGGCAGGTGATCTTCTTTTGAACCCTGTTGGTTGGGCGCCCCTTCTGGATCATCAGGGCCACCTTCGACGGCGGGTATCCTGTTGTGCTTTTATTTGGTGCTGGTGCGATTGCTGGATTCGACGGTCCAGCAGGTGGTGGTGGAGGAGCTCCGTGGGGGATGTCACCTGGTACAGGTGCGGGCCCTAATCCAGGGTTCACGATCTGGCGCAGTATTTGGGTGAGACCCTCGCTAAGATTCTAGAATTCGTGGAAGTCCTTGAGAAAGGACCAGACAATTTGTCGTATGCTGAGGGTTTGTCGTCGCGGCTACGTCATTGCCACGTCTGCGTGGGTCACCCTCCATCGCGGAAGTTGCCTCCGCGGTATCCGCTGCTGTGGTTTCCGTCATTGCGTCGGTCGGTGTATCCATCCGCGACTGTGTCGACTCCGGCACGGTCATTGTAGACACACGATCTTCGTTTGCTGCGGTGTTCTCACCTGGAGCCGAATTCATCCTCATCATCCGAATGCGTTCAGTGGACAGAGTCCTCGCCATCTGCCCATTGGTTGGCGATGTCCATGAGGTGGTCAAGCGTCTTGGACATGACGTGCCCAAGTGATTCCTTGAAGTCTGGTCATTTGACACCATTCTTGAAGGCATCGATTGTCCTTTCTTCAGAGATATGCACGGCGGAGTTCTTGATGTGGGACCTGCGTAATATGTATGAGCGAATGGACTCGCTGGTACTTTGGGTGCAGGCTTGTAGTTCCTCGATCGAGGTTGGCCTCTTGCTGGTGCCCTTGAAGTTGCGGATGAAGCTGTATGATAGCTCCTCCCAGTTTCGGATGGAGCCAAAGGACAGGCTGCTGAGCCAGATCCTAGCTACGCCTGTCAGCTGTAGCTGAAGGCATTGCAGGGTGGTGTTCCTGTTACTGCCGTGTAGCTTGACGGATGAGAGGTGGTCACTGAGCCAGGTCTTCGGGTCCTGCGTGCCGTCGAACTTCGGAGTGTCCGAAGGGAGCTTGAAATTTTTCGGCATCCGCGATCGCCGAACCGATCTGCTGAAGCATCTGGCTCCACACAGCTCTCTGTCTTCGTCTTCGTCGGATTCAGTTGAACACGCACATTTAGCGCGTGCCTTGTCGATCTTGCATTGGGTGAGATCATTTCGAGCGTCGTAGTCGCTGCTGCGGTGTCGTGGGCTCTTGCGATGTCAAGGAAGATTGTGATCATCCTCGTCGGAAGAGAGTGTAGGGCTGCGGTTGAACTTGACTGCAGATTTTTTCTGCGGCTCCGCAGGGTCCTCGTTGTGGAGCGCAGCTCTGACGAGTCCGAGACCAGCTAGCGCGGATTTGTGCATGGCACTCTTCGGGTCGTCCACTGGATGTGGATGGGATGCGAGATATGTAGTGGCTTCCATGATCGCAGCCTGCATTGTCATTGGCATGACGTTGCCGTTCACGTCCATCATCATGAAGGACGTGTCGAGGGCCCCGGTGACGTCACGGCACGCGGCGGGGTCCATGTGCTCCATGCGGGAGCAATGCTTGTTGGCGTTGTTGCCGTGCAAGCTAGAGCCGCCAGCTTCGGATAGCGCGGCTCGTCGCACGCTAGACTCTGAAGCTGCCTACTTACGTTTGTCGAGCTCCTCCATCAGCTTCACCTACCGGTTATGCTTGTTGATGAGGAGGAGGTGATATGACATCAACAAATCCCGTGAAGCGTTCACGGGTAGGATGATGTTGGCCTCCACGTCTTAGCGCGCTTGGTTCCATCCTTCCTTGTCGAGGTTGATCTTCTGGTAGGCGTTAGAGTCACCTTCGTTGGGCCTGAGCGGCGGGTCTCCCCTGTTTCCTTCGTTCCTAGCTTGCGGGTTCAGAGGTGGGTTGGGTGCACTCAAACCTGTTGGCAGCTCCGATTCATTTTCGATGACCATGGCGCATAGGTAACGCCCGCGGACTGGATCGCTGCTACCGTAGCTTTCGGATCGGGAACCGTAGGTTCCTTCATCTAAAGGGGCCGCACAGATCTGAGCTGCAGTTGCTGCTGTCATCTGACTCGTCTGTCAGCATCGACGCGCGCAGCACGCCGATGGGTGGGACCCACGAAGTGGTCCGGATGGATTGTGGTGGTACCCGCTCTGGGAGGCGGAGGGTGCCGATCTGCCCCACCTAGAACCAGAAGCTCCCGAACAGCATCTCGAGCCCGTCGCCAACGAACTCAAAATCCCTTAGGGTGGCCGGCGAGTGGGCGGTGAAGCCTAAGGTGCCGAAAAGGAGGTGACTCTTTGTCGCTAATGAATTGTCGATCGCTCCGGATGGGACCGTCACGATCGCACAATCAGCGTCCCCAGTTCCCACAAACGGCGCCCATTAATGAGGTTCGATCTCGTCAATGCCCATTGTTATGGACTTGGGTTTTGGAGAAGATGGGGATGCTGAAGATCACGGAACGGTTAACAGACAAGCAACGCGGGACACGAGGTTTACCCAGGTTTAGGCCCTCGGAGGCAAAACCCTACTCCTGCTTGTTTGCTCTTGATTACGGCGGAACCGAAGGTTATAGGGGTGCGCAGATGCAATCTAGAGTGAGGTGCGTATGACGTGAGTTGAGATCCTCCTCGTCGTGCCCTCCTAGCATTTATATAGATAGGCAGTTACCGGGCTTAGGTTGAGTCAGTTACAGTTTAGGGTTTGTACCCTTTGAAATTCTATCTACTCTAGACTTGTCCTGCAAGGATCCGAAGACATCATGGGCCTGGGCCATCCGAAATCTTAACAGGCCACGTGTCTTGACATGGGTCTTCCTTTGGGCTGGACCAGATATACCAATGTTGTGTACTCGCGGGGTATAACCATGTCAGGGTGTATCCATGCGGCCCCACTCTTCACCACATATGCAAGACCCATCCCAACGCGGCCCCACCCTTCACCACATATACAGGACCTAACCCACACATGGCCCCACCGGTCAGGCATGTAATGGTTCAGGCCACGTAACATAACGGTAAACGCCCGCCCCGCCCCAATGCGGTCCCACCACTCAGCATGTAACAACAAGCCTTTGACCTGACGGCATCCCTCCGTCTAAGCGCCTGCGAGCGCCCGCGAGGGTTTCTTAACATGGCAAGGGGAAAAATGAGGAAAAGTTAAGCGGCTGGGGAAAACTGAGTACAACTAACGAACCAGGGGCATGAAAATAGAAATCCCTATCTTTTATCTTTCTACCTTTTTAGTAGAGTCATATCATGAGTAGAGAAGTTATCATATAGGATGGTTTGCAGTGTGGAAGTATCTCTCCTTTAGTTGGTTATCTTTGTATCCCTTGGTGTGAGTTACCGTTATGGAATATTAATGAGAAGTTTTATAATTGACTTTTTGCACGTCTTATTTTAGTTTGCAATTTCTTTTATATGATTGATCTTGGTATTAGTAGTGGTATCACTTTGGGAGCATCAAGTAAATTTAGTTGGTTTTGGAAAACTTAGCATTGGTCAGTAGCAACATTACTTTGAGGTTTGAGTAGAAAATAGAAAAAGTACTTGTAGATATATTATTTCATTATCTTTATTTCTTGATTGGCTCATAAGCTTAGTATTCTCAAGTTAAGATCGTTTGTGCTTCCAAGGAAGATTGCATGATTGTTTCTATCACATGTATGTTTGCTTGTTTCACTCAACTCCTATGCTTGCTACCCAACCTTGCTAGCCAAAAACCTGTACTGAGAGGGAATGCTTCTCGTGCATCCAAACCTTGAACCAAAACATATGCCATTTGTGTCCACCATATCCACCTATTAGCATTGTTGCTATTCCAAGTAAATTCTCGAGTTTAATCTATCTTCCAAATTAAAAAATTTGTTATGAGAAAACTAGTTAGTAAAGCTCTGATGAACATGATGGCACACTTTATTTTCTTGCAGTTAACAAATTTGAACCATTGTGACCATCTATGATGATTATATGCTTGCAAATTGTAAGTTGGGAGTTAGCAAAACCATGTTGTCATAGGGCACGCTTTCAACATTACACTTATTCCTATTTATTTGATATCATGTTATTTTGTTATGGATGCCATCGTTGTGAAATAATATGGGATCTTCTAAGTCCATGGAGTTTGTATATGTCTTAGAGAAATGCCTGGGCAGCCAGCCTAAGCCATGCCTAATCATGGTGGAAACTTGCAGCAAAACCATAGTGGGCATTCTATGAAGCATCCTCAATAAAAAACTATGCAAATAACAAATAAAAAGATCGCTGAGATGCCCACTGTCTTTTGCCTTGTCATTTTGGTATGGGATAGCTCATGTGTCATGCGGCAAGGGGTACCCTGTTGGCGGTTCACTATGATACACATATACTTACAATGACAAGAACTTACCTAGGACCAAAGTTGAGTAGCATGAGGTCTCGGTACTCGTATTCAAGGGGCATGAGATTTTCAACTTGTAATTTATCAATCATATAAATCATATTTTCCCTCACATTAACCTTAATCACTTCAAGATGCTTATGATAGGGGTAATGAGAGCTCAAAGCTAATGAGTACCATAATTTTTGGAAGCTTTATAAAACTTATTAATCCCTTCTTTCCTCTACGAAGGGCCTATGTTTTACTTTTATGGTGAGTCGGTAAGCCTATTCTTCTCTATCTCAAGCAACATTTGAGTTGTTGTGATTCAATCATCTATATGTTGATTTATTAAATCTTGTTTCTTCTGTTCCTTCTTTTGCACAATTCTCTTGTCCGAATGAATATAACTGTGAAAGTTATCATTGTTGGTGAAGAGACCGTTATGTTTGAGCAAGAGACTCCTGCAATATAATCTTCATTATAAAATTTTAGCTCAAAAATAAGTATGATTTGTTAATTGTTCTCTGAATAAGAACAAAGTTTGCCATCACCAATTATGATTTTCTTTGTGCACCTTTATTGTGACTCCCTTACTCATTGCAAGTTAAGTTATATAAGAGTGAGTTTCTTTCTATTATGATTTATGTATTGATAAATGTGATGCTTATTGTCTATATTCTCTTTATCGACACTTCACTCCATAAACCTGTGGTCATGTTTACTGAGTTCAGTTTTCGCTTGGGGAAAAGCGAGGTCTAAGCTTGGGGGAGTTGATACGTCCATTTTGCATTACTATTTTATATCATAATTTACTGGTATTTATTGATATATTTCATATTTAGAAATGATACTTATGTTATTTCTTATATTTTGCATGTTTGATGTTTTTCGGAGAATTAACTGCTGGATTCAGAATTCTGCTGGAAAAAGCGCAGTCTAGATGCAATATTTCCAAAGTTCGGAAAATTACAGAAAATATAGGTAAATTCCTATTTTTATAGAAGACGAAGGTAACCAGAAAAGGGAGCGGAGATGGGCCATAGGGGGCCCACACCACCCGTAGGCGCAGCCCCCCTAGGCCGCACGGCCAGGTGGTGTGGCCACCCTGGCCCACCTCTGGCGCCGCCCTTTCGCGTATATATTCCTCCCAAGAACCTAAGACAGTGGGAGTGATCACAGAAATATTTGTCCGCCTCTGCGGGCAGAAACCACAGAGAGAGAAAAAGCTCTCCGGCAGGCAGAAATCTGCTGGGGAAATTCCTCCCCGGAGAGGGGAGATCGTCACCATCGACACTGTAATCGAGATGGGCTTTATCGGGATCATAATCATCCTCCTCATCATCACCACCAGCACCATCACCACCACGCCATACCGTTGTAACAATTGGATTGAATCTTGTGTAGTTCATAGGGGAAACTTTCCCGGTGTTGATTACTTGTTGTAGTTGATGCTATTGAGTGGAACCATTGGATTATTGTTCATGTTCATATTGTTAATTATCATTATTTTATCTCTAATCTTGATCCATATGATGTCTTGTGAGTAGTTTGTTTAGTTCTTGAGGACATGGGAGAAGTCATGCTGTTAGTAGTGGAATTACGTTGAGTAATATTTAATGGTTTGATATATATGTTGTCGTGCTATTCTTCTAGTGGTGTCATGTGAACATCGACTACATGATACTTCACATTTATGGGCCTAGGAGAATGCATTGTGTACTTGGATACTAATCGTGGGGTTGTCGGAGTGATGGAAACATAAACTCCCATTAGGAAACCATTGCATAAGGGAGTATAGGATCTCAGAGTTTAATGTTGTGTTTAGATTTTTATCTTAATTACCTTCTTATAGTTGTGGATGCTTGCATGGGGTATAATCACAAGTATGTATTAGTCCAAGTTGGGGTAGTACATTAGCATAGGTTCACCCCCATAACACTTATCCAACCAATGAAGATTAATTGACTATATGAAGCGAAAGCACTTGACAATATTCCCATGTGTCCTCGAGAACGTTTGATCATCATAAGTAATACAACCGGCTTGTCCTTTGCTGAAGAAAGGATTGGGACACTCGCTGCAATTATTATTATTGTCTATTATTTACTCGCACTTTATTTAACTGCATTACCAAAAAACCTTAAAAATCTGTTTGCTAGTATTTATAGTGAATCCTTGATCCAAACCGCTTGTCAACACCTTCTACTCCTCGTTGGGTTCGACACTCTTATTTATCAAAAGTACTACGATACACCCCCCCTATACTAGTGGGTCATCAGCACCGTCAAAAACCTAAGCACAAAATCGCCGACTTCGAGTGTCGAAAGTCACTACTGCAGAATCCACATAAAAACAACAAAGAACGTGTAGACAAGAAAACTTAAGCTAACTCCCGTAGGCGGAATTTTCACAATTGCAAATGCAAAACTTGTGCAAAAAGGTTTTATATTATCCAAAAATGAACACTAAAGGAGGTAAAGGACTCAATCATATGAGTGGACCAAAGAGCTTTATTTCATTGATCATATAAGAGATACACAGTAGATATTAAAATATGCTAAGTGTAGAAAGGATGTAGTTGTGCTATGTTCCATTGGCGATCAAGCTCTGGGTAGTCATCATCCTGTTCACGTCGCTTACGCTTATGATCCTCGTTTGTCCTATCCTCTAGTTCACGATCGTCAACGAGGTAATAGGAACCATTGAGTAGCGCCTTGCTTATGATGAACGGTCTTTCCCATGGCAGGGATAATTTGTGTGACTTCTTCTTCTTAAGTTGAAGCACCAGATCTCCCTCTTTAAACGAGCGATGCCGAATGCGGTGACTATGGTAGTTGTGTAGCTTCTGCTGGTAGATGGCAGACCTCTGGCATGCCATTATGCAATTTTCCTTGAGAAGGTCTACATCTAGGCGCCTGGATTCTTCAGCGTCATCTTCGTCGTAGGCGGCAACCCTTAGTGAATCGTGGAGGATGTCAGAGGGTAGAATTGCTTCTGCTCCATATACCATGAAGTAAGGGGTGTAGCCGGTGGATCGGTTGGGACTAGTTCATAAACTCGACAAAATAGATGGAAACTCCTCCGTGTAGGCTCCAACTTCTCTATGTAGCGGTGCTTCTAGACATGGCTTTATTCCCTACAGAATTAGTCCATTGGCTCGCTCAACTTGTCCATTGGATTGTGGATGCGCCACAGATGCTAGGTCAAGTCGGATGACCTTCTCCTAACAATAAGGTTCCACTTCTCCGAGTGACAAGTTGTTGCCGTTGTCAGTGATGATGCCATGTGGGAGACAAAATCTCACCACTAGATCCCGGACGAACCTAAGGGAAGTTTCCCCCATCAAGCTTTCTAATGGGTTTAGCTTCTATCCATTTTGTGAATTTATCAACTGCTAGTAGAAGATGCGTAAACCCAAAAGGTGCCGTCTGTAATGGTCCAACCATGTCAAGCTCCCAGACTGCAAACGGCCAAGTTATTGGTATAGTTCGCAATTCTTGAGCTGGTACATGTGATTGTCGGGCATAATACTGGCATCCTATGCACGTCTCGACCAGCTTGTCGGTGTCCGCCTTCGCGGTCAGCCATTAGAATCCTTGTCGAAAGGATTTGGAGACCAACATTCGAGGAGCGGCGTGATGCCCACAATCTCCGAGATGGATCTCAAGAAGGATATCAATACCTTCTTGTTGTGATACACACTTTAGATATACGCCAGTTGTACTTCTTTTGTAGAGCTGCCCATTAATTATGGTATAGCCCTTTGCTCGACGTACTATTTTCCGCTTTCAACTTTGTCAATGGGCAAAGTTCCGTGTACGAGATATTCCATGAATGGTTTTGTCCAAGCCGAAGGGACTATTGTTACTGCATTAATCGATGAGTCAACTCTGTCCGGGTTCTCAGAGTCCACTGCCTTCACGGATGGGGTCCGTAGATGCTCTAGAAAAACGTCAGGTAGAATTGGTTTGCACCCGGATCCATGCTTTGACAACAGATCAGCCGCCTCATTTTCCTCCCTCTTAACATACTTGACTTCGTAGCCTTCGAAGCACTTGGCTATCTCGTCCACTTTGTCTCGATATGCCGCCATCATAGGGTTTCACGCGTTCAAGGTGCCAGCCACCTGCTGGGCAACCAAGTCAGAATATCGATAGCAAACTATGTGCTTGATGCCAATATCCTTGGCTACGCGAAGTTCGTGAATGAGTGCTTCATATTCCGCCATGTTATTTGTAGCCTCAAAGTGGATCTGCAGGACATAGTGCAGTTTTCCCCTGTTGGTGATTGCAGTAGCACACCAGCCCCCGAGCCGTTGAGTAGATTTGATCTGTCAAAGTGCATCACCCAATATTCTGGCTCTGGTACAGGGATAGCATCTGGAATCTCCATCCAATCTGCAATAAAATCCGCCAAGACTTGTGATTTGATAGCGTCATGTCTTTTGTAGGTGATATCGCAGGCGTCAAGCTTAATGCACCACTTCGCGACTCATCCCATGGCATCGCTATTGTTGATGATGCCGAATAGCGGAGCCTTGCTCACTACTGTGATAGGGTGCTCCTAGAAGTAGTGTCTTAGCTTCCAAGAAGCAACGAACGCTCCATAAGCTAGCTTTTGGTAGTGCGGGTACTGCTTCTTGGACTCTGTCAAGACCTCACTTACATAGTAAACTGGTCGTTGCACTCCGTACTCATGTGTTGGTTCTTTCCGCTCCACCACGATGACGATGTTGATAACCTGGTTGGTGGCCGCCATGTAAATCAGCATAGGCTCCATTGGCTCGGGTGCTGCAAGTATAGGTGCCGAAGAAAGTATCCTTTTTAGCTCCTTAAGCGCAGTGTCTGCTTCGTCTATCCATACGAATTTGTACGCCTTCTTCGGCAACTTGTATAGCGGCAGAGCCTTCTCTCCAAGTCGGCTGATGAACCGGCTAACCGCTGCAATGCAGCCTGTGAGCCGTTGTATTTCCTTCAGGCATGTCAGACGATTGATGGTTAGGATGGCCTTGATCTTCTTCAGGTTGACCTCAATTCCATGTTCGGAAATGATGAAGCCCCATAATTTGCCTGCTAGGACCCCAAAGATGCACTTCTTGGGGTTGAGCATCATGTTGTATTGCCGGAGATTATCAAAGGTTTCCTTTAAGTCGGAGATTAAGTCATTTGATTTTTTTGACATTACCGCGATATCGTCCACATAGGCATGAAAGTTCCGACCAATTTGGTCGTGTAAGAAACGTTGCATAGTCCGTTGTTAGGTAGCACCTACGTTTTCAGCCCAATGGGCATCGTGACATAGCAAAACATATCGTAAGGTGTGGTGAATGAAGTGACCAATTGGTCCGACTTCCTCATCTTTATCTGGTGGTATCCTAAGTATGCATCTAGAAAACACAGAAGTTCTGATCCAGCCGTCGAGTCAATGACTTGGTCAATGCGAGGCAAAGCAAACGGATCCTTCGGACATGCTTTGTTCAAGCTGGTGTAATCAACGCACATTCTTAATTATTTGGTTCACTTTTTGGGCACAAGTATAGGATTGGCCACCCATCGGGTGTGAAGGACTTCCCGGATAAAACTAGCCTTAAGTAACTTAGCTATCTCTTTGCCTATGGCGCGTCTCTTCTTGTCTCCGAAGCGTCACATATGTTGTTTCACAGGTTTGCATTTTGGATTAATATTCAAGCTATGCTCGGCAAGTTCCCTAGGTACACCTTTCATGTCGACAGGTTGCCAGGCAAAGATGTCTCTATTCTCACAGAGGAACTCTATGAGCGCCCTTTCCTATTTAGCGTCCAGGTTCGTCCCAATGGCGGTGACCTTGGAGGCATCGCCTACCACAAGTTCCACTGCTTGGTTCCGATGGCGGCCTTGAAGGCGGGAGAGTTAGAAATCTTCTTCTTTGATGTCGGCATCTCCGAGTCGTTGTCCTTTCTCTAGATCTCCTTGAATTCTTCACTGTAGAGGACAGATTTGTAAAGACTGCTTCTCCAATCTCACAGTCCCTTGCCTTTGAAAAGCTTCCAGATACGGTGATGACACCGTTTGGTCCAGGTATCTTGAGCTTGTTATAGACAAATCATGGATTGGCCATGAAGGAGTGGAAGATGTCGCGTCCGAATATGACATGGTACACGCTCTTGAAGAGGGCCACTTCAAAGGTCATGCGTTCTTGGCAGTAGTTATTAATATCGCCAAAAGCGACCGGAAGCGTGATGCACCCAAGGGACCGAGCCTCCCGACCAGGAACTACACCATGGAACACGGTGCTGGTCCGCCTTAGGTTGGTCTCCGTCAAGTTCATCTTGTGCAGTGTATCCAGGTACAAAATGTTGAGGCTGCTTCCACTATCCACCATGCATTTGGTGAACTCATTGTCGTTAATCAAGGGGTTGATGACCATGGCATATTGGTTCTTAGTTGGAACAAGGTCGGGGTGATCCTTCCTGTCTCAAGTGATTGGAACTTCCGACCAGTGCAGATACTGGGGAACTGGGGGTAGGTTGGCCATGAGTATCCTCAGAGAGGTTTTCTATGCCCGGACAGTTGGGGTGTTGGGGATATGCTATATGGGTATCCTCATAGCACGTCTCCTATCAGATTAACCCGGGTGGCCCATAGTTGGTAGCATGGCCCATGGCCTGCTGGGCGGCCTAGTTAGATGGATCCAGAAGGTAGGCCTATGCCGGATAAAGTAAGGCTATGGAGGAGGCACCGACGTACCCGGAGCCTTGGAGTGCAAGACACTCTAGACTAGTTGTAAGCAATGTAGGACTCTGTAACCTGTCTGGCTAGGTCTTTTCCCTATAACCCTAGGACCTGGCGACTATATAATTAGAGATCTCATATAATTAGGTCCTATGGGATCCTTTAGGGAACAACCTAGTATCGATTAGCATACATCTCGCACAGCGAACCAATCCCTGTAACCCGGTGATTTTCCCTTATAGTGATTTATAGCAAGAGTAGGATTCTGCCACCGTTGTGGGATCTAAACCTGGGTAAGTTGTGTTACCTCATACCCGTCAACCGTCCGCCTTCCCACATGTCTCTAAACACGCACTGTGAGGACCCCTCCATGGCGTACTCATCGGCAATACCACGACATGGGGTGCCAAGGAATCTGTGGTAGACGGGGGGCTTCTTCTTTAAGGGGTTCTTGACTTTTTCATCGCCCTTGTAGGCGTGCTTGGGGTCAATGTCCTCGTCCATGTCACTTGAATCCTTGGACTCCTCTTCCTTCTTCTTTCCTTTTCCCTTACCTCACGGTCGGTTCTTCCGGTTTCGTTTGTAGCCGGACTTCGGGTCTTCTTTGAGATCGTTGATGAACTTGCAATGGCGGTTTGTGTGGGTAGCTTTGCCATTGGCGTCGAGGTGTACAAGGCACGACATATCCCGGTATTCCTCGTAGATTTGGGGAATGCAGGGTGCTACCGAGATAGTTTCACTGTCGTGCTTCTGCCCATGACTAGCCTCCCGTGCTCGGTCGCGCTATCCGCCATCACCTCTTCCTGCAAACGTTGTTGTGACCATGTCGGAGGTTGGCTTTTCTTCTGGCAGACTCTTCTGCTTAGTGATGATGTTCCTTTTAGCTTGGGATGGAATGGAAATTGCCGGCAAAGAGCCGCGAGCATCATCGTCGGCAGCTGCGAACTCACTAGCCAGGGAGATCATCTGATTGAGATCCAGCCTGTGATTGTGATGGGGATATGCCGAGTGGGGTATACCCAGCAGGATGTTCCCTACTGAATCCAACTCCTTGCGAGTGGGCCTGCAGGACGGTGACTGGATTACGACCGAAGAAGGAGCCAGGCGACTGGAAGATGAAGGCCCAGAAGCGTAGCTAGGCCCAGTCGGATTAGGTCAAAACCCACTGAGTCCTTATCCAACTCGGTTGTAGATCTGTAAACCCTAGCGAGGTACCCCTATATAAACCTCCCTAGGGTACGCATAGTACTTACATTCCATCAGATACCCCATCGACTCGCCACCTAGTCGCCGAGCTTGCCACCACTGTAATCTCTCGATAATACAATCTAGCAGGAGTAGGTCTTTACCCTCCGGGGGGCGAACCTGGGTAAAACCTTGTGTCTCCGCCCTCATCTCGCACCGTAGATGGCTGGCCACCCTTGCCCCTCGTTCTAATACTTGCTGCCAGTCGCACCATCTGCCATGCCCAACAGTGGCGCCCACTATGGGGCCTAGCCAGTCAGGCCCGAGTTTTGTGGCAAGACCCTACTTGCCAATCAATCGATCGATCGCCACCAGCCCCATGATCGCGTGCGGCGAGATCCTACAGATCTTGCCCTGCAACTACGTCTTGGTGTCGCGCCCGGTCACGCACATCCTCATCATGCCAGTCAGTACCATCAACCTCTTTGTCGACTTCACGGACATCATCGTCTCGGAGGACTCAACGCTCATCGCTGAGTCACCGCCGCGCGATCGAATTTCCAAGAGTCTTGTCTGCACCATCCACCTCCTCGCCTCCGAGTACAACTCGGTCAACAACGGCGTGGCCAAAACTGACGCGGCCGTGGACGACATGGCCCTCCGCGATGACACCGACTCGGCAATCCCAGCTTTGGTCGCCGGATCCATCATCGCCGCATCACCAGAAGGCTCCATCACGTGAGTCTCCAACATCAGAGATTTCCAGGATCCTTCCATCCTCGGGATCTTCGACTATGACTTCGGGTTAGAGAATTCCGGTGACCTCCATGCCGGATCCGGTCGCTTCATCATGACCTACATTGGGAGCAGCAGGAGCGCCCCGCCAGACCGCTTCTCCACGCCGATCCCGCCGACCGCGATGGTGGGGGAGGTCGAGGAAGCCCGCCTGCGCCTGGAGGAGGCGGTGCGCAAGGAGCAAGCCGAGCGCGGAAAATTTCGCCTCGAGCAGGCAATAGCGTAGGAATTATCTCTCTACCACCAGCGCTGCATCAGGACGCGCCTGAACCCCACCGTTCAGGGTTGTGCCCTGAACTTCGATGAAGACAACGATCCCATTCACGCGTCCGAGAGTGTGATCTGCAAAAACGCGCCACCGGGCTTCAGCGCCCGCCCGCCACCAGGAGCGCCAGCAAGCGGAGCTCCACCACCGTCACCCGGCCGCATGCCCCCTCCCAATAAGCCGAGAGTCCTAATCTCTCCGCAAGAGCGGGACGCGAACGGCCTCCCACTATACTCCACCCCGATGGACAATGTCATCGTGGGGCAGGCAGCAGTCGCCAACCTCAACTTCACATGGGAAGGCGCGCTTAAAATCCAATATGCCAAGGCCCTACTCGGTAAGGCCGTCGAGCAGCAAGTTGCAGGAGCCGACTCGCGGGGGCGAATGTACTCCCCATCAATGGAAAACACCCTCAATTGCCCGCCACCCGATACCCTGCAGCACCAACCACGGATCGCGCACCCAGCACTCTCCACCAATGACCCGTGACCACTGAACAACACGGTCGCCGCCAATGGTCATTCGGTTAATGCGTGGACCCACATCATCAACAACCAGAGCCGGCGCGCATGCCAGCCCAACGATCTGAGGCATACCCCCACCAACTGCAACAACGGTGAGCCAAGGGGCTCCCTCAGTCGAGTCGGCCCCCGGAGCTTCGGTCCGATGATCCAAGGCGAGAAATACCGGGAGAACTTCAAAGCCACGAAGGAGATCGAAAAGTATGATCCTACGTACGATCCAGTCGTGTGGCTACACACATACCTCATGGCGATGGGAATCGCCAGCCACACCGACCTCCATGCTGCTCGCTACCTCCCCCTGATGATGGAGGGAGCGACTTGGCAGTGGATCAACAACCCCCCCCCCCCCACACACACAACATCGACTCCTGGAAGGAAATGCGCGAAGCCTTTGTCAGGCACTTCGAGGGCTCCTACACCGACGCCACCACCATCGAGGACCTGGAGCGATGCGTCCAGGGACCCCACGAGTCTAACCGCAACTGGGTCCAACGGTGGCAGGACCTATGGATCAACGCCAACGGCATCCACCCGGACACGGCAATCAACTGCTTCAAGATTTCGTGCCGATACGAGCCATTGGTCGCCAAGATCAAGCAGGTGTACAAGGCGCTCGACAACATCCCTGACCTCCTTGAGATTGCCAAACAATATGCTGAGGAAGACCCGAACTAGGAAACCGACGACGAGTCGGGTGGGAATCGCCGCCCAAGCGGCCACGAGGGCGGTAGGCAGCGCGAGCTGCGCTACAGCAACACTCGCCTCATCGGCAAGCGCCACAGTGACGGGTGAGTCGACTTCGTCGCCAATGCCTGTTACACGCCACGCGACCCCAAGAGCTTCCGCCATGACGGAGGCCAGCACCGCGACAGCGGAAACTACCGAGCAAGGCCGAAATTCGACCCCACAGCCTTCCTCAACCAACCATGTGTGTTCCACAGCAAGAAGGGGAAACCTGACATGCACACAACAACCGACTGCCACTCTCTGAAGGAGATCGAGAAGGCGCAGCGCGAGAGGGAGGACCCGCCTAGTGGCGGGGCATTCAGCAACAACGTCGGCTCACTACACACCTTTACCGGGCTCGGCACCAAGCGCGAGAAGAAGGTCCTCGCCCGTGGCATCGCTGTTAACGCAGTATCCCAGGTCAACATTCCTCACTTCCTCAACTGGTCCGAGCACCACATCACATGGAGCCACGAGGACCACTCGCCACGGATCGAGTACCACAGGCGAGTCGCCCTGGTAGTCAAGCCCAAGGTGGGCGACTACTGTCTCCCCAAGACATTGATGGATGGCAGGAGCTCCATCAATATCCTCTATCTGGAAACATTCAGGCGACTGAGGTTGTCGCAGTCGATGATCGAGTCGACCCTCACCACCTTCCATGGCATTGTCCTCGGTCAGAAGGTGTACCCGATCGGCAAGGTGACGCTGCAAGTCATCTTCGGCACACCAGCCAACTTCCGCACCGAGCGGATCGTCTTCGAGTTGGTGAACTTCAACAGCCCCTACCACTATGTCTTGGGGAGACAAGCATTCGCCAAGTTCATGGCGGCACCGCACTACACGTATAACTGATGAAGCTCCCAGGGCCATGCGGCATCATCACCGTCCATGGAAACCCTGACATGGTCATCGAGTGCGAGGAAAATGGCACATAGCTCGCAAACGGTGTCATCGCCGCGGAAACCAACCACGCAGAGGAGCTCGCTAGATACATGAGCGGGGTCGACAAAGACGACCCCACAATCCTGAAGAAGCCCAAAACGGAGAACACCGGGTTGACAGCCTTCGAGCCTACCACGCACACCCGCACCGTCGAGCTGGTCCCAGGCGATGCCAGCCAGACGGTCACCATCGGGGCGAGCATGAGCCCCACATAGGAAAGAGCACTCGTCGATTTCCTGCGTGAGAATCGCGACATCTTCGCATGGAAGCCATCTGACATGCCAGGTGTCTCGAGGGAACTCGCCGAGCACAAACTCAACACTGACCCCAAAGCGCGACCTGTCAAGTGGTCGCTATGGCCTTCAATGAAGAGCGCCACTGAGCAATCGCCGAAGAAGTGTAGCGTCTACTCGCTGCAGGCTTCATCCGGCCAATCAAGTACTCCAAGTGGCTAGGAAACCCAGTCATGGTCATGAAGAAGAACAAGACCTATAGGATGCGTATCGACTACACCAACCTCAACAACGCCTACCCAAAGGAGCAGTTCATCCTCCTATGCATCCATCAAATCATCGATTCGACTACGGGCTCGGAGTCGCTGTGCTTCCTCGACGCGTACTCTGGGCACAACCAAATCAAGATGGCGGTCAAGGATGAGGAGAAGACGGCGTTCATCATGCCATTCGGCGCCTACTGCTACACCGCCATGATGTTCGGCCTCAAGAACGCCGGCGCGACCTACTAGCGATGCATGCATGAGTGCCTCGCGAGCCAAATTGGCCGTAGCATCCACGTCTACATCGACGACGTGGTGGTCAAGTCCAATCGCCAGAGCGACCTACTCGCTGACCTGGCCGAGAGCTTTGCAAATCTGCAAAAGTACAAGATGAAGCTCAACCCAGGAAACTGCACCTTTGGCGTACCCATTGGACAGCTCCTGGGGAATGTAGTCTCCAAGCGAGGCATTGAGGCGAACCCCACCACGATCAACACGATCGCACATCTCGGCAAACCCGAGTGCCTCCGCGACATCCAGAAGCTGGCCGGGCGAGTCGCGGCTCTCAGTCACTTCATCCCCTGTCTAGGCGAGAAGGCAATGCCTCTCTACCGCCTAATGCGCAAGAACACCACGTTCCAATGGGACAAGGAGGCATACTACATGCTCCACGCACTCAAAGAAGTGCTACTCGTTGCACCTCTACTCGCCGCCCCTGTCGACAAGGAGCCAATGCTCGTCTACATCGCGGCGTTCGAGCGAGTCATCATCGTCGTCATGATCATAGAGCAACCAGAGGAGGGATAGGAGCGCCCCGTATAGCGCCCGGTCTACTACATCAGCAAAGTCCTCACGGACTCAGGACAGTGCTACCCGCAATACCAGAAACTGGTGTACACGGTCTTCCGATCCCAGCGATGGCTACAACACTACTTCCAGGAGCACCCAATCACGGTCGTCTCCTCCGCACCACTGTAGGACATCATCCGAAACCGTGAGGTGACTGGGCGGGTCGCCAAGTTGTCGTCGAAATTGGCGTCCACAACATCAAGTATGAGCTATGCAAGGCAATCAAGTCGCAGGCTCTAGCAATTTCCTCGCCGATTGGGAAGAGGTGCAGCTGCCAGAGAAGCTGCCATACCTCCACTACTGGTCGCTCCACTTTGACAGATCCAAGAACACGGACGGCGCAGGGGCAGGAATCATACATACCTTGACCAAGGGCGATAAGCTCCGCTACGTGTTGTACCTCGACTTCACCCCCTGAACCAACAACATGGCCGAGTACAAGGCCCTACTTCACGGCATGCGAGCCGCCAAGGAGATGAGCATCAATCACCCGCGGTGCTACGGCGACTCCGACCTTGTCACCGCGCAAGTCACCGGTACTTGCAATGCTGTCTCCCCCACCATGGAAGCATACCGCCAAGTAGTGGACCAGCTGGGGGGCCACTTCGCCGGCTACTCCGTCGAGTGGATTGATAGGCACAATAACGAGGAGGCCGACGCCCTCTCCCACATCTGGTCGGCTCGTCAAACGCCACCCGCAGGCGTCTTCCTCGACACCATCCACAAGCCCTTCGTCTCTCTTCCAAAGGAGATCGACCTCGGGATCCCGCAGCAACCAGATCCCGCCCTGGTCTCCATGGTCGCAGAACCAAGCGACTGGACCGCGCCATACCTCGCCTACCACGAGAGCGGGACACTGCCAGCGGATGAGACAGAAGCATGCATGATTGTTCGCCACTGCAAGTCCTTCGTCATCATCAACGGCGAGCTCCACAAGTGCAGGATAACAGGCGTGTTACAATGCTACGTGCAACCTGGGAAAGGACGCAAGTTCCTCCAAGACATCCACGCTGGCGCTCGTTCCCTGGTCACCAAGGCCATGTGACACGGCTTCTACTACCTCACCGCGCATGCCGACGCAGTCGACATCATCCAACGCTGTGTCGGATGGCAGAAGTACGCCAACCAGACGCACGTACCTAGCTCGGCGATCAAGACTATCCCCATTACCTGGCCATTCGTTGTATGGGGCATGGACATGGTGGTCCCCTTCAAGAAGGCACCCTTTGGTTACACCCACCTCCTAGTCACAGTCGACAAATTCACCAAGTGGGTGGAGGCCAAGCCAGTCTGGAAGTGCGACAGTAAGACCACGGCCAAATTCCTCCGCGAGCTCGACCTTGCCAAGGACAACGGCACCAACTTCGCCAAGGGTGCCATGGCCGAATTCTGCGAGGAGCACAACCTATGTCTTGACCTCGCCTCATGCGCCCACCCGGAGTCCAATGGCCAGGCGGAATGCGCAAATCAAAGCATCCTCCATGGCCTCAAGACGTAACTGCAAGTTCCCCTCGAGCGAACTCTGGGATGCTGTGTCGAATAGCTCCCCTCCGTCATGTGGGGCATCCACACCTCCATCAACTGGTTGACAGGGTTCACGCCCTTCTTCATGGTATATGGCACAGAAGCCATCATGGCGACCGACCTAGAGCACGACTCGCCCCGGGTCGATTACTACGTGGAGGCCGACAATGAGCTTGCATGCCAAGACGGAGTCGGCCAGCTCGACGAAGCACGCGACCAAGCTCGCTCCCGCACTGCCATCTACCAGCAGTGGCTCCTACGCTACCACAGCCGCCGAGTCTGGACTTGCACCTTCTAAGAAGGCGAACTGGACATGCGAGTAATCCAGGACAAGAAGGGCATACACAAGTTCTCTCCCAATGGGAGGGACCATTCTCCATGGGACGAGTCCTCGGCAACGACGCCTACTACCTCATCGACGTTTGAGGCAATGGAAAACTCGACGTGAAGCGGCCGTGGAATGTAAAACTCCTAAGGAAGTTCTACACCTAAAACTCCGACCTGTATTCCTCCCGCCGCGCAATAAAATACATTCGACTCACACAAATTGTGCTTAATCTCCAAGTCTTGTGTCAGTCACACTCGTAACTACAGCATAACGCTACTCATGAAAGTCAACCCTTGGCTACGCGACCGGCACAGCTAAGTAGTGCGGCACAAGGGCTTTGAAGGAATTCGAGCCTTGCGTCATCCACAAAAATGCCAACCCGGAGCCCCCATCGGAGTCGCCCCGCTCAACTGGCCCGCCGGGCCAAGACAACCGTACACGCTTCATACAACGACCGGTCCTCCACATCCTCGGTGCTTCAAACAGTTAAAGTACCACGCTCCGGGACTCGCTTCAGTCTAAACCCACGTGGCTCGGGAACACACCAAGTATGAGAGCGTGCCCTGGACTCGCCACGCGACTGGCTCCCCGAGCTAGGTGGAGTGACACACCACATACAACGCGCTTCATCCTCACCTACCTTGGGCATGCGACTAGAATGACTAAGTAGCACGCTCGGGGACTCGCCTAACCGACACCGTTCGCGTCAGGGAAAATGGCTAAGTATAGAGAACCCCATGGGGTCTCCAAGCGACTAGCTTTCCAAGCCACGGCGAGTCGACCCTAACTAACTAACAGTCTAAAACAAACAAACATACAGAAATGCGAGGTAAACCCCATCAAAGGGCGGACGCGCTCGGGGACTCGCTCAACAAACAAATCAAAGTCAAAATCAAACTGACTTAACACATTTTCATTCCCTTAAGCAGAAAATTATATTATTCACGGGCAAAGACTGTTACAATTCAAATTATACTAATACAAAAGCCACTCGGCATGTCTTTATTCCGCAGGCTTCGAGGTCGACACACCGCCTTTACCGTGGACCCGGATGAAGGATATCCACGGATTCGCCGGATACATAAATCAGGCTATTCGCCATCATCGACCGAAACGGATGCTCTGTCTTGAGATCACGGTGCGGCTGCTTGGAGTCGTTCGGAGCTACTGTTGTCTCCTTGTACGGCAGCAGATCGCCCATCACCAACACCCGCTCGAAGAACGTGGCCGCCTTCGCGGTCAGCTTCAAAACCTCGGAGATCTCCACCGAGCCGGTCACAGATGGATACCCGTGTGTTACGTCATCGAGGTCGAAGTCGTTGGGGAAATGCGTGAGCCCGAGGCTCAGCGTAGTCACGGCTCCGTGGCAGAATGCCGACCGCGACATGTACTCGACCACCGTCTGCGCCTTCTCAAGGTAACGCCATACCTCTATCAGCTCGCTGGGGATCACCTTAGTGGGCGAGATCTCCTGGAGGACGGCGCGAATGCACTTCGCCAAAAGGGAGGTCGAGTCCACCATCGTGTCCACGCACTACTTGGCGTCATACGACTGCACCTCAGGGTCTTCAGCACATTTTTTTCTACAAACAACAAAAAGTCAGAAACACTTGATTCGCTCGGGGACTAGCCTGCAAAGCAACTCGCCTGCTCAGGGACTCGAGGCTAATCGACTCAATCAAATTCTTACCAAGAAGTGGACGGCAGAGCTCTGTGGTGAAGTCCTGAAGATCCGTCAACTGATCCTAGACACCCGCAACAAGCACATCGGAAAGCTTCCGCTCGTCTGCCGCCGCGGCAAACAGCAGCCTTGGCCCTCTCCTCCGACGAGGTTGCCTCCGCCTTCGTGGACTTGAGCTCCCTCTCCAGCTCAGAAACCCGCCTCTCCGCGGCGGTCAATGACAAATTGGCAGTCTCCAACTCAATAGCTAGGACAAGACCCTTGCGGTCCTTGGCAACCGCGGTGGAGTTCTCTTCTATAACAAAAATAAAAGTGAGATTCCGTCACACCCTCGGGATCAGGGCTAAACAAATCCCAGACCTCTATCTGACATAAGCTTAACCTTGAGCTCGAGAATATCCAATTAAGCATCGTTAACACAGCAGTGACCCTATGACACAAAAATTATTACATCAAGCTCATAGCTGAGCAAAGAACCAAATTATTACAAGGAGAGGTCACTA
Source organism: Avena insularis (assembly GCA_023614405.1). Lineage (NCBI taxonomy): Eukaryota > Viridiplantae > Streptophyta > Magnoliopsida > Poales > Poaceae > Avena > Avena insularis. Next base: position 221,424,714 of record CM042693.1, read on the forward strand.
ACCACAAATATCAAACAACAGAAGGAAAATTATGCTATTAAGTATTGCAAACATAACAAATGGCCTAAGAGGCCTGAAGCATAATGATGACATCCTAGCCCATAGATTCCAGGCTGCTGGCCTGGAACCCCAAGCTACCCATCGGTATCGATGTAGTACCAAACTGATCTTCAGGAAACACTTACTCCGCCAAAAGTATCAACAAAGCAAAGGTGAGTACAGGGGGTACTCTGCAAGACTTTTGGCTGGTGGAGTTGTTTTGCATAAAGCCATATTTGTTTATATAACAAAGAGAGAAGAAGCTCGTCTACTTAGACTATTTTAAAAGGGGATAAGAGAGCGGCATCTCCGAAATATGGATCATCATCTTTTGATATCCACCAAGTCATCATCGTCTGCCAAATAGGATCACCCCCTCGTACCCATAAGGAAGCATCCTTAAGCACACTTTGATCTACCAAGTTTTACGATTAGGTTATAGTTCTCTATGATCTTAGAATCTAGTCACCAAGTGTTCATAACTGTGAACACGGCTTTTCGAAAAGATTTAACCCTATAGGGGTGTACAACTTTACCCACACGTACCAACCGACTCTTAATGCCAAGCTATTAGCCCTCTTCCTTGGAAGGCCGGCAGAGGGTGGTTGGCCACGACCTTTACCTTGCTTTCGCTAAGACCATGTCATGCAATAAAGATGGTCCCATCGTAATGGGTCAAGTCCCGAAGCCGGTCCTTGAAGATGTGAGGCGAGGTTGGTTTACCAGGGGCGCTATCTACCCCAAGCAACCCGGGCCATGCTTACCTACCTGTTATGAATGCACCTCCTTCACCGCCTTCTAGAATATCCAGAATGCATGTCGAATGGAAGGCCCGAACTATGTGACTCATGGAATGTACTAGGCAAGTTAATTAGACGAGGGGTTCCCAAGCCCCGTGTGGCTGTACGCTCATCTCGGTTCCAAAGGCAAGAACTCAGGTCCTAGTGGTGGCGAGCATGGGACTAGAAAAACTACATCCCACCGTGACCTCCCATACAAGCCTTAGCATGTTTAATCTCATCTCACATCTGATCTCATCCCATCACGTTCTCCTGTCATACTAGATTCTCTGCATCTGATACATCATCTGGATGAACCAACACCGACAACTATGCATGGCTAAGAAAGACACATATATAAGCTCTAGCAATGCACACAAGCTAAACCTAGTTATGCTAGGAGAAGTGTATCGGGTAATATAAGCTCAAAGGGTGTAATGCAATAGATAGGATACTCTATCTATCGATAAAAGACCACAGTAGAATCATATGCATCATGGCAAGAATTTAAATGCTAAATCATAGGATTATATCATGGTGGGGATATCCTTGCCTTTGACAGTTGATAACGGATAAGCAGATATTCGGACATCTTGTACTTGACTTGGTTATAGTTGGTCAAGTATTCATGTTCGAGCTTCGACGATGTTGATCTCGGTCTTCGAACTCGATCTAGATATCGTATTCTATTGGGAATAACCAAACACCGAAAAGAGAGGGAAACAATCAAAACATGGCATTGGTGCAATGCTCAAGCATTAATGATGATAAGACAAGTTGGATTGCATTGAAATGTAACCCTAAGGCATGCTCGACAGTTTAATCGGGGTTCCGAGGGGTACAAACCCTAATTCGGAAGAACTCCAAGATCAACTATGAGGTTTACTATGTTCTTATAATTAAACTTGTCATTTAAGTTTCTTAACAATGCATGATTATAGCTCTCATAGATAGTTCTCATTTTTATAAACATTTTGATATATTATTCGTATATTTCTGACTTATAATGAATTAATTATGATTCTTCATAATTTAAATCCATTTTAAATCATTTTAGGAAATTATAAAACATTTTTGGATCATATTAAATATTTATCCACTTGGTCCCACATGTCATATATTTAATCATTTCAGAAATTAATTTCCAAAAAGAATAAAATCCTGACAGACTGGGCCCACCGGGGTTATTTATATTTCCAAAAATTATTTTCATTAAACAAATAAACTAAAAGAAAAAGGAATATTGCTGATGTCATGATGACATCAGCAATGAAGATCTCAGATTGGGCTCGAATCCGTGGATTCGCTGCGCGGGTGGGCTTGTGGGTGGGCTAGTTGGAAAGAGGAGATCGAGGTGGACCCAGTGGTGGCAGCGCCGCCCACTTGTGGTCATCGGAACAGTGAACACGACGGCGACGAGCAGTGGAGCTTGTAGACGGTCACGGTGGGGAGAAACCAGAGCGAGAGGAAGGGAGAAGAGGGGCTCTATAGCACGGAAATCTCACCCTAATGCTCTTGGAAGGGTCATCGGAGGCAGAGGAGGACGGAATTTCCCATGGCGACGGTGGCCGGATTCAGTGAAGGAGATATCTATTGGGAGTCTAGGAGCTTCCCCGGCTTGCGTGCTTCACAGATGAGGTAGAGGGAGACAAGGCGGTATCAGTAATGGTCCCAGATGGACGAGGGGAGCACGGAGATGGAGGAACATCGGCGGCACCTGCATCTAGGGTTTGGCCAAAGAGAGGAATTCGGGGAAGAAGAGAAGATAGGGTTCGTCTCTGCGTAGGAGTGGGTCTTATAGATGTCGTCTAGGGTGGTAGCACGCATATCCTCGCAGCGGGCATCACGATGAGGCAGGGATGGTGCCGGCATCGACACGTAGCTGCTCTTCCTCGCCGTCCTTCTGGTTGGAGGAAGAAGAAAGGAAAAAAGAAAGGCTGAAGGGGTACGGGTTGGCTTGTGCCGAGTTTGGGCCTTTGTTGAAATTGCAGCAGAAAGCAAGGAAAGGGTTTGCTATGGCGGTAACCGAAATAGGATAGGCTGGAGAGATTGGGTTGCGGCATGCTTTGCTCTCTGACTCTATTTTTTTATAGAAACTTTTTCTTTTTCTAAAATTTGTTTTCTCTTTTCCAATTGTATTTCAATTTCTTTTCTGTTTTGTACAATTTCAAAAATACAAGACTTTGTAAAGGTATTGACATATTGTAGGGGCCCTATTAGTCCTTTTGGGCTCCAAACATTTTGTCATTTCAAAATTCAAAACTATTTTGAATTGCTTCCAAAGAGAGAGGTAAAAGCTAGGGTTTAGGGTTTGTATTTCTATTTTATTCAATGGATTTTTAAAAGATGATGCTCAAGTTATTCACAAACAAACCCTAATTAAGGATTAGCTAAAACTGGGGTGTTACAGCTCTATCCCCCTTACCAGAATCTCGACCCGAGATTCCAAAGGTAGAAGGAGAGACAGAGAGAGAAAGAAACAGGGTCACTCTAAATAAAAGAGGAAAACACACTAAACAACACATAAAGTATCTCATGGTCAACTCATGGATGGAGTGTTTAAAAACAACTCTGAGATGACGAACATGAAACACGTCAAAGTAATAGAGGAAACAAGAGGACAATGTTTCAAGTTGTTAGATAAATGGTCTTCATAAGTATAAAAGACCATGGAGGTCACAAAAGATTTTTGAAGCTTCTGAAAAAGAAATCTTCCAACAGAAAGATCATAACCACAGACTTCAAGAGATGAACCTCTAATAAATGGCTTAAGTAGATATTTTGGGTTGTAGAGATTTGGATCAACAAAACCAAGTTGTTGAACTAATTTTGACACAGAAGGGTCACTCTTTCATTTTACAAAAGGCTTAAGGCAGAAAGGTGTTTTGATGGAGAGGACTCATAAGAGTCACAAGGGACATGTAGCAAGAGGAACTCCTGAATACCAAAATCATAGTCACTCTTAAAACATGGTTGAGAACACGAAGGAAACTCTTTATTCATCCAAGTATATCGAAATCTTTGCCAAAGATTGTGATATCACTTTACACCACTGAGATGAATTGGTAAGAAGATTCCTGACGACATGAGAATAAAGAAACTTTGTTCTCAGACTTCAACTACTTGGCACAACAAGACTTGCCAACATAATAGGGTCTGGAGGATCGACCGAGAGACATTTAGCAACACTACTTTAAATGTTCTCCTTGATGTTCGAGGAACTAAGCATCAAGTAAAGGTCGGACTTCGGATACGAAGGAGACCATAAGCACAACTCCTACAATAAATCATAGAAGAAGCCTCATGAAAGGTGGTTGTTATTGCTGAATCAAGAGAATATGATGGTAGGTCCTTCCGTCTAAGTGTGTCAACCATTACATCAATCTTGCCAAATTTACAAAGAGACCTATGTCAAAACCTTGAACAACACCAACCATCATTGCTGCTTGAGATTCAGCTTTGGTTAGGTGAGATGATATTTCAGACTCAGCATGTCCTAATAGAAAGTTTGCAACATTTACCACTAAGGTAAAGTTACTAGATTGTCAAGATATATACTATAGTTCTAAGCTCCAAAAAGATGAACTAAATTTCTAGACTCATGTATTAGCATATTGTTGATAGACAACTGCACACACATAAGGTACTAACAACAAAACACACATGTGTCCTTAAGGAACGGGGTTAACTCTACTCGAATCCACTGCGACATCTTTCAACATTTGCATGTGAACCGGAGAAGGTTACTTCTAACATCTAGAACACATACTTCGAGATGACTTGAAGATGGCTCTCAAAAATTTCCAACTTTAATCCCAATTGTTCCATAAGAATTTTGTCTGGCATGGAGAAGATAATGATGTCATTGATGGGCTCAACAACAAACTTACCGAGACACTCCAAGAAGATGGACTCATATGTCATATGAACAAGGCAAAAGTATTGGTCAGACCAAAGCACATGAAGATGTACTCAAGTGAAACATCACAAGAAGAAACATCATCAAGATAGTCCTTGGAACTGAGTTTGATTTGACGATAACCCAAATCAAATCAAAGATGGGGGAAGATAACAAATCCTCGAAGGAAATACTATATTTCTTCAACATGAACAACTAGACATCCTTTTAAGAAGAAATAGAGTTGGATAGAAATTTTGTCTTACAACTCTCCAAGTTGTTGTTTAAGCTCAACCAACTAGTTCAGGGGTATCCAGTATGGATCCTTGGAGAAAAGAGTAGTTCAGAGAACTTGCTTTCTCAAGAACATGATAACACGTTCATGTGTCAACATGGCGATACTTGTAGTAGACATCTAGAATATCACGGACCACCGATATGTCACTTTTTTCCAAAGGAGACTTGCTTGGTAAGGCAAGAGGACATAGTTTCAGAGTTTCGACATGAGCCTAACTCTTTGGCCAATAAGAGGGCACCAAAATAGCAGACTTGGTAGCACAATCATCCTTTGCTTAGTGATAAGGTTAACCAATCACGCTAAGAATGACTCAAATGTCCTTGGAGTTCAAAACAATAATAATTGCTAAGAATCTTGAATGGCCACATTACTACGCACACGCATCACTCGCGAGTGAGAAAGCTCGAGGAAGCGTGGGAAAGTATGTGTGAAAGCATCACTTCATTAAGAGGGTCATGAATCTCAGCATAACCTCTTAGTATAAAAGGGTGTTATACATTAAGGTAGAACAGATCGAAGCTAATCAATGCCTCTTGATCTGTAGATTACAACGCTTTGACCTAGTCCTAGATATGAGGAGGTACTGGAGTTTGTTTCTCCTGACATCCCAAAATGGTTTTTCATGACGGACCACAAGGGTATCTTGCATCAGAAGACACCGATGTGCATTTACTACTTGGCTACCAACTGGTAGACAAGGGTCGGAAATAACAGGGGAGAAAGAACATACTTAGGTTAGAATCCCAAGATGTGGATGCATAGATTATCAGTCTTCCAAAAACCAATGCATAGAGGGGTAAGGTGTGGCAGAGTCACGAATGTAGATGCGAGACTCTCGAGGAGTACTCTTGTCGTGATCTATTTGGTTCCATTAAAGAACATCTGCCATAGCTAGTGGTAGGGGAAGTCCTTAGTTGTATCGATTTGATCGCGACAATAACCACAACTCCACAAGCTTGAAGGCTAGACTTATAGTACCATCCATCCTGAGGTAATGTGTTAACATTAATGATAGAGGTTAAAGGATTGGATCTTGGGTTAAAGATCAGCTTCATGTACAAGATTCACAACGATATAATCCAGGATGATCCGGGATCTTCGGTTCAAGTCCAAGGGTGAAAACCCAAGAAAGGAAGTAACTACTACTTGAGTGACATAGTGTACACTGCAAGATAGTAACCACAAGGTAGCTTCCAAAATAATAAACAACTTCTGAAGTACCTAAACAAATAAAAAGGAGGCATTCGAGGCAAAAGGAATCCTCGAAGCCTAGAACAGAGTACTATGGATCATTATATCATAGGATCCATAAAACAGAGAGATCATGATGGAAAGGAATATCTTAGATGAACAAGACCAAAGGGGAACAAGGAATTAACAACACACACAACTCTATAGAATTCAACACTAGGTCAACTGGCTTAGAAACGACATGCCAAAAAGTTACCTAAGCTTTGAAAGACTAGAAGAGATATCAAAAAATTTCCAAAATCAACACGAGATAAGATGTCCTAGAGTTAGAGTGAAACTGGATAAGAAGAAAAAGAAGCATACTTGAGTCTTCACAATTACTTTTCTTCTTTCAAATAGTTTACTCAAACACTAGACTCAACATCGACCAATAGAAAGGTTTTCCTATGGTCAGTACTGCTCTGATACCAAAACCTGTGACACCCCCGGGATCAGGGCTAAACAAATCCTAGACCTCTATCTGACATAAACTTAACCTTGAGCTCGAGAATATACAGTGAAGCATAGGTAACACAACAGTGACCCTACGACACAAAATTTATTACATCAAGCTCATAGCTGAGCAAAGAACCAAATTATTTCAAGCAGAGGTAACTGACCACAAATATCAAAGAACGGAAGGTAAATTATGCTATTAAGTATAGCAAACTTAAAAAATGGCCTAAGAGGCCTGAAGAATAATGATGACATCCCAGCCCATAGATTCCAGGCTGCCGGCCGGGAACCCCAAGCTACTCATATGTATCGATGTAGTACCAAACTGATCTTCAGGAAACACTTACTCTGCCAAAAGTATCAACAAAGCAAGGGTGAGTACAGGGGGTATTCTGCAAGACTTCTGGCTGGTGGAGTTGTTTTGCATAAAGCCATCTTTGTTTATATATCAAGAGAGAGAGAGAGAGAGAGAAGAAGCTCATCTACTTAGAATATTTTAAAAGGGGATAAGAGAGCGGCATCTCCGAAATATTTATCATCATCTTTTGATATCCACCAAGTCATCATCATCTTCCAACTAGGATCACCCCCTCGTACCCATGAGGAAGCATCCTTAAGCACACGTTGATCTGCCAAGTTTTACGATTAGGTTATATTTCTCTATGATCTTAGAATCTAGTCACCAAGCGTTCATAACCGTGAACACGGCTTTTCAAAAGTATTTAACCCTGTAGGGGTGTCCATCTTTACCCACACATACCAACTGACTCTTAATGCCAAGCTATTAGCCCTCTTCCTTGGAAGGCCGTCAGAGGGTGGTTGGCCACGACCTTTACCTTGGTTTCGCCGAGACCATGAGTCACACAATAAGGATGGTTCCGCCATAACAGGTCAAGTCCCGAAGCCGGTCCTTAAAGATGCGAGGAGAGGTTGGTTTACCAGGGGCGCTATCTACCCCAAGCAACCCCGACCACGCTTACCTACCTGTTATGAATGCACCTCCTTCACTGCCTTCGAGAAGATCCAGAATGCATGTCGAATGGAAGGCCCGAACTATGTGACTCATGGAATCTACTAGGCAAGTTAATCAGGCGAGGGGTTCCCAAGCCCGTGTGGTTGTACGCTCATCTTGGTTCCAAAGGCAATAACTCAGGTCCTATTGGTGGCGAGCATGGGACTAGAAAAACCATATCCCACCGTGGCCTCCCATACACCTCTAATAACCTCCCATCACGTTCTCCTATCATACTAGATTCTCTGCATCTGATACATCATCTGGATGAACTAGCTGTCAACACCCAGATTTTTAATCCTAGATGCCTGTTATGCCATACATCGCAATCCCAGGATTACCATTTTTGCGAGACATAACAGATTTGGATATCACAGTACATCATCCATTACAAACCATACATAAGGTCTTACACAAATAAGGATCTCATGATCCAGTTCTGAATACAACTCAAGCAACGGAATAACGTAATAGTAACGATAGCATAGGCGAAGCTCCATCTTCAGGGTCACAGGCAATGCTGATGATGGGAGATGATCCTAGTTGTCGTAACCTTCCCACGGTCCATCATCCCGGTACTCCTCTTCATAGTCTGAACACGGGAATAGCCAGGGACAAAGCCATGAGTACTCTTTAAGTACTCGCAAACTAATACTAACAGGTAAAGGGGGTTTTGTATTAGGATACTAAGCTCTAAGGTTGTTTTGCAAAAAGCTAGATTTACCTCTACTAAGTTCAGAAGCAAAGAAAGCTAATTGAAAGTTTTATAACACCTAAGTGGGAATTTGAATTTCATATCACAACTCTGTTGTGGTCAAGTCAAAGTCACAATTCATTTCACAGCTCCTATTAGATTAGAACAGTATAGCCACCCCAACTGTCCATAACCGTGGACGCGGCTATTCGAATAGTTTGACACTCTGCAGAGATTGTACACTTTCACCACAACATTCGATACATCCGTCAGGAACAATCCTGAATTCACCATACTCAGTATGCGGATAATCAATCCTAACCTTTCGATTACACGCCCTAGTATAGGCACCTCTCCTGTGAGTTTGGCCTCCCAACCATGACCAACTGTCATCTTGGGTACTGCACAGGTGGACAATCTTCACAAGGTAGCCTCAGCTCAGACCTTGGCCGCTAGGGAACCCATACTAAGGTATATAAATTTCCAGTCAAGCCCTACCCAAATTTCGGGAATTGTGGTTGTACGGTAAAATTGGAATGGTATCGCATCCAGACAACCATCAGTTTTATAAAGGGTTAAGGCTGATGCCTCAACATTTTCATCATCAAAATCATCTGGTTTTCAAGAACACATGTCAAAACATTTTAGTAGAATGACTCATCATTCTAAGGTTTTCATAACCATTTTCACCAAGTATTCCCATTTAGAGTTGATCAAGTTTTATACTTATCACGAGCATCTACAAGTGGGGGTGAATACTAATGAGGGGTGGTAAACAAGTGGGGATTAGCTAAGTTCAATCTCATGCCTTAGGATGACATCAAGATTTTCTAACTTAGGCCAAATTTTATGCTCTTTATGCTACCTTGAGTTCTCTTCCTAGAATCTATAAGTCACTATGTAAACTCTAAGAGAAAGCTTTGATAAAGAAAAATAAAGTATTAAGCTTGCAAGTAAAACTAGGATTGGGTTATCAAGTGGGTATGATCACATATGCTTAAGGCATATACTTGGCATAGTAACAAGCAAGTATTAGCTTGCATAAGTTGCAAGGTTTAGCTTGAAAATATTGGCTTGCTATATCAACTAGTAGTATTAGGCTTGCCTTGTGCAGAGCAGTGGTTGAAGTTCTCCTCGGCTTCTTCCTCGTAGTATCCTCCTTCCTCCTCGTATCCTTGGTCGGTACTAGCGTCTATAAATAAATACGAGGTACACAGTCACCAAACAATACTTAACTATTTCTAATCATCACATAAGGGTTCATACTAGATGATCTAGCATCATCACTATTATCACAAGGATTAAGGCACTTATCTTATTTATTTTATTTGAGAAAAGTAATTTCTACTCATTGAAAAACTACTTAAGATTTAATATTCTCCAACTCAAACATGGGATCATGTTGACACATGTCATCACCACATATTTCAGTACATGGTAATGTGATTTAAAGTGGTGTCACAATTTAATAAGGTTTAACCTTTTTATTTTAATTAGATAAAGTAACTACAAATGCCTATGTGGCATTCTTTTATTACTTGAACATTATATTTGTAAGTAAACCCATATGTTTTTATATATTCTGAAAGGTATGATAAAATGTGATTTTTGATAGTTGGAATCAACTCAAAAACTCTTATGGTTAAATTTTGAAAAATGTTTGAATGCAGAAAAGTTGCTGCCTTGTTATTTTTACCATGGGTGATCTATAATTCTAAATGGTTTGAATCCAACGGGCTTGGATTAAGCATTCCAGTACCTTTCTAAACAAATTGGTTTCGTGCATTTTGGTTTAGTGAATCGAGCTAGGTTGATTTTTTAATCTAAGTATAGAACTGGGTTTGAAATTAAATGAATAAAACAAAATTTGAATTGTTGGGTTGGGCGGGAGGTTTTACTGGGCCAAACCACTACACACAGCGCGTACGCGGGCTGGTTAAGTGGATGTCCCCACGCGTCAGTGAGACGGGGAGGGGCGAAGAGGTACGGGGCAACGTGGACCGTGGGATCTAGTTCTAATCTAATGGTTCTGGTTCATCGTCCATGTCGGGCAGCGCCGGCGAGACAGAACCCTAGCACGGCAGATGGGGGTCATGGGAGGCTCATCGGGGCTCAGGTGAGGGTCGGCGATGGGGGCGAACGAAGAAGTCGACGACAGCGGTTCTCCTGGTACCGGCGGCTTCTCCTGGGGCGGCTCCAGTCGACGGCTCCCTTCTCCTCCAGCAGCGGCAGGCTCCGGACAAATTCCGGCGATGCGCTGCTCGCCTTTCTCCGGGAGTGAGGTGGGGTGGTTCTGAGTGAGAGGGGAGTGAGCTGGTGTGAAGAAAACAAGCGGTGGAGGCCTCTATTTATAGTGGCTGAAGGGGACCGACGGGCGCAGGCCGAGCTCGTCGTGGTCGATGGCATAGAGGGCTACTCGCATGGGCGACGGTAGGGGGCGGTGATGTGCTCCCTGGCGAAGCTCAACGACATGGTGGCGAGGCGTGGGGTGGTGCTGATCAGTCTGAACGCTTCGATGCTCTAGGCGGGTCCGACGGCGATTTTAATGGCGCACAGGTGCTCCTGGTCACGCGGCGGTGAACGAGCATGTCTGGGAGGTTGCTGGGACGATGGTGATCATGCACGCAAGAGGAGAGAGCGGCGCACGGTCTGTGGGTGCTGGTCGAGGGTGGCGCACTGGCACGCTCTCGGCTCGCACACAGAGAAGTTTGGCATGGTCATGTCGTGTGGTCCAGGGGCTATATGCGCTCGTGTTTGGGACAGGGAGTGGCAGTGGACGGTGGGGTGCCTGCTAGACATGCTAGCTAGGCTTGGTGCTGCTCCTAGCTTGTTGTCGACAATGGGGTGGCAAGGTGAGGCTCGGCCTGCTTGCCATTGATGGCATGGTCTGGTTTACAGTGAGCTAGAGGGGTTAAACTAGTTAGATGATCTACTAAGGGTGTAGTGTGAGCTAGATAGGGAACAATTTAGGCCAATTTTACTGCACACTATAGTGTTTGATGTTTGTTTGATTTGCATCTGCAAGGTGTTTGACGAAATGGCCACAAGAACTTTGAATTTGAATTTTGGATTCAAACTTGGTGGGTTTGCTAGGCACATACTAGGGAGTGTCTGGTTAGTTGGATTAGTCAAGGGGCACTAGTTTGGTTGGGTTTTCAAAATGTGTGATCTTAACATATGATAAATGTTCAATTTTGAAATGTGATTTGAATGAGGTTGCCAAATGTTTCTGCAAGTTTGAAAGGTGGGCTTTGATTCACTTTTACTTGTTCTAGCAAGGGGTGAAAAGAATTGGGAAAGTTTCTGTTTGAAATCTTGGTCTAGAAACACTCAAAGTGACCTAGTGAGCAAGATTGGCAAAAATGACCATTTGCTTTATTTGATTTGTTTTTTATTTTATCTTGATTTGTTTCTGCATGGAAATGTTTTATATGATGTTATTTTCCTCTTTAAACCCTTTCTTGCTATTTAGGTTAATCACGCAAGTTCATTCATGCATTTATCAAATCATTTCATTCACACATGCATCCATATGATTTTAATTAATCGAAGGTTTTGTTAACCCTAATTTTAGTGATTAGAATTTGATGATCATTATTTTATATTTTTGGGATGTTACACTAGCACAGACAACTATGCATGGCTAAGCAAGACACAGATATAAGCTCTAGCTGTGCACACAAGCCAAACCTAGTTACGCTAGGAGAAGTGGATCAGGCAATATAAGCTCAAAGGGAGTAATGCAACAGATAGGATACTCTATCTATCGATAAAAGACCATAGTAGAATCGTATGCATCATGTCAAGAATTGAAATGCTTTCAAAATCATAGGATTATATCATGGTGAGGCTATGCTTGCCTTTGCCAGTTGATAACAGATAAGCAGATCTTCGGACATCTTGTACTTGACTTGGTTATAGTTGGTCAAGTATTGATCTTCGAGCTTCGACAGTGTTGATCTTGGTCTTCGATCTCGATATCATATTCTATCGGAGAGAACCAAACACCGAAAAGAGAGGGAAACAATCAAGACATGGCATTGGTGCAATGATCAAGCATGGATGATGTTATGACAAGTTGAATTGCATTGAAATGTAACCCTAAGGCATGCTCGACAATTTAATCGGGGTTCTGAGGGGTACAAACCCTAATTTGGAAGAACTCCGGAATGACCTGTGAGGGTTACTATGTTCTTATAATTAAACTTGTCATTTAAGTTGCTTAACAATGCATGATTATAGCTCTAATAGATAGTTCTCATTTTTCTAAACATTTTGATATATTATTTGTATTTTTCTGACTTATAATGAATTAGTTATGATTTTTCCCAATTTAAATCCATTTTAAATCATTTTAGGAAAGTATAAAACATTTTTGGATTATATTTAATATTTATCCACTTGGTCCCACATGTCATATATTTAATCATTTCAGAAATTAATTTCCAAAAAGAATAAAATTCTGACAGACTCGGCCCACAGGGGTTATTTATATTTCTAGAAATGATTTTCATTAAACAAATAAACTAAAAGAAAAAGGAATACTACGTCATGTTGATGTCATCATGACATCAACGTCGAAGAAGCTTTCAGATTGGGCTCGAATCTGTGGATTCGCTGCGTGCGTGGGCTTGTGGGTGGGCTAGCTGGAAAGAGGAGATCGAGGCGGACCCAGTGGTGGCAGCGCTGCCCACTTGTGGTCATCGGAACAGTGAACACGACGACAGCAAGCGGTGGAGCTTCCAGACGGTCATGGTGGGGAGAAACCAGAGCGAGAGGAAGGGAGAAGAGGGGCTCTGTAGCACGGAAATCTCACCCTGATGCTCGTGGAAGGGTCATCAGAGGCAGAGGAGGACAGAATCTCCCATGGCGACGGTGGGCGGAGTCGGGGAAGGAGATATCGATTGGGCGTCTGGGAGCTTTGCCGGCTTGCGTGCTTCACATATGAGGTAGAGGGAGATGAGGCGGTATCAGTAATGGTCCGAGATGCACGAGGGAAGCACAGAGATGGATCAACACCGGCGGCACCTGCATCTAGGGTTCGTCCAGAAATAGGAATTCGGGGAAGAAGAGAAGATAGGGTTCGTCTCTGTGCAGGAGGGGGTCTTGTAGATGTCATCTAGGGCCGTACTACGCATCTCCTCGCAGCGGGCATCACGACAAGGTGGGGACGGTGTCGGCATCGACATGCAGCTGCTCTGCCTCGCCATCCTTTTGGCTGGAGGAAGAAGAAAGGAAAAAAGAAATCCTGAAGGGGTACGGGCTGGCTTGGGCCGAGTTTGGGCCGTCGTTGGGCTGCAGCAGAGCAAGCGAAAGGGGGTTGTTGCGGCTGCACTGGTAGGCAGATAGGCGCGGGAGAGAGTGGGTTGCTGCCTGCTTTGCTCTCTGACTGTGTTCTTTTATAGAAACTTTTTCTTTTTCTGAAATTTGTTTTTGTTTTTCCAATTGTATTTCAATTTATTTTCTGTTTTGTATAATTTCAAAAATACAAGACTTTTTAAAAGTACTGAAATATTGTAGGGGACCTATTAGTCCTTTTGGGCTCCAAACATTTTGTCATTTCAAAATTCAAAACTATTTTGAATTGCTTTCAAGGAGAGAGGGAAAATCTAGGGTTTAGGGTTTGTATTTCAATTTTATTCAACGCATGTTTAAGAGATGATGCTCTTGTTATGCACAAACAAACCCTAATTAAGGATCAGCTAAAACTGGGGTGTAACAGATTCCAAACAACAAAAGCAAAGGAATTGACAAGATACTCGAAACACCCACCTGCAGTCGCCCGAAGCTGCTGGTTCACCTCCTGCACGAATTTGAGGTCGCATTCCAAGCGCTCCTTCGCGGCTAGTCGCTCCGCCGACTCATGTTGAAGACCCTGCAAAGAGGAAACAAGCGTAATAGGACATCAAAACTTCCTAAGTGCCTAGCCACTGAAATTCAGCGACTAGCCACTGGAAGACTGGACACCAAAATTTCCTAAGTGCCTAGCCGCTGAAATTCAGCGACTAGCCACTCGGGGACCGGACACAAAAATTACCTAAGTGCCTAGCCGCTGAAATTCAGCGACTAACCACTGAGAAACTGGACACCAAAATTTCCTAAGTGCCTATCCGCTGAAATTCAGCGACTAGCCACTCGGGGACTGGACACCAAAATTGCCTAAGTACCTAGCCGCTGAAATTCAGCGACTAGCCACTCAGGGATTGGACACCAAAATTTCCTAAGTGCCTAGCCGCTGAAATTCAGCGACTAGCCACTCGGGTACTGGACACCAAAATTTCCTAAGTGCCTAGCCACTCGGGGACTGGACACCAAAATTTCCTAAGTACCTAGTCGCTGAAATTCCGCGACTAGACACTCGGGGACTGGACACCAAAAATTCATAAGAATCTACCCGCTGAAATTCAGCGAGCAGATCCTCGCGGACTAGACATACCTGGATAGCTACGCCCAGCATGTTGTGCAGCTCGACAGCATCCACTGACGGCAGCACAAAGGGTGTCCGACCGCGACACTGCCTGATGTCCGCGTCTAAAACCTCAGGCACCTGAGGCGATTGCGTCATAGCTCCCATGGCGGAAGCCCTCTCCATGAAGTGAGGAAACGTTGCCGCCTTTGTCCCTGAAGCACTAGTGGCGGGCTCCGATGCCCTGACCAACGCTGCTGGCTCACCCGGCTACAACCCCGCGACCACGTCGGCCTTCACGGCCCTGTCAACTTCAATCGGCACCTCGCTCGGTGCATCGGCTAGCTCATCCACGTTTATGACGGAGTCATCGCTTTTCTTCTTCTTTGTGCCCTCAACGGGCGCCTTGGATTCGTCGCCCTTCCTCTTCTTCGAGGGATCAACCTCCCCTCCTGGGGCGACTGGTGGTAACTTGGCCACCAAAGGGTGACCAATCTTCTTCACACTAGTCCTGCAAAAAGGAACGATTAGCAACTCAGGCAACACTTACAAAACGCTACTCCGAATCGACTCGGCAAAGGCGTACCTGGCGACTGGAATAAAACACGGACTGGTGCGGATGTGCGCCTGTTGGGAATATGCCCTAGAGGCAATCATGTATGATGAGATTTCCCATTGTATTCATAAAGATATTAAGTAGTCCTTGTATGAACATCTGATGTGTATCATTGAATATGTGATTCGGTTGTGGAACTATGCATTCATGTTGTTTGTACTAAATATCCTTGGTCATTGAGGTTGTGCTGGACACACAACTTAGACCAATGTGAAAGTTGGCTTGATGACTCGGTTCCACTTGTCATGGGCATGGATATGCTATTCCAACTTACACAGATTCGGCTAAAGAGTTTAGCGAGTCGGATTGACCCATATTGAGGTGCAATGAACTAGCTGTCATTTGTATATCTCAATTAATGTAATCCTTAGACCTGAGGTTGTTGCACAGTCCGAGTTGAGGATCACCGACTTAGGTTCTATCAAACGCTGATCCGTAACTGGGCAGTTATAAAGGCAGGGTTCAGGTCGACTGAGAATCAAGCTGCATGATGTGAATAACCAAGATGGGATTTTGCCCCTCCACTCGGAGAGATATTCTCTGGGCCCTCTCATGAGATATGATTCGGAAAGCATGGCCATGCACGAATCAGTTAAGTGTTAACCGAGGCGATCGACTAAGAGTTAGTCGGGTGAATCACTTATCTCGGATCGAGAAGAGAGTCGGACTATTTAAGGGATGACATATATTCGCCTATAGTCTGACAAGGTATATCGTGAGGCAAAAGGGACTCGGACGTAAGTCGCATTGGAAAGGCAAGTCGTCATGACTCTTTGGTACTTGGGAGTCGGCACGTTCTGCTAGGAGCCGCTACCGACTGATCGATTGAGAGTCGCACTCCAATCGTGTCCAAGTAGACATGAGCCTGCGGGGTCACACACTTAAGAGCGGGAGAAAGTTCGGATTGGATCTGAATCTGTAATCTGGTTGGGTTGGACCTAAACCAGATTAGGACTGAGTTAGTGAGTTGGACTCACGGTGACTAGTGTTATATGGGCTTTAGTGAATGGGTCGCGCGAGCAGAGCCCACGTTCACTCCCTATATATAGTGGAGCACCGTAACCTAGAAAGGTTAATCGTTGTTCGGTTAGGTCATTCCATGTGTTGGAAACCCTAGCTCCACAGCAGTCCAGCCGTCGTTTCGAACCTAGCAGTTCACCGCCGGCGCTCCTCCTTGTACGTGTGGATACCAGCAGAGGTGTTGTGCGATCAGCACCAGGACGATCGGATCGTGAGGACTGCACTACATCAACTGACGCGCTTCATCAGTAATCCGCAACTGCGCGTCTAGTGGTAAACCTCGTGGCCTTCTACCTTAGCTAGATCTTGGGTTCACCACGTTAGAGGAAAAAGTTTTGTTTTATCTCTGCGTGGCCCAACAGCGCCGGCTTCTCCAACTCCGGGACTAGTTTGCCACTGATGCCCATCTCAAACATGGCTAGGGCCCACGACACCGCCGCCTTCTTCGATGACAAGGCCGCGGTAGTGGGAAGATCTGCTCCAGTCATCACTAGTGCCTCCTTCGATGGAGAGGTCGCCGCAGCCGGAGTGTCTTCAAGCCCCGAGACTGCCGAGAATGGTGGTGGGATCGCTGCAAGAGGCACCTCGTTCTCCACCACGTCCTTGGCTCTCGGATCCGTCTCTTTCATCGAAGCTTCGGCCTCTACGTCGTCGGCTTCGCTGCTCGACTCGGAGCTTGCCGTAGACCAGGGCAGAGATGCCACTTTAGGCGCCTTCTTCTTCTCGGGCGACTTCTTCTACGAACTGTGTTCTTGGACGCGAACTGTGTTCTTGGACGCCTCCCTCACCCCCATCGTGTCCCTTGAGGCTCTGGCTAGCCTCCAGTTCACGCTACCGCTGCTCGCGGGTCTTCCAAGCCGTGTCCGCGGGCATGGCAACTTCCACCGCTTCGTCATCATCGTTAGAGGACTCGCTTGAATCCCCCTAGACCTCCTCGGATCTCTCGTCATTGGTGAGAGGGAGCCAATCCTCTAGGACTTAGAACAACTGAAAGGGACAAGCGCATGTCAGCAAAACCGCGACTGCATTTTTGTGACTGCGAAGGTATAAAGGATAAAAAAACTCATCATCGGCACCTGGGGCTTCGTGATATACGGGGCGATCCCGGCCTTCGGATCGACGTACTCCGTGTCGGTGATCTTCCTCAACGCGGCAGCATAGTCGTCGGCCTTCTAGTCAGTGGTGCAGGCCTTGGTTCCATCATCCCTGTCGGTGTATTCATACATCCACTAGGAGCGACTGGCCAACGCCACCAATCGCCGTCCGAGCCAACAATTGTGCAAATTGATGGTTTCGAGCCCATCCTATGGTCATATGGGATCTTGGCCTCTTGCAACCCAAGCGGCTTGCTCCTATCGGCGGTGAATGCTGCGAGCGGCACCTCACCGTCTGGGTTGACTCACTTACGTAAAACCAGTACTTCTTCCACTCGATGGCCGCCTTCTTCGGTAGAATGAGTTTGAGGAAGGGGGACTTGTTCTTCAATTGGAAGGTGAGGCCGCCTGCTCCTTCATGACCGACGCGCCCGTGGAAAAGTTCCTGCCACAGCGGGAAGTAGGGGCGGCACCCCAGGTAGCACTACAGAACGCCATGAAAATGGCAAGCTGCTCGATGCTGTGAGGCCCCAGATCTGAGGGCTTGATGGCATAGTAGGTGCAGAACCGCCGGAAGAAGATTGAAGTGGGGAATCCCAGCCCCCTCTCTAGGTGGCTAGTGAAGCGGATGAATTCGCTGGCGCGAGGATCCGACTCCATCTCTCCGGCCAAGGGAATTCGCCATCTTCCCTCGCAGAGGATCCCCGCGTCTTGGAAGGATTTCAACGACGCCCAGGTGCACTTGGACTTGCCCCATAGCTCCTTTGGAGGCGCCATCGAAACGGACATCTGGATTCGCTGACTCGCTCTAGAAATTCAGGATCGGGAGGAAATGGAAGAGTGAAGGGGGCGTGGGAGCAGAGGAAAAGTAAGGAAGACTCGCAACTCCCCCGTCACTCTATATAGCGGTTGCTTCCCGCCAGTTTTGGAGGAGCCATTTCCGTGCGGTGATTACGCCAATATTATCGTTGGATTACCCAACGGCTAGTTTGACCAAAAATTACGGTCCAACTTCGTCTACTCGACTCGCCGAACCATTCGCCAAAGCTGCAGCTCGACTACTTGCCAAATTGGCGATTCGACTGGTCACTGATATTGCGACTGAAGATATATGCTGAGGATTCTTTCCTTCATTGAGGGAGTCCACCACCGATTCGACTAGGCGTCCAAATTGGACCCGTATACTCCGACTGCCAAAGAAGACCTATGACAAATCAACGACAGCCTCGGGGACTACTGATATTTCCTACTGAATCCAACTCCCAGCGAGTGGGCCTGCAGGACGGCAACTGGATCCCGACCCAAGAAGGAGCCAGGCGGCTGGAAGCTGAAGGCCCAAAAGCGTATCTAGGCCTAGTCGGATTAGGTTAAAACCCTCCGAGTCCTTATCCAACTCGGTTGTAGATCTGTAAACCCTATCGAGGTACCCCTATATAAACCTCCCTAGGGTATGCATAGTACTTACGTTCCATTAGATACCCCATCGACTCGCCGCCTAGTCGCCGAGCTTGCCACCACCGTAATCTCTCAACAATACAATCTAGCAGGAGTAGGTATTTACCCTTTGGGGGGCCGAACCTGGGTAAAACCTTGTGTCTCCGCCCTCATCTCGCACCGCAGATGGCTGGCCGCCCTTGCCCCTTTTTCTACTACTCGCTACCAGTCGCAGCAACTGTCGTGGCCATTCCCATAACAGATTGTCCTGTAGGTGCTTCAACTTATGTCGGAGCAAAGTACCCTTTTCCAAGTCATCAATGTAGGCGACCATAGTGGTCTTATCATGCACTCCTGCGCATGAATTCTTCATATCCAGCCAGCAGGAGAGGTAGGCTCGAGATGTCTCGTCATTCTCCTGGACGCACCGCTGTAGATCGCCGACAGTGCAGGGACGTTTGTACGTACCCTCAAAGTTCTTGGTGAACTCTTCTTGCATGTCCAACAATTTCATATGGACTTCTCCGGCAAGTCGTCGATCCATTGGCAGGCCATGCCTATCAACATCAGTGGGAGGTACTTGGCAGAAACATTGGGGCTTCCCCCGGCGACCTCGACCGCGTTGCCGTAATCCTGCAACCACGTAGCTGACTTGGCAGTGCCGTCATAGGGCTTGATCATCTTGTCAATCCGGAAACCCTTGGGGTAAGTTGCGGTCCATATCACCGGTCCAAAGAAACGTGGTCCCAGGTACTGTCCTTCCCGGGCCTCTTGAATCTTGTCCAAGCATGAACGTGCGTCGTATGGCTCCGGGTTTGCTTTTTTCTTCTTTCCATCAGGGGGAGGGCTGTGTGAGCGATGCGGCCCTCCTCTGCCATGGTGGCTGCTAGGGGTGACAGAGGCGGAGGTGGTGGTGGGTTAGCCTTGTTGCCATTCCCCTCCTGCGACTCCTCGCGTCTGTCGCGGTTGCTTGTCGGACGTAGAGGGTCATGGTGCGACATGCTCTTGTGTCCTTGATTGCCAGTGCATTCTCCGCCATGATGAGGCTGCTCCGCGTTGTCGCGAATGACGATGCCACCCTAAGGGCATCTAGGAGGGGGCATCCTCGTACAGTGGTGAGCTTTTGGGTCTTCGTAATGTCGGGGGGACCGGGGCGATGGAGACGGACGATGAGGGTGAGCTTTTCCTCCATGGTCAGATGATATGGGGATAGCGTCCTTCCTGTTGCGCACATCCCTCTGTCTTTGTTCTGATGAACCCGTCTAGGACCCGACATCGTGAGGAGATCTCTTCCTTGGCCGTTTAGGACTGCTAGACTCGTGATATGCTGGATTGGACTCAAGCCTCTAAGAGGTGGCCTTTTCCTGTTGTTTGACAGCCTTGGAGACAAGTTCATAGACTTGTTCCACATCCATGTGTGATCTATCCTACTCTAGTAGGGTCTTGGCAATCACCAAATTGAGGATAGGTGTGGGCATGACCTGCCTACCTTCACTGTCAATGTATGGCTTGGCTTGTGCCGGCCTCGAGGGATCCCACCCTAGGTTGTGCCGCACTCTAGTCTCGTTGACAACGTGAGCTGGAGCTTTCCTAACCTTCTGCTGCTTGAGCACAGTCTTGTACTCAGGCTCCATGGCTCTAGCTGCTTCAGTTGATTTCTACGCCTTGGCCAGATCTCGATCTAATTTTGCGCCTTGCTCCGCGATGGCCTACACTTCCTCCAGCAGATGCTAGCGCTTCTCATCAAGATGGACTACATTCCGTATATGGGCCACAGTCATAGGCTCGACGAGAAAATTGTAGTACATCACTCTATCAGTGGGAGTGACTTGGGCTCCGTAGACGTAGATGCTGGTGGCTGCGGATTTGTGGTGTTAGCATTACTCGAACCGGTGTGTTGTTCCTACGGCTGCTGCACTAGAATATCCAGAGGAGGCATAGCCTTTGCGTGATCATTGTCGGCGGCATCGGCTGGTCCCTTCCCCTTATCCAGCGGTTTAGGCGGAGATTGTCCGGTTTGGTCTTCTTCCATCACACTCCCAATGGCGACAAACACCTGTCAGGATGTGACGGCCTTGTCGGCCTGCTCCTCATGCTTGATCTCCTCCTCCATCTCTTTCATGGCTGAGTAGAGCTCCTCTGGGTTGATATCCATATCCTTCGAGTCCATGTTGATGTTGGCATAGAGTGCATCCAAAATGGAGTTAGAGGGTGCAGGGGCTTCCTCAATGACGGAGGATGATGCTGAGGCAGCAGGGTTGTTGGATGGAAGCGGCGGTGGTGGCGGTAGGCCAGGTACAACAATAGGCGGTGCCACGACGACTCCATCAGCAGTGGCAAAACTATTGACAGTGCCAATCATTCCCTCAAAAGTGAGGGTACTCGCGACCTGCTATCGCCTTAGCGTATGCTGGAGAAGCATGTTGTGGTCCATCCCTTCCACGAAGTGATAAATAACATCATCATCGGGGTAGTTCTCCAGATCGGCTCATATCCGGAGCCATCTAGAGATGTAATCGTCGGGTCTTTCACCCTGTCTCTAGATGCATCACGCTAGATCGAAGATAGTCACCACGCCGACGAAGTGTGATCTCTTATTTTTAGACGCATGGGCGAAGCCGACGGATTTCCAGTGATCTTCCACCATTATTTCCTTCACAGGGGCGGTTTGGGTGGGCCTTGAATTTTTCTGATCTAAGTCGGCAAACTCCAAAGAGAGATCTGACTTCGATCCTTCCACAAATGTATCCTGCCCGTAGGCGGTCCGTGCGGGCCTTGACGGTCCTCTGACTCCCAGGTAACTAGTGCCCGAGTCGGTTTCGCCGATAAAGAGGTGGACGTCCCCGATTGGAACGATTGAGCAGTGGGTGAGGTTTGTCTTCGTCGGGATCCAGAACTCGTCGGGAGGGACGATCAGAATGTTGCTGGAGAAGAGAATGTGACCAATGGCTACGGTTTCACTTATTCCCGCGAAGATCTTGGACCTCACCCGTTGTAGAGCCTGAAGCGCCTCTTCCCCACGATGGGCGCCCACTGTCGTGGTATTGCCGACGAGTACGCTATGGAGGGATCCTCACAAAGCATGTTTAGAGAGGTGGGGGAAGGCGGCAGGTTGGTGGGTACGAGGTAACATAACTTACCCAGGTTCAGATCCCACGACGGTGGCGGAATTCTACTCCTGCTATAAGTCACTATAATGGCAATACGCCGAGTTATAGGGATTGGTTTGCTATGCGAGGTTTGTATGTAATTGTTGCCCTAAAGGCACCTCTAGGTCCGGCTTATATAGTCGCTAGAACCTAGGGTTATAGGGAAAGTCCTAGCCAGACAAGTTAAAGAGTCCTACACACTATACAATTAGTCTAAATTGTCTTGCACTCCAAGGCTCTGGGTACGTTTGTGACTCCACCGTAGCCTTCCTTCGTCCGGCATGCGCCTCCCTTCTGGATCCTTCTAACTGGGACGCCCAGCAAGCCATGGGTGATACGTCGTAAAAGGATCTATAATTTTTGATGCTCCATGCTTGTTTAGTATCAACTTTGCTATGTTTTGTCTACACTTTGAGGTATTTTTATACATTTTCTGGGACTAACCTATTAACAAGATGCTGCAGTGCCAGTTGCTTGTTTTCTGCTGTTTTTGGTTTCATAAAAGCTAGTAAGGAAATATTCTCGGAATTGGACGGGACAAAAGCCAAAGTCAATATTTTACCAGAAGGAACACGGAGTCCGGAGGGCAAACAAAGTGGGGCCACGAGGCGACCACACCTGGTGGCGGCGCGGCTAGGGGCGCGCCAGCCCTAGGTGTGGCCCCCTCAGGTGCCCTCCTGCCTCACCTCTTCACCTATAAAGTCACCCCGATGCAGAAACCCTAAACACCCGATCAGATCTCCACGAAACAATCAGTAGCCGCAACCACCATCGTCCTAGATCGGGGGATCTGAAGCTCTTCCCGGAACCATGCCGGAGAGGAGAGATCATCCCGAAGGCCTTCTTCATCACCATGCCAGCCACTGGTATGATGCATGAGTAGTTCACCCTTGGACTATGGGTCCATACAGTAGGAAGATGGTTGTTTCTCCTCCATTGTGTTATCATGTTTAGATCTTGTGATCCCCGTTCATGATCAAGATCATCTACGTGTAATCATACATGTTGTGTTTGCAGGGATCCGATGGATATTGAGACACTATGTCAGATTGATTATTGATTCTATCATGTCAGATTAATTATTGATTCTATCATGTCTGTGTTATTTGTGATCTTGCATGCTCTCCATTGCTAATAGCTATCTTGTCCAAGTTGATGCTTGTGACTCCAAGAGGGAGTATTTATGCTCGATAGTGGGTTCATGCCTCTAGAAATCTAGGGAAGTTATAGAAATCTCTAAGGTTGTAGATGTGTTGTTGCTACTAGGGAGAAAACAACAATCTTTTGTTCATGGAACAATTGTATTGTTTACTTTACACACGTTGCTTAATGCAATTATCCGTTGCTTGCAACTTAATACTGAAGGGGGTTCCGATGATAACCTGAAGGTGGATTATTACTCATAGATGCAGTTGGATTACGGTCTATGTATATTGTTGTAATGCCCAATCAAATCTCATAGGAGTCATTATGAATAGTATATGCATTGTTATGCTTCCTCAATCTGTCAATTGCCTCGCTGTAATTTGTTTACCTAGCATGTTATCTATCTTAAGGAGAACACCTCTAGTGAATTGTGGACCCTGGTCCAATCTTTATCATTGATACATCATCTACTGCTATCGTTTAATTTCTACAAGCAACTAATATCTTCCACACTATATGTTTAATCCTTTGTTTTCAACAAACCAGTGAGATTGACAACCTCACTGTAAGTTGGGGCAAAGTCTTGAGTTTGTGTTGTGAAGGATTCCAAGTTGTTAGTAACACATTGGAGTTGTTTCCTTGCTCCTACTGGTTCGATAACCTTGGTTTCGTAAATGAGGAAAAACTTGCTGCTGTGCTCATCACACCTTGATCTTGGGGTCTCGCAACGAGGCTCTACCATCATCAAGCCTCATCAAGATTTTCTGGAGCCCTTGTCGGGGAGTTAAGGACAGCATTACAAGGGAGTCCTCACAACCATTATCTTTACTTTGTTTTTGTTTTGCTTAGTATATTTTTCTTTGTTTTTCTTGTTTATTTCTTTCAAAAATACAAAAAAGTTAGTTTCGTTTGGTTTCTTTTTCTTATCAAAAACACACACAAAAATTAGTTCCTACTTAGTTGCTACTACTGTTGGCATGCCTCACTTTTGCAAAAATGAACACTGCTCAGAACACCAAGTTGTGTGACTTCACTACCACGAACAACAATGATTTCCTTTACACACCTATTGCTCCACCAGCTCCTGATGCTACCTTTTATGAAGTTAAACCTACTTTGTTGAATCTTGTTATGAAAGAGCAATTTTCTGGTGCTAGTTCTGATGATGCTGCTTGATACGTCGGAAACGTATCTGTAATTTTTGATGTTCCATGCTTGTTTAGTATCTAAATTGCTTTGCTTTGTCCACACTTTGAGGTACTTTTCATATGTTTTCTGGTACTAACCTATTAACAAGTTGCCACAGTGTCAGTTGCCTGTTTTTTCTGTTTTTGGTTCCAGAAAGGCAGAAAATCAATATTCTCGGAATTGGGCGGGACAAAAGCCAAAGTCAATATTTTACCGTGGGGAATGAAGCTAGAATACGAGACGGAGGAGACTCACCAGGGGGCACACCCCCTGGCCGCACAGGTGGGCCCACCCGGCGCCTTGGGGGGTGAAGATGCCCTGGTGGCCCCCCTGCCTCGCCTCTTTGCCTATAAGAAGCTCCCGATGCCTAAACCCTAAGTACCCGATCAATATTCCACGAAACTATATTTAGTCACCGCCACCATCGTCCCTAGTTCGGGGGGATATGAAGCACTTCCCAGCACCCTGGCAGAGGGGAGATCATCCTGGAGGCCTTCTTCTTCATCATGCCAGCCTCCGATATGAAGCGTGAGTAGTTCCACCTTGGACTATGGGTCCATGTAGTAGCTAGATGGTTGTATTTCCTCCTTGTGCTTTCATGTCTAGATCTTGTGAGCTCTGTACATGATCAAGATCTCATCTATTTGTAATCATGCATGTTGTGTTTGCGGGGATCTGATGGATATTGAGATTACTATGTGTGATTGATTAATGGTTTTTTCTTATTGATTCTATCATGTCTGTGTTGTTTGTGATCTTGCATGCTCTCCGTTGTTAGTAGCTATCTTAGCCAAGTAGTTGCTAGTGACTCCAAGAGAGGGTATTTATGCTCGCTAGTGGGTTCATGCCTCTATTTAATCAAGGGAAGTGACATAAATCTCTAAGGTTGTAGATATGTTGTTGCCACTAGGGAGAAAACAAAGGTCTCTTGTCCATGGAACAAGTGGATTGTTTACCTTACACACTTTTCTTAAAGTAGTTTTCTGTTTCTTGCAACTTAATACTGGAGGGGGATTCGGATGATAACCCAAAGGTAGACTTCTAGTCATAGATGCAGTTGGATGGCGGTATATGTATCTTGTTGTATTGCCCAATCGAATCTCATAGGATCTTTATGTCTAGTATTGCATTGTTATGCCTTCCTCAGTCCTGTCAATTGCCCTACAATAATTTGTTTACCCAGCATGCCATGTTTGTTTATCTAAGGAGAGCACCTCTAGTGAACTATGGACCCCGGTCCAATCTTTACCATTGATACATCTTCCACTATTACTGTTTACTTGTTGCAAACCATCATCACCTTCCACACCATACAGTTAATCCTTTGTTACAGCAACTGGTGAGATTTACAACCTCACTGTTAGTTGGGGCAAAGTCTTGAGTTTGTGTTGTGCAGGTTTCCACGTTGCTTGCAACACCTTTGAGACGTTTCCTTCCTCCTACTGGTTCGATAACCTCGGTTTCTTACTAATGGAAAACTTGCTGTTCTAGTGCATCATACCTTCTTCTTGGACTTTCCCGACGAAGCGTCAACATGCATCAAGACTTTCTGGCGCCGTTGCCAGGGAGGCTAAGGACGTGTTCAGAAGGGGAGACCTCCTCAACCTTTCTCTTTACTTTGTTTTTAGTTTGCTTAGTTTCTTTTGCTTGGTTTTTTTGCCTCTTTTTATCAAAAACTCCAAAAAAATTAGTTTAGTTTGGTATGCTTTCTCTTATCAAAAACACACAAAAAATTAGTTCCTACTCTAGCTACTGCTGCTGTATTTGGCTTGCTCCACTTTTACCAAAATGAACTCTGCTGAGAACACCAAGTTGTGTGACTTCACTAGCACAAACAACAATGATTTCCTTAGCACTCCTATTACTCCACCTGCTCCTGATGCTACCTTTTATGAAATTAAGCCTGCTTTGTTGAATCTTGTGATGAGAGAGCAATTTTCTGGTGCTGGTTCTGATGCTGCTGCTGCCCATCTCAATAACTTTGTTGAACTTCGTGAGATGCAAAAGTATAAGGATGTTGTAGAGGTCCCAACCTTTAATAAGTTAGAGATCCCTATGTTTACAATGCTAGTCCCCGGATCAATAGCTAGCATCCACAGTTAAGATGTAATATCAAGAAACAAATGTCATAATACAACTTTATAACCAGGAATAAAATAATTCATAACATCTTACATAGCTCATTTGGCTATCACATTACAATGCAGCAGACATAACTATATAGTATGGATTCCTTCATCCTCAAAGTGCCACAGGCAATCATGTTGGTTGTAGACTTGTAATCCTAACACACTTCAGTAACATCAAACAAACCTACAACATAATAAGTTGCAGCCACAAGGGTCAATACATTTGAATTGTATTGGCAAGTTTCACTACTATGTAGAAATAAGTGGATCCTATCAATACATGCATACTTGGCTAAGTAGGGTTTAGGCTCATTTGCAGAAAGAAATATAGTTTTATCCTATCTTTTCAAAATGTTTTTGATGTTTTGACAATCTTTCTGAACACCTTGGAAAACTCCAAGTGCTTCTAATCCCTTGTTGACACTATCAAGTTTTACTTTGAGAAATTGGAATGTCGAGATCTTCCATAGCTTCAGGCCTTAGTTGCTCACAGTTGTCCGTAACCGGGGACATGGCTAAGTACTTAGAATTTGATATTCTGCAGAAGTTGTACACTTTACCCACATGACACAATCTCGTCTTGATTCCACCAGTGGCCGTTGGATAAGTACACACCAAATGGAGTACCGACAGATCAAGAATGTGACAAAGTCTTTCCATAGAAGTCCTCCCAATACATTATGCTAGCACATCTACCAGGCACCAATGTAACGATTTACTTCCAATACATAATTCTAGTTAACCTGAATAGGTACCAATGCAAGGGTCTTCCACTATGTAATTAACTATGCCAGAGCCCATTTAGCATGTGGTTATACACGGAAGCCACTGTACGAGAAACATATTCAATCTCGAAGTCCCTGGGTGGTTTTCTTCTAGTGCACATACAAAAAGATAGCCATATAAACATGGTTCCCTTTGTTTCCACCTTGTCCAAAATTGAGTATCCTCTTTCCACCCAGGTGGTTCATTGAGTACTTATTTTGTTATATAAAACATATATTTTTCCAACACTTTATATAATCATATCATGTATCCCATCCCAAATATATAGCAGGTCTAAGCATACTACAGCTACAATGTTTTCACTAAGGAAGATATAAGGATATCCTAATAGGATATAGCATAGCATAGAAATATAGTAGTCCTATCATGCATGCTACAAAAATCCACTAAGTGTGATGAAAATAGTAGGACATGGATGATAGTGTCACTTGCCATTTTAGTAGAGAAAGTTGGTTCACTCCTTGATCTTGCAAATATCACACTCTTCAAACATCACTACAATTCAATCAAGCAAGCAATATTCAAACTCACACTCAAACAATTCACCACTTAAAATAATAAAATCAAGCAATGCATGCAAGCATGCAAAAGATTGTTTTATTTGGAAAAGTGGTTTCTAGTAGGCTCTAATCATTTTAAAGCTCCTATTGGTTATTTACAAAAGTGGTAAAACCATTTATATTCAAGCTGGTGAAAACGGTCATTTAATCATTTTGTTTTGCTAGAAATGGTTTAAATCGAAGTAACAATTTGTAGGTTTTGCCAAATATATTCTTTAAACACAAATGTTAGTGTTTATGGTTAAATGGTTTAATATTAACCCATTTGCAAAAGGTTTCATCTAAATCCCATTTTTAAATCAAACAATATTTTTATTTGCTAGAAATGCCTTTAACTAAGTAATAATTTACTAAGGTTCATCAAATATGTTTTCAAATCTCAAAACTTGGTGTTTAGGGTCAGAAGGTTTGAATCACATCATTTTCCAAAAGGTTTTACTTTAAAAGCATTTTTAAACCATAATCAATATTTTTATTTAGCTAGAAATGCTTTAATTCAAAGGAATAATTCCTAAATGTCACAAAATATATTTTTTAAACACAAAAGTTGGATTCCATAGTCAGTAGGTTCAAAACATTCCATTTACCAAAGATTTTACCTTAAAAATATTTCTAGAATAATTTTTATATTCAAATTATGCCTACACAAGTTTCTGTAAAACAACCAATTTAACTGAAGCAATTTACTAAACAAAGTGCATGGTTGGAAATTAATTGTTTTGCTGATTCCAATGATATAAAATTTGAAAAATTTGGACGTGTGGATCAAAAGTTATGAATTTTACAAGTTTGAACATTCAATAGAACAAAATCTGGTTTTTAAATCGAAGCACTGGCCACGCGTCGTGTTCTGATTGGACGATACCGTTTCGGTTGGATTGGCTAACACAGACCACAGGATCTCATTTAGAGCGTATGGTGCATATGCTTCTATACCGCTTTGCTAAATCAATCTATCACATGGCTTGGATCAAGATCCAGTGGCTCACAGCAGCTCGACCACAGATGGGCAGCGCTGGCGGTGGCGGACGGCGGCGTGCGCTCATACGATGAGGTTGCCGACGAACCAGGAAGTGTGGGAGAGGGAGAGGATGCTCACTAGACTTGCCGGGAAGCGCCGATGCTCGAGGTGGGGTCAGTTCGTCGAGCGGCGCTCGGGGGTAGCGGCGATTGCTCGTCGGAGACGGTGTCGGCGTCGGGCGTCTCAGTTCGTTGACGGGGGCGAGGCTACAGCCCACCAGGAGTGTAAGGTTCCCAACCTTTAATAAGGTAGAGATCCCTGTGTTTACAATGCTAGTCTCTTGATCAGTAGCTAGCATCCACAGTTAAGATGTAATATCAAGAAACAAAGGTCATATTACAACTTTATAACCAGGAACAAAATAATTTATTACATCTTACATAGCTCATTTGGCTATCGCATTACATTGCGGCAGAATATCTATAAGCATGGGGTCCTTCATCTTCTAAGTGCCACAGGCAGTCATGTTGGTTGTAGACTTGTAATCCTAATCAATAAACTTCACTAACATCAAACAAACCTGCAACATAACAAGTTGCAGCCACAAGGGTCAATACATTTGAATTGTATTTGCAAGTTTCACTACTATGTATAGATAAGTGGATCCTATCATTACATGCATATTTGTCTAAGTAGGGTTTAGGCTCATTTGCAGAAAGCAATATAGTTTTATCCTATCTTTTCAAAATAGTTTTTGATCTTTGTCAAATCTTTTTGAACTTCTTGGAAAACTCCAAGTGCTTCAAATCCCTTGTTTTCACCCTCAAGTTTTTAACTTTGAGAAATTGGAATGTC
Source organism: Avena insularis (assembly GCA_023614405.1). Classification (NCBI taxonomy): domain Eukaryota; kingdom Viridiplantae; phylum Streptophyta; class Magnoliopsida; order Poales; family Poaceae; genus Avena; species Avena insularis. The sequence goes on from CM042693.1 coordinate 221,454,464, forward strand.
GAGATCTTCCATAGCTTCAGGCCTTAGTTGCTCAGTATTGTCCATAACCGGGGACACGGCTAAGTACTTAGATTTTGATCTCCTGCAGAAGTTGTACACTTTACCCACATGACACAATCTCATCTTGATGCCACCAGTGGCTGCTGGATAAGTACTCACCAAGATGGAGTACTGGCAGATTGAGAATGTGACAAAGTCTTTCCATAGGAGTCCTACCAATACACAATGCTAGCTTGTCATCCAGGCACCAATGTAGGGTTCCAAGTTCCCTAGCACAAATCTAGTTAACCTGAAGATGCCAATGCATGGGTCTTCTACTATGTAGTTGACTAAGCTACAGCCCATTTAGCATGTGGCTGTACATGGAAGCCACTGTACGAGAAACATGTTCAATCTCTAAGTCCCTGGGTGGTTTTCTTCTAGTGCACAACAAAAAGAGATTGCCATATAAACATGGTTCCTTTTGTTGCCACCTTGTCCAAAAGCTTGAGTATCCTTGTCCACCCAGGTGGTTCATTGAGTACTTGTTTTATTATATAAAACATAAGTCTTTTCAATACTTCATATAATCATAACATGTATCCCATCCCAATATATAGCTGGGCTAAGCATACTACAACTACATTGTTTTCACTAAGGAATATATAAGGACATCCTATTAGGATTTAGCATAGCATAAAGTATAGAAATCCTTTTCATGCATGTTTCAAAAATCCACTAAGTATAATGAAAATAGTAGGACTTGGATGATAGTGTCACTTGCCTTTTTGGTAGGGAATGTTGGTTCACTTCTTGATCTTGCTAATATCACACTCTTCTAACTTCACTACAAATCAATCAAGCAAACATAGATTCAACTAGCATTCCAACCAATATTCACACAATTCATCACACATAAAATAATAGAAACAAAGTCATGCATGCAAGCATGCAAACGATAGTTTTATTTGCAAAGGTGGTTTCTACTAGGCTCTAAACATTGTAAGGTTCAAAGTGGTCATTTTCTAAAGTGGCAAAACCATTTGCAAAAGGGTTTATCTATAAACCATTTTTAAATTAAATCATTATTTTATGTGGTTGAAAATGCTTTTGGTAAAGCAACAATTTTATATTGTTCATCAAATAAGTTGTTAACTCACAAAACTTGGTGTTTAGGGTCAGAAGGTTTGAATCAAATCATTTCCCAAAGGTTTTTACTCAAAAATCATTTCCATATCAAAATCAATGTTTTTATTTGACTAGAAATGAGCTAATTCAATTATTCATTCCTAAACTTCACAAAATACAGTTTTAAACCCATAAGTTGGTTCCTAAGGTCAGTAGGTTCACAACAAAACATTTTGCATAGATTTCAACCCCAAAATCATTTTGGAATAAATTTTATATCCTAAACAAGCATACACAAGTTTCTGCAAAAACAAACATTTTACCAGAAGCTTTTTACTAAACAAAGTGCATGGTTGCAAAGTTCTTGTTCCACTGATTCCATTGATATAAAATTTGTAAAATTTGGACGTGTAGAACTAAAGTTATTAATTTTACAAAATTTCATATCTAATAGATCATTTTCTATTTTTAAAATGGAGTCGATTGCATTTCACTAGTTTTTTCTTTTGGCATTAACGGTTCGCACGGATCAAGATCTGTGGACCGTAGGATTTAAGATCGAGCGCATGACGCGTTTTTACCCTTTAGTTAAATCTAATCGCAGCTACGATTTGCATCACATGACTCACTGCCTGCCGACCAAGTTCTGGCGGTGGCACAATGGCGGCGCACAGCAATGACGGCGTGCTATGGGCGGCTAAGGTGAAGCAAAGGAGGAAACGGGGGTGCTCACCGTGCTCGCGAGGTCGAGGTGGTGCTCAAGGTGGCGCTGGCTTGGCGAGGGGTGCTCGGAGATGGTGGCGATTCCTCACTGGAGTGGGTGGCGGCGTCAGGCGGCTCTAGAGGTCGTCGAGGGCAACACTACGGTTCACCCCGAGGAAAAACAAGGACACGGTTAGACGCGGGAGAGTGTGGAGAGTGCAGGAGTATCGTCAGGAAGGAGAGGGGAGGACGTTGCTTACGGAGATACTTCGTCGGAGCGTCAGCAAACTGCGGTGGCGTTCAGATGATGTCGAAGCCGAGGCTCTAGGGCACTCGCGGGCGAATGGAGCACACGGGGAGCTGTGCAAGAGGTTGGTGATGAAAACCGTGTGAAGCAGGGGCCGAGGGGGAGTCTTTCCTCGCCGGAATTGACGAATGAGCTCGTCGGAGCAGTGGCGGAGCAAGAGGAATTCGGGGCAGCCTAAGGGCAGAGGGGAGGAGCTGTCTGGGGGGAAGAGAGAGCGGAGAGGGGCGCTTAAGGGGGCGTGATCACTGCAGGGAATTATGCGTCCATTTACGCGTATTGATGCCGACAGTAACTCAGCGGCAACGGCAGGGGCGACGGGGTCGGGGTGGAGACGATGAACAGGAGTGTGGGGCCGTGCTGTCAGCGAGGTGGAGGAAATAGCAGTGGGGCCTAGCGTTCAGTGACCTCGCGGGTGCACGTGTAAGTAAAAAAAACGATTCGCGCGTGGGGTTTTAGTTGGGCTGGACTGGTGGGCTTGCTGGGCCTGCTGGGTTGGGTTTGATTCTTCTCTTTTTTTATTCTGCAGGCTTTTTATTTTTCTATTTGATTTTCTGTTTTGATTTTCAAACAAACAATTCAAACCACAATTCAAATCAAACTACCACCAAACTTTTGCTAAACTTTGTATTGATTTTAGTTCTGTTTAACAACACAAACCAAAGTCCAAAATAAAATAATACTTTTATTCTTTTAGAATTTATTTAATGATTAAATAAAATAGTCCTTAGTTATTAATTCAAATAGGATTTGATTTATTAAAATCTCCATTTGAAATCTAAATAAAACCAAAATCAATTCAGTAAGTTTTATTTGAATAAATAAAACACTTGGAAAACTTATTTAAAATAAATTAATAAGTTTTAGTGTTTATTTAAAATGGGAAAATCCTTTACTTAAATAAAATTGGATATTAAATCCTCATTATTTTATTTAATTAAACCTTTACTCTTTTTATCAAATAGGAATGTTTTACTTCAAAAGCTTGGCCAAGTTTTAATTTGGCTTTATAAAATAATCCTTATTTATAATTCTACCTTTTCTTTTGGAAACCAAATCTTTATTAAAAGATCTAAAAATAGTGATTCCAAATATTTTGACTTTATTGTTTATTTATCTTTTTAAATCCCTTTAGGATTCTATTTGATCAAAATAGGTTTGAAAGTTTCGAATTGGATTCAAAAAGTTTCTTCTCACCCTAATTTTCAACAAAGTTTTATTTTGTTATTTGTTTTTCACATTTCAAAATTTGGAAAATTTTGGGATGTGACAGGCTACCACCCTTAAAATAAATCTCGTCCCGAGATTTGGGAAGGCTAAAGGTTACAAGTTGGCTTCAAGGCAACTAGGGTACTACCACCCTTAAAAATAAAGTCTCATAGGGTTACATGGATGGTTCACTTGACTATAGATTCAACACTTGATATCAGACAAGGAATCCTTATTTGACTCAACTAAGTTATCTAGTTTCTGACATCCACTTCTTCTATCTCTTCAAAGTTTCGATCCATGTCAATGTGGTTCACATGTCCTTTCTGGGTCACATTGGTGTCACTTCCATTGGCTCTTCTAGCATCCTTATTCTTTTTCTTCTCAGGACAGTCTGATGCATAATGTCCAAATTCCTTGCAGTTATAGCATTGCAACTGGCTAATGTCTTTCTTCCTGAAGGTGTCTTGTTGATTCTGATCAAGGTCATCTCCATTTTCATTATCATTTCCATTATTCTCATTTCCATTGTTGTACTAGTGATACTGATGTGGTTCAGAACCTTCATTGCTCTTTCTGAATGAATGCTTCTTCTTTGATGATCCTGAGTGATTCTTGAGTTTATGCTTCCTCTTTCTGTTCTCAACTTGATTCATCTTGTTTTCCAAAATAGTGGCTTTGTCACAGAGTGATTGATAAGTTGGGACATAGGCAACAACTAGCTGCAAGTTGAACTCATCATTAAGTCCTTCAAGAAATCTTTCTCTTCTCTTAGCATCTGTGTCAACTTCATCCGGTGCATAGCGTGCCAGATTATTGAATTCTTCAATATACTCAGCCACACTGAGGTGACGTTGTTTCAGATTGTGAAACTCCTTTTTCTTCAAGTACATTACTCCAGGTGAGATGTGAGTTGTTCTAAATCCATCTTCAAAAATAGCCCATGTTACATCTTCAAGGGGAGTGGTGATTTGAAAGTTGTCCCACCATGTTGCTGCTGGTCCTTCAAGCAGAAATGCTGCAAACCTTAATTTTTCTTCATCAGTGCAACCAACAGTCACTAAGTCTTTGTTCACTGAACGTAACCAATCATCAGATTCCATTGGATCAGTTGTTCCAGAGAATCTTGCAGGCCTAAGTTTCAGAAACTTGGTGAGCATGTCAAGTGCTGGAGGGTTATTTTGATTGTTGTTGTTGTTGTTGTTTTCTGATTCTGTATGAGTGTGGTCATCATCTAAATCAGTTGAGTTTGGCCTGTCATCAACTGTTGCATCTCTGGGGTGATGTTTTTGTTTTGGTTGGGGTTGGCACGACGGGGAGGCATCTGTTGGTTTGATAGGGATAAGTATTGGTGGATAGATTTTTAAGAAGTTTTAACACACAACTCAAAAACAACCAAGTTAAATCAAACAAGCAACTATCCACTTAACAACTTATGAGTTTAGCTCATGAGTTGAAGGATACAACAAGTTTTCTTGAAATGTATAACTTAGTATAGTCATACCTCATAGGTCAATATGATCCATACTCTAACTTGATATCAATGTCTTTTGGTAGGCAATCTAATGTCTCTTGGTTCTCACTTGTAGTCCTTAGTGATATCCAAGGTTGAAGTCCTTGGTGGAAATGTTGAACATGTTGAAGTCATTAGAGTTGAAGATGTTGAAGTCATTAGAGTTGAAGATGTTCTTAGCTCATGGTGAAGTCTTTGGCCATGGGGTAGGTTTTGTCCATCAAGTTGAAATAGAGAGATGTAGAGTCAAAACCAAAAGGTTGAGGAAAGAGTTTACAAGATTGTTTGTAAATAAGTTTTTGGAACAAAGCAACTCTTATTTTTCTGAGGGGTTTGTCCAATCCTAGGGTTACAATCCTACAGGCAACACAGTGCTCTGATACCATAAGTAAGGTTCCCAACCTTTAATAAGGTAGAGATCCCTGTGTTTACAATGCTAGTCTCTGGATCAATAGCTAGCATCCACAGTTAAGATGTAATATCGAGAAACAAAGGTCATATTACAACTTTATAACCAGGAACAAAATAATTTATTTTATCTTACATAGCTCATTTGGCTATCGCATTACATTGCAGCAGAATATCTATAAGCATGGGGTCCTTCATCTTCTAAGTGCCACAAGCAGTCATGTTGGTTGTAGACTTGTAATCCTAATCAATAAACTTCACTAACATCAAACAAACCTGCAACATAACAAGTTGCAGCCACAAGGGTCAATACATTTGAATTGTATTGGCAAGTTTCACTACTATGTATAGATAAGTGGATCCTATCATTACATGCATATTTGTCTAAGTAGGGTTTAGGCTCATTTGCAGAAAGCAATATAGTTTTATCCTATCTTTTCAAAATAGTTTTTGATCTTTGTCAAATCTTTTTGAACTTCTTGGAAAACTCCAAGTGCTTCAAATCCCTTGTTGTCACCCTCAAGTTTTTAACTTTGAGAAATTGGAATGTCGAGATCTTCCATAGCTTCAGGCCTTAGTTGCTCAGTATTGTCCATAACCGGGGACACGGCTAAGTACTTAGATTTTGATCTTCTGCAGAAGTTGTACACTTTACCCACATGACACAATCTCATCTTGATGCCACCAGTGGCCGCTGGATAAGTACTCACCAAGATGGAGTACTGGCATATTGAGAATGTGACAAAGTCTTTCCATAGGAGTCCTCCCAATACACAATGCTAGCTTGTCATCCAGGCACCAATGTAGGGTTCCAAGTTCCCTAGCACAAATCTAGTTAACCTGAAGATGCCAATGCATGGGTCTTCCACTATGTAGTTGACTAAGCCAGAGCCCATTTAGCATGTGGCTGTACATGGAAGCCACTGTACGAGAAACATGTTCAATCTCTAAGTCCCTGGGTGGTTTTCTTCTAGTGCACAACAAAAAGAGATTGCCATATAAACATGGTTCCTTTTGTTGCCACCTTGTCCAAAAGCTTGAGTATCCTTGTCCACCCAGGTGGTTCATTGAGTACTTGTTTTATTATATAAAACATAAGTCTTTTCAATACTTCATATAATCATAACATGTATCCCATCCCAATATATAGCTGGGCTAAGCATACTATAACTACATTGTTTTCACTAAGGAATATATAAGGACATCCTATTAGGATTTAGCATAGCATAAAGTATAGAAATCCTTTTCATGCATGTTTCAAAAATCCACTAAGTATAATGAAAATAGTAGGACTTGGATGATAGTGTCACTTGCCTTTTTGGTAGGGAATGTTGGTTCACTTCTTGATCTTGCTAATATCACAAACTTCTAACTTCACTACAAATCAATCAAGCAAACATAGATTCAACTAGCATTCCAACCAATATTCAAACAATTCATCACACATAAAATAATAGAAACAAAGTCATGCATGCAAGCATGCAAAAGATAGTTTTATTTGCAAAGGTGGTTTATACTAGGCTATAAACATTGTAAGGTTCAAAGTGGTCATTTTCTAAAGTGGCAAAACCATTTGCAAAAGGGTTTATCTATAAACCATTTTTAAATTAAATCATTATTTTATGTGGTTGAAAATGCTTTTGGTAAAGCAACAATTTTATATTGTTCATCAAATAAGTTGTTAACTCACAAAACTTTGTGTTTAGGGTCAGAAGGTTTGAATCAAATCATTTCCCAAAGGTTTTTACTCAAAAATCATTTCCATATCAAAATCAATGTTTTTATTTGACTTGAAATGAGCTAATTCAATTATTCATTCCTAAACTTCACAAAATACATTTTTAAACCCATAAGTTGGTTCCTAAGGTCAGCAGGTTCACAACAAACCATTTTGCATAGATTTCAACCCCAAAATCATTTTGGAATAAATTTTATATCCTAAACAAGCATACACAAGTTTCTGCAAAAACAAACATTTTACCGGAAGCTTTTTACTAAACAAAGTGCATGGCTGCAAAGTGCTTGTTCCACTGATTCCATTGATATAAAATTTGTAAAATTTGGACGTGTAGAACTAAAGTTATTAATTTTACAAAATTTCATATCTAATAGATCATTTTCTGTTTTTAAACGAGTTGTGCACGCGTGTTTCTACTGGCCGGTAATGGTTCGAACGGATCAAGCTCTGTGGACTGTAGGATTTAAGTAAGATCGAGCGGCACAGACGTGCTCTTACCCTTTCAGTTAAATCTAATCGCAGCCATACGATTTGCATCGCTGACTCGATTGCTCGACCAAGTTACAGCGTGGCGGTGGCGAGCAATGGCCGATCAATGATGGCGTGCGGCGCTACAGGAAGCAAAGGAGGAAACAGGGGTGCTCACCGTGCTCACGAGGTCGAGGTGATTCTCAAGGTGGCGCTGGCTTGGCGAGGGGCGCTCAGAGATGGTGGCGATTCCTCGCCGGAGTGGGTGGCGGCGTCAGGCGGCTCTGGAGGTCGTCGAGGGCGACGCTGCGGTTCACCCCAAGGAAAAACAAGGACACAGTTAGACGCGGGAGAGTGTGGCGATTGCAGGAGTATCATCAGGAAGGAGAGGGGAGGACGTTGCTTACGGAGATACTTCGTCGGAGCGTCAACAAACGGCGGTGGCGTTCAGATGATGTCGAAGCCGAGGCTCTGGGGAACTCGCGGGCGAATGGAGCACACGGGGAGATGCGCAAGAGGTTGCTGATGAAAACCGTGTGAAGCAGGGGCCGAGGGGGAGTCTGTCCTTGCCGGAATTGACGAATGAGCTCGTCGGAGCAGTGGCGGAGCAAGAGGAATTCGGGGCAGCCTAGGGGCAGAGGGGAGGAGCTGTCTGGGGGAAAGAGAGAGCGAAGAGGGGTGCTTAATGGGGCGTGATCACTGCAGGGAATTATGCAGCCATTTGCGCGTATTAATGCCAGCAGTAACTCAGCGGCAACGGCAGGGGCGACGGGGTCGGGGTGGAGACGATGAACAGGAGTGTGGGGCCTTGCTGTCAGCGAGGTGGAGGAAATAGGAGTGGGGCCTAGCAGCGTTCAGTGACCTCGCGGGTGCGCATGTAAGTAAAAAAACGATTCGCGCGTGGGGGTTTAGTTGGGCTGGACTGGTGGGCTTGCTGGGCCTGCTGGGTTGGGTTTGATTGTTCTCTTTTTTTTATTCTGCAGGCTTTTTCTTTTTCTATTTGATTTTTTGTTTTGATTTTCAAACAAACAATTCGAACCACAATTCAAATCAAACTACCACCAAACTTTTGCTAAACTTTGTATTGATTTTAGTTCTATTCGACAACACAAACCAAAGTCCAAAATAAAATAATACTTTTATTCTTTTAGAATTTATTTAATGATTAAATAAAATAGTCCTTAGTTATTAATTCAAATAGGATTTGATTTATTAAAATCTCCATTTGAAATCTAAATAAAACCAAAATCAATTCAGTAAGTTTTATTTGAATAAATAAAACACTTGGAAAACTTATTTAAAATAAATTAATAAGTTTTAGTGTTTATTTAAAATGGGAAAAGCCTTTACTTAAATAAAATTGGATATTAAATCCTCATTATTTTATTTAATTAAACCTTTACTCTTTTTATCAAATAGGAATGTTTTACTTCAAAAGCTTGGCCAAGTTTTAATTTGGCTTTATAAAATAATCCTTATTTATAATTCTACCTTTTCTTTTGGAAACCAAATCTTTATTAAAAGATCTAAAAATAGTGATTCCAAATATTTTGACTTTATTGTTTATTTATCTTTTTAAATCCCTTTAGGATTCTATTTGATCAAAATAGGTTTGAAAGTTTCGAATTGGATTCAAAAAGTTTCTTCTCACCCTAATTTTCAACAAAGTTTTATTTTGTTTATTTATTTTTCACATTTCAAAATTTGGAAAATTTTGGGATGTGACAAGGAGGAAAAAGGAAGGTGGTGTTAGACGCGGGAGGGTGTGACGATCATGGGAGCGTCATCGAGAGGGACAGGGGTGGACGGAAACTGCCTGGAGAGTTCGTCGGAGTTGAAGTCGTTCTCGGTGGCGCTCGGGTGATGTCGAAGCCGAGCTTCTAGCACGCGCGCGGGTGAGCTGAGGCTGTGGGTAGGTGCGCCTGGCGATGGGGCATAATCCAGTGGGTGCCAGGGAGTGGGAGGTTGCCGGAGTTGTCGGGATTTCGCCGGAGTAGTTCGTCAGAGATAGTGGAGTGAAGCGCGAAATTCAGGCAGCCTAGGGGCAGAGGGGGAGTGGCGTTTAGGGGATAGGAGAGAGGACACACGGTCGTTTAAGATAGCATGGTCGAGGGCGAGGATTAATCGCGCATTCAAATGAATTTACGCCTCGAATCAAACGGCAGAAAACGGTCGCAAGGTGAGGAAGAAGAGGTCGCGGGTGGAAGGGACAATCTGGCAGGTGGGGCAGCTTTGTCAGCGAGAGGCGAAAGTGCGCGTGGGGTCCTATCGTCAGTGAGGGAGCGGGTGTGATGTTGGGTGCGAAGCGTTTTTCTGTGGGGGAGAGAGGATGGGCTAGCTGCTGGGCTAGACTGGGCCTTGCTTCTGGGCTAGCTTCGTTTCTCTTTTTTTATTCAGAATCTTTTTATTTTTCCTTTTCTATTTATCTGTTTTGATTTTTATTCAAATAATTCAAATCCCATTTGAATTCAAACCTTTACCAAACTTTGAGTATATTTGAATACTGTTAATTAACATATTCTAATGTCAAATTTAGAATATTTCTTTTATTCTTTTTAGGGTCTATTATTTATTTTAAAAATAGAAATTTGTCTTTATTTCAAATAGGTTTTAAATATGTTTTAAAACTCTATTTGAATTCTAAATTTTACCAAACCTTTTTCATTAGGTTTTATTTATTCAAAATAATTTCACTTTGAATTATAATTTAAAATACTTTAGTATGTTTTAATGTTCATTTAAATTGGGAAATGTCTTTACTTAAATGAAATTGGATATTAATAAATCCTTATGATTTTATTTAAATAAACCTTTACTCTTTTTATTAAACAAAAATATTTTATTTTATTTGCTTGGCCAAGTTTTAATTTGGCTTTTCAAAATAGTCCTCATTCATTTATTTCTTCCTTTGTTTATAAAATCCACATCCTTTTATTTAAAGATCCAAAAATGGTGATTCCACCTTTTAAAATTTTATTTAATATTTGTTTATCTTTTTTTTAAATCGCTTTTCATTCAAAGTTTGTTCAAGATGGGACTTTGATGTTTTCATTTGGAACCAAAAAGTTTGTTTTCACCCTAAATTTCATCAATTATTTATTTTGATTATTTATTTTTCACATTTCAAAATTTGGAAAATTTTGGGATGTGACAGATGTATATGGAGATATTATTAAGCTCAAGTTTTTTCCTTTCTCCTTGAGAGGAAAAGCTAAAGAATGGTTGCTATCCTTGCCTAGAAATAGTATTGATTCTTGGATTAAGTGCAAAGATGCTTTTATTGGAAAGTACTACCCTCCTGCTAAGATTATATCTATGAAAAGTGATATTATGAAATTTAAACAACTTGATAATGAACATGTTGCTCAAGCTTGGGAAAGAATGAAATCTTTGTTTAAGAATTGTACCACTCATGGACTTACTGCTTGGATGATTATCTAGACTTTTTATGCAGGTTTGAACTTCTCTTCAAGAAACATGTTGGATTCAGCTGCTAGAGGTACCTTTATGACCATCATCTTGGGTGTTGCAACAAAACTCCTTGATAATATGATGGTTAACTATTCTGAATGGCACACTCAGAGAGCTCCACATGGTAAGAAGATAAATTATGTTGAAGAAACCTCCTCTTTGAGTGATAAGATTGATGTTATTATGGCTATGCTTGTTAATGGGAAAACTCCTTTAGATCCAAATAATGTTCCCTTAGCCTCTTTGGTTTCTCAAGAAGAGCAAGTTGATGTGAACTCATCAGAAACAATAATTTCAACAAAAATGCCTATAGGAATAATTTTGGTAACAACAATTATAGGCCTTATCCTCCTAATAATGGCAATAACTATGGAAACTCCTACAACAATGTTAGAAGTGCCCCTCTGAACTTGAAGTAATGCTCAAAGACTTTATTAGTAAACAAATCACTTTCAACAAGATTGTGGAGGAAAAGCTTTTAAATGTTGAGAAAAATATTTCCTCTTTGTCTGAAGCACGGTCCTCCTTGATTAATAAAATGGCTGCTAAACCTGAAACCATGGAAAGTACCTTTGCTGCTACTCATGCCATACAAGTTACTATTGATTAAAATGTTAGACTGTTAGCTCAACTTCATGCTAAGTGGGAAAGGGAAGCTGAAATTGATAGAAACAATAGTGTGTGCACCATCACCACCAATATGGATACCACTAAACCACAAGAAGTCCCTATTCCTCCTCCTACAATGCCTAAGCCTAATGAGTCTACTACTAGTGATGCTAAGTTTGATTTTGATCTTGATGGTTGCAATATTTCTGAAGTGATTTTGTTCCTGCAAAAAATTGCTAGAAGTCCTGATGCTAGTGATATGCATGTTGCTTTCACCAAACACATTAGAGATGCTCTTGTTAAGATTAAGGAAGAGAAGTTAAAACACAAAGCTTCTATTCTTAGGAAAGCAGAAGATAGTTGGGAACCCATTATTAATATGCAAGTGAATGACTTTGATCTCAAAGCTTCATGTGATCTTGGTTCTAGTGTCTCTATTATGCCTAGGAAGATTTATGAAATGCTTGATTTGCCACCTTTGGAAGATTGTTATTTGGATGTCCCACTTAATGATAATGCTAAGAATAAACTCATGGAGAGTGTTAATGATATTCTCATTATGGTTAACAATGCTTATGCCCCTGTTGATTTCTATGTTTTGGATGTTGAGTACAATGCTTCTTGTCATATTACTTGGGGAATACATTTTCGTAGAACTGTTGGTGCCATCATTGATATGAAAGAAGGCACCATTAAATATCAATTTCCATTCAAGAAAGGTATTGAACACTTCCCTATGAGGAGAGATAAGTTGCTTTTTGCTCCTCCTTTGAAAGCAAGGTTTGATGTTAATGCTTCTTCATTTGAAAATACTTCATTGCTTGCTTCTTGTGCCTAACTTAAAGGCGTTAAAGAAAAGTACTTGTTGGGAGATAACCCAAGAGTTTCCATTGAGTCTTGGAAGTTATTACTTCAGTAATGACCTCTCCTTATGCTTTTTGTTTGCTTTTTCTGCCAAGAATGACCTCTAATGAGAGGGAAGTCAGATTTGGGGAGTTGCTGTCCCGAAACAGATTTCTATCCTCCACCATAAAAATTCTTGAGGAGTCTCTGTACGTCAGCTGAGCTGAATATTTACTAATAAATCCCCCAATATGTTACCTAACTTTCGTTAGTTCAACACCTTTTGATTTGAGCAACTGAAGGTCTTCGAAAAAATCAGTTTCTACCTGCTGGTCTGTTTTGACAGATTTCTGCCATTATTTGCATTTGCTTCTTATTGATTCCTTTTTGGGTTCTTTTTGGGAAATTGAGATTTTTCAAGGAGTTGCTACAGTAGCTTGTGTTTTTAGTGAAAAAATTTGTTGTTCTAAAGCTAAACCCAAGGGTCTATTATCTTTTGAATACACTAATGTTGCTAATGAAGATTGTGTGAAGTTTTGTATGAAGGAAAATTTCAGGTGTAGAGAAAGAACGATGTAATGAGATGAAGAATGGACAAAAGCTCAAGCTTGTGGATGCCACCCTGATGTCACCCCAAGAAATATCCAAGAGGTACAAGCGTCAAAGCTTGGGGATGCCCAAGGCATCCCCTTCGTCATCAATAAAATGCTCAGGTCTTCCTAGACACTTGTTTTTATTTTTTCATGCACTGTTGTGTTGTTCTTGGAGCGTCTTAGTTTTCATTTGCTTTGCTTAGTTTGTTTAGTTTGCTTGAATAAAGTAGTTTGGACCCCCGTTCTCGCTGTGTTGTTACAAATAAGTTTATTGGTGTTGGAAAGGAGTAGAAATTCTTGCTTGAAAGTGCAAGAGGAGCTTGCATTGACTGTGACTTAGACTTTAGCATGTCATGCTAGGCGTTGTTTTAACCTTATGCTTAGTGATTATTGTTGTAGCATGACGTGTTCCAAACAATTGGGATTGCTTAGTGTGCCTTGAAGGAATCATGCATTGTTTTAGCATGCAAAAGCATAGTATTGCGGTATTCTCCTTTGATGCTTTGTTTGAGTTGACTTGGCACATGCTCACACCATGTTATGACTATGAAAAAGTCACCATAGACTCTATGATCATTTAGTCCTTGACTTGTAGTGCCACTGTATGCTTTGATTAGTAATGTTTTGTCACTCTACATGATTATGGCCATTATTGCTCTCTTAGTTGGTTGCTCCCAGTCTTTTGCTAGCCTCCACTTGTATGAGTAAGCTCTACTCATGCTTCCAACTCCCAAGAAACCAAGTTATTCCAAATTGTACACTATAAATTCCTATGCATGGTGTGTTGCACCATTCCAAGTATATTCTTGTTTTTAGCTATCTTCCAATTAAAAAGTATTTTGTTATGTGAAAACTTAGTGATTAAAGCTCTCATGAACTTGATGGCACACTTTATATTCCTTGCCCCTAATAAACTTGAACCATTGTGTCGTCTATGTTGTATATGCTTGCACTTATATGTTGGAATTGGCATAACCATGTTTTCATGGGTAACGTTTTCAACATTGCACTTGTACTTTGTAAACAGTTGATATCATGCTATTTTGTCTATGGATGCCGCCGGTGTGAAATAAAAAGGGAGCTTCTAAGTCCATGGAGTTATGTATTTTGTATTAGAGAAACGCTTTGGCAGTTAGACTAAGCCATGCCTAATCATGGTGGAAACTTGCAGCATCACCATAATGAGCAATCTGTGAAGCATACTCAATAAAAACCTATGCAAATAGCAAATAAAAAGATCGCTGAGATGCTCATTGTCTGCTTGCCTTGTTATTTTGGTTATGGGATAGCACCTGTACCATGTGCAAGGGGTACCCCATTGGTGGTTCTCTATGATACACATGTACTTACTATGACAAGAACTTACAGGTGACTAAAGTTGAGTAGCATGAGGTGCAGCCCTCGTATTCAAGGGACATGAGATTGCCAACTTATATTTTATCAATCATATACTCCATAATTTGTTCACTTTAACCTTAATCACTTCAAGATGCTTATGATAGGGGCAATGAGGGCTGAAAGCTAACAAGTACCATATTTTTTGGAAGCTCTTTTTGAAACTTGAAATCCCTGCTTCCCTTTATGAAGGGCCTTTCTTCCACTATTATATTGAGTCTCCACCTTCTACCTTTAGGCAGCAGTTAAGAGAGCATAGTTGTCATTCTTAGTTCTATGTGCAGCGTCCCAAAACTTATTGATTGATGCATATTGTTGATATTGCTTGTTCTTGTGCTATTTGTATCTAGTCACTCTTATGAACTTTGAAGGTGTCCTATGCATCTATTTGCTACTCTATAAGGGCCAAGCTGAATGCCACTGTGCCATATTTTCTATATGTGAAAAAAAAACATTTTTCAATGCATGTTATTCACGATCTTTGTTTGTAGCCTTTCATGTTGCATGCATAGTTTTGTCTTATTGTTAGAACTCCATCTTTCATGCACATGTTTAGAGTTCTTTGATCCCAGCTTTCAGTGCTTGCAAATGGTTTGATCTTGGTTTTGATGGTGCATGTCACCTCAAAAATTATTCTTTTATCACTTACCTACTCGAGGACGAGCAGGAGTTAAGCTTGGGGATGCTTGATACGTCGGAAACGTATCTCTAATTTTTGATGTTCCATGCTTGTTTAATATCTACTTTCCTTTGCTTTGTCCACACTTTGAGATACTTTTCATATGTTTTATGGTACTAACCTATTAACAAGTTGCCACAGTGACAGTTGCCTGTTTTCTTCTGTTTTTTGTTCTAGAAAGGCAGACAATCAATATTCTCGGAATTGGACGGGACAAAAGCCAAAGTCAATATTTTACTGTGGGGAACACGAAGCCGGAATATGAGACGGAGGAGACTCACTAGGGGGCCACACCCCCTGGCCGCGTGGGTGAGCCCACCCTGTGCCTGGGGGTGTAGCTGCCCTGGTGGCCCCCCTGCCTCGCATCTTCGCCTATAAGAAGCCCCCGATGCCCTAAACCCTAAGTACCCGGTCAATATTCCACAAAACCGTCTGTTGCCGCCACCACCATCATCACTAGATTGGGGGATCTGAAGCTCTTCCCGGCACCCTACCAGAGGAGAGATCATCCCGGAGGCCTTCTTCTTTATCGTTCCAGCCTCCGGTATGAAGAGTGAGTAGTTCCACCTTGGACTACGGGTCCATGTAGTAGCTATATGGTTGTATTTCCTCCTTGTTCTTTCATGTCTAGATCTTGTGATCTCCGTTCATGATGAAGATGTCATCTATTTGTAATCATGCATGTTGTGTTTGTGGGGATCCGATGGATATTGAGATTACTATGTCAGATTGATTAATGGTTTTGTATTATTGATTATGTCATGTCTGTGTTGTTTGTGATCTTGCATGCTCTCCGTTGTTAGTAGCTATCTTGGCCAAGTAGTTGCCAGTGACTTCAAGAGGGGGTATTTATGCTCGATAGTGGGTTCATGCCTCTATTTAATCAAGGGAAGTGACAGAAATCTCTAAGGTTGTAGATGTGTTGTTGCCACTAGGGAGAAAACAACGGTCTCTTTTTTATGGAACAAGTGGATTGTTTACCTTACACATTTTGCTTAAAGAAGTTGTCTGTTGCTTGCAACTTAATACTGGAGGGGGTTCGGATGATAACCCAAAGGTGGACTTCTAGTCATAGATGCAGTTGGATGGCGGTCTATCTATCTTGTTGTATTGCTCAATCGAATCTCATAGAATATTTATCTCTAGTATTTCATTGTTATGCCTTGCTCAGTCCTGTCAATTGCCCTGCAATAATTTGTTTACCCAGCATGCCATGTTTGTTTATCTAAGGAGAGCACCTCTAGTGAACTATGTACCCCGGTCCAATCTTTACCATTGATACATCTTCCACTGCTACTGTTTACTTGCTGCAAACCATCATCACCTTCCACACCATATAGTTAATCCTTTGTTACAACAACCGGTGAGATTGACAACCTCATTGTTAGTTGGGGCAAAGTCTTGAGTTTGTGTTGTGTAGTTTTACATGTTTCTTGCAACACCTTTGAGACGTTTCCT
The DNA here is from genome assembly GCA_023614405.1 of Avena insularis. Lineage (NCBI taxonomy): Eukaryota > Viridiplantae > Streptophyta > Magnoliopsida > Poales > Poaceae > Avena > Avena insularis. The sequence goes on from CM042693.1 coordinate 221,470,961, forward strand.
TCCTCCTACTGGTTCGATAACCTCGGTTTCTTACCGAGGGAAAACTTGCTGCTGTGCTGCATCATACCTTCCTCTTGGGGTTTCCCGACGAAGTGTCAACACGCATCACTGTTGCTCATCTTAATAATTTTGTTGAACTTTGTGAAATGCAAAAATATAAAAATGTAGAAGGATACATTATTAAGCTTAAATTGTTTCCTTTATATTTGAGAGGAAAAGCTAAAGAATGGTTGCTATCCTTGCCTAGAAATAGTATTGATTCTTGGATTAAATGCAAAGATGATTTTATTGGAAAATACTATCCTCCTACTAAGATTATATCTATGAGAAGTGAAATAATGAAATTTAAACAACTTGATAATGAACATGTTGCTCAAGCTTGGGAAAGAATGAAATCTTTGGTAAAGAATTGTCCCACTTATGGACTTACTGCTTGGATGATTATCCAAACTTTTTATGCAGGACTAAATTTTTCTTCAAGAAATCTGTTGGATTCTGCTACTGGAGGTACCTTTATGACCATTACTTTGGGTGCTGCAACAAAGCTTCTTGATAATATGATGGTTAACTACTCTGAATGGCACACTGAGTGTAAGATCTCACACAATAAGGTAGAGATCCCCTATGATTGCAGTGCTAGTCCCTGGATCGAATTGCTAGCACCCACAGTTTAAGATGAAGTACACAGATAAAAAGGTCATTATTACATCGAAATTCCAGGAATACAATAGTTCTTACAACTCACTTAGCCCAAGGCTAACATATAAAGAGTTCTCATTACAAAGCATATAAATAAAGTCTTCATCTTCATGTGCCACAGGAAAACATGTTGAGTGTAGACTCATAACCCTACTCACCATCAGAGTAACCTGCAACATGATAAGTTACAGCCACAAGGGGTCAATACAGTTGGAATTGTATTGGCAAGTGATACCATAGTTATAAAGTAGAGACTAACATATACATGAATTTGGCTAAGTGTGAATCAGGTTGGCTTTGCTCAAACAAGGTTTATCCTACCAGTTTGAAAATACTAAGTTTTTCTTTACAAAACAATAAGGAACCACCAATAGACATTGGTGAACCTCTACCCTTCTTCACCCACATATTTTAACTTAGAGAAATTGGGATGAGGAGATTCTTAACCATTTCAATGTCTTTGATGCTCAAAATGTCCATAACCGGGGACACGGCTAAGTACTTAGGTTTTACCCTCTCGAGAGGTGGTAAACTTTCCCCACAAGACTCGACATGCATCGAGACAAGACTTTTCCGAAACAATCCCTCAGACCACCATGGATGCGTTCCACCCTATCAACTCTACCACCATCTGTCCAACTGGCAGAGTTCTTGCAACTTAGTTGGTCAAGGCAGAGCCCATATGCCATGTGGTTACACTAGAAGCTTCGCAACACAGCACATCCCAAATCTCTTTGTTCTTGGGTGGCCATCCACAAGTGTGATACACAGGGTAAACCATAGAAATGGGCCCTGTGTAACCACTCAACACAAACCATACAAGTCCCATTCCACCCAGGTGTTTCATTATCAAAATTTGTTTTCTTAATCAAAACACATAGGTATACAATTTTCGATAACATCATAATATAATTTTCCACACATTAATTCTAATAGCAAGTCTAAGCATTCTAGTATATATTTTCTCCTAACTTAGGAAAATTCTACCAAGATATAATCTATAGGATCTTCCATAGCATAGCAATATATATTTGAAAACTACCAGGCAATTCCTACCAACAATAGAACTAATGCAATAGGTAAAATATTAGGAAATAAGATGAAATATCACTTGCCTTGGTAGCTATGGGAATAGGTACAATCCTCACAATCACACACTTCACAATCCACAAAATCTACACACCAAAATATGTACAAATCAATATAACACTCAAAACTAATATGAATGCATGCAAAAATGCAATGAGGTGCATAACACTTTTTTAAAACCAAACTATACACACAAGATAAAGTATACAATTACAATCTAAATAACACAAAAACCACCTAAAATAATATACCTAATAATTTTTATAGCCAAAATAGTCCTACAAATGTTTCTGCACAAAACTCTAATTTGATAGAAGCAGAAGTCCAAAGTAAGGCCATAGCATTAAAGTTCATAATTTTCTAAATCCATAGACACCTAATTTGTAATTTTCTGAATTACATATCAAAAGTTAAGAATTTTACAAGTTTGAACAAATATTAAATCAAATCGGGATTTTAAATCGAAAACCCAGACACGCGACACGCTCTGATTGGCTGGTACCAATTCGTGCGAATCAGACTCGTGAGCCGCTGGATCTAAGTGGCAACGTGTGGCTCAGATCTGCATGTACCTGTTCGCGCTAGCGTCTAATCTAAACCGCTGGATCCAGATCCAGCGGACCTAATCAACATGACCAAAACCTAGCGGCGCTAATGGCTATCACGGTGGCAGTGCGTCTGACAACGGCATTCCAGCGAGGACAGGGGGTAAGGGAGGGGGCTCAGGGGCTTACTGAGGTCGCGGAGAAGGGGTTGATTGAGGACGATGAGCTGACGCGGCGGTGGGGACCATCTGTTAGTGAGCGGGTGTGGCGCGTGCACGGTGAGAAACAGAGGGGAGAGGGGAAAACCCAGGTGGGATAGTTGGGCCACGGGGTGGGCTTCGCCAGTTGGATAGTTTGTTTCTCTTTTTTTTACTTTGCCCTTTTTCTTTTTCTGATTTGATTTTCCAAATGAAATTTGAATGATCAAATCAGATCCAAATCAAGTAAAAATTTCACCAAAATTTTGTGAGATGCTTCTAGTGTTTAAAAGTGTGTTAAACACAACAAACCACTCCAAAACATTTTGGGGTACTAAAAATAAAAATAAAAACAAAAAGCTGCCCTACATAAGAAAGGGGTTTAAAAATAGGGTTTGCTAGGGTTTTAAAATTTGAAAAAATTTGTGCAATGCTCACATGCTATGATGATATGAGTGCAATGATGATGTTTTGGTTTTGATGGAATTTGGGATGTTACAAATCTAACCCCCTTAAGATGAATCTTGCCCTCGAGATTCGGATTGGTTAGCAAATAGGTGAGGGTGATCTTTCTGAATCTCATTTTCTCTTTCCCAAGTTGCTTCTTCCTCGGTATGATGATTCCACTGTACTTTGCAGAACTTGATGGTCTTAGTACGAGTGATTCTTTCTGCTGTCTCGAGAATTTTGATAGGTTTCTCTTCATAAGTGAGATCATTCTCTAGCTAAAATTCCTCCAATGGTATAGTGTATCTTAACGAACTTTCTTCCATCTCTGGATGACACTTTTTCAACTGGCTTGCATGAAACACATTGTGAACTGCTGATAGAGATTCTGGAAGTTCTAGCTCATAGGCCACTTCTCTTTTACGGCTCAAAATCTTGAATGGTCCTACATAATGAGGTGCCAATTTTCCTTTGACTCCAAATCTCTTCACACCACGAAGTGGTGAGACTCTAAGATAAGCTCTAACACCTACCTCATAGGTGACCTCTCTACGTTTTGGATCTGCATAACTCTTTTGTCGGGATTAGGCTATCTTCAATCTATCCTTTACCATTCTGACTTTCTCTTCGGATTCCTTCATTAGATCTAGTCCAAATAAATTTATTTCTCCTACTCCATTCCATAATAATGGTGTATTACACTTCCTTCCATAAAGGAATTAAAACGGAGCCATCTCTATGCTCGATTGGTAGCTGTTATTGTAAGAAAATTCTGCATATGGCAGACTTTCATCCCAACTAGATCCATAGTCTTGCGCACAAGCTCTCAACATATCTTCCAAAATCTGATTGGTCCTTTCTGTCTGTCCGTCAATCTGAGGATGAAATGTTGTGCTGAATTCTAGTCGTGTTCCTAATGACTCATGTAGTTGTTTCCAAAAATGTCAAGTGAACTGACTTCCTCTATCTGACACAATACTCTTAGGTACTCCATGCAGACACACAATCCTGCTCATATAGATCTTGGCTAATCTAGCACTTGTATAGGTGGTCTTTACGGGTATGAAATGAGCCAGTTTTGTTAAGCGATCCGCAACAACCCATATAGAATTGTATCCAGATCTAGTCCTTGGCAGTCCTGTGATAAAATCCATACCAATTTTATCCCATTTTCAATCAGGTATTGGCAGTGGTTGTAATAACCCTGCTGGTTTCTGATGCTCCGCCTTTACTCGACTACACACGTCACACAAAGCAATGTGCTCCGTGATATCCTTCTTTAGATTGTTCCACCAAAATCTTTCCTTCACATCCATGTACATCTTGGTGTTGCCCGGATGAATAGAATATGGTGAATTGTGTGCTTCCTGCAGGATCAATTTCCTTAGTTCAAGATCTTGTGGAATGCAGATACGCTTTCCATACCATAAGGTTCCTTGTTCATCTTCATGGAATCCCTTTCCCTTTCCCTTACCAATTTTACTCTTGATCTCTTCTATTTCCTTGTACAACTTTTGAGCTTCTTTGATTTTATCCATTAGTGTTGGTTGTACTTACAAAGACATAAGATATCCTTCTAGCACTATCTCCAGCCTTAGCTCTATAAATTGAGCGCACAAATCATCTGGCAATTCTCCTTTGGTGAGGCCATTTATATAAATCTTGCGGCTTAATGCATCGGCAACGACATTTGCTTTCCCGGGATGGTATTGCAAACTTAAGTCGTAATCCTTGATAAGTTCTAGCTATCTTCTTTGTCTCATGTTGAGTTCTTTCTGGGTCAAAATGTATTTCAGACTCTTAGGATCGGTGAACACTTCACAACTCTTTCCCAACAGATAGTGTCTCCATGTTTTGAGTGCATGGACAATAGAGGCCCACTCTAAGTCATGTGTAGGATAGTTTAGTTTGATGAGTCTTGAGTTGTCTCGAGGCATACACCACCACTTTTCCATCTTGCATTAACACACCACCCAATCCTTGGTGAGATGCATCACAATATAATTGAAAATCTTTCTCTAGATCTGGTAAGCATAACATTGGTGCTGACACTAATCTTTTCTTCAACTCTTGAAAACTGGTCTCACATGCTTCAGTCCATTCAAACTTCTTCTCTTTCTTTAGTAATTCTGTCATCGGCTTAGCTACCTTGGAGAAATTCTCGATGAACCTTCTATAGTATCCTGCCAAGCCTAGGAAAGTACAGACTTATTTAACTGTTTTGGGAGGTTCCCACTGTCTTACAGCTGATACCTTTGCGGGATCGATAGCTATACCATTCTCAGACATAATATCTCCAATAAATCCAACTTCATTCAACCAAAACTCACACTTATTGAACTTGGCATACAACTTGTGCTCCCTGAATTTCTCAAGAATCAAACGCAAATGTTCTTCATGTTCTTCATTGCTCTTGGAATAAATCGATATGTCATCGATGAACACCACAACAAACTTGTCAAGAAACTCCATGAACACCTTGTTCATCATGTTCATGAAATAAGCTGGTGCATTAGTTAGCCCAAACGGTATCACTGTATACTCATACAATCCATATCTCGTGGTAAAAGCAGTCTTTGGTATATCTTGTTCTCTAATCTTTAGCTGGAAGTAACCTGATCGAAGATCAATTTTTGAGAACACACGAGCTCCTTCTAGCTGATCAAAGAGATCATTTATTCTAGGTAGGGGATACTTGTTCTTTATGGTCACTTCATTAAGTGATCGATAATCTATGCATAGCCTCTAACTTCTGTCTTTCTTCTCGACAAACAAAACTGGTGCACCCCAAGAAGGAGAACTTGGTTGGATAAATCACTGTTCTCCAAGCTGTTTCTTGAGCTCTTTTAACTCATCAATTGACATCTTGTAGGGTCTCTTTGCTATGGGTTCAGATCCTGGCAATAAGTCAATCAAAAAATCCACATCCCTATCTGGTGGAATTCCTAGTAATTCCTCTGGAAACACATCTGGGTACTCCTTCACTACTGGTACACTATCTAGGCCAACCCCCTTAAGAGAATTTAACTTACTCCCTTTGGGTTCAAAGTTAGACTTGAACCTAATCATTTCTTTTCTGGGGTTGTGAGTGTAACAATTCGTCTGGAACAGTCTATTACTCCCTCGTAATGGGTCATCCAATCCATGCCTAATATTACATCCAATCCTTGGGATTCTAGGATTATCAGACTAACTAGAAACTTGTACTTTCCAAACTCTAGAGCTATACATGACATACAAAATTTACTATCATCTCTCCACCTGGGGAGCTTACTTTAATAGGGCATCCAATTGTTTTAGTTGGGAGTCTATTTTTTTCTACAAATGCTCTTGAAATGAATGAATGTGATGCGTCGGTATTAATGTTTTGTAAAGAAAAAACTTAGTATTTTCAAACTGGTAGGATAAACCTTATTTGAGCAAAGCCAGCCTGATCCACACTTAGCCAAATTCATGTAGATGTTAGTCTCTACTTTATAACTATGGTATCACTTGCCAATACAATTCCAACTGTATTGACCCCTTGTGGATGTAACTTATCATGTTGCAGGTTACTCTGATGGTGAGTAGGGTTATGAGTCTACACTAAACATGTTTGCATGTGGCATATGAAGATGAAGACTTTATTTATATGCTTTGTAATGAGAACTTTTTATATGTTAGCCTTGGGCTAAGTGAGTTGTAAGAACTATTGTACTCCTGTAATTTCGATGTAATAATGACCTTTGTATCTGTGTACTTCATCTTAAACTGTTGATGCTAGCAATTCGATCCAGGGACTAGCACTGCAATCACAGGGATCTCTACCTTATTGGGTGAGATCTTACACTGAGAGATCTCCACAAGGTAAGAAGGTGAATTATGTTGAAGAAACCTCCTCCTTGAGTGATAAAATTGATGTTATTATGTCCATGCTTGTTAATAGAAAAGCTCATATTTATCCAAATAATGTTCCTTTAGCCTCTTTGGTTGCTCAAGAGCAAGTTAATGTGAACTTCGTTAGAAATAATAATTTTGGCAACAATGCTTATGGTAATAATAACTATAGGCCATATCCTCGTAATAATGGCAATACTTACTATGGTAAATCTGGAATGCCTAGTGAAGATAGGATTCTAGAAGTTGAAAGATCCACCAAAAACTTCATGCAAATGCAATATGAGTAGAATAAAATATTCACTAAAACTATGGAAGAACAATCTGCTATTTTGCAAAATATCAGTCACCAACTTGAGAATTTGAATAGGGAAATTCCTGGTTTAGAGTCCAAAATTTTGAATGTTGAGAAAAATATTTCATCTTTGTCTGAAGCACAATCCTCTTTTATTAATAAAATGGCTGCTAAACCTGAAACTATAGAAAATCCCTTTACTGCTACTCATGCCATACAAGTTACAATTGATGAAAATGTTAGACTGTTAGCTAAATTACATGCTAAGTGGTAAAGAGAAGACGAGATTTCTAGAAACAATAGTATTTGTACTATTACTACCACCAATATTGATGCTAGCAAACCACAAGAAGTCCCCATTCCTTCTACAACAATGCCTAAACGCAATAAGAATGCTGAAATTTTTAGAACTATGGGAAACAATAAGTCTACTACCTATGATGCTAAGTTTGATTTTGATCCTAATGGTTGCCATATTTCTGAAGTGATTTTGTTCCTACAAAAGCTTGCTAGAATTCCTAATGCTAGTGCTATGAATATGGTTTTTACAAAACACATTAAAGATGCTCTCATTAAAATTAAGGAAGAAAAATTGAAAAATAAAGCTTCTATTCCTAGGAAGTTAGAAGATAGTTGGGAAACCATCATTAATATGCAAGTGAATGATTTTGATCTCATAGCTTTATGTGACCTTGGTTCTAGTGTCTCCATTATGCCTAGAAAGATTTATGAAATGCTTGACTTGCCACCTTTGGAAGATTGCTATTTAGATGTTCCACTTGATGATAATGCTAAAAAGAAACTTATGGGGAGTATTAATGATGTGATTATTATAGTTAACAATGCCTATGTCCCTGTTGATTTTTATGTTTTGGATGTTGAATGCAATGCTTCTTTTCCTATTACTTTGGGAAGACCTATTCTTAGAACTGTTGGTGCCATTATTGATATGAAGGAAGGCACCATTAAATATCAATTCCCACTCAAGAAAGGTATATAACACTTCCCTATAAGGAGATAGAAGTTACCTTTTTCTCCTCCTATTCAAGCAAAATTTGATGTTAATGCTTCTTCATTTGAAAATACTTGATTCTTGCTTCTTGTGCCTAACTTAAAGGCGTTAAAAAAGTACTTATTGGGAGATAACCAAATAGTTTTATTGAGTCTTGGAAGTTATTACTTATGTAATCACCTCTCCTTATCCTTTTTGTGTGGTTTTTGTGCCAAGAATAACCTATAATGAGAGAGAAGTAAGATTTGGGGAAGTTGTTGTCTCGAAACAGATTTTCGTGCTTCACTATAAAAATTCATGAAAAATCTCTGTATGTCGGATTGAGCTGTAATTTTCTAAGTAAAATCCCCAGGTTGTTATATAACTTTTATTAGTTCAACACTTTTTTTATTTGAGCAACATAAGGTCTTCGAAAAAACCGGTTTTTACCTGCTGGTCTGTTTTGACAGATTTCTGCCATTATTTTCATTTGCTTCTTATTCGGTTTCTTTTTGAGTTCTCCTTGATCACTTGAGCTTTTAAAAGGAATTGATACAGTATCTTGTGTTCTAATGGAAGTTTTTATTATTTTAAAACAAAACCCATGGGCCTATTATCTTGAATACACTAATGTTGCTCATGAAGATTGTGTGAAGTTTTGTATGAAGGAAATTTTTAAGTGTAGGGAATGATGTAATAAGATGAAGAATGGAAAAATCTCAAGATTGGGGATGCCACCCCGTGTCACCCAAAGAAATATTCAAGAGGTACAAGCGTCAAATCTTGGGGATGCCCAAGGCATCCCCTTTTTCATCAATAAAAATATCAGGTCTCTTTCTAGACACTTCGGTTTTATTGTTTCATGCACTGTTGTGTTGTTCTTGGAGCGTCTTAGTTTTCGTTTTTGTTTTTCATTTGTTTAGTTTGCTTGAATAATGTATTTGGACCCCCACTCTCGCACTTGTTGTTTCAAATAAGTTGATTGGTGTTGGAAAAGAGTAGAAAGTTTCATGCTTATATTGGTACAAAAGGGAGCTTGTTTTGACCGTGACTTAGACTTTATCATGTCATACTAGATGTTTCTTTGACCTTATGCTTAGTGATTATTGTTGTAGCATTACTTGTTCTAAACAATTGAGATTTCTTAATGTACCTTGCAAGAATCATGCATTGTTTTAGCATACAAAAGCATAATATTTTGGTATTCTCCTTTGATGCTTTGTTTGGGTTGAATGGCACATGCTCACACCATGTTATGACTATAAACCAGTCACCTTTGACTCTATTATCATTTAGTTTTTGACTTGTGATACCACTTTATGCTTTGATTGATAATGTTTTGTCGCTCTGCATGATTATGGCCATTATTGCTCTCTTAGTTGGTCACTCCCAGTCTTTTGCTAGCCTCCACTTGTACTGAGTAAGCTCTACTCATACACCCAACTCCCAATAAACCAAGTTATTGCAAAGAGTCCACTATAAATTCGTATGCATGGTGTGTTACACCATTCCAAGTATATTCTTGTTTTATCTATCTTCCAAATTAAACTTGTTATGAGAAAATTAGTGATTAAAGATCTCACAAACTTGATGGCACACTTTACTTTTTGCACCTAATAATCTTGAACCATTGTGTCATCTATGTTGTATATGCTTGCACTTATAAGTTGGGAATTAGCAGAACCATGCTGTCATGGGGAACGCTTTTAACACTTGTACATATTACCCAGTTGTTATCATGACCTTTTATTTGTGGATGTCGGCGGTATGAAATAAAAGGGGAGCCTGTAAGTCCATGGAGTTATGTATATGTGTTAGAGAAACGCCTGGCCATAGTGAGCAATCCATGAAGCATATTCAAAAAAAATATGAAAAAAGAGAGAAAAAATATAGCACCATACCATGGTAAATATGAAGATTGCTGAGATGCTCACTGTTTGTTGCCTTGTCATTTTGATATGGGATAGCTCCTGTGTCATGGGGCAAGTGGTACGCCATTGGCGGTTCTCTATGATACACATATACTTACAATGACAAGAACTTTCTTGTGACTAAAGTTGAGTAGCATGAGGAACAACCCTCGTACTCAAGGGACATGAGATTGCCAACTTATGATTTTTCAAGCATATACTCCATATTTGTTTCACTTTAACCTTAATCACTTCAGATTCTTATGATACGGGCAATGAGAGCTGAAAGCAAACAAGTACCATAATATTTGGAAGCTCTTTATGAAACTTGAAATCCCTGCTTCCCTCTGTGAAGGGGCCTTTGTTCCCACTTGTATATTGAGTCTCCACCTTCTATATTTATGCACCAATTAAGAGAGCATAGTTGTCATTCTTAGTTCTATGTGCATTGTCCCAAAACTTATTGGTTGATTCATAATATTGATATTGCTTGTTCTTGAACTATTTGTATCTAGTCACCCTAATGAACTTTGAAGGTTTCCTATGCATTTATGTGTTGCTCCTCCATGAGGGACAAGCTGAATACCACTATGCTATGATTTCTATATGTGAAACAAACAAACGTATTTCAATGCATTATTATTCATGATCTTTGTTTGTACCTTGCATGTTGCAACATAGTCACTATGTCTTATTGTTATAACTACATCCTTCATGCTCGTGTTTAGAGTACTTTGATCCTAGCTTTCAATGTTTCGCAAATGGTTTGATCAAGATTTTGATGGTGCATGTCACCTCAAAAATTATTCTTTTTTATCACTTACCTACTCGAGGACGAGCAGGAGTTAAGCTTGGTGATGCTTGATACGTCGTAAACGTATCTATAATTTTTGATGATCCATGCTTGTTTAGTATCAACTTTTCTATGTTTTATTACACTTTGAGGTATTTTTATACAATTTATGGGACTAACCTATTAACAAGATGTCGCAGTGCCAGTTGCCTGTTTTCTGTTGTTTTTGGTTTCAGAAAAGCTAGTAAGGAAATATTCTCGGAATTGGATGGAAAAAATCCAAAGTCAATTTTTTACTAGAAGGGACACGGAGTCCGGAGGGCAAACAAAGTGGGGCCACGATACGACCACACCTGGTGGCGGCGCGGCCAGGGCGCGCGCCAGCCCTAGGTGTGGCCCCCTCGGGCGCCCTCATGCCTCGCCTCTTTGCCTATAAAGTCACACCGATGCAGATCCTAAACACCCGATCAGATCTGCACGAAACAGTCAGTAGCCGCCTCCACCATCGTCCCTAGATCGAAAAGCTCTTCTCGACACCCTGTCGGAGGGGAGAGATCATCCCAGAGGCCTTCTTCATCACCATGCTATCCTCCGGTATGATGCGTGAGTAATTCACCCTTGGACTATGGGTCCATACACTAGCTAGATGGTTGTTTCTCCTCCTTTGTACTATCATGTTTAGATCTTGTGAGCTCCATTCATGATCAAGATCATTTATTTGTAATCATACATGTTGTGTTTGCGGGGATCCGATGGATATTGAGATACTATGTTAGATTGATTATTGATTCTATCATGTCAGATTGATTATTGATTCTATCATGTCTGTGTTATTTGTGATCTTGCATGCCCTCCGTTGCTAGTAGCTATCTTGGCCAAGTAGATGCTTGTGACTCCAAGAGCGAGTATTTATGCTCGATAGTGGGTTCATGCCTCTAGAAATCTAGGGAAGTTACAGAAATCTCTAAGGTTGTAGATGTGTTGTTGCTACTAGGGAGAAAACAACAATCTTTTGTTCATGGAACAATTGTATTGTTTACTTTACACACATTGGTTAAAGCAATTATTCGTTGCTTCCAACTTAATAATGGAGGGGGTTTGGATGATAACTTGAAGGTGGATTATTAGTCATAGATGCAGTTGGATTACGGTCTATGTATATTGTTGTAATGCCCAATCAAATCTCATAGGAATCATGATGACTAGTATATGCATTTTTATGCTTCCTCAATCTGTCAATTGCCCCGCTGTAATTTGTTTACCCAACATGTTATCTATCTTAAGGAGAACACCTCTAGTGAACTGTGGACCCTGGTCCAATCTTTATCATTGATACGTCATCTACTGTTACCATTTACTTTCTACAAGCAACTACTAGCTTCCACACTATACGTTTAATCCTTTGTTTTCAGCAAACCAGTGAGATTGACAACCTCACTGTAAGTTGGGGCAAAGTCTTGAGTTTGTGGTGTGTAGGATTCCAAGTTGTTAGAAACACCTTGGAGTTATTTCCGTGCTCCTACTTGTTCGATAACCTCGGTTTCATAACTAAGGGAAAACATGTTGCTGTGATAATCGCACCTTGATCTTGGGGTCTCCCAACGAGGCTCTACCATCACCGAGCCACATCAGTGGGCCTTGCTACTAACTATGGGCCACCCGGGTTGTCTGGATTAGAGACATGCAATGGTGACACCCATTTAGCATATCCCCAATAGTTATAGCGATGGAAGAGAAAGCACACGACAAAGAGGTGACATAGGGTTTTTTACCCATGTTCGGGACACTCATGAGGAGGCAAATCCCCTACTCCTACTTTGTTGTATTGCTCGCGTGCCTCACAAGGGTGCAATGGTGGATGAAAGCCTAGGATTTGAGATCTCTGGGATCGACCAGTTCTAAGGTAGGAGAAGGGGTCCTCATATAGCATCGTCGGGCCTCTTCCCCCAATATTTACGCTGGAAGGTCCACCACATTGCCGCTCCTCAAGAACCAGGTCTACGAGGCTGCTTTTGGTGGACTAGGTCCAGGGCGTCAGGCTTCCCACCATCCTTCTATAAAGTGGCCTTCTTTGGCACCGTTTGTCTTGATCCGATGATCTCTAATTTTCCTCCTTACACTGTCATGACAAGGGGAGGAGCCTTCCACCACGAGGTCATCTGTCCTCTTCCTATAGGAAAGGAGGTGGATCGAGTCTTGCTTTACCGAGGCGGACTGGAACCGCATGTCTTCCACACTCCCTGTTGGGATATGGCTCGCACCTTGTTCGATGAAGTTACCCATCTACCCCTACCTGGTGTGCTCCAAAGCATCCGAGGCTCCAAGACGAGATGGGGAACACCAATAGAGTCCCTGCAAGAGATATATCCTCCGAAGGTTATTTCCTCGTGAGCTCGGGTGGCCAGACCACCTCTAGAGGCACTACCGCCTCACGAGGGGGGCGACATCCCCGGTGATGGACCCTTCAAAGGTAGGGATGTGGCACCCTGGTTGCTAGGGCCCCGACAGTAGCCCCCGGGTGCTTGTCTCACACTTGTCCCTTGCTGGCTCGAAGGGGCGAGCGACCATGGACGGTTGATGGGTCCCAGCATCTGTTTGGTCAACAAGTACCATGAAGCCTAGCCATGAAGCCGAAAGGTCCGCGCTCTCTTGATCTCTAATCTTGAGCACACTGTGCCTGCTTCGGGAGTTGTTCCCACGATGCGACGTTCCTTGGGGCCTCACAGTTTATACTGCATGCGTGGAGCAGTGGTACGTCTTTTCAACTAGCTCGATTATAACTAGGGTGTTTGCACCGCATCTCCTCACTCCACGCCATTATTCCCCTCCTTCTCTCTTAGGCCTTCAAGCTAGGTCCTATCTTCCATGGCGCCCTATACCTAGAATTAGCCAGAATATCAACCTCACACTAACCACAGCCATTAACATAAGATCATGATTCAACAATAAAACTTAAGAACTATAATACTAGACTAAGCAACAATAATAAACCTAAGAATCCAATTGTGTCAAGAAGCAGAACATCAATTAGCATACTAAACCACACAAAACTCTAGATCATCCTAGAAACATCTAGAACTACCTAGAAACACCAGGAACCCTGGAATCAAAACCACTAAGAAGAACAGGGAAACCCTAGAAATTAGGGAAAACTACCTAGGTGATCTAGAAGTAGAAATAGTTGTAGAAAAAGAAAGAGAAGAGCTGAATTACCTTCATAAAGTAGGACCCATCTCACCACTAGTTGAGTAGAGGAAGAAATAGTAGCAATAGCGGCAAAGGGAGTACCCTGAAGGGCGCATCTCAACCTGCACCTGCCACAATAGCTAGAGGATGCAACATAGACATTTCTAGGAGCCATCTTAATGAAGGGGAGAACAACGGAGTTGCGCCAGAGAGCCACCGCAACTCCATCACCCAAACCCCAAATCGGGTTAAGGGTTAAGAGGAGGTAGTAGGAAGTGAGAGAGACGAAACTGGTTAGTAGGAAGATAGAGTAAGAGGAGGGGAGTAATTTAGGCCGAAGCACGATGGTGGGAGAGGCCGGAGGAGTCCTAGGCAGCGGGGCAGAGCGGCAGCACCATTGCCATCACTAAGAGAGAGAGAGAGAGAGAGAGAGAGAGGGAGAGAGGGAGAGAGAGAGAAGTGGGGCTATGCACGTGGACCTAGTGGGTTCAGTCACTTAAGTGATTAGACTGACTGGTGGGCCCAAGGGCATTTTTATCTTTTCAAAATTCTCTAAATGCCCATTTAACCAAAAACAACCTTAGACATTTTAGAAAAATAAACAATACCCCTGAAAAGAGAAAACTAAGTAGAATATAAAAGTATTTTTTGAGGATTTTAAAAAAGTTATGAAGTGATGAAAAACACCTACCATTAAATAAAGGATTAAAACCCTAAAGGGAAGTGAAAATCCCAAATAAACAAAGTAAAAATAATTCCAAATAGGGAAAATATAAGGAATGAGAATTCTAATTTTTCTAGAATTATAATTAAATAAAAAAATCCCCTAATAAAACTCTACAGTAAATATTAAATAATCAAAAAGGAGAATAAAAATCCCAAAACTAATAATGTAACTCATTAAAAATATAACGATAGACTATTTACGAAATTGGGTGTGGAATAAAATTCCAAGTAATATTATAGCCAAACATTTGAGAAAAGAAAATCTTGAAGGAAATATGAAAATTCTAAAGTGAAATAAAATTCACCACAAGAAATAACTTAATAAAACCTAAAACACCTAAATTAGGGGGAGGAAACAACCAACCAAAATAAACTAGTTATCTAGGACCCTTAAGCATGTGCTTGGATTTTTCACATTGTCCTTACCGAACAATGATGCTTCTTTGCAGAAACTGAGGTCCAGAATAGTATAGAACCTTCGGATTGCCTCAATACGAAAAAGTAAGGCAAGTTCATCTCTGCATACCTTGTGAGATCAAACTTGCAATATTCATTGCAAGAGAATTCTTACATGTCCATTGACTTATTTTTAGAAAGCATTTTCAAAACCTTATTACCTGCAGTCAAAGGCAAAACATTTTTTATAATAAATATGAAATGCGGATTAACGGCTTAGGGTAGTCAGATAATCTAAATTGGTGGGAGGTGGAATCATGGTTAAGATATGGGAAACCATATATATGGTGGAGATTTCATTGTAACGGGTATACACTTAGGATTAACAACCAATCTATTCAATGATTCTTGCATCATACAATAATGCGCTAATAAGAAGTTCTGACATGCGACAAGACAAGTCAGCTATACCTTTTTCCTTTCGTATGTCCTCGTATCCTAAGTCGGGCTGAGATCCAGAGAGAAGATCAGGGGGTGGGAGACCATGACGTCCCTATAGTGTGCTTTAGGGTACGCATGTCTCTCGAACAAAACTCATTACAATGGGTGGACTGCGGGGTAGTAGAGAAGGACAGTGATTGGCTTGGATCTTGACTGAGCCTCGAACCAAGGAAGTTTGAATGGTAAGGCATGCCCTTTTATGTTCTCAATCTTTATATGATTTGTGGGAAAAGTAGTGCCCCTCTCGAGAGTGTATGAACCGTGACATGTTACTCCCTATTCTGTGAAAGGATTGCGAATGTAGCGGGAAATGGATTCCATGATATCCTATACAACTCGTGAAGGTTGACGGACATAGTTTTTCGAAGACTAAAACTTACCTTTCTAAAAATATGATTTCTAAAACTAAGCATAGGACTAGGATTCTTATACACGGCTTTAGATAGAGCATCACACATCAACTATAGAATTTGCGGAGTACGCTCATACTCAATCTGTACTTCTTAAAACCCTTGCATAGGTACCACGAAGATCAAAGACACGACTGCTTCAGAAGACATCACCGAGGAGGAGGTTTATTACAATGAACACGACCTCTCAGGTGGAATTGAAGGCGTAAACTACGAAATAGAATTTGACATAGGGGAGGATAGAGTATACCTTGATAAATAGATCCGCATGCATAGGATAGTCGAGTTGAGCAACCTAGATCGTACCCAAAAAGTTGCAATGCTCTGATGGTGCTTAGCTTAGAAGTACCATTGTTTATCAAGCTAGTGCATTTAAATTTCTTAGTAAAAGTGAATCCTCACTAGACCGAGGAGGATCTCGATGTCTGTATTGCTCGTGTTGTGATTAAGAAATAAAGTATTATTTGGAAACACAACGGCTCTGTTGTAACACTCTGAGGGTGTAATATTTACGGAAGGGGACTTCCATAAGTGTTATGCCCACGGCTCGTGCTCTACAACATAAAGTGGAGAACTAGGTCACCGCACAAACATGCCAGATCCTTAGGGACCAGAGAATCCACAATATGTTCTCGTGGTCCGTTGGTTCCGTCGGTTTCATCGGCGACTTGGTGGTGGCGCCTGTCTGTTTGGCTACAACTACAACATGTGACTTTGGGGGAGTCTCCTCCACCTCTTCACTATGGAAGCAATGTACAAAGATTCAAATCAAGAAATAACGGTCGTATTTCCAAACTAAATGAGAGGGATAAGAACTTACGAGATGACATATTGCGCATACCAAAAAAGTCCACAATTGGTAGGAGGAGCCGTCCATATTGGAATGAACATCTTCGGTTTCGCAAGACTCGAATCATCAGAGTCTTAAATTTCCTAAATGTCTTACTTAGGATGTTTCCTTTTACCCTGAGAAGCTACAATCTTGAAATCACCAGAGTTTGTAGAGGGGACAGTCGTGGAAATATGGAAAGAATCCGTGGTGGACACTTCTTCGTTTTTCCCCCACAACCCCAGCTCTGGTGTCTCCTTAAGATTCAACAGCAGCTTCAGGTACTTCATCACTTTCAGGCAGTGGAGGTAGACAATCCAAATGGGTCATGGCCCTAAGAGTGAGGAAACCCGAAATAAGGAAGCAAGAAATGCAAAAAAAATACAACTTGATAAAAATTGTGATAAGTAAGTCTTATAGTAGGTGGTAGGTTATTCTTGACTCGACAGCATGGCGAGACGGTGTCTTAGCTTGTGAATTTGGTGAAGGGTCGGACCCTCTTCTCAAGTTCAGCAGAGGAAAGGTTTTCCAAAGAGAATTTCATTGGGCCCTTCTTTCCACCGTACGTACACATAGCCGACACCCTCGCGTGGATAGGCTGAATGTGGATCTGAAGAAAATGGGCCATGATCTGAAGACTAGAAACCTCTTTCCCGACGTCGTATTGAAGGGCGTAGATGCGGTCCATCAATCGATTGGTCTCTTCAATCTCAGCCGAAGTAGTGTCTTGATCCCAAGACTTGAATTTCTTCACGGACTTCTTCGAGTCGAAAGGAGGAAGATCGTAGAGTTGGCCTTCAATCTTCTCGTCCTTGACATAAAACCACTTCTTTCGTCAATCTTGGATGGAATCCACGATTTTGAAGTCGAAGTAAACAACATCCACGTGAATATATATGATGATTCCGCCAACATCATATACGTCGGTTTTCTTTGCACTCCTCCGAACAAAGAAAATAAGTTTCCACCGGCCCAAGTGGGGATGGAGCTCAAGGAAGCATTCGTAGAGAGTGATAAAACTAGCAATGTGAAGAATGGAATTTGGTGTGAGCTGGTGTAGCTGCACACCTTACACAAAAATAAGCCCACGAAGAAATTCGTGGGCAGGAAGGGACAGACCACGAAGGTTTGCACACCTTACACAAAAACTAGCCATTGGATCTGCACCAGCCGTCGATCTTCTTCTTTGTCGTTGTCGCGTTAATGGCGGAACCCGTGCCTTTGCTCTTCCCCATGGCAAGAAGGTCGTGGTCCCTTCGTACTAGATCAGGAGCGGAGGATAAAAGAAGCAACGGTAATGGAGTAGATGCGCAAATAGGAAGAAAATGAGTGATGCGGTGGAAGGGAGAATGAGTAGTAAAAGTTCCCCTTTGCATATAAAGTAACGGTGGCACCCACGAGCCATTGGATCTGGACGACGTTTCGTATGAATTAAATCTGTGCTGATACGCGGCTATAGATAACAAAGGATCAGCCATAATAAAATCCCATTACCGTGGTAATTACAAAGTAAAATTGCATGGCACCTTGATTTTCGCGTGGAGTGGGGTCATGCGGTCAAACTCACCGCTTACGTGCCGCCTACGCGTCTTTAGCATGCATCATGGGCCCACTACTGATGCTTCACATCGTGTCCCCTCCTTCGCAACTGAAGCACGCCATCATCGTCAGCTATGATGTCATGAGAAGCAACAAAAAAGCATCAGTTTTGCCAACAATAACTCAATAGAAGTATTGTTGTCTCCAGAATCAAGACCCGAGTCATATAAATTCTCAGATGATGAAGATATTGAGCCTATGATCTCGTGCAAGCACCCGAACATAGCCTCGGGGGCTATTCCCATCGGGAGTGCTGGCCACGCACCCAACAATTTTGATGGTCAGATAGATAGAAGGCCTAAGTTGAGTACCTCCTCAGATGATAAAGCTTTGAGCCTATGCTCGAATGAAAGCATTCGAACATAGCATCAGGGGCTACTCGATCCATCGGGAGATCTGATCATGCACCCGATATAAAAAACCTCCTATAGAGTCGACAGAAAAATACAAGTACACAAAGAACAACTCTAAGACTATGCTCGAATGCAAGCATTCGAACATAACCTCGGGGGCTACTCCCATCGGGAGCGTTGTCCACCCACCTGATAGAAAAGGCAAATATCCTCCTAGGAGTCGACGAATGAAAACCTATGAGCTTAACCAAGTGTAGCCTCAAATGGTTACTCCCACCAGGAGTGTTAAACAACATACCCGATGAAAATTTCAACAAAGTGACAACTTCAGCAACTCCAACAGCCAAATAAGACAGTCGATAAAAACTTTGAGTTCTCATACCGCACTCGCTGCAATAACATGTATGAATGTCATGTCTACGACATGAAGATAAGCTCTTGGGATCCGTATTGTGGGTCGAGTAATCGCACATGAATGCTCTCTGCTAGAAAATTTCCATATTTATGATATGATGAAAAATTCCGATGAACGTGTTGGATACCTAAAATACAAAACTGGAATTTCGTATTTGATAAGACCTCCGTGGACCTAACTGAATTAAGCTTGAGAACATTCACAATGTTTTTTCTCAAGAGAAATTAACTATTTTTGATCCGTTGGATGCATCAGATTCGTTATACCAAAATCCCCATGACCAAAATATTGAATAGTTTACTTAATCGAAGAAAGGTTTGGATGAAATACTACAAATTTCTTGGAGACTCAACCCGAATCTATGATTCAAGAGGAGACTCGAGGACTACTGACATGGGTATGACTTATTGGGTTCCTATAATTGGTATGACTAGTACTTACCTAAGCTATGACCCATGAGGCCCACAAAGAACCGCAAGTCCTGGAAGCATCCGAAACCCAAAAACCAGAAGTAATGATCAAGGCAGAAGCCGAAACCGACATAGTCATAGAGTTATATTTCCAACTTGTAACTGATCCGTACTTGACTCTAAGACTCATACTATCATATAAAGGCTAGAAGGAGCCAACGGAGAGGGCACTTACATTTCTATTCACTCTAATATGGTGTAAGCTAGATCACATCTAGCAACCCGACGACTTTGTACTCATCCTCAATAATAATCAGACAAACAGGAGTAGGGTTTCCTCTAAGAGGGCCTGAACCTAGTTAAATATCTTCCCTTGTTTTTCTAATAAGACGATGAAATCACCAACGCTCCCTTATCCCTGAAACTCAAGTCCATAAGAATGGTCATTGCCGAGGTCACCCCTCGTAAACCGGGTTGATCCAGGACATATTAGGATGACCAGAAGGTTCCATAATAGGAGAAACCATGTTACCCCAAGGGGCAAGAAAAGTTTTCCTACCCCAATTTGAATTGGTCAAAGGAGGCTATTTTCTAGTAGGTTTCATTTGACCTAAACCTACCGGAACTTGTCCAAACTTGGGGGATGGTCTTGGACGACCCAAGGGCTTGGAGACCTATAAAAGGAGACCCAAGGGCACCCCCAAGAGGCACACAAGTCATGACTTAGACTCTCCCCAAGCCGCAGCGTCGCTGCCGCCCGAAACCCTAGCTGTCCGCGTGTGTTCCGTCTCCCGCCTCTATGCCGCCGCCTCGTGCAACACCACATGCACCTCTCTCTCACCATATCCTACATGGTGGTGATGTAAAACCTAGGGTGGGCGGGCCTGAGGTTCTTGTTCTACTACAATAACAGAGTGTTTCTCGAATTCTACCTCTGTTTAGATCTAATCTATACGGGACTGCGGAAGCCCTACCGAATCTTCATCCACATGTTCCCGCTTCGACCGTGTGCTTGATCACACCATGACACAGTCCTATTGATCTCGTATATGTGGATACCGTTGGAGGATGGCTAATCGACTAGCTATGGGAATCGACACACCGACTACTTCGACAATGACGTCTTCATCAGTGCATGTTCGCGGGAGCTGTCTTTGAGATAATGCATCTCCTTGTGACTCGCTAAGGCTTGTTGCGGGGATATATGCTTGTTCAACCTCGTCATCGACAGCTTCCGCTAGATTGATCTTCGAGGGTATGATCCATTGCCTCTCCTGTCGCATTGGATCTTGGTTATGCACTAGAATTTTTTATTTTGCGTAGCGTGTTCCCCAATAGTTCCCATCGCACATTGTGGTTGAAGAGGTGATTAGCTATCCCAAGCATGGTGTTTCCAATCTGGAGTCTGGGTGAAGGTTGAGGCCTGGAATGATGATTCGGAACCTGTAGAACCTTTGAAGAAAGTCTAGGTGATTATGACAGGTCTACAAACAAAGTGGTGTGAGTGGAACACTCTTGATTGCGTTGTTTCCATTCGTGGCATTCTTGATTATGTGGATTGGTGGAGCATATTTAGAAACAATAAAAAAGAATTTAGGGTCTTATCAAGTGCAAAGACCCTAACAAACTTCCTCCTGGGAAGCTATTTGATTTCCATGACCATCTGTTCTATATGGGTTTTGCCTTAGACACTTCAACACATGCTTTTGATGAAGAGGATGGCGTGTTGACTGATGACATGAATGAACAAAACAAAGTGAATAAAGACAATTCTACTGGATATGGAGGAGGAGGGAATGGATCAATTTATACTGCTAGGAACAATTCTTCTTTACAACATCAAAATAGTGGTGGGCATACAAAAGGTGGAGGAGAGAGTTCTAGTAGGATTAGGATGGCCAGTGGTGGACCTCATAGTGCCAACTTGTGTTCCAATTACTAGTCTAGAGAGGACTAGTTGACATAGAAGGGAACTTCATTTGGGATAAGTCTCATGTAGCTCCTGGTGCTGCTTTGGAAGCTGATGACCCACAAGTATAGGGGGTGTATCGTAGTACTTTCGATAAATAGGAGTGTCGATCCCAACGAGGATCAGAAGGTGTTGACTAATGGTATGGAGCAGGAAATCTCTGTAAATACTTAGCAAACAGATTTTTAGGGGTTTTCTAATAAAGCAACAAAACAAAGTGCAAGTAATAAAGACAACAAACAACTAGAGAAAGTGGCCCAATCCTTCCTTAGCAAAGGACAAGCCGGTGTAAATACTTATAAGGACCAAACGTTCTCGAGGACACATGGGAATTCTGTCAAGTGCTTTTTCTTCAAATAGCTGAGTACCCTTCTTTGGTGTTGTAAGTGTTGTGTGGGTGAACATGTGTTGATGTACCGACCTTACTTGGAATAATACATACTTGTGATTAAACCCCTGCAAGCATCCACAACTACAGGAAAGCAATTAAGATATAAACCTAACCACAGCCTTAAACTCTGAGATCCTACACTCCCTTATGCAATGGTGTCCTGACGGGGGGTTCAGGTTTCTGTCACTCCGGCAACCCAGCAATTAGTAGCCAAATACACAATGCATTCCCCTAGGCCCATAAATGATGAAGTATCATGTAGTCGATGTTAACATGACACCACTAGAAGAATAGCACCACAACTTAAATAGTAAACCATTGAATAATATCTCAACACAAATCCACTAATAACAACATGACTTCTCCCATTAAACTACTCACGAGACATCATATGGATCAAGATCAAAGATGATATGGTAATGGATAACATTCTGAACATAAACAATAATCCAATTGTTCCACTCACAAGCATAAAATACAATAGTAATCAACACCGGGAAAGTTTCCCCTAAGATCTATGCAAGTATTCAACATGATTGTTACAGTGGGATGGAGTGGTGATGATGGTGCTGGTGGAGATGATGGTGTGGATGATGATGATGATCCCGATGAAGCCTAGCTTGATGATGGTGTTGATGGCGACGATCTCCCCTCACCGGGAAGGAATTTCCCCGGTAGAAATCTGTCTTCCGGAGAGCTCTTTCTCTCTTGGTGTTTTCTGCCCCGTAGAGGCGGCGGAATCTTTCTGTGGTCGCTCTCCCTGTTTTAGGGTTCCAAGAGGAAGATATAGGCGAGAGGGCGGAGTTGAAGGCCAGCCAGGTGGGCCACACCCACCCTAGGCGTGGCCCAGGGGGGCCCGTTCCTGGGGTGTGTGGGCCCCCTGTGGCCCAACTCTGCCTCCCCTTCTGGCTTCCTTCGTCTTCTGGGAAAATATAATTTCTATGATTTTTCTGGTATTTTTCTGATCTTCGCGAAATTGCATCAAAACTCCTCTTTTTCCATCAGAATCCTGACTCCGGCAGTCCATCCTCCAAGAATCATCCAACATGCAAAAATAGATGAAAAGACATAAGTAACACCTCATAATAATACACATATCAATGAATAGAGGAAAATTATGATATAGAATGGTGATGCAAATTGGACGTATCAAATCCCCCCAAGCTTAGACCTTCGCTTGTCCCCAAGCGAAAATTGAGCTCAGTAAACATGTCCACAGGTTTATGGAGTGAAGTGTCGATAAAATAATACGGACAACAAGCATCACACTACCATTACACAACTCATAGAAGAAAGCAACTCACCATTATATAACTTAGCTTGCAACAAGTACAAGAGTCACAATAGAGATGCATAAAGATAAATCATAATTGGAACTGCAAAACTCATGTTCTTGGTCAGAGAACAGCTGGAAAACAGTTTCACAAAAAGCTTTTGTAGAAGTCTTCAAAACAGGAGCACTCTTTGCTCAAAAGGGTTTTTCACAATGATGGCTTTCAAAGTAATACTCAATAGATAAGAGCCTTGTGCAAACAATGAAGATAGAGAACATGAGTGAATAAATAATCATATGAATGCTTGAAACACAACAACTCAAATGCTTGCTGGCGATAGAGAGGAAGTAGGTTTACTGACTCAACTTAGAAATAGAAGAAAGATCCCTTCATAGAGGGAAGCAGAGATTTCAAGTCATAAAGAGCTTCCAAAATATTATGGTACTTACTATCTTTGAGCCCTCATTGCCCCTACCATAGGCATCTTGAGATTATTAAGGTTAAAGTGAAAAAGGATGGAGTATATGCTTGACTAAATGTAAGTTGGCAATCTCATGTCCCTTGAGTACGAGGGCCACTCCTCATGCTACTCAACTTTAGTTACTGGTAAGTTCTTGTCATTGTAAGTACATGTGTATCATAAAGAACCGCCAATGGGGTACCCCTTGCACATGGCACATGAGCTATCCCATAACCAAAATGACAAGGCAAGCAGACAATGAGCATCTCAGCGACCTTTTTATTTACTATTTGCATAGATTTTTATTGAGGATGCTTCACGGATTGCTCATTATGGTGATGCTGCAAGTTTCCACCATGATTAGGCATGGCTTATTCTAGCGTCCCAGGCATTTCTCTAACACACATACATAACTACATGGACTTACAAGCTCCCATTTTATTTCACACCGATGACATCCGCAAACAAAAGAGCATGATATCAACTAGATAGGTATCCATAAGTGTTGAAAGCGTTCCTCATGACAGCATGGTTCTGCTAATCCCAACGTATAGATGCAATCATATACAACTTCGATGACACAATGGTTCAAGTCTATTAGGGGCAAGAAAATAAGGTGTGCCATCAAGTTCGTGAGAGCTCTACTAACTAGTTTTCACATAACAAAATAGTTTTTAATTTGAAAGATAGATGAAGCTTGAGAATTTTCTTGGAATAGCAATAATGCTAATAGGTAGATATGGTGGACACAAATGGCACATGTTTTGGTTCAAAGGGATTGGATGCATTATAAGAATGCCTTCTCAAAACAGGTTTTGGGCTAGCAAGGCTGGGTAGCAAGCAAAAGAGTTGAAGGAAACAAGAAAGCATACAAGTGATAAAGCCAAACATGCAATCTTCCTTGAAGGCACAAAAGAACTTAAATAAAGAATACTAAGCTTATGAGCCAATCAAGAAAGAAAATAAATGATACAAAATACCTGTAAGCTTTTTCTCTTTTCCTTTCAAACCTCAAAAAGTGTTGCTACTGACCAGAGCTCGGTTTGCAAAAACCAATTTAGATTTACTTGATGCTCCCAAAGTGATGCCAATACTGATCAACAAGATCAGTCATATAATAGAGATTGTAAACTAAAATAAGAAGTGCAAAAAGTAAAAGATGAAACTTCTCATTAATAATCCATAAAGGCACTCACACCAAGGGATACATGGATAATCAACTAAAGGAGAGATACTTCCACAATGCAAACCAACCTATAAGATAACCTCTCTAAAAAAGACATGAAGACATTAAAAAGGTAAAAGATAGAAGATAATGATGTGATATCGAGGCACTCCCCCAAGCTTGGAAAAAGCCAAGGGGATGCCAAACCCGATGATGAATTACTCCTTCGGTGGTGGTGGTGTTCTCTTGATAAGCTCCTCGATCAGTTTCCTCAAATCGTCAATCTCAAAGGTCAGAGTACGAATCAACTCCAAATTTTGCTCAATGCGGTTCATGATCATATCAGACCGAGAGTCCCAGTCCTTGCTATCCCACTCTTCCTTCTTAGTGTGTTCCTCCCCTGCATGGTTAGAACGAGGCAAATCCCACATCGAGGGCAAGTTCCCTTTAGGTATTGATGCTCATGTATAAGAGTATGGAAGGGATTCTTGGTACGTGGAGGAGGTGACCGTGGAACGAAGATAAGACGTGGAGGTTTCGCTCCTGTAGACATCCGTGATGTCCTCCTAAGCCTGGTTTGTTTTGCCATCACTCCAATGCTTGCTACGGTGGCGTGGGTGTCCGGATGCTCGTCCTCCTCCATGTCTTCCTCATCCCCCACCAAAATCTTCTCCTCCTTGGGGTTTTGAGGATCATCTTCCTCAGGCTTCTTGCCTTTGTCGTTGGCGGAGACCATGGTTATCTAAACTTGAGAAGATTTCCTGACGGAAACAGATCGAAACGAAAACACGATACATGAACCTCGGGGAACCCCGAGTGTTATATATTACGAAGTTTCAAAGCATAAAGAAGGTACTGGTGCGAAAATGAGGTGGAGACGGAGCTCGGGGGGCTCACACCCCCTCCAAGCGTGGCCAGCTGGGGCCCGCGCCTGGGGTGGGTGTGGCCACCCCGGCCTCCGTTTCCTCCTCTATTTCTCTTCATAACCTTCCATATGTAATAAAAACATAAAAAATATAAAAAGATAGGGTTTTCACGAACCTTCCATTTTCACCACTTTTACCAATTCAAAGACGAACTCTGCAGACTCCTTTCCTCCTTCTCCTGGAAATTCCTTTTCTCACAAGGCAATACACAAACCTCAATGGCAACATTAGTGTAAGCAAAAACAATAAACCTTTAGGTACACACTTCAACTGAAATCCATCAAAACAAAGGCTTCTGTAAGAGGCAAATGCAAATGATGGCAGAAATCTGTTAAAACAGACCAGCAGGTAAATATTGATTTTTTCGAAAACCTTCTGTTGCTCAAATCAAAAAGTGCTAAACTAATGAAAGTTGGGTAACAACTTGGAGAACAAGAACAGAAAAATACAGCTCCATCCTAAGTACTGAGCTCCCTCACAAATTTTTACAATGAAGCACAAAAATCTGTCCCAGGACAGCCACTTTTCACAACTCCTCCACTTCTCAAAAGTAGTTGAACTTAACACAAAAACCAAAACAAAAAGGATAAGGAGTGGTTATTACTGAGGTAAAAACTTCCAAGACTCGACAAAACTATTGGGTTATCTCCAAAGAAGTACTTTTCTTTTATTATTTTAAGTTAGGCTTGAACGTTTCAAGGATTCACACATAGGAGATAAATATCTAAAGTGAAAGAGAGAATCAAGAAGCAAATAACCAACACATTTGAGTCTAACCACTTCCTATGCATGGGGGTGTCATGAGAAAACAAATTGTTGAAACAAAAATCCACTAGCATAGAAAGACAAAACAAATGCAACATCAAAGCTTTCAACATAAAACGGGGAAACTTAACAATATTGAGATGCATAAAACCATGTTTCCCTCTCTCATAATAACTTTTAGTAGCACTTTGAATAAAGTTGACAATATAACTGTCAATGTCAACAACTTTATCATCAGGATGAGCATACTCACGAGACATCATATGGATCAAGATCAAAGATGATATGGTAATAGATAACAACCTGAACATAAACAATAATCCAATGGTTCCACTCACAAGCATCAACTATAATAGTAATCAACACCGGAAATTTTCCCCTAAGATCTATGCAAGTATTCAACACGACTGTTATAGCGGGATGGAGTGGTGATGATGGTGTTGGTGGAGATGATGGTGTGGATGATGATGATGATCCCGATGAAGCCAAGCTTGATGATGGTGTTAATGGCGATGATCTCCCCTCTCCGGGAAGGAATTTCTCCGGAAGAAATCTGTCTGTCGGAGAGCTCTTTCTCTCTCGCTGTTTTCCGCCCCGCAGAGGCGGCGGAATCTTTTTGTGGCCACTCTCCCTGTTTTAGGGTTCTGAGAGGAAGATATAGGCGAGAGGGCGGAATCAGAGGCCGGCCAGGTGGGCCACACACACCCTAGGCGCGGCCCAGGGTGCCCGCGCTTGGGGGTGTGGCCCCCTGTGGCCCAACTCCGCCTCCCCTTCTGGCTTCCTTCATCTTCTGGGAAAATATAATTTTCCATGATTTTTCTGGTATTTTTATGATCTTCGCGAAATTGCATCAAAACACCTCTTTTTCCATCAGAATCCTGACTCCGGCAGTCCATCCTCCAAGAATCATCCAACATGCAAAAATAGATGAAAAGACATAAGTAACACCTCATAATAAGACACATATAAATGAATAGAGGCAAATTATGATAGAGAATGGTGATGCAAATTGGACGTATCAGAAGCACCGAGATTCTAGGAAGAAGAACATTTTGAAAGCATGTCCTTTGAGCAGAACTTAGGACAAGAAGGACGAAAAGTGGAAAATTAGATAGCTTCACTCCCTGAGAAAATTATGCCAGGTTTTAGATGTCTAGCTGCTAGAGACAGAGGATAATGTGATCAAGCAAGAAGCACTAAAAAATAGAAGAAGTGGGGCCTTGTGCAACCTACCACGCAAAGCACCAGGTTTGACAGGACCAAGAACATTCTGGAAAAGGCTATGGATCTGAAGAAAATTACCAGCTTGGATGCTCCAAAAACAATGAAAGGTATAATGAAGACAGAACCTTTTACAGTTCTTTCTAATCTATAAATAGAAGAAATTTCTAATAGTATAGGTGTAGATCTCACTCCTATTATTGATCTTAGCAAAATAAATAGTTTTAATAGTATTTCCATCTCCCATACTAGTTGTTCATATAATGGTGAAGAAATGGATGAGGAGAGCTGAAGGCTAGATTGATATAGTCAAAAGATCTCAGGGTAAGCATTCCAGGAAGAAGTTCCCATGATATGTGCCTACTGGAAAAATAGGAGCATTGCTGCTCATGGTAGACGGAAATATATCGAGGGCAATACTCTTCCTTTAAGAGTCGATTATATTGGGTTCCAAGAAACCAAAAAAGATAGATTTAGCAATTCCTTTCTAAAAAATCTTTTATGGAATAGAAAAGTTCCCTATAACTACATGTCTTCCATTAGGACTGCTGGTGGGATCATGGTTGGTGTTATCTTGGATTTATTTGATGTTATTGCTTAGGAGATTAGGAATTTCTCTGTTAGTGCAGTAGTTAAGAATAAAGTTACTAAGCTTAATTGTAGAATTACTATGTTTATGGGTCTGCCTATGAAGAGAGAAAGCATGAATTCATCTCTGAATTACATGATCTCTTCATTAATTGGGATGACCTAGCTATGATAGGATGAGAGTTTGACCTAGTTAGGTCCCCTAAGGACAAAATAAATAGAAATCTAGATTTTAAATGAGTATATAAGTTTACTGCTTAGATAGAGATGTTGCATCTTATGGAAATTGGTCTAGATAGGGTGACACTGTTGCTCCCCTCCTTTTTAATATCATGATCGATGTCTTCTCATTGGCAAAGGCCTTAGACAGGGTGACCTCGTTGCTCTCCTCCTTTTTAATATCATGATTGATGTCTTCTCTAGGTTGTTAATCAAAGGCACTACTTGTGCTATAATTATAGCTCTGCCCTAATTTCCTTCTTGGGGTGTTGTTTGCCTACAATATGCAGATGACACCCTTCTCTTCTTAGAGAATGATGATATAATATCTATTAACTTAAAGTGGATCCTCACCTGTTTTGAACAAATTTCAGGTATGAGGATCAACTACCATAAGAGTGAACCTATCCCTATTAATATGGAGGAAGTAGAGGTTAAACCTTTCTTAGATATTTTTAATTTGTGTAGTGGGGAGTTTTCATGTTAAATATTTAGGGATTCCTTTACACTTTGAAAAACTCATAAGAGAGGATTTACAACCTCTAATAGATAATATTTTGAGTAGAATTACTGGCTGGAGAGGGAGATTGCTTGCCTATGCAGCTAAGCAAGTCCTAATTCAAGCCCGTCTATCTAGCATTCCTATTTACATTCTTTCTTTCTTCAAGTTCCCTACATGGGCCTTAAAACTTTTAGATTCCCATTTGGCAAACTTCTTCTGGAATGATGAAGAGGGTAACTGTAACAACCCTAGTTTAATTAAATGGTAAATAGGATTTGTTTGTGCATCCATGAGCATCATCATTTAAAATGCATGAAATAAAAAGGTTCTCAAAAACCCTCAACCCCAACTCCCCTCCCTACTTGAAATCTTTTAGATGGTTTGAAATATTTCGAAAACCCAAAAATATATGGAGCCCAAATTGTTACAAGGGCCCCTGCAATATTTTGAAATGTTTACAAAAGTTCTAATATTTTGAAATTATTTAAAACAGAATTACAATTGAAAATACAAAAGAGAGAAAATAAAACAGAAAAAAAGGAAAAGATTTTGCAAATAAAAACAGTCCCTAGCCTAACCTGGGCCGCAGCCTAGCTAATCTCTTCCCCGCTCACTGTCTGCAGCTCAGCGCGACCACGTGCGGCCCACCCCAGCCCAACTGGGCCCAGTACCGCTTTGCCCCTCCCGATGTCATCTTCCCCAACGTTGGCAAGCAGCTCGCTGGCGTGCGCGATGCCGTCCGCCGACCCACACCAAGATCCTCGTCGCTCCTCCCTCTGGACGGGGATAAGGACTGCTGAGCCATGTCCTCTTCGTCCTCGACCTCCCACTCTCCCCCTGGGCTCGCTCCCACTCTCGTTTCTCCCTCTGAGCCTGAAACCCTAGTTCTAGTTCCGGCGAGCCCCGTCATCTCCAGTCTTCCCTCGCCCAGGTGAGCATACCACTAGAACCGACACACCCTCCTATGTCTTTTGCCCCGACTAGCGCAAGCCAGCGTAACTCCAATCGCCTCAATTTCCACCTCGTCTCCAACACCGGCCGCCGCACTCACCATCGATTCCGGCGCCTTCTGATCTCGCCTGCCCTCCCTGAACCCTTCGTCGCGATCTCGGTGAGCTCATGGTCCGGAAGGACCTCTCCGTTGTCTTCCTTCCTCTCTATACTGCGGCCTCGTCGTTGCTCCGTCGTTGCTGCCACAGTAGCTAGTCGCCACCGGTGCTCCGATGACCCAAATGGGCCGGCGCCACCAACCTTTTCCCCTCCTTGGCCTCCTCGATCTAAAGCATGTATGCACGTGCTCTAGCTCGCACTCCTACGCCGGCCGTCGTCTGCACGTGCTCACCGGCGAACAGACGTTGCGTCCATGTGGCCTTGACCCCACCCATCAGCCACTGCGGCTAGATCTAGCCCATGTGTAAAAAGGTTTAACCCCTAATGACGTCAGCCTGATGTGATATAATCCCTTTTTCTTTTGTTTTGTTATTTTCAGTAATAATTTCTGTAAATAAGAAATATATGACATGTGGGTCCCTACTTTAAGCGATATTAACGTATTCAGAAATGTTTTATGTTTAATAAAATGTTAAACTAATTCAAAATGTAAATTATTTTATAATATTCTAAAAAATGATTTAAAATGAATTAAAAATGGGTAAAATCATAACTAAATCATTCTAAATCAAAATAATATGAATAATATATCAAAATGTTCAGAAAAATGAGATCTACCTATTTAAGCTATAATCATGCATTGTTAATCAACTCTCATGACAAGTTTAATTAGAAGAACAAAGTAACCCCTCATAGGTGATTCTGGAGTTCTTTAGAATTAGGGTTTGTACCCCTCAGAACCCCCATTAAATTGTCAAGCATGCCTTAGGGGTTTATTTGGATACAATTTAACTTGTCATATCATCATCCTTGTTTGAGCTTTGCATCGATGCCATGTGTTGATTGTTCTCTCTCTTTCCGGTATTTGGTTCTTCTCTGGTAGAATATGATATCGGAATCAAGATCGAGATCGAAGACAGAGATCAACAATGTCAAAGCTCGAAGACCAATACTTGACCAACTGTAATCAAGTCAAGTACCAGGTGTCCGGAACTCTGCCTTCTGGATATCAACATGCAAAGGCAAGCGAAGCCCCACACATACATATGAATCCTATGCTTTCAAAGTATTTCAATTCTTGCCATGTGCATGTTATTCTAAAGTCTTTTATCGATAGATAGAATAATCCTATCTGTTGCATGTTCCCTGTGTAGCCTATATTCCCTGATCCACTGCTCCTAGCATAACTAGGGTTTGGCTTGTGAAGCGTTGCTAGAGCTGTTACATCTGTCGTGCTTAGCCATGTTTAGTTATTCTGCTGGTCCATCCGGTTGATGAATCAAAGATGCAAATGAACCTAGTTTGACAGGATGACGTGGTATGATCAGAGATGAAAGTTAAACATGCTAAGGCTTGTATGGGAGGCCACAGTGGGTTGTGGTTTTTGCAATCCCATACTTGCCACTACTAGGACCTGAGTTCTTGCCTGTTGAACAAAGACGAGCGTACAGC
The DNA here is from genome assembly GCA_023614405.1 of Avena insularis. Lineage (NCBI taxonomy): Eukaryota > Viridiplantae > Streptophyta > Magnoliopsida > Poales > Poaceae > Avena > Avena insularis. The sequence continues at coordinate 221,502,670 of CM042693.1, forward strand.
CACACGGGGGCATGAAAACCCCCTCGACCAACTAACTTGGCTAGTAGATTCCATGAGTCACATAGTTCGGGCTTTCCATTCGACATACGCATCTTGGTTGTTCTTGAATGGAGGTGAAGGAGGTGCATTCATAACAGGTACGTAAGCATGGCCGGAAACAAGAGATGCACGGCATCCGTAATCTTGAACCCTGCACACATCTCTAGGGACCGACTTCGGGACTCTACCCGTTATGGCGGCATCTCCTTAGTGCGTGACTCATGGTCTCGGCGAAAGCAAGGTAATGGTCGTGTCTAACCACCCTCTGTCGGCCTTCCAAGGAAGAGGGATTATCTAGTGGCACTAAGAGAAGATTAGTACGTGTGTGAAAAGTTGTACACCCCTGCAGGGTATTAATCTTTTCGAAAAGTCGCATCCGCAGTTATGGACAACTTGGGAACGGACGTTGTGATCATAGAGAACTTGAACCTAATCGTAAAACTTGGCAAGTTAAGTAATTTTAATTAAAGGATGCTTACTCATGGGTACGAGGGGGTGATCCTAGTTGGTAGGTTCAGCTGATGATGATTTGGTAGATATCAAAAGATGATCAAAGCTAGATATATTGTTCTCTTATACCCTTTTAAAATATTCTGATTAGTCGAGATTCTTCTCCCTCTTGTCTTACAAACAAAGATGGATTTGTGAAAAAATAACTCCAACAACCAGAAGTCTTGCGGAGTACACCCTATGCTCACCTTTGCTTCGTTCATACTTCTGCAGCAGAGTAAGTGTTACCATAGAAGATGAGTTCTTCACGGCATCGACATCGATGAGTAGTTTGGAGTTCCCAGCCAGCAGTCTAGGATCTATGGATTGAACGTCACCATTATGCTTCAGACCTCTTAGGCCATTTGTTAAGTTTGTTATACTTAATTGCATAATTTGCCTTCCGTTGTTTGATGATTGTGGTCAGTGACCTCTGCTTGTAATATTTTGGTTCTTTGCTCAGATATGAGCTTGCTGTAATAAATTTTGTGTCGTATGGTCACTGTTGTGTTACCGATTCTCTCTGTGTACGCTTTCGATATTAGGTTAGGCTTATGTTCAGATGGAGGTCTGATATTTGTCTAACCTTAATCCCGGGGGTGTCACAGTAACCATAAAATTCATCTAGCTAACTGGCCTTCTATATGTATGAAGACAGATTTTGGAGGCATGGGTATCCCAAATCTCTAGGATCTAAATTTATGCTTGCTTGGTCCTAGCTTAAGCAGCATATCCATGTGGAGGGGGCCCTCTAAGGAAAGTTGTTGATGTTAAATAGAAAACTAATTACCCTAATATTTTGTGTTGCCATGATGTCCATCCATCTACCTTTTTGTAAAGGGGTCATGTGGGCATCTAGGGCACATAGGATATAAATGGCATGTAGGTGATGGTAAACTCATGAAATTTTGGGAGGAAATTTGGTTTGGTAACTCTACTCTGGCCACCTAATTCTAGAAAGTTTTTCTAGTCTCTAATCAACAAACCAAAACTATATTTAATTGTGGGATGGCTCACAACTTAAATGTGACTTTAGATGAACTTTTACTAAACTATGATGGTCCAATGGCATCAGATCCAAGGAATAGATTAATCCATAGTTTACACAAAGAATGTTGATCAATTGATTTGGAAAAATGAAACTAAAGGGTTTTACTCTTCCAATTCTATGTATTGGAATTTAGATGAATAACTCAGGATTTTTTACCGGATGTTTGGAATCTTAAGATTTCTCCTAGAATTCAAGTGTTTCTCTAGCTCTTTTCTTAGAATAAAATCATGACTAGAGATAACTTGAGGGACAGGGGATATTCCTAAACTTACGGAATGCAACCTCTCCATGTAACCTCTATAAATAAAAAGAATATGTCAATCATCTCTTCCTTGAATGCATTGTCTCCAGTTTGTTGTGGGAGAATGTATATGAGATTTTTGACATTTTAGTTGTTGATTTCGAATCCATTGCTTCAAAGTGGCTAGCTAATAAGAACCATTTGAATTTTAACGTAGTTTCTTCTGCTGTACTTTGGAGTATTTGGAACAATAGATAAGTCCTTAATAAAGTTTCCTAGATAAACATGAAACATGTGTGGCTCCTGGTTCTGCTCTAGGCTTCGAGGTCTCCTTTTCCTCGTGTGCCTCCTTTTTGTTTGTTTGGGTACTTCAGAAGTTTTATCTTCTTTTGGAAGCTACCTCGTGATTACTATCTTGTAGTGTACGCTTTGTCACTCAAGTAGCAGTTACTCCTTCTCTGGGTTTTAACCCTTGGACTTGAACCTAAGATCCCCGATTATGCTGGATTTTGTTGTTGCGAATATTGTACATGATGCTGAACTTTAACCCAAGATCCATTTTGTTAACCGTTGTGGTTAATGTTCACACATTTCCCCAGGATGGCTAGTACCTTCTAGTATAGCCTTCAAGCTTGTGGATATTGTCGCTACTGAACAGTGACGATAAAGTAATTCCCCTACCACATGCTATGGCAGATGTTCTTCAATGGAACCAAATAGATCACGACAAGAGCTCTCCTCAAGAGTCTCGCATCTACACTCGTGACTCTGCCACACCTTTATTTTTCTATGCATTGGTTTTCGGAAGATTGTTGACTTATGCATCCACATCTCAGGATTCTAACCTGAGCATGTCCTTTACCCTTGTTGCTTTTTGACCTTTGTCTACCAGTTGGTAGCCAAGTAGTAAATGTGCATTGGTGTCTTCCGATGCAAGATACTCTTGTGGTTCGTCATGATAAACCATTTCGTGTTGTCAGGAGAAACAAACTCCAGTACCTCATCATTTCTAAGACCAGGTCAAAGTGTTGTAATCCACAGATCAATAAGCATTGATTAGTTTATGTTCTGTTCTACCTTGAAGTATCACACCCTTTTTATACTAAGAGGTCAAGCTGAGTCTCATGGCTCTCTTAATGAAGTGATGCTCTTACACATATTTACCCACCTTTCGTCTAAGCTTTTGCGCTCAGGAATGTTGCGTGTGCGTAATGATGTGGCTTTTAAGATTCTTAGCAATTCTTATTGCTTTGAACTTCAAGGATATTTGTGTCATTCTTAGCGTGATGGATAATTCTATCACTAAGCCAAGGATGATTGTGCTCCCAAGTCCGCTATTCTGATGCACCCTTTTTGTTCAAAGAGTTAGGATTGTGCCGAAACTCTGAGACTATGTCTTCTTGCCTTACAAAGCAAGTTTCCTCTCGAGCTAAGTGACATATCAGTGGTTCGTGATATTCTGGATGTCTTACTAGAAGTATCACCATGTTGCCACATGACCGTGTTGTCAAGTTCTTGAGTAAGCTAGTTCTCTGAACTGCTCTTTTCTCCAAGGATCCGTACTAGATACCCCTGAACAAGTTGGTTGAGCTTAAAAAACAACTTGGACAGTTGTAAGACAGAAGTTCTATTCAAATCTATTCCTCCTTAAAGGGATGTCTAGTTATGTTCGTTGCTGAAGTAAGATAGTATGTCCTTCATGGATATATTGTATTTCCACGCCTTTGATTTGATTTGGGTTATCGTCAAATCAAACTCACTTTCAGGGACTATCTTGATGGTGTATCCACTTGTGATGTCTCACTTGAGTACATCTTCATGTCCTCTGGTCTGACCAATGTCTATGCCTTGTTCATACGACATGTGAGTCTGTCTTCTTGGAGTGTATACATAAGTTTGTTATTGAGCCTATCGATGACATTCTTAACTTCTCCATGTTATATAACAGACTCATATGAAATAGTTGGCATTAATGTTGGAAACTTTTGAGAACCATCTTTGTGATATCACAGATGTTAGAAGTAACCTTCTCTGATTCATGTGCAAATGTTGAAAGATGTCGCCGTGGATTCGAGTAGAGTCGTCTTTGTTTCCTCGGGAATCATTTCAAGTTAGTCAAGCATGTTCAAAGAATTCTTGATATGGTAGGTTGCTACCTTCACATCTCAAGAAGATTCTCCAAGCATCTTAAGCCACTGACTAATTTGTCATGGAATAAAATAAGTACTTAAAACTTCTATATCCTCGTAAATGTTTCCCATCAAGGATTCAATGGTGTTTCATTGCAAACAACTCATGTAGGTGCAATCATCGTATGATAACCTGCTATCACATGGGTTCCGCAATCTAGCTCATCTTTTGGAGATTGACATTGAAGTTAATGTCTTGAGAATCTAGTGACTTTACCTCTGTGGTAAATGTTGCACCCTTTCTATTCGGACATGCTGAGTCTCAAGTATCTCTCCACTTAATCAAAGTTGTATCTCAAGCAGCAATAATGATTGGTGTTCTTCAAGGTTATGACGTAGGTCTATTGTAACTCTGGCAAGATTGATGCAGTGGTTGACACAATTAGCCGGAAGACTTATTTCCATATTCCTTGAATCAGCAATGACAACCACTCTTCATAAGGATTCTTCTATGACTTATTGTAGGAGTTGTTCTTATAGTTTCCTTTGTATCCGAAGTTCATCTTTTACTTGATGATTGGTTAAAGTCTTGTTAATAGCTTGATATTGGTGTTCCAAACATCAAGGAGAACATTTAAAGTAGAGTTACTAAATGTTTCTCGGTCAATCCTCCAGACCCTTTTATGATGGCAAGCATCTTGTTATGAAAAGTAGTTGGAGTCTCAGAATGAAGTTTCTTTCTTCTCGTGTCATCTGGAATCTTCTAAACTATTCATCTTGGTGGTGCAAAGTGATACTATGATCTTTGGCAAGGATTTTGATAAATCTAGATGAACAAAGAGTTCCTTCCTCTCTGTCGACACATGTTTCAAGAGCGACCATGAATTTGGTAATCAATAGTTTCTCTTATTACATGTTCCTTGTGACTCTTATGAGTCCTCTCCACCAAAACACCTTCCTTTCTTAGCCTTCTGTTGAATGAAAGAGTGACCCTTCTATGTCAAAAGTAGTTCAACAACTTGGTTTTGTTGGTATATATCTCTTCCACCCGTAAAGCTCTATTAAGCTGCTTAGTAGAGGTTTATCTCTCGAAGTCTATGGTCATGTTCCATCTATTGGAAGTTTCTTCCCTCATAAGTTTACACTCTTCTGAAGTTCCATGGTCTCAATCCTTATGAAGACCAGTCATCTATCACCTTGAAACCTTCTCCTTTTGTTTCCTTCGTTACCTTGGCGTGTTTCATGTCTGTTGGCTTTAGAGATGTTTGTGAAACATATATCCATGAGTTGACCATGAGATACTCAGTTTGTGGTTCCGTGTCATTCCCTCTCTTCCTTAGTGTGAGCAGCCACCTCGAAGACTATGAAGCGCTTCGTCCACTCGTCCTGGTGTCATGGATCAACCTCTTCAAGAAGATCGTCGAAGTTTAATGTAACCATGTTCCTTCTGTCTTCCTACCTAGGAATCTCGGGACGAGATTCTTTTAAGGGGGATAGAATTGTAACAACCCTAGTTTTATTAAATGATAAATAGGATTTGTTTGTGCATCCATGAGCATCATCATTTAAAATGCATGAAATAAAAAGGTTCTGAAAAACCCTCAACACTAACTCCCCTCCCTACTTGAAACCTTTCAAATGGTTCAAAATATTTCGAAAACCCAAAAATATATGGAGCCCAAATTGTTACAAGGTCCCATGTAATATTTTTGAAATGTTTACAAAAGTTCTGGTATTTTGAAATTATTTAAAATAGAATTACAATTGAAAATACAAAAGAGAGAAAAGAAAACAGAAAAAGGGAAAAGGGAAAAGATTTTGCAAATAAAAACAGTCCCTAGCCTAACCTGGGCCGCAGCCCATCTAATCTCTTCCCCGCTCGCTATATGCCGCTCAGCGCACCCATGCGCGGCCCACCCGAGCCCAACTGGGCCCAGTACCACTTCGCCCCTCCCATTGTCTTCTTCCCCAACATCGGCAAGTAGCTCGCTGGCATGCGCGATGCCGTCCTCCGAGCCACGCCAAGATCCTCGCCGCGCCTCCCTCCGGACGGGGATAAGGACTGCTGAGTCGTGTCCTCTCCGTCCTCGACCTCCCACTCTCCCCCTAGGCTCGTTCCCACTCTCGTTTCTCCCTCATATCCCCAAACCCTATTTCTAGTTCCGATGAGCCCCGTCATCTCCGGCCTTCCCTCGCCTAGGTTAGTATACCACTAGAACCGACGCACCCTCCTATGTCTTTTGCCCCGACTAGCGCAAGCCAGTGCAACTCCAATCTCCTCAATTGCCACCTTGTCTCCAATGCCGGCCACCGCACTCACCATCGAATCCGGTGCCTTCTGATCTCACCTGCCCTCCCCGACCCCATCATCGCAATCTTGGTGAGCTCACGGTCCGGAAGGACCTCTCCGCTATCTCCCTTCCTCTCTGTACTGCGGCATTGTCATTGCCCCACTGTCGCTGCCGCAATAGCTAGTCGCCGCCGGCGCTCCGATGACCCAAACGGGGAGGCACCACCACCCTTTGCCCCTCCTTGGCATCCTCTATCTAACGCATGTACGCGCTTAGTCGCTAGCTACTCGCACTCCGGCGTTATGGCGATGTCGTCGTCTGCGTGCTCACCCATGACGGCTAGAGCGAGCCCATGTGTAAAAAGGTTTAACCCCTGGTGACGTCGGCCTTATGTGATATAATCCCTTTTTCTTTTGTTTTGTTATTTTCAGTAATAATTTCTGTAAATATGAAATATATGACATGTGGGTCCCTGTTGTAACTGATATTAACATATTCAGAAATGTTTTCTGTTTAATAAAATGTTAAAGTAATTCAAAATGTAAATTATTTTATAATATTCTAAAAAATGATTTAAAATGAATTAAAAATGGCGAAATTCATAACTAAATCATTTTAAATCAGAAAAATATGAATAATATATCAAAATGTTCAAAGAAATGAGATCTACCTATTTAAGCTATAATCATGCATTATTAATCAACTTTCATGATAAGTTTAATTAGAAGAACAAAGTAACCCCTCATAGGTGATTTCGGAGTTCTTCCGAATTAGGGTTTGTATCCCTCGGAACCCCGATTAAATTTTCAAGCATGCCTTAGGGGTTTATTTCGATACAATTTAACTTGTCATGTCATCATCCTTGTTTGAGCATTGCATCGATGCCATGTGTTGATTGTTCCCTTTCTTTCCAATATTTGGTTCATTTGCGGTAGAATACGATATCGGAATCAAAGATCAAGATCAAAGAACGAGATCAACACCATCGAAGCTCGAACACCAATACTTGACCAACTGTAATCAAGTCAAGTACCAGGTGTCCGGAACTCTACCTTCTGATATCAACAAGCAAAGGCAAGCGAAGCCCCACACATACATATGAATCATCTGCTTTCAAAGTATTTCAATTCTTGCCATGTGCATGCGATTCTAAAGTCTTTTATCAATAGATAGAATAATCCTATATGTTGCATGTTCCCTTTGTAGCCTATATTCCCTGATCCACTGCTGACGAGGTTTAATCTCGTCAATGCCCATTGTTATGGACATGGGTTTTGGAGAAGATGGGGATGCTGGAGATCGCGGAACGGTCAATAGACAAGCAATGCAGGACATGAGGTTTACCCAGGTTCAGGCCCCCGAAGGGAAAACCCTACTCCTGCTTGTCTGCTCTTGATTACGGCGGAACCGAAGTTTACAGGGGTGCGCAGATGCAATCTGGCGTGAGGTGCATATGAGGTGAGTTGAGATCCTCTTCGACGTGCCCTCCTAGCCTTTATATAGATAGGCAGGTCCCGGGCTTAGGTCGAGTCAGTTACAGATTAGGGTTTGTACCCTTTGAAATTCTATCTACTCTAGACTTGTCCTCCAAGGATCCGAAGACATCATGGGCCTAGGACATCCGAAATCTTCATAGGCCGCGTGTCTTGACATGGGCCTTCCTTTGGGCTGGACCAGATATACCAATGTTGTGTACCCGCGGGGTATAACCATGTCAGTAGCCCCCGAGTGTTCAGTCGAATCATAAATTCGGCTGAGGACTCTTTAATCTTTCAGGTGCTATGTAGTTGAACCTGTTTCACAAGGAGAAATGTTTTAGTTTATAGGGATTATTGATGCGTCTGCCTGACTCTCCCGACGGATCAGGGTCAGTTAACTGTCATAGGACAAAACAACACGATCTTCATCAAACTCGAGTCCCCGGAATCGAATTTAGAACGATTGCTGGCGTAATTCGACTTAGGCCATTGAGGTCTTACAGGAGTCAAATCCAGTGGTTTTCAGGTGATGTACCCAACGCGTCCATCAGGATTTTTCATTGTGTCTGCTGACACGGAAATTTACTAGCAGAGCGCAGTCAGGTGCATTACCAGGCCATCAGATGAGATCTGTAGGGCTTTTCTTTGCGTCGTAGACACGGTATCCAAAATATTGTCACCGCGGAGGTGTTTCGGGTGACCAAGGAGATTGCTTCTCACTTAGCGTTGGTTTGGGCAAGGTTGCCAAAAATATTTTGTCGTATTTGATCCGAAGGATCATAGTGGAAGAATTCATAGGGTGCGCGGCCAGCGCTCCCTATGGGAGTAGCCCCCGAGTGTCTGTTCAAGTCGTAGACTCGGGCAGAGACTTTAGTTCAGTTGTTTTCAGCTTAGGTCCGAAGGACACAAATTTTTTTGGATGCTCAACTAATCCTCCCTATGGGAGTAGCCCCCAAGTCCGAAGTGATGGAGATATGCCTATCGGGGTATACCCAGCAGGACGTTTCCTATTGGCCCAAGCTGCCAGCTAGTGGGCCTGCAGGACGGCGACTGGATCTAGACTTGGCAAGGACCCAGGCGACTGGAAGCTGGAGGCCCAGAAGTGTAGCTAGGCCCAGTCGAATTAGGTAAAGAACCCTCTGAATCGTTAACTAATTCGGTTATAGATCTGTAAACCCTAGCGAGGTGAGCCTATATAAACCTCCCTAGGGTACGCATAGAGGACATGTTCCATCATACAGCGACTCGCCGCCTAGTCGTCGAGCTCGCCCTTGTACTCTCTCCATAATACAATCTAGCAGGAGTAGGTATTTAACCTCTTGGGGGGTAAACCTGGGTAAAACCTTGTGTCTCCGCCCTCATCTCGCACCGCAGATGGCCACCACCCTTGCCCTTCATTCTACTACTCACTGCCGATTGCAGCATCTGCCGTGGCCATTCCCACGACAGTGGCCCCCACCGTGGGGCCTGGTCGGTCAGGCCGGTGTTCTGCGGCGAGATCTAATCTGCCCATCAACGAGACGATCGCCACCGGCCGCATGATTGCGATCAGCGAGATCCTCTAGATCTTGCCGAGCAGCTACGTCCCGGCGGCACGCCCTGTCATGCACAGCGTGATCATGTCGGTCGGCACGATCAGCCTCTTCGTCGGCTTCACCGACGTCGTCGTCTCGGAGGACTCGGCTTGCATCCGCGAGTCGCCACCACGCGATCGGCTCTCTGAGAGTCAGGTCCGCACCATCCATCGCCTCGCCTCCGAGTATGACTCGGCCAACAGCAACGTGGCTAAAACCACCATGGTTGTGGACGACGTGGCCCTCAACGACGACGCCGACTCGGCGATCCCAGTATCGGCCGCCGGATCCATCGTCACCATGTCAACCGCGGGCTCCATCACCCAGGTCTCCAACGTGGGAGACTTCGAGGATCCCTCCATTCTTGGGATCTTCGACTTCGACTCCGGATTGGAGAACTCCGGCGATCTCCACATCGGATCTGGCCGTAACGTCACGGCCTACATGGCGAATGGCGCGAACGCCCCGCCAGACCCCTTCTCCATGCCAATCCCACCGACCGCGACGGCAACGGAGGTCGAGGAACTCCGCATGCGACTGGAGGAGGCGGTCCGCAAGGCACAAGCCGAGCGCGAAAAATTCCACCTCGAGCAGGTGACGGCGCAGGAGCTTTCGCGCTACCACCAACTCTGCATCAGGTCGTTCCTGAACCCCACCGTTCAGGGCCGCGCCCTGAACTTCAACGATGAGAACGACCCGGCTCGCATAGCCGAGCGCGCGATCTGCGAAAACGGGCCGCCAGGAGGAAGTTCCCGCCACCACCAGGCACGACGGCTAACGGCGCCCCACCACCACCACCCGACCGCACGCCCCCCGGGATCAGCCGAGAATCCTGGTCTCCTCACGATAGCGAGACGCGAATGGCCTCCCGTTGTTCTCTAGCCCGATGGACAACGTCGTCGCGAGCCGAGCCACGGTCAACAACATCACCGTGACCGGGGAAGGTGCCCTGCAGATCCAATATGCCAATGCTCTACTCGCCAATGCAGTCGAGCAACAAAACGCGGGTGCCGACTCGCAGGGTCACATGTACTCGCGTTCGTCAGGCAGCAGGGCGGCCTCGAGGGGCCGCCCAATGGTGGCAAACAACCTTAACTGCCCACCACCCGAGCCCCTGCAGCTCCAACATCGACCCGCACACGCGGCACTCTCCACCAACGACCCGCGACCGGCGAACAACTTCATCGCCGCCAACGGGCAGCCAGTTGACGCGCGCACCCACATCATCAACAACCAGAGCTGGCGTGCACGCCAGCCTGATGACTTGAGGCATACCCTCACCAACCGTCGCGACGGTGAACCAAGGGGGTCGCTGAGCCAAGTCGGACCCCAGTGCTTCGGGCCAATGATCTGAGGTGAAAGATACCCGGCGACTTCAAGGCGCCAAAGGAGATCGAGAAGTACAACCCGTCCGTGTGGCTAGACACATACCTCACGGCGATGGGAATCGCCGGCCACACCGACCTGCTCGCCGCTCGCTACCTCCCCCTGATGATGGAGGGACCGTGCCGACAATGGATCAACACCCTCCCTACGGACAGCATCGACTCCTGGGAGGAAATGTGTGATGCCTTTGTCAGGCACTTCGAGGGCTCCTACACCCGCGCCACCACTATCGAGGACCTGGAGCGATGCGTCCAAGGACCCCGCGAGTCGACCCGCAGCTGGGTCCAAAGGTGGCAAGACCTGTGGTACAACGTGTCTGGAATCCACCCGGACACCGCAATCCACTGCTTCAAGACCTCATGCCGCTACGAGCCCCTGGTCGCCAAACTCAAGCGGGTGTACAAAACACTCGACAACATACCGGACCTCCTCGATATCGCCAAGCGGTACACGGAGGAGGACCCAAACCAACAAACCGATGACGAGTCAGGAGGGAATCGCCGCACGAGCGGCCACGACAACGGGAGATGACCCGAGCTAGGATACAGCAACACTCGCCTCACCGGCAAGATCCAAGGTGACGGGCGAGTTGACTTCGTCGCCAACGCCGGGTATGCCCCACGCGAGCCCAAAAGCTTTCTTCGCGATGGAGGCCAACACCACGACGGCGGCAACTACAAGGCGAAGCCGAGGTTCGACCCCGCGGCTCTCCTCAACCAGCCCTGTGTGTTCCACAACAGGGAGGGGAAACCCGCCACGCACATGACCATCGACTGCCACTCCCTGAGGGATATCGAGAAGGCATGGCTCGCCAGGAAAGACCCTAACAACCACCCGCCAAACGGCGGCAAATTCGGCAACAACGCCGGCTCGCTCCACACCTTCACAGGCTTCAACACGAAGCACGAGAAGAAGGTCATCACCCGCTCTCTCGCCGTCAACGCGGTGTCCCAGATCGACATCCCCTAGTTCCTCAACTAGTCCGAGCAACCAATCACCTGGAGCCACGAGGACCACTCGCCATGGATTGAATATCTGGGCCGAGTCGCCTTGGTGGTCAAGCCCAAGGTGGGAGACTATTGGCTCCCCAAGACGTTGATGGACGGCGGCAGCTCCATCAACATCCTGTACCTGGACACATTCAGGCGACTGCGGCTCCCGAAGTCGATGATCGAGACGACCTACACCACCTTCCACGGCATCTTCCCCGGTCAGAAGGCGTGCCCGATCGGCAAGGTGATGCTGCCAGTCACCTTCGGCACACCAGCGAACTTCCGCACCGAGCGGATCGTCTTCGAGCTGGTGCCGTTCAACAGCCCCTACCACTGCGTCCTGGGGCGTCAAGCGTTCGCCAAATTCATGGCAGCGTCCCACTATGCGTACAACACTATGAAGCTCCCCGGGCCGTGCGGCATCATCACTGTCCATGGCGACCCTGACATGGCCACAGAGTGCGACGCGAAAGGCGTCGAGCTCGCCGACGCTGTCATCACGGCAAAAGCCAACCACACAGAGGAGCTCCCCAAGTAAGCGAGCGGGGTCAACAATGACGACCCCACGATACTCAAGAAGCCCAACTCAGAGGGTGGAAGCTCCACCGCCTTTGAGGCAACGACGCACACTCGCACCGTCGAGCTGGTCCTAGGCGACTCTAGCCAGACGGTGACGATTGGGACGGGCATGAGCCCAGCATAGGAGGGCGCGCTCATCGAGTTCCTACGTGAGAATTGCGACATCTTCGCATGGAAGCCATCCGACATGCCTGGTGTCCCGAGGGAACTCACTAAGCACAAACTCAACGCCGACCCCAAAGCGCGACCCGTCAAGTAGTCGCTGCGGCCCTTCAATGAAGAGCGTTGCCGAGCAATCGCCAAGGAGGTGCAGCGTCTACTCGCTGCAGGCTTCATCCGGCCAATCAAATACTCCAAGTTGCTTGCAAACACAGTCCTGGTCAAGAAGAAAAACGGGACCTGGAGAATGTGTATCGATTACACAAACCTCAACAGTGCCTGCCCGAAGGAGCAGTTCGTCCTCCCGCGGATCGACCAAATCATTGATTCAATCGCGGGCTCGGAGTCTCTATGCTTCCTTGATTCCTACTTTGGGTACAACGAAATCAAAATGGAAGTCGAGGATGAGGAGAAGACGGCGTTCATCATGCCATTCGGAGCCTTCTGCTACACCGCCATGACCTTCGACCTCAAGAACGCCGGGGCGACCTACCAGAGGTGTATGCAGGAGTGCCTTGCGAGCCAAATCTGCTGCAACATCCACGTCTACATCGATGACGTGGTGGTAAAGTCCACTCGCCAGGGCGACCTACTCGCTGACCTAGCAGAAACCTTCGCCAACCTGCGGAGGTACAAGATAAAGCTAAACCCAGGAAAGTCCACCTTCGGTGTACCCACTGGTCAGCTACTGGCGTACGTCGTCTCCAAGCGCGGGATCAAGGCGAACCTCACCAAGATCAACATTCTGGTCTCGGCAGGCCCGAGTGCTTGTGCAACGTCCAGAAATTGGCCGGGCGAGTCGCGGCTCTCAGTCGCTTCATCCCTCGGCTAGGCGAGAAGGTGATGCCCCTCTACCGCCTAATGCGAAAGAACCCCACTTTCCAGTGGGACAAGGAGGCAGACGACGCGCTCCACGCCCTCTAGTAGGTGCTACTCGCGGCACCACTACTCGCCGCCCCTGTCGAGAAGGAGACCATGCTCGTTTACGTCGCAGCCTCTGAGCGAGTCGTCAGCGCCGTCATGGTCGTCGAACGACCAAAGGAAGGCCAGGAGCGCCCGGTGTCGCGACCTGTATACTACATCAGCGAAGTCCTCACCGAGTCGCGCTAGCGCTAGCCACAGTACCAAAAATTGTATATGCGGTCTTCAGAGCCCAGCGGCGACTGCCGCACTACTTCTAGGAGCACCCAATAATGATCGTCTCCTCAGCATCGTTGCAGGATATCATCCGCAACCGCGAGGCGACCGGGCGAGTCGCCAAGTGGGTCGTCGAGACCGGAGTCCACAACATCAGGTACGAGCCGCGCAAGGCGATCAAGTCGCAGGCTCTCGCATATTTCCTCGCCGACTGGGAGGAGGCCCAGCAGCCAGAGAAACTGCCATACCTCCATTACTGGCGCTACACTTCGACGGCTCCAATAACACAGATGGCGCAGGGGCAGGGATCATGCTCACATCTCCGAAGGGCAACAAGCTACGCTACATCCTGTACCTCGACTTCACCCCCTGCACCAACAACATGGCCGAGTACGAGGCGCTACTCCATGGCATGCGGTCATCCAAGGAGATGAACATCAATCGTCTGCGCTGCTACGGCGACTCCGACCTCGTCGCCGAGTAAGTCGCCGGCACCTGCGACGCAGTTTCCCCCACCATGGCGGCATACCGCCAAGCAGTGGACCATCTAGGAGGCCACTTTGCGGGCTACTCCGTCGAGTGGATCGATAGAAGGAAGAACAAGGAGGCCGGCGCACTCTCCCGCATCGGCTCGGCTCGACTAGCACCACCTGCCGGTGTTTTCCTCGACACCATTACCAAGCCTTCCATCTCTCCCCCGAGGGAGATCGACATCGGAATTCCTCTGCAACCAGACGCAGCCCTAGTCGCACTGATCACCAAGCTAAGCGACTGGACCGCGACATACGTCGCCTACCTAGAGGGAGGCACCCTACCCGCTGACGAGACGGAGGCTCGGATGATAGCACGCCGCTGCAAATCCTCCGTCATCATCAACGGTGAGCTCCACATGTGCAGCGTGACCGGCGTGTTCCAACGCTGCGTCCAACCCGCAGAAGGACGCAAGATCCTCTAGGACATCCACGCTGGCGACTGCGGCCACCACGCTGGCGCCCGATCCCTAGTCGCCAAGGCCATGCGACATGGCTTCTACTGGCTCAGTGCACACGCCGACGTGGTTGACATCGTCCAACGCTGCGTCGGGTGCCAGAAGTACGCCAATTAGACCCACGTGCCGAGATCGGCGCTCAAGACCATCCCCATCACCTGGTCAGTCGCCGTATGGGGCATGGACATGGTAGGTCCCTTCAAGAAGGCCCCCTCTGGCTTCACCCACCTCCTAGTCGCGATCGACAAATTCAAAAAGTGGGTGGAGGCCAAGCCAGTCCACAAGTGCGACAGGAAGACCGGTACAAAGTTCTTACGCGAGCTCATCTATCACTACGGGTTCCCGAACAGCATCATCACGGACAACGGCACCAACTTCGCCAAAAGAGCCATGGCCGAATTCTGCGAGGAGCACAATATACGACTCGACCTCGCCTCATTCGCCCACCCGGAGTCCAACAGCCAGGCGGAATGCGCCAACCAAAGCATCCTCCATGGCCTGAAGCCACGACTACAAGTTCCACTCGAACGAACTCCTGGGTGCTTGGTCAAAGAGCTACCCTCCGTCATCTGGGGCATCCGCACCTCCATCAACAGGTCGACAGGGTTCACCCCTTTCTTCATGGTGTACGGCGTTGAGGCTGTCATGCCAACCGACCTCGAGCATGACTTACCTCGGGTGGTCAACTACTCGGAGACTGACAACGAGCTTGCACGCCAAGACGGAGTCGACCAGCTCGACGAAGCATGCGACCTAGATTGCTCCCGCACCTCCATCTACCAGCAAGGGCTCTGCCGCTACCATAGCAGGCGAGTACGGACCCGCACCTTCCAGGAAGGCGACCTGGTATTGCGTCTGATCTAGGACAAGAAGGGCACGCACAAACTCTCCCCCCTTGGGAGGGACCATTCGCCATCGGGCGAGTCCTGGGCAACGATGCCTACTACCTCGTCGACGTCCGAGGCGACATAACACTCGATGTCAAGCGGCTGTGGAATGTAAACCTCCTACGGAAGTTCTACTCCTAGACTTCCAGACATGTACCTCCTACCCGCTATGAAATAAAGAAGATCGATTCGCACAACGTGTGTCCACTCTCCGTACCTTGTGCCACTCGCACTCGTAATAACAGCGTTATGATACTCGCAGAAGTCAACCTTTGGTGATGCGACCGGCACGGCCAAGTAGTGCGATACAAGGGACTAGAAAACTTCAGGCCTCGTACCATCCACGAAAAAAGCCAACCCGGAGCCCCATTGAAGTCGCCTCGCTCGACTGGCTTCCCGAGCCAAGACAACTGCATTCGCTTCCCACAGCGACCCAGTCCTCCACATCCTCGGTGCAGCGACTCTAATGGCAAAGTACCATGCTCGGGGACTAACGCCAGTCCAAACAGGAGCGGCTAGGGAAAAACGCCAAGTATAAGAGCGGGCCATGGACTCGCTACGGGACTGTTCCTACGGATCAGGTGGAGTGACGCACCTAACACAATGCGCCTTGTCCTCCCCTACCTCGGGTATGCAACTAGAACAGCCAAGTACCACGCTCGGGGACTCGGCGACCCAACCTTGTTCACACCCTGGAAAACGACTAAGTACAGAGCACCCCCTGGAGTCGCCATGCGACTAGATTTCCGAGCCATGGCGAGTCGACCTTAACTCACTAACAGTTCAAACAACACATAAAAATGAGGTTAACCCCATAAAAGGGCGGACGCGCTCGGGGACTCGTACAATCAACAACCAAACCGAAAAACAATGAAAAAAGAACCCTTGTATTCCTTCAAAGCAGCAAATTTTGTTCGCTTACAAGGATAATTACATATTCATCCTAAACCAACGCCGATCGGCAAACTACTCTATTCCGCAGGCTTCAACGAGGAGGCACCACCATCCTTGCAACAGCGGATAAAGGGAACCCACGAATTCGATGGGTACGTCGTGACCTCACCCGCCATGGCTGAACGGAACGGCTGCCCCACCTTGAAGTCGCGCTGCGCCGGCTCGGGGTCGTTCGGGGCGACAACCGTTTCCAGGTAAGGAATGAGGTCGCTCATCGCCCACACCCGGTCAGCGTACACCGCAGCCCGCTCCATCAGCTTCAGCACCTCGGTGACTAAGCCCGTCGATGAAGGGTACCCGCTCGTGACGTCGTCAAGGTTGAAGTCGTCAGGAAAATGCGCGAGCCCAAGGCTCAGTGCAGTCGTTGCTCCACGACAGAAGGCCAACCGCGTCATGAACTCCACAACCACCGGGGCCTTCTCCAGATAGCGCCAAACTTCGACGAGGTCGCTGGGGATCACCTCCGTGGGCGAGATCTCCTGAAGATACGCCCGAAGGTAGGTCGCTGACAGCGCGGCAGAATCAACCAGAGTTGTGACGCATTGCCACGCATCATACGACTGCGCTTCTTCGGCATTATCAGTACTCAGGCCTGCAACACACAAGCAAATAGTAAGGGAAGTACCAGCAAAACAATGAGATTCGCGCGCTTGGGTAATTGCAGAAGGAAAACTCACCAATCAATGGGCGACAGAGTTCTGTGATGAAATTTTGAAGAGCAGAGAGGTCATCCTGCAGCCCGGCGACGAGCGCGTCCGACACCTTCCGCTCCTCTGTAGCAGAAGCAACGGCCGCCTTGGCCCGTCCATCCGTCGAGCTCGCCTCCGCCTTCGCCTCCATGATCTCATGCTCAAGGTCGGTGATTCGCTTCTCCGTGGCGCTCAAGGACAACTGGGCAGCCGTCAACTCACTCGCCGGAACGAGGCCCTGGCGAGCCTTCTTCACCATGGCCACGCTATCCTATGCTTCAACAACAAAAAAATTACAAACATAACAAGTTTATGACCAGCGCCAAGCATGACGAACACTCACCTGCATTTGTTCAAAGCTGCTCGTTCGTATCCTAAACAGCGAGGAGATCCTTTTCCACATGATGCTTGGCAGCAAGCCGCTCTGCCGACTCACGATGCAGGCCCTGCGCAACAATGAAAGCGTCATCAACAAAAATTCCTAAGTGCCTTGCCGCTGAAATCCAGCGTCCAGACACTCAGGAACTAGACGACAAAAATTCCTAAGTGCCTAGCCGCTAAAATTCAGCGACTAACCACTAGGGGACTGGATGGCGAAAAACAATAAGAATCCGACCACTAAAATTCAGTGGCCCGATCCTCAGGGACTGGACATACCTGGATGGCGGCACCTAGCATGTCGTGAAGTTCCATTGCGTCCACCGACGAGAGCACGAATGGAGTATGCCCGCGACGCTGTTCGACCTCCGTACCGGCGGCCCCAGGCAATTGGCTCGACGCATCGAGGCACTCGCCGTGGCGGCCCTTGCTACAAAGCGAGGGAACATCACCACCGCGGCTCCTGCACCACCCGAAGGTGGGACGGTCGCTTCAACCGAGGCCGTGGGATCTGCCCGCTACGACTCCGCGTCTTCCATGGCCCTCGGAGCTACGTCCACCGCAATCAGAGTTTCTCTCGGGGCAACTGTTGGCTCGTCCGAGATTGTGATGGCCTCATCGCCTTTTACTCTCTTGGCGCCTTCAGCGGGCGCCTCAACCTCGTCACCCTTCCTCTTCTCCGAGGGGTCAACTGGTGCCTTCATGGCACCCGAGGGAACCTTGGCCACCGAAGGGTGACCTATCTTCTTCACTCCAGTCCTGCGCAACAACTCCGTCAATAAACTTGCCAGTCGAACATACATCAAGCAGACAAATGAAAGGATTGAGAAATACTCACTTGGCGACTGGCATAAATTGTAGGCTGATACTAATACTGGTCGGCTTCTCCAGCTTTGGCCCCAGTTTCCGACTGAGTCCCGCCTCGAACACGCTCTGCTCCCAGGACACTGACGGCTTCTTCAAGGACGAGGCCGTGGCAGGAGGTTCAGTGGCGATCGCCACAGGAGCTCCTCTCGGCGGTGAGGCCCCTACGGCTGGAGCGGCCACCATCCCGGTAACTGGGACGAACGGCGGCGGTAGCGATGCCAAAGGCACCTCGTCTGCCGCGACGGTCGCACCAGTCGCCGCGGTCGTATGCGTCGCTGCCTCTTCGGCTGCGCTAGTAGCATCGGAGCTACTCGCGGACCGAGGCGAAGACACCGGTTTAACCGGCTTCTTCTTCTTTGGTGGCGGTGGTTTCTTCTTTGATGTTGTGGCTTCACGCTATGAGGTGTGCTCGGGGAGCTCGTCGTCATTGTCATCATTGTCGTGGGCCTCAAGGATCTTGCTGGCCTCGAGCTCGCGTTGATGTTGCCCACGGGTCTTGCGAACCGTGGGTGCAGCGACCTCCACGGCTTCGTCGCCATTGTCGTCATCGTCCTCATCACCGCCCCCGTCACTTCTGGCATCGCCCATATCAGGAGAATACTCGCTCTCGTCTTCGTCGGACGAGTTCGAGTTCTCGTCATTTGCGGGTGGAAGCCAACCTTCCACCACTTGGAATAGATGCAACAACCAAGCAAAATTAGCACGACCGCAAATGCTAAACTGCGACTGCGAGTGCATGGGAAATAAAAAGAACTCACCATTGGGGCTTGGCGCTTCACGGTGTAAGGTGCGACGCCGGCCTTTGCATTAAGATACATCGCCAGGGTGATCTTCTTCAGGGCCAAGGTGTAGTCATTGAGTCTCCACTCGACATGGCAGGACTTCGTCGGGTCGTCCTTGCCTGTGTACTCGTACATATACTGGTCGCGGCTGGCCAGAGGCACGAGCCGTCGCCTGAGCCAGCAATTGTAAAGGTTGATGGTTTGGACGCCCTTCTTCTTCAGGTTGCGGATGGTCTGCAACATCGCGTCGGCGACCGTCCGCTGATCCAGCGGAAGCTTGGTGACTTGGAGCCGACGCGGCTCGGGCCGGTCGGCGGAGTACGTCGGAAGAGCCACCTCGTCGCCCGGAGATGACTCGGTCACGTAGAAACAGCTCTTCTTCCATTCATTTGCTACTTTAGCGGGCAGCATCAGATCAAAGAAGGACGCCTTCGAATTCAGCTGAAAGGTCAGGCCGCCCGCGGCCAACATCGGGCCGCCTTCCTCTTCGCGGATGATCCTCCCATGGAACAGATCTTGCCATAGGGGGAAGTATGGCCGACAGCCCAGGTAGCACTCGCAGAACGCCACGAAGATGGCGACCTGCTCGATGCTGTGTGGCCCTAGGTCCGACGGTTGGATGTCGTAGTACGCACAGAAGTGGCAGAAGATGAGGGAGGTGGGGAATCCGAGCCCCCGCTCTAGATGGCTGGTAAAGCAGACAAATTCCCCCTCGCGCAGATTTGGGATCACCTCTCCGACTGCGGGGATGCGCCATCTCCCGGCGTGGAGGATCCCTGCCTCCTCGAACGACTTCAGCAGCACCTTCGTGCACTTGGATCTGCCCCATGGTTTCGTTGGAGGGGCCATCGATTGAGGGATCTGGGGCTGTGAGTCGCTCTGGGTCGCTCTGGTCGCTACGCAGAATGAAGAAATGAGAATGCACGAGATCGGAGGAAGTGAGGGAAGTGTTTTCCTCTCGCCCGTCACCCTCCTTATATAGCGGTTGTTACCCGCCATTTTCGGGGAACCGTTACCACATGGTAATTACGCTGATATTACCGTTGGATTACCCAACTGCTAGTTTGACCAGCGCTGACGGTCCAACTTCATCCACTCGACTCGTTGTTTTCAGTGACTTGACGATTCGCCGACCTGATCACTATAACAGTGACTTAACTATTTGCCAACCTGTTCGCCAAGCTGCGATCTGATTGGTCATCGTTATTGCGACTAAAATGACTAGTTCTTTCCTTTGTTCAGGAGTCCACCGTATATTCGACTGGGCGTCCGAATTGGACCCGCATACTCCGACTGCCAACGAACATGTGCGACGAATCAATGACGGACTACGGAACTACTAATGGGGATATGCCTACCGAGGTATACCCAGCAGGACGTTTCCTATTGGCCCAAGCTGCCAGCGAGTGGGCCTGCAGGACGGCGACTGGATCGAGACTTGGCAAGGACCCAGGCGACTGGAAGCTGGAGGCCTAGAAGCATAGCTAGGCCCAGTCGGATTAGGTCAAGAACCCTCCGAATCCTTAACTAATTCAGTTGTAGATCTGTAAACCCTAGCGAGGTGATCCCACATAAACCTCCCTAGGGTACGCATAGAGGACATGTTCCATCATACACCCCAGCGACTTGCCGCCTAGTCGTCGAGCTTTCCCTTGTACTCTCTCCATAATACAATCTAGCAGGAGTAGGTCTTTACCCTCCGGGGGGCCGAACCTGGATAAAACCTTGTGTCTCCTCCCTCATCTCGCATCGCAGATGGCAGGCCGCCCTTGCCCTTCTTTCTACTACTAGTTGCCGATTGCAGCATCTGCCGTGGCCATTCCCATGACAAGAAGTGGAGTCGCAGACTCGACATAGGACTCGAAGATAGCTGTGAGGTATAGTACCTTAGTCATTTCTCAGGTGCACGGCTAGTGATCCTGATAGGAGTAGCCCCCGAGTAGTTTCTCGAATCGTAGATTCGAGTAAGTACTTAATTGATCAGCCGAAAATTTACAGCCGTTGCTGGCTTGGCCTTGATGACGTCAATGCTGACGATTGGTGATCTCAACCGTCTGCGGCGACAGAGATGATGCGACGGGACGACCGTGGGTCCCACTGCCTGACTTGGACTTGACTAGTCACGCACAGATGTGGCGAAAATTACGGCGTCTCCTCGGTTTCCGTGTGTAGTGGATGGCGTGCTGGCGACGGTTTGTTTCTATGCTGACACATGTAGGGTTGGATCTTGGGTGCACGCTAGGGCTTCTGGATCGACGGCTCATGTTCGTCGTCTTCCTCTTTTAATATCGTGAGTAAACAGTGATTTTTGTTTACCCTTTGCCATTTTCTCATTGTCATTGCCTCCATTTTCAGGAGCGCTGCTCTCCTCCACTTCGCACTGGAAGTTCTCCGTTCCTTTCCCTCTTCTTTTCTCCATGCACACCGCCGCACTCGACGCCGCGTGATTGGCAAGCCAAAGAAGACCACCACCCGAGCTGGCTCGAGCGCCACCGCCGGCGGCAAGAAGACCGCTGTGACCACCCGCATCATGGATGGCGGGTAGAGGCGCACAGAGATGCGTGACGGGGATCTGTGCAAGCTGCGCGATTCTGGGTTGATCCCCCCGAACAAGGAGGACGCCATCATCCCTGGTGATGAGGTAATCCCCTGCCCACCCGAAGGGTTTCGGGTGATGTTTTTTGCATTTGTCATCTGTGGTCTTTCTCTTCCTGTCCACGATTTCCTTCGTGGACTCCTCTTCTTCTATGGGATTCAGCTGCATCACCTGTCTCCCAATTCTCTTCTCGACATTGCTTGTTTTATCACTCTTTGCGAGTGCTGGCTCGGTATCGAGCCACACTTTGGCCTCTTTCGGAAGCTCTATTCCGTGAAGAGGCACTCCGGCATCGGCGGAGTCTATCTGCTTGGCGGCTGCATCATTTCCATCCATTCTTCCATCCAATTCTTCTCCTTTTCTATCTGCGAGTCCGTCCAACAATGGCGTCGGAAGTGGTTCTACATCCGCGATGCTAAGCTAGACGGTCAGCAATATGGGCTCGCCCCCTTCGATTCCTCCCAACAGATCATCCGAAAGAGATCATGGAAGAACCACATCCTAGAGGGCGAATCCGATGAGGTGGAGAGGCTCTAGCAGCGGGTGGAGGCTCTTCAGCTGGTGCCAGGCAAAGAGGTCAATGGTGTCGACATCATCCGCACCTTCCTCAAGCGTCGGGTGCAGCCGCTCCAAGCGAGGGTGCATCCGATGTTCCTCTATGCCGGCTCCAGTGATCCGACGAGGGTATCATCCGAAGGATTGTCTTTGGGTGACCTGGATAGGGCTCTGCGGCCTCTGTTGAAGGTCAAGGACGACAATAACCTCCCGGGGAAGTCGTTGACCACCCCTTTTAGAACCAAGAAAGTGGTTTCCCAGGTGATACTTGTTCATGCGCGTAGTGCTTTTTCCAAGTGTTTGCTGTTTGCTGCTGTTATTTATCTTGTTTCCCTTTTCCTTTTGCTTGAAGCGCCTCTAAGTAACGGGGTCTATGCCTCCTCTGCCTGAGAAGTTTAGGGAAGCACCAGACAATGAGGAGGTGGACTCGGAGTCCGAGCTTCCTCCAGCGCAGTCGCCTACTGCAAATGCTGCCGAGGTGAGTGAAGAGCGGACCCGAAAGCGATCCTGGAGCGAGTCTTCGTATGCGTCTACACCGCCAACTCCAAGAGGTCCGTCCTTCCTCGAGCGGCATGGCAAGGATGGTGGTGCGTCTTCTGTGCCTTTTCCTGTCGTGCCCCTTCGGGAAATGGATCCAAGAAGAAGAAAGAGAAGGCGGCTCCCATATTCAACTTATTGGACATTGAGTCATAAGTGTATTCACCTGAGTCTTTTGCTGAGTAGTGTAGGTTGTTGTCTGATCAAATTTTTACTTGCAACCATTCTTCGGAGGAGTCCCTTAACAAGGACACCCAAGAGGCTGTAGGGGATTCGAAGCCGACGGTTGCTGTCCCCCAGGTGGTGGCCGACTCTGAGGACTACGACCCGAACTCCTCTAGGTGAGAAGCTCGGACAGTCGTGGCTCAGAAGACCGCATGCGGAACTTCAGAGTCCCCACCTGAACACATAAGTACTTTCTATTTTATCCCTTGGGGGAGCCACCGAGCCTTTTTTAGGTGACCTGTTGGTCATTTTGCTCTTGCGGGGCGGAGCCCCCGAGCCCTTTCTGATGGTTTCTTGGTCTTTTGTTTTTGTTTCTTTTGAAGCCCTTTGTGCACAACGCCAACCTCCTTATCCATCAGCACCTGGCGCTGGAGGCTAACATGCAGCAACTTCAAGGTACGTAACTTTCACCCTGTTTTAGTTCGTTTGTCCCTAGGGTTTGCTTGTATTGATCAGGTGGTTCTTTATGTTGCAGATGAAAATAATGCGGCTCTCCGAAGACTGGATGCTCTTGATAAGAGCCTTGGTCGAGCAGAGATGAAGGACGCGGATGCTGTGGAGGCCAAGGAGCGCTTGCAAAAGGAGGCTGCCGATCGGGAGGAGAAACTCACGACTGCAGCAGCTGCTCGCGATAAGGAGATGGAGGATAAGCTTATGGCTACAGCCAAAGATTTTTCTAGTGAGTTTCCCTTGACTTGTTTGGGTCTTGTGTTCTTTCGACTGAGTCTTGTCTTTTCTCAGTCGTGTGATTTTATTCTTTGTTTCAGATGCTCCAGGCATCACGTTTGATCGTGGTGCGCTGGAGAATGGAGATGTGTTGGCTGATGCTACCACGGCGGTCGAAGATCGCTGCACCGCTGTCGCTGGCTCCTTGGCGAAGTCCAAAGAATTGCTCTCGCTCTTCTACAAGGAGGTCGTCCCCAAGGGCGTTGCCCTTGAGGATGTCGACGCCCTTGCGGACGCGCTATCAGAGGAAGCTCCGGCCACGTATAAGCGCAAGCAGAAGGGCATCGGCGCCTCCATGGGGTTGGATATGGCCATGGCGTCCGGAGCTGAGTTGGATCTGCCACACATCACATCCCAAATGCCGACGGATGCAGATGGCTCGGAGGTAGCGTTCGCCCTCTTTGTCTCTCGCTGTAAGCGCTATGGGCCTAAGCTTATCGATCTCCTAGCTGAGTATGCGGAAAAGCAATAGCAGGAGGCCAACAGCAGGCAGTCTGGCTCTAAGGCCACCCCGGATTATTCCTTTGCTTCCTTTTGTAACCTCATGCTGATGGACAAGCTCGAGTATGCCACGAGGTGGCTTTATTTATGTATATCTATCTTTTGAGATGATGTCAGGAGTGCTTGCGATGTTTACACTTGCCTATTTGCCTTTAGGGTCCTTCGGGTGAGGTTCCTGTTGTCCCTCCGAATGCTCCTGAGCCGCGACCATCCTTGGTTGATGCGTCGCAGTTGGTTTTTCTGCGTGATCGTGTCCGCAGCTTGGAAAATGGCGTCCTTGGCATTCGAGGTCATGCAGATGTGTGGAAGTCAAAAGCTGAGTGAGCCACTTCCAAGGAGGAGTTCTTGATGGGGGAGTTGCAGCATCTGGGCGAGCAACTGCAATGTGAGTCTTCCCGAACTATTATTCTTTCGGGTGTAGTTCTGTATGTTTGCTCATTGCCCATGTTCTGTAGGTGTGAATCTCATTCCAAAGGAGGAGAAAGAGTGTGTCGTGATTCGGATGAATTGCTTGACGCAACAGGACCTTGAGACTGGTGGCTTCTTCTAGATGGACCACGATCGGGCCATCGTCCTTGCGACGGTGCAAGATCGCATGAACCAGGTTTCTTGGGTGCTGTAGCAGGCGAGGACTTCTCTGGTGGCCAATTGGTCCGTCATGTTCCCCTTGGATGAGGCACCTTCCACCCTTTGGGGCCTTCTTGTGAAATTTCGGAATGTGGGCCACATCAAAGAGTTGGTGCGGCGTTAGCTGATTGCTGGAGTGAAGGCTGCTTTGTCTCTCGTTCGGTTGCATCGCCGTGATGTCAACCTCGCGGAGGTGGCGACTGGGCCACCCCTTCGACCTGATTGCACCCTATGGGGCATGCGCCCGCATTATGCGGATGTGGCGCAGCATACTGAGGAGATCGTAGATCTGTTCGAGCAGCGGGTGAATGTGATACTCCAGAATAGGTAGATCCTGTAAAGAAAACTTAATGTAAAATTTGTATTTATTCGAGTGGGCTCGCAGTGCCCTTTGTAAAGTTTATATGTACTAGCACGTGGTTCTTTTTTATGTGCATGTCCTTTTCGTCAGCCTGACGTGGTTAGCTACTCAGGTTGTATGCATTGTTCTCAGTCGACGAGGTCGCGAGGTGAGGCATTGCCCTCGAGCATGGTTTAGCGATAAGTAATGCAAAGAAAAAGAAATTTCGGCCAAGGGACTTAGCTTTTATTCATAGAGTAACGATGAGGTACATTGTTCGGCTGAGTAGCCTTATTGAAAGTAAAGATATAGCTAGGGATAGAAGCGTCACAGATGTGCAACGTTCTAGGGGTTGGAGTATTCGACTCCTGATGCGATGTCCATGAGGCGGTAGGCGTCACCTGGGATTACTTCTGTGACGATGTAGGGTCCTTCCCAAGGTGACTCGAGCTTCTTCGGCCTCTCTTGCTTGAGTCGTAGGACGAGGTCTCCTTTGACGAAGGACCTTGGGCGCAGCCGACGGCAATGTCGCATGCCTCGTCAAGTGTGTCCATGGTGTCTTCGAGTGCGGCCGTTGATTCGGATTCGCTGTAGGCGACGGCCCGCGGGGCCTTGTGGCGTACCTCGGCAGGTAGCACGGCTTCAGCTCCGTGTACCATGAAGAACGACGTGAAGCCGGTTGATCTGTTCGGCGTTGTACGTAGGCTCTAGAGGACAGAGGGTAGCTCCTCTGCCAAGGCTCCCACAAGACTTTCGAGTGGGCATAGCAGACATTTCTTGATACCGTTGCCGATGAGGCCGTTGGCCTTTTTGGCCTGTCCGTTGGTCTGCGGGTGCACCACGGAGGCGTATGATATGTTGATGCCAAGGCCCTCGCAGAAGTCCTAGAATTCCTTCGAGATGAAGTTCGAGCCGTTGTCCGTGATGATGTTGTGTGGCACGCCGAACCTGTAGACAATGGACTCGAAGAACTTGACAGCAGTTTTGCAGCTTTGGTTGGTGACGGTCATGGCCTCGATCCACTTGGTGAACTTTTCGACTGAGACCAGGAGGAAGACGTGGCCTCCTTTCGAGGATTTGGGCAGTTTGCCGATCATTTCGAGGCCCCATTGGGCGAAGGGCCAGGCCAATGGTATGGGCCTTAGCTCAGATCCTGGTGCATGCGGCTTGTCCGCGTACCTCTGACAGGCATTGCACCTTTGGACGATGTCCTTGGCGTTGTTCATGGCTGTTGGCTAGTAGAATCCAGCTCGTAGAGCTTTGGCGACTAGGGCGCAGCTACCTGCATGACGGCCGCAGATGCCTTCGTAGATGTCTTGGAGGATGGTTTTGCCATCACCGATGGTGACACGCCTTTGGAGCACACCCGAAATGTTGCGCTTGTACAGCTCGCCATTGTGAATGGTGAAGGCCTTAGACCGACGAGATATGTGTCGGGCATCTGTCGGGTCATTAGGCGGTTCATTGTTTATCAGGTACCGAAGGTACGGCTGCGTCCATGTTTCTTCAACCGCCATGACCTACATCTGGCTGACCAGCTCGGCCTCGGTGTCGAGCTTTTCGGGTCCCTCTTATCCTTCGGGTGGCGCAGCCCTCGAGTGTTATGCTTCTTCGGTTGCTCCCTTGGGGAATTTTCTCTTGTTAGAGGGTACACAGATTTATTTGAGGAAGACACCTGGTGGCACCCTTGTGCAGGTGGAGCCGATGTTGGCGAGTTTATCGGCTTCTTCATTGCTTTCCCTTCCGAAGTGCCAAAGCTCGCAGCCGTCGAAGTCCCCTTCGAGTGAGTTGTACAGCGTGCGGTATGCGATCATGTTGGCGCTGTGAGTGTCGCATTCGTTCATTGTCTGCTAGACGACAAGGTTCGAGTCACCGTAGATGACGAGGCGCGTTGCGCCGCAGATCTTGGCCATCTTCATGCCATGGATGAGGTCCTCGTATTCGGCCTCGTTGTTGGAGGCGCGAAATTTCATTCGAAGGACGTATTTCATCTTATCACCCTGAGGAGATGTCAGTATGACGCTAGCCCCCTGCTCCAGCCTCGCGCTTGGAGCCGTCAAAGTGCATCGTCCACGACTGCGACATGTCCGGAGTGTCCGAAAGCTGAAGTTCCATCCAGTGGACGAGAAAGTCGAGGAGGACCTGAGATTTGATGGACTTGCGCCTCTCGTAGACTATGTATAGAGGAGATAGCTCGATGCCCCATAGGGCTACGCGTCCTGTTGCTTCGGGGTTGTTCAGGATGTTTGACAGTGGGGGTCATTGACGACCATGATTTGATGCTCCTGGAAGTAGTGGCTCAGCCGATGGGCCGTCATGAATACGCCGTAGGCGAGCTTCTTGTAGTGAGGGTACCTCTGCTTTGTTGGAGTCAATACCTCACTGAGGTAGTAGATTGGGCGCTGGACCCCGTGGGTCTTGCCATCTTCGGGTCGTTCGACCACGAGTACGGTGCTTACCACCTGGTGCGTAGCTGCGATGTACAGCAGCAGAGGCTCTCGTTCCTTAGGTGTGACCAAGACGGGCGAGATGGAGAGCAGCAGTTTGAGGTCCTCGAATGCGTCGTCTGCTTTGGTGTCCACTCGAACTTGTCTGCCTTGCGCAGCATCTGGTAAAAAAGGTAGGGCCTTCTCTCCCATGCGCCTAATGAATCTGCTCAGCGCTGCGATCCGCCCAGCTAGCTGTTGGAAACCTTTGAGGTTCTTCAGCTTCTCCATGGCCAGTATGGCCCTGATTTTCTTCGGATTCGCCTCGATCCCTTGTTGGGATATGAAGTAGCCAAGTAGTTGGCCAGATGGGACATTGAAGGCGCACTTTTCTAGGTTCATCTTGATCTTGTAGCGATCAAGGTTATCAAACGTCTCGCGGAGATCGTCGATCAGCGTCTTGGCCTCCCTGGTCTTGATTACTATGTCGTCGACATAGACTTGAATATTGTGACCAGTCTGGTTTTTTAGGCATTCCTGTATGCACCTCTAGTATGTGGCACCTGTGTTCTTCAGCCCGAAGGGCATAGTGCTGTAGCAGAATACTCCGAACGGCGTGATGAACGTTGTTTTCTCTTGGTCTTTGGATTTTAGTTGAATCTGGTTGTAGCCTAAGTAAGCGTCAAGGAAGGAGAGCTTCTCACATCCTGCTATCGAATTGATGATCTGATCGATTCGTGGTAGAAGGAAGTGGTCCTTGGGATAGTACTTGTTGAGCGATGTGAAGCCCACGCACATCCGCAGGATGTCCGTGTCCTTTTTGGGGACTAGCACGGTGTTTGCCAGCCATTCACTCTCATTGATTTCTCGGATGAAGTTGGCATCGAGCAGTTTGTTGACTTCGATTCCAACGGCTTCATCTCTTGGTTCGGACAGTCATCGGATTGACTGCTTGACTGGCTTCGCGTCAGGAAACACATTGAGTGCATGCTCGGCGAATTCCCTGGTAACTCCTAGCATGTCCATAGGACACCAGGCGAAGATTTCCCAGCGCTCACGGAGGAATTCGACGAGTGCGCTTTCCTATGCGGGGCTGAGGTTGTTGGCGATCAACGTCGTCTTGGAGGCGTCTGTCGGATGGACCTGCACCTTCTTCGTGTTGACCCTGGAGTCGAACGTCATGTCAGGTGCGTTTTGTTTGGCGACTGGGGGTGCCCCGTTGTCTGTCACCTCTTTGAGCCTTGTGAGCTCCTCTTGCATGCCGAACGATTGGGAGATTCTATTGAAGTCTCTATCGCAGTGGTCGGATTGGGTGAAGCTTCCCTGGACAGTGATAACGCCCCTGGGTCCTGGCATTTTTAGTAGAAGGTAATTGTAGTGCGGTACTGCTAGGAATCTCATGAATGCCACGTGCCCGAGGATGGCGTGGTACTGTGATGGCCAGTCCACCACTTCGAACTCCATTCGCTCGCGCTTGAAGTTTTCGGGCTGGCTGAAGATGACGTCGAGCCATATCTTCCCTAGGGGATATATGCCTTTCCCTAGGACTATGCCGTGGAACATCGTGTCTGATTGCTCCAGGCTGCACAGCGGGATCCGCATTGTTGCGAGTGTGCTGGCGAACATCAGATTGATGCCACTGCCGCCGTCCATGAAGACACGGCTCATCTCGAATCCCCCGATTTGCGCCTTGACCACCAGGGCAGCATGACCTAGGCGAGGGATTTGGCGTGGGTGATCCGAACGGTCGAACGTGATGCAGGACTCCGAGCCACTTAGGTACTCAAGGATGGTTGGTGGGGAGGCTACCGCCAGGCTGACTTGGCAGGTGATCTTATTTTGCACCCTGTTGGTTGGGCGCCCCTTCTGGATCATCAGGGCCCCCTTCGGCGGTGGGTATCCTCCTGTGCTGTTATTTGGCGCTGGTGCGATCGCTGGATTCGATGGTCCAGCAGGTGGTGGTGGAGGAGCTCCGTGGGCGATGTCACCTGGTACAGGTGCGGGCCCAAATCCAGGGTTCACGATCTGGCGCCGTATTTGGGTGAGACCCTCGCTAAGATTCTGGAATTTGCGGCAGTCCTTGAGCATATGGCTGGCCTTCTTCTTGCCATCCTTCTTGTCGATGTAGAAGTGGATGGTGCAAGGACCAGATAATTTGTCGTATGCTGAGGGTTCGTCATCACGGGTGCGACGTTACCACGTCTGCATGGGTCGCCCTCCGTCGCGGAAGTCGCCTCCACGGTATCCGCTGCTGCGGTTGCCGTCATTGCATCGGTCGGCGTGTGCATCTGCGACCATGTCGACTCGTCGCGGTCGTCGTAGACGCGCGATCTTCGTTTTTTGCTGATACGTCCAATTTGCATCACCATTCTATATCATAATTATTCATTGATATATTTCTTATTAAGAGGTGTTACTTATGTCTTTTCATCTGTTTTTGCATGTTGGATGATTCTTGGAGGATGGACTGCTGGAGTCAGGATTCTGATGGAAAAAACAGGTGTTTTGATGTAATTCCGCGAAGATCGGAAAAATACCAGAAAAATTATAGAAAATCATATTTTCCCAGAAGACGAAGGAAGCCAGAAGGGGAGGCGGAGTTGGGCCACAGGGGGACCACACCCCCAGGCGCGGGCCACCCCTGGGTCGCGCCTAGAGGGGGTGTGGCCCACCTGGCCGGCCTCCGACTATGCCCTCTCGCCTATATCTTATCCTCGAAACCCTAAAACAAGGAGAGGAACCACAGAAAGATTCCACCGCCTCTGCGGGGCGGAAAACACTAAGAGAGAAAGAGCTCTCCGGTAGACAGATTTCTGTCGGGGAAATTCCTTCCCGGAGAGGGGAGATCGTCACCATCAACACCGTTATCAAGGTGGACTTCATCGGGATCATCATCATCCACACCATCATCTCCACCAGCACCATCATCACCACTCCATCCCGATGTAACAATTGTGTTGAATACTTGCATAGTTCTTAGGGGAAACATTCCCAGTGTTGATTACTATTGTAGTTGATGCTTGTGAGTGGAACCATTGGATTATTGTTTACGTTCAGATTGTTATTCATCACCATATCATCTTTGATCTTGATCCATATGATGTCTTGTGAGTAGTTCGTTTAGTTCTTAAGGACATGGGATAAGTCATGTTGTTAGTAGTGGATTTGTGTTGAGGTATTATTCAATGGTTTAGTATTTAAGTTGTGGTGCTATTCTTCTAGTGGTGTCATGTGAACGTCGACTACATGATACTTCACCATTTATGGACCTAGGGGAATGCATTGTGTATTTGGCTACTAATTGTGGGGTTACCGGAGTGACAGAAACCTGAACCCCCGTTAGGAGACCATTGCACAAGGGAGCGTATGATCTTAGAGTTTAAGGTTGTGGTTAGGTTTATATCTTAATTGCTTTCCTGTAGTTGTGGATAATTGCAAGGGGTTTAATCACAAGTATGTATTAGTCCAAGTAAGGTCGGTACATTAGCACAAGTTCACCCACACAACACTTACAACACCAAAGAAGGGTACTCAGCTATTTAAAGCGAAAGCACTTGACAGTATTCCCATGTTTCCTTGAGAACGTTTGGTCCTTATAAGTATTTCCACTTGCTTGTCCTTTGCTAAGAAAGGATTGGGCCACTTGCTGCGTTTGTTTGTTGTCTTTATTACTTGCACTTTATTTCTTTTCTTTATCAGAAAACCCCTTAAAATCCGTTTGCTAAGTATTTACAGAGATTTCCTGCTCCATACCACTAGTCAACACCTTCTGCTCCTCGTTGGGATCGACACTCCTATTTATCGGAAGTACTACGATGCACCCCCTATACTTGTGGGTCATCAAGACTATATTCTGGCATCGTTGCCGAGGAGTGAAGCGCTATTGAAGAGTGTAACGGGTAAAGGAAACTTCTACTGTGAGTATTACTTTTTATTTCTGTTTGTTACTTTGTTTCCAATATGGATAATGTGGCACCCCGGATTTACGGTCCGAGAATACCCGTTATGCATACAATTCACGTTCCCATGATCAGTGAGCCGCGAGCATAACCGACTAGTGTCATTACATCATCCATAAAGTAACGAGTACAAAACTTACAAAGTGGCCATTATGGCAATTACAACTCAAGTAGCGGAAGTCTTCAAGCGCAGAGCCCATGTCATGCCTTAACCTATAGGCGACTGACTGGGAAGACGACCTAGCTCGCATAGACGTCAACACCTTCGTCACTTCGTAACATCTGCAATCTGGCCAAGTAAATAGCCAGGGACAATGCCAGTGAGTACTTTTAATGTACTCGCAAACCACCGAGACAAGGTAATAAGATAATGCATATTTGGTTGTGGCGAGATAGCTCTACACTATGGTTGTTTCTGAAAAAGTCTAACAATGTCATCTCTATATCTTTGTTGAAAAAGAGTTTTTGGAAAATATGCCTCCTTTTAGAAAGTCCGGATATCCCCATATCCTAGTTAAAAACTTTGGAAACAGTTTTTATAGTAAAACCCTTTTTAAACATATTCGACCATCATTGGTCAAAACCAAACTCGTTCTTATCTTTCCTCGTGACCAAGTCACATCCTTTTTTTATTTATCTCAACATATCCGAAGGGTACTCCTAGCAATCACCTTTCCAACCGTCCTTGACCGTGGACATGGCTATTCGAATAGGTTAGACTCTACAGAGCTTGTGCACTTTACCCACAAGAGTCAATACATCTGATGGGATACAACCACGGCCCACTACACATGGTAAACGGGGGTTCGGATAATCAAACCTAACTTTTCATTTGACCATCCCTAGCAACGGCGGCTTTTCCTTTTGCGTTGTTCTCTCCGGCACGAGTATGTGGAACGACGGCCACAGTCCTCCCTCCCATATAAGCCTATTCCCCAAACCATAGTTTGGCATATAGTAATTTGACTCCACTTCCTTCCGTACTTACCTTAAGTCATACCGTCCGTGAGAGACCCAATTGTTGGACCGGTACCTTTTCCACGACAGTCCGGATTTTACGGGATTTCTCCCCTTTAGCAAGTATGAGCAGCCTCGGCTAAAGACCACAAACTACAAGTTAAGCCCTAGCGACTGGGGTAGTGTGGTTGCACGGAGAAATTGTTCCGGAAAAAGCGTAGAACATCCCTTCTCTTTCTCTTGCTTGACTTTCTCTTCATCCTCCTCATATCTTCTTTAGTAAAAGCTCCACTTGGAAATGATGCCTCTTTCCAAGGGTTTTATTTTGAAAACTTTGTAGTAGGGTAAAAACCAAAATAGTTTTATCATTGAAAATATGTGGGCTCCAAGAGGGAAGATGCTAAGCATCTTAGCCTCGATCTAAAGGGGGTAAAAAAATGGTTGTCAATAGGGTAGTGTCCTAATGGACACTCATCCATAACTTGGAGGAGCCAAGTTACCCACGCCTTTTATTTGAAACAAACTATGCATTTAATCATGAGATTTGTAAACGAGATATAAAATAATTGATAAACATGAGTAGGTTAATATAGGAGTTCAGTAATGGTGGCTTGCCTGTGACCAGTGGGGTGTCCCTTGACTTCTTTATAATACCAGAATACCAACAACGACAATAATAATAAAAACCCGATGCTTCCTTCTTCTCGGCGTCACACAATCGCAACTATCGCCGTTATTGAGCATACATGCAAACAAACAACACCACAATCAATACAAGACATATAAGTATCAAACCATACATCAAGCAAAAGATAAATACATGATATACATCAGTAGGATGTTGGATGATTGGTTGATAATATTAGCAAAAAGATTTGGAGGCATTAGGGAAAGGCTCCCTTCGGATTTATAGTCTAGGAACTACATAAGAGAGGGGTTTTGA
The DNA here is from genome assembly GCA_023614405.1 of Avena insularis. Taxonomy (NCBI): domain Eukaryota; kingdom Viridiplantae; phylum Streptophyta; class Magnoliopsida; order Poales; family Poaceae; genus Avena; species Avena insularis. The sequence continues at coordinate 221,536,152 of CM042693.1, forward strand.
CCAAGGGCTTGATCTGTATGGTGTATAAAAATGATACCATCAGATAGGTATTGATAGAATGAATCCAACAAAAGTGGTTTCACTATTTTATCAATTTCCAAAGATTTATAATGGATTTTATAGTGATTAAAACTCTAGTTTTAGGAAATAATTCACCAGAATTATTTTGGAGTTCCAAAAATTATTTCCTTCCGTGATTAAGTATTATTTGGTGGACTGAATCAAGAGGAGTTGGAATCACCTCAAAACAATTACCAGAATGCCCTTGAGAAATTCCCAAAGATAGTACTGGATGGGATTTGTCTTTTTCATCATATTTAATTTACGGAAGATTTTTAGGTGATCCCAAGGACTCATGTTAGGTACTGAATATATCTTTCTGTAGAAATTAGAATCACCCTTTTTGGAGTTACAGAGCTACTGTTATGAATTTATTGGTGAATAAACCATACACAGAACAGTTTAATTCACCACAATTCAACAGAGGTCTATAAAATTATGGTCTAATGTATTATGAAAGATGTTGATATATATGTGTACAAGGAGTTTGAATTAGGTCAAAACCTCATTTGGTTTGACCTAGAGATTTTCCTAAAGGCAGAAAAGGCTTGATTTTTATATTTTTGCTAACTGCAATCTAGGAAGCAAATGGGTATGGGGCCAGTGGTACATGTAAGGTATGGATTATACTTTTCAATACAAATTGGTCTCAGGTCATTTGAATTAGCAAAAATTTCTAGAGATAAATAATAGTGAACTGGAAAGATCCTAGTAGATGATTTATCATAATTAATCTGGATTGTATTAGAGTCAACTAAGGACACTACATGTTAGAGAAATGGTGCATGCATATGTGGAAGTTTAGATCTGACCAAAACAGGGTGTTTTACAATTTATTTGGGATTTAAAATAGGCAGCTATTTTAACAGATCTGGAAATACAATCAAAAGAGACAACAGGGATGGCTGGCTACTGGGCTAGATCCAAGGAAATAGATGGGTCGCGCAGGGGATTCGGCCCACCCGGGCAGCAACGCACGTGGGAGGTGTGTTTGAAATGCTGACAGGCGGGGCCGGCCTGTTAGTGGCTAGGGTTGGCCGAAGGGGTACGTAGGGATTTGGGCCGTCTGGCTAAGAGGGATCCGACGCCCCCCGTTCGTCTTCCCCGGCGGAACAGGCCCGACGGCGGCGAAACCCTAGGGTGACGGGGGAGGCTCGGGTGCTCACCTGTGGGTGCGGAGAGGCGACGGGAAGGGGCGGAGGTGAAGCGGCACTCGACGGCGGTCAAAACGAGGGGCGGCACAGGGTGGTTCCCACTCGAGAGGGAGCTCGTCGGAGTTATCCAAAGGGGCCTCTATGGCTTCTGCATGTCGACAAAGAGACCATGGTTAGCACCAGGAGGGCAAGGGGAGAACATGAGGGTGAGATGCAGAGGGGGAAGGACTAGGGGGAGGAAGCCTTGCTCGAATCCAAGGAGGAGGCCGAGAGCTCCTGTTCTTCCTCCTCTCGAGCAGAGCTAAGCAAGGGAGGGGGAGAGGGTGTTTTGGGGGGTGTGTGAGGCCAATTGGGGGAAAATGAGGGCAGAGGGGTGAGCTAGGGGTGGCCTTGGGCTTATAAACCGAGGGGCTTGGTGTATGGTGCACCGAGCTCATACATGGATAGGGCTTGGTCCAGGGCCTTTCCATTGGCTGCCAAGGGAGGTGGAGAGGGTGTGTGGGGTACTGGGGTCCAGCAGTGAGTGGAGAGGAGGGTGGTGCTGCTGCTGCCCCACTTATTTCTATGTTTTTATTTAGAGGTGGTCTCTCTCTCTCTAAAGCACATGGGACAAGGGAGGGGAGGTGCTATAGTATCTAGGGCTATAGTGCACGACCAAGAGGGAGGTGGGGGTGCTGTACAAACTTGCTTGGCAAACTTGGATGGGGTTTGATTGGGTTTTGTTTGGGACAAATGCTTGATAGGCAAGATTGACCCAAACCAATATTGTGAAGGAAGTTGTAAAAATTGCATTGGGCAAAGTGTGTAAATGGTACTGGTGGATATAGGAGGTCAAATAATCTCTTCAAGATTTAAATGGGATTTTTCTAGAGATTATAACCCCATTTAAATACACTTATTCAAAAAGTGCAGAAGTAGATTATGGAATCTAAGATGATATTTTTACATTGGTAAAGCTTTTTTTTTATGTGATATTGTCCTAAATACCATATTACACATTGGAGAATTTTATTTGAATTTATTGAGATGGAAAAGTATTTCTAGGGAATTATTTCTTGTTTCTGCCAATTAAGAAAAAGGGCAAAAAGAAAATAAAGAATCTCAAAAATATTTATTTTTGAGTTGGAAAAATGGGATGATAAATAGGAATCAAATGTGCCTTGAGTTGGCAAGGTGATTTGGAGTAAAACAAACTTGCCTTTATAGACATAGGTTTTGAGAATTTGGTAAGTAAAGGAAATAAAATAGTTTAATAATCCAAATAATTATGGGAAATTATTTGGGGATGCTTATATCCAATGTGGATGATGTATACTTAGAATATATAACAATATCACCTTGGGTAATGACAAACAAGAGGTATTTTTGGGAGAAGAGGTTGATTTGAGGATCTAGAGTTTGGTTATTTCGATGCCACTTTAGCATGTTTGGATTAGGGAGCTCAGAGCTCATCTTGGTACAAGGGTTATATGGATATCTATACCAAGTTATGTAGATGATCATGGAATCAAGGGTTAGGCTTGATTGCATTTTAGGTGATCTAGAAGAGATGGCAAACTTTGTTGAAAATAAAGCTGCCATAGCAGATACATTAGGTAGCCTTCTAGACCATGTGGGTTTCGGAAGCACAAGGCTCCAATGGAAACAAGTGAAGTGGGGGTTTATAGTCCATTATTAGTAGATCATAAACAAGAAAGGATTTGGTCAAGGGGAGGTGTCATATAGATGTGAGCTTCTGCCAAAGTAGGCAAGATGATAAGATTTGCAGAAAAGATTGTTATCTTGACTACAAAACCATCATGGATGAGTGGGAATTAGAATGACTTAGCCAAGGTTAAGAGTGGGCCTTGGTATTACTAAAGATGTACTACAAGATGGTTCAAATAAATTCTCAAGAATTCACATGGGTTGGAAAGGGTAGAGCTCCAAAAGATTGAATCTAGATAAGAATTCCAGACTTAGCCATTTTGGCAGATTTAGAGATTTTGACTAGATTATAAGTGGGCAGCAATTTGAGAGAGTGGCAAGGTTTATCCTTCCCATCAAGTGGTTGATGTTGAGGTATAGATTGAATAGAGGGGATCTACACTTGGATTGGTTCTTCACTAGGTTGGGAACTATCATGAGTGATTAACCCTGGATTGATCTGATTAGGAGATGAGATGATTGCTTTAGTGGATTAGGATAGATCTAAATTTGGATGCTTGGTTTGGGATAGATGACCACAAGCATAGATTGGGTCCTAAGGGATGATATACTAGATTATCTCATTCTAGTTCCTAAGCAAACAAGGCAATCAGCAGATCAAGGCAATTCATCTTATCACTTATCCAACTACCACTAGGGTTACCATCAAGCCTAGCTTGAGGTAAGGATGGGTATTTTGAGTTGGGTGTGCTTTGAAGGGATACAAGGATCATATTGGTATTCCTACCAAGATTGGAATCAAAAGGTTTAATAAAGGTTTTGTAAAACCTAGGGATAAGAGTAGCTGGGAGTTCTGTCTTGAAAACATAAGGAGATAATATATAGGTCTCCATAGTTTTGTTAATAGAAACTAGTAAAGTATTTTGTTGTGTCAAAATCATCTTGGCTCAGGTTTTTGAAATGCAGAACATTTGAGAATATGAAGGATGAGCCAAGACATCTCTTTTGTAGAATAGCTTTTTGTAAACTAGTGTTGAGATGAGGAGTACTTCACCTGATACACAAACAGATGTATGAACACTAGCAAACAAGTAGGCAAGCATTGCAACAGATAACAATAAAAAGTTTTTGTTCCCCCTGATCTTTGCCTTTTGGACATTAAATCAGGGTTGCTGAAATTGGGATGTTACAGATAGCCCACTTGGTTTTCTGTTTGGTAAAACTACTACCACTGTTAGGGCAGTAGATGAACCACCACCTGTTGAGATAGATCCTTTTAAGATACCTACAAGTATTGTTGATTATGTTATGGATAATTATTATTTAGGGGATGGAACTGTCCACCCTAGTTATCATTTGCTTTTTATCCATGAATTATGCGGTTTGTTTAAGTGTGCAGGTATCACAACTGAACAGGTGAAGAATAAGTTACTATATATATCCTTGAAAGGGAGAGCTGGAGAATGGTATAAGCTGCTAAAGAATGGACAATCCATGGAATGGGAGGAAATAGTACCTCTCTTTTATTCTAAATTTTATCCTCCTAGTGAAATTCATAAGGATAGAAATCTGATATATAACTTTTGGCCTCGTGATGGAGAGAGTACAGCTCAAGCTTGGGGGAGATTGAAGTTACTAATGCTTAAATGTCCTATTCATGAACTCCCTAACAATATTATTATCAATAACTTTTATACTAGGCTTTCTCTTCATGATAAAGATTTACTAGATGCTTCTTGAGCTGGATCATTCACACGTATGAAGGAAGAAGCTAAATGGGATCTCCTAGACTATATTCAAGAGAACACTAAAGCTTGGGAGAATGACAAAGGAAGAAAGTTAGGTATAAACTATGATTGTGAATGCATTAAATCCTTTATGGGAAATGATGACTTCCGTGATATTAGTAATGAGTATGGTCTTGATACCCAAGTTCTTGCAAAATGTTTTAAGGCCTTTGCCTCTTATATTGAAATTCTCAAAAAAAGAGTGGGACAAGTACCATGCTCCTTATAAAGACATTGTTACCCATGTTCCTGCTAGCATAGAAGTTTGTACTGTTGATCCTATTTTTCCTGAACCTTATGTTGAGAAAATCCCTTTTCCTGCTAAGGTGAAGGAACATTATATCATAGCTAATGTGGTTAGCAAAAGTACAAAGAAAACTTTGAAACCCGATGAGCAAATTAATATTGAACCTGTGGTAGCTATTATGAAAGATCTTGTCACTAGAAATATAGAGGATGAACACATTGTCTTCTGTGAAGACGCTTCTAATATTGTCTCCCATCCTAAAAAGCTAGAAAAGCTAGTGTCGCTATGCTTTCTGTTAAAATTGGTGATCATTGCTATTATGGTTTATGTGATATTGGTGCTAGTTCTAGTGCTATTCCTTATGAGCTGTACAGGGAAATTATGCATGAAATTGGTGTTTGTGAGCTTGAGGACATTGATGTGGTTATTCACCTTGCTAATAGAGAGACAGTCTGTCCCATTGGCATTGTAAGATATGTGGAGGTTCTTTGTGGTAAGATTAAATATCCTGCTGATTTTCTAGTACTTGGTTTTGAAGCTAGTAAAACCTATCCTATTATATTTGGTAGACCCTTCTTGAATACTTGTGGGGCTATCATAGATTGTAGGAAGGAAAAAGTTTTGACTAAGTTTGATGGAGAGTCTTATGGGTTTAATTTTTCCAAATTTGCTAAAACTCCTTATGAAAATGAACTGCCTAATGAGGATTTTAGGGTTGAACAACTTTCTGCTATTTCTCTTGCTCCTAACAATGCCTTGCAGCAGTTTATGGAAGATCATGGAAGCGATGTCTTCATGAAGGAAAGAAATGAGATTGACGAGGTTTTCCTTCGCCAGCCTTAGTTACTTATGCATAATCTACCTGTGGAAGATTTGGGCACCACACTACCACCTAAAGGGGACCCTGTTTTCGAATTAAAACATTTACCTGATGATCTTAAATATGCTTATCTAGATGATAAGAAAGTTTATCCTATTATTATTAGTTCTAAACTTTTAGGAAAGGAAGAAGAAAGGTTATTGGAAATACTGAAGAAACACCGAGGAGCTATGGGCTATACTCTTGATGAACTAAAAGGGATTTTTCCTACTATATGTGAGCATGCTATTAATATAGAACCTGATGCAAAACCAGTTGTTGAGAACCAACACCGTCTAAATCCTAATATGAAGGATGTTGTAAGAAACGAGGTATTAAAACTCCTTGATGCTGGTATTATTTACCCTATTGCTGATATCCAATGGGTTAGCCCTGTTCATTGTGTTCCAAAGAAAGGGGGAATTACTGTTGTGCCTAATGAAAATAATGAGCTTATACCCCAAAGAGTAGTGGTTGGGTATAGGATGTGCATTAATTTTGGAAAGGTTAATAAATTTACTAAGAAATATCATTATCCTTTGCCCTTTATTGATAAAATTCTTGATAGGTTGTCTAAAAAGACCCACTTTTGTTTTCTTGATGGTTATTCTGGGTTCTCTCAAATTGTTGTGAAAGCACAAGACCAAGAGAAAACAACTTTCACTTGTCCTTATGGCACTTATGCTTATAGGTGTATGCCTTTTGGTTTGTGAAATGCTCCTGCTACCTTTCAGAGATGTATGTCTGCTATCTTTCATGGTTTTTGTGAACAAATTGTGGAGGTTTTCATGGACGATTTCTCCGTTTATGGAACTTCTTTTGATAACTGCTTGCACAACCTTGATAAAGTTTTGTAGAGATGTGAAGAAACCAACCTTGTTCTTAATTGGGAGAAATGCCACTTCATGGTTAATGAAGGGATTGTTCTTGGACACAAGATCTCTGAAAGAGGCATCGAAGTTGACAGAGCCAAAATTGAAGCAATTGAGAAGATGCCTTGTCCTAGAGATATTAAAGGTATTCGTAGTATCCTTGGTCATGCTGGTTTCTATAGGAGGTTATTAAATATTCCTCCAAAATTTCAAAGCCCCTTACTAATCTTCTTCAAAAAGATGTACCTTTTGTTTTTGATGATGATTGTAAGGAAGATTTTGAAACTTTGAAGAAAGCTATAACTACTAC